>CM016485.1:6486263-7686263 GCA_002890555.2 Lagenaria siceraria | reverse complement strand
CGGTTCCTTGATTCGATACAATAATTACAATACACACCCTAAACAGATCTGACAAATTTTTTAAACACTTCTTCCAACTCAACGTAAGATAAAAAAATAATAATAATAAAATAAAATAAAAAATACCTCCTCAAATTGGAATGAAATACTTCAAATGGAGAAAAAAAATTGCTATTTATAAGCACTAACAACTTAGTAATTCTAAAAAATACAAAATAAAATCAAATAAATACAAAATTAAAACATTTGTCAAATTTAGTTCAATTGAATAAATTTATAAATAAAACATCGTTGAATTAGAAAGTTTAAAAAATGAATTTAATCAACATATTAAATCCATCCAATTTTCAAATATTTGGCAACATTATAAATAACCAACATTCACAAAAAAGGAAAAATATTGACCACTGTTAGATTCCTTCAAAATATGTGTGTGTGTGGGGGGTAAGTACATTAGATTGGTGTTATGATTTGGGCTTGGTCCAGCGGAAATGTAGGCCGAAGCCCATCCACTTGAAACATTGGTTTGAGTTTTGCCCTTGACCCAACCTCCCATAATAAGGGCCCATATGCTTCGATCACAATCTGAATCCAGTTTAAAGAAGGGCTGACAAGATAAATAGCAAAATTTAAAGTTTTATTTGTTAAAATAGCAAATTAGTTTCGAAATTATTAAAATATCAAAAGTAATTAAATAATTAAAATTCAAAATTAAAACTTTACAAAATTGCCCCTCGATTAACCAATATGACTGACGTTTTCAATTATGAAGTTAAAAATTTGAAAAACATTCTAAAAATCACAAATACACTATAATACAATAAATCTCACACCTATATCTTGTCAACCCATTAAAATAATCAAAATAAGAAATATGGATTTCAAATAAAACAAAATAGGGTAAATAGGGTTTACCCTAATCTTTCCTCTCAACAGTGTGGTCATCTCTCAACAGTTCCGCCGCCAGGATTCGTTCGACGCAGATCCGACGACCCAGATCCGCTGCTGCCGCCGCCAGGTTTCGTTCAACGTAGATCTGACGCCGCCGCCGCCAGATTTCGTTCGACGCAGATCTAACCACGCCGTCGCCGCTAGTTCCTTCGACGCAGATCCAACGAAGCCATCGCCGCTAGTTCCTTCGACACAGATCCCGCTTCCCGCTATCGTCTGCCGCGATTCCAGTCCCGCAGTTCAGCGTCGCGCCCAGTACAGAATAGTTAAGTTAAACGATTTAAATAAGTTTAAAATAAAGTAATGCATTTTATTATATTAAAATATAATTTTTTTTTGTAAGCTTGAAGTAAAACATTTAAATCTTTATTTTACATATATCTACTCTACTTTTTAGCTTTGAAAATTAGATTTTATTTTACATATAACATAAACAAGATTTTAATCATTTTACAACGTCATTTAAATAAGAGAAATTGGATGAAATGGCAAACTAATAAGTTTAAAAGTCGTAAACCCATTTATATGCATTTGAATAAGGAAAACAGTTACGAAAAAAGAGAAAGCTGAAGGAAGAACGAGAGGAAGTGAACGATTGGAGGCTACTGGCATTATTGGGAGAAAAAAACAAACAAGCAAAGAACCAATAGTTGTCAATAGTGAAGACGAGGTATGTTTCTAATCTCCATCTAGAATAATGTTTTCTAATCTCTACCTATAATTATTCAAAATTTCTAAATAAAAATAAATTTAATATGCAAATAACAATTCAACTTTAAAATGGTTATGAAGATTTGTTAAAATAGCAAATTGGTTAACGAAATCAAATATAATAAATTGGATGGTTTAAACAAAATAAGGATGGATTAAATGTTATCATTTTCGAAAAGTGGTCAAATAAAAATAAATCTAAAATGCAATTAATAATTAAAATTCAAATAAAAACAAATTTAATATGCATCTAATAATTCAAAATGGGAGAAAAATATGACAACTTTATCTCTTATAATGGTTAGGTTGAACTAGGTGAGTGATGATTCCAATTACACTGTATTTACTATGAGAATTGATGCACGATCTCGTATTCAATGATGTAAAGTACACTGTATTTCTATTCCAATAGATAGGTTGAACTAGGTAAGTGATGATTCTAATTACACTGTATTTACTATGAGAATTGATGCACGATCTCGTATTCGATGATACCAAGTACACTATATTTCTATTCCAATAGCTATGCGGTTTTGCACTTACACGGTAATTTATAAAACTGTAATCTAACCACATAAAGGGCAATTAGGGAATTACGAAAAAAATATGGCATGTGCGTGCATGCTTTTGCCAAAAATCTTATTAAATTTAGATTTTGCCAAAATTCAAGATGACCCCTTGAAATTTGCCATTCCATCCAATTTCTCAAAGATATATATACAAGGTCCACTAGTGAGCATAGGGTATTATCAAACTCATGGGCCACTTTGCTTTGGCATCTTTAGTTTTGTTGTGAAAACAATTACTATCAGAATATTGTTCTAAACATTAGTCTTTAAATCTCTTGATGCATCATTGGCAATCAAAGTCCATTATTCTTGCTAACATGATCATAGTTCTATTAAGATAAGACACAAATTCTTATCAAAAGATCAGACGTTCAAATTCTATCACTTTTAAGTTGTAGTACTAAATAAAGTTCATTATATTTTTTATACACTAAAATGTATGTTGAACTTGATTATCACTCCATTGAATGAAAAGTCGGTAGAATATCTATAATTTTTTTTTTTGAAAAAATACATAACTCTGATTTATTCCTCTATGAAAATTTGGCTTCAACCACAACTGTCACATTTTCATGAATGAAAGAAGAGTTGTATATTTGATTAGATTTCAAAGAACGATCATAATTGAATACTTGTTAAGTAATATACAAATATCAATAAAATATACAAAAAATATTGAGAAGTATTGGGGAGAACTAATATGAATATATATAAAAGAGATGCATCCCCTTCATTATTCATACAAAAAAAAAAAAAAAATTAAAATATTAAAAAGAAAAAGAAGAATATACAACATGACAAATTATGATCAAACAATTTAGTAGGATACATAAAAATAGGTGCTGTCTCGAATGAACATAAGTATTTTTCTTTATAGATTTTTTAAGTTGAAATTGAGCAGTGCCTTTCTATCACTTTACCCACAAAACTTGTTACACTAATTTTTTTTGGTTGGAAATGTTAGATAATTTTGTATAATTTAGTTTATATTAATTTAGTTGTTAATTTGTATTAATCAGTATTTTAGATTTTATATTAGTTAATTGTCTTATTTTCTTGTGAGATTATAAATAACCATTTTAGAGTTGTAATAAGAAGCTTTCATGTTTGAAAATAAAACATTTTTCTAAAGAGTTCTCTCTACCTAATTAAGCATATATTAGACTTCTCTCGTTTGATTATAGATTTGAACTAGTTCCTCAAATCTACTGCATCACAAGAGAGATAGACAAGTTCCAAAACTCCTTAATTAGGTCTCAGATGAATCTGTTTGCATTTTCTTATGGTATTATTCAAATTCACATACTACTATAACCATCCTTCACTCACTTTACATTTACATTACTCCAAGCTAATAGTAAAATTAAAAACTTTAATATGCACAAATCCTACCTTAAAAACTTGGAGATTAATTCAAAACTTTTTAATATATATGAGCTACTAATCTTTATTTTGAGAGATGAAAACTCTAGATTATCTAATAACAGACAAAAGAAGATTTCTTTTTCTTTTCTTTATTAAAATTGTGTCCCAATAATAATATTAATCAGTAGTCAACCCTACGATTCCCGAATTGCCATTTATAAAAAACTCTTCCTTTAGTCAGAGTTTAGAATTCAATTCACTAAACCTCCATTAACAATTCTAATAATTATTAGTTTTAAATAAATTTTCAATTGGGAGCCGAAAAAGAGGGCTTCCACTGCTTTTGGTGGGCTGACAATAACTCAAATCGTACCCCTCAACTCTCCTATAAATAACCCTTTAATTTATGCTACTTTTGCAATATACTCTCTCTTAACACTTCTCACAGCTTTTGCCCTTATTAATTGGCTTTTTGGTTGGAATTTGTTCAAATCTATGGCGCCAACCAAGCTAAGCTTTGCCTTTCTTTTCATTGCCCTTTTAATTTTGTGTCATCTTATAGATTCTGCCTTGAGCAGGCCATTGAATTCCCACACAAATCACCAACTATCTGAGACCCCTCCAAAACACCCTCATTTCCAATTCCATGCTGAAAGTGTGGATGAAGGAAAAGGGTCAAACGGCGCCGTTTCTACTCCGAACCCGAACACACCAGCTGCAGGTTCGTCTCCCGGGAGGCAGATGGATGACTTCAGGCCAACCACCCCCGGCCATAGCCCTGGCGTTGGCCATTCCATTCAGAACTAAAGCAGCAATATTCTTATACAATTGGTTATTTCTCAACAAAGATCAACAAGAAAATATGAAAAATGGTGTTGCATCCGTTATAATATATAAGCTATATATATATTATTTATGAATGCATGTACTTGGATTTTTAGTTGGTATTGAATATTGTGATGTTTCCATTTGAGCTTTCAACATAGTTAGTATATATATGAGATACTTATTACCATCTAAAAAGATTGATGGTTCAATCTCTTATCCTACCACCATTACGTGTGTGTAATGTTTGTGTCAAATCTTATATAGCTAGTCTTTATGAAGTGTATGTAATTACATAGATAATTTCTTTCTTGAAAAAGAAATGTAAAACATTTATATACTTTTCAATGGAAATATAAATTTGTATCCCTTTATTTTAACATATTAACTTTGTTTACAATTTTTTTTTAGAAAAAAGACTACATGCTAATTATTGTTAGGGAATATGCTCATTTTGGCATAATCTATGCTTACTTTGGGGCAGTGCATCTGCATAAAGAAAGAGGAAAAAGAAAACCCTAAAACTAAAATATCATGGTAGGGAGAGAATAATATATTTGATAAGAAAATTTGTTGTTCTTGAAACTAAAATTATTTGCTGAACCTCAAATATTGGGACTTGGAATATAAGCAAAAGTTTTCCAACGAACAAAAACTTTACCAGTTTTTCAATTCAGGTAGTTCATGGTTGTTCCAAATTTTTTTTAATCAAATTTTCTTTTAAGTTAATACAAAGGCAATAAATAGTTATCTGCTAGAGCCATTAAATCGAGAAGAATTGTGACAAATAGCTGGAAAAAATGTATAGTATTTGAAATTATGACGGCAAGACTAGCATTTTTTTTAAGAAGAGAGTAGATAATTTTTGAAAAAAATATTTAAGTGTTTGGTCGTGCTGCACCACCTAAAAATTTGTCATGTGACAAATTTTTTTTTACTATGTAACAAAAGAGGGTTGTATGGATATAGATGCAGCTTAGGCTACACCTAATTATTGTCTATAATTTTTTTAGTCCAATTATACCCCATATATTCATATTCACAATGTGTCTTTCTCAAACCAACTGCACAAGTAAATTGCTTTGAAAAAACAATTGTGCCGGGACTTTGTAATTTGTTAAGCTATTAGTCACATCACCAAGGTCCTAAGAAAATGTCCTATTCCGGTGTTCGACATTGTCACACTCACAGACCAGCAATAAATAATTGCTCAAAATTTATGAAATAAAATTACAACAATAAATAATCGTTCAAAATTTATGACATAAAATTACAATATAATAAATTTAGGGGTGCAAGTGCAAACAAAAAAAAAAAAAAACCGCTGAAAATTTATGAAATAACATTACAACAATAAATAATCTTTACAATGATAAAAATATGAGCAAATACTTAGTGCAGCTAAGTTCCATGCTCCTCTTTTTCTAGCCACACAATATATATATATATTTTAATCATCTAAAAAATTGACACATATCAATT
Source organism: Lagenaria siceraria (assembly GCA_002890555.2). Lineage (NCBI taxonomy): Eukaryota > Viridiplantae > Streptophyta > Magnoliopsida > Cucurbitales > Cucurbitaceae > Lagenaria > Lagenaria siceraria. The sequence goes on along the minus strand of CM016485.1, from coordinate 7,680,360 downwards.
TTTAATTGGGTGTAATAGAGACGGTACAAGAGATGAGTGTAGCCTGACTGCACACCTGAAGTTTTTTTCTAAAAATATTCTATTTCACTACTTTAGTACATACAATTAGTGGTGGATCTCCACGAGCTCGAGTCCTCTCGAGTCTTAACTATATGAAAATTATTAATATTAGTATGTAAAAATTGCTCAATAGACCTAATTGATCTATTGTAAGCTCCAATGGCAAAATGCATAACAGTCACCCTCACAGTCAATGGTATAATTCTTTTCCAACTTAAATTCGAAGATCCTAGATTTGTACTTTTTATCAAGAAATCGCGAGATATGGGATTGGAGCCAGATGGAGCTTACAATGGAATACTAATATTATGCGCAATATATATAAATATTAATATTTTATTCATTACCAGAATCCAAGTTCAACTATTATACGAATGTGTTAACTATATAATAGAACAAAAAAATAATTTAAATTTTAGACAAAGTCCGTGAACAAAAATTGTAGATCGCCCTAAACTAAATTCATACATTCCTAAATAATTTTCTTTTGGACTATAGAATTTATGAATTGAGAGAAACAATTGTACTACTTTTAAGAATATTTGTTGTTGCAGGGTTCAAATTGGACTTGGAGATGATGACAGCATCACCTTAGCTGCTCTTTAGTCCATCAGATCATATAGAGCTTTTCAAATAATAATTAAGTAATAATTAATATTCCATCATTATATTACTCTTAATTAATTGGTTAACGTTTATGTAACAACTTCTCTCGATTTCACATAATACGCTTCACAAGACAACATTACTTCAATCTTCTCACTCCTTTAAAATTTTGTCTTAACGATTCTAACTACTCTTTTATAAAATATAACTATGAATTACACTGTGGAATAATTTTGCATTCACTCTCCAATCCAATCTACCCAAAATATCATATTAATGAAGAAATAATATCACGACCTTACTTGAACAGATTAGTTGTCCAACTATGTCCTTGAGTTCTCTAAAAATGAAGAAATAATATGTAAGGTCTTATTTTGCTTCTAGAACATAATAATAAGCAAAGTTCCCATATAATATATGTAACTTTTCATTTATAAACAATATATGATAAATAAAGAATCATAAAACTTGGCTGCTGGCTGCCCTTTCCATGGGAAATAATATTGGTAAAAAAATAATAATAATACAGCTGCAACTCCATGTAGTGAAGAATTGTATAATAAAATGATTGAAAGGACGAAATGATTAAAAGGAATATTGAGTCTTTTGACAAAGAGAAAAGAGCTGAAAAATAAAATTTTCCAAGAAGAAAAGAGTTGAGATTTAAAAAGTTATAATTTTGGAGGGTTGAGAGGTTCCACCAAATCACCGCCCTGTGAGGTACGCCTCTCGCATGCAAACCTTTTTTCATTACTTTATTCATATAACCAAAAAGACCATACTTCACTGCAAATGCTTTTGCCCGTGCTCCACAGCTTGGCACTATATATATATATATATATATATATATATATTATTTATATATTCAATAATACAAAATCACAATCTTGGAAATATATTAGTGGGAGAGAGGGTTCCATATATTGAGGAACCAACCCAAGTGGGCTCTATTTAGGGAAGATTCTGTGATGAATTTTAGGTATTATAATTTTAAATTACCTCTAAAACTATGGGATGGCTGCTGCAACAAAGACTTTCAAGTGGACCTCACGCATGCCACTAACCTCATTTCAGTCTTATGATCATCATCATCATTTTTTTTTTCTTTTAAATTTATTCTTATATATATATATATATAAATAGTTATTATTGACTATTTGATTTTAAAGTTATTGACACACTATGTGACAGAAACAAGTGGTGTGGACCCTCTTTTCTCCCTCTCCTCTCTTTGGCTGCTAATTGCATTATGTGGTTGGCTTTGACCCTTTTTTTTTTTTAATTTTCTTTTTACAAAAGAAATATGGAGCACTTTATAAAACCTCTACTAAAAATAGATAAATATTTAGGTGTGTGGTAAGATACACTCATACTTAATTATCTAATCATAATTGGTCATGTGACGTAGAAGAATATTTAAGTGCGCTTTAGACTACACTTATTTTTGTGCATTCTACTTAATTGTCTAATCATAGTTTGTAATGTGACATACTTTTCTTTTTTAAAATATTTTTATGGGACTAAAGTAAGATGCATAAAGATTGGTGCATTGGTTATTTCTAGCCTCTAACAAGAAGGATTTCAAGTTTTATTATTTAAAGGTTAAGATAACGAATATGTCTAAATTGAACATTTAAATTTAGACGATATATATGAATAATTTGATAGATAATTTTTCCTTCTACTTCTAAATTTGAATCATTTCTCTTCAAATTCAAATTGTCAGTGTAGAATTAATATTATAAAAATATAGAAAAATTAATAAGAAATTTAAGGCCAGCTTGGTAGTTTTATATTTTTAGATTCACTTAATTCAGCAAATATGTGTTTGACTTACCATCTGAATTTTGTTTTTGAAAAATGTTTTAGATGTTGTGATCAAAACCATGCAAACGTTGAAATCAACATTTTTGGATGTTTGGAGTACTAAAATGGTTACTATAGTTTGGGTTATAATAATTTGTGGATTATAATAGTCTTTATTTGAGGTCTTGACTAAAATAGTTTGGGTTATAATAGTTTTTTTTTTTAAGGTGCAAACTATTTTTAGTTTGGAATATAATAGTTTGTGTTTTGGGTGCAAGTTTTTATAGTTAATGTTTAAGTTTTTTTTTAACTAATTTTTCATTTTTCTTTCACAATTACATTTTTTATTCTTTTATTTAAGAAATGAATTTTATTACATTTTGTATGCTTCATTATGTATTACCATACTAAAACTCTGAAAAAAATAAAAGGCAAAAGTGGTAACTTATTCTTTTTTTTTTTTTTTTTTTTTTGTAATTACATTTTGTATACTTAAATTTAGTAAAAGATTTTGATTACATTTTTTATACTTTGTTAAAAAAAAAAAGTCAAAGTTGAAATTTTTTCAATTTTTTCTACTTTATTTTAAGAAATGAATTTGATTATATATTGTTTTATTCTCATTTTTTTATAACTATACTAAAGCAACAAAAAAAGGCCAAAGTTAAAACTTTTTCAATATTTTAATTACATTTTACTTTAATTTAAGAAAAGGAGTTTAGTTATATTTTTTTATAACTATACTAAAACTAAAAAAAGTGTCAAAGTTGAAACTTTTTCATTTTTTTAATTACATCTTTTTATATCTTAATTTAAAAAAGAATTTGATTACATTTTTTTATACTTCATTTTTATAACTATATCAAAGCTAAAAAAAAGAAGAAAAAAAAAAGTCAAAGTTGAAACATTTTCAAGCATTTTTAATTAGATTTTTTATATCATAATCTAAAAAAGGAATTTGATTACATTTTTTTTATAACTATACTAAAGTTGCAAAAAAAAAAAGGGTCAAAATTGAAACTTTTTCAATATTTTTTTTTTTTTGTAATTAGGTTTATTAAAAAATTTAGAAAAAATTTCACATATAGAAAAAATGTCAAACTATTTACAGAAAATAGCAAAAAAAAAAAAATACTGATAGACATTGATAAACTTCTATCATTTGTATCACTAATAGGCTTTGATAAACTTCTATCAGCATCTATCACAACTATCTAAAAATTTTGCTATTTTGTATAAATAGTTTTCCTTATTTTTCTATTTTTAAAAATTTTCCAAATTTTGATGCTTCATTTATTTTTATAATTATACTAAAACTAAAAAAATAATGAGGTCAAAGTTGAAACTTTTCATTTTTTTTTTCTTTTGTAATTGTATTTTTTATACTTTAATTTAAGTAAGGAATTTTTTTTTACCTTTTTTATAGGGATCTTTTCACAAATAGAAAAAAAACAAAAGTAATTACACATATAGAAAAAAAAAAGAAATACAAAAGCGTGAGGTGCACTTTTTTTTATATGTGTAATTACTTTTGTTTCTTTTTTTTCTATACACGAACCATTTCCCTTTTTTATAGTACATTTCTTATATTTATACTAAAACTACCAGAAAAAAAGTCAAAGTTGAAGTTTTTTTTTCTTTTTGTAATTACATCTTTTATACTTTAATTTAAGAAAACATTACTTTGTAATTTATTAGTTCTTTCTTATTTTATATCTAAGTGAACATACAAAACCCATTCTAAATTACGTGAATATATTGCTATGTACTTGAACATATAAAAAACAAACAAAATAATTATACCAGTGTTCATCATGGAAAAAACATATTATTTATTCACTGTAGCTAATTGTGGGTTCATTGTAACTAAAGAAAATTTTGAAATAATATTCACGGTAGTTAAAAGAGAGTTTCAAGTAGTCTTCATTGTACTATAGCTAATTGTGGGTTAAAATAAAGTTGTTGCAAATTTAACAATTTGACCCAATGTATTAGTAGATATATCACAATACAAAAAAAATTTCAGATATAGCAAAATTTGGATTAAGTTTTCGGAGTCTATCAGTGATGGACCATATCACTCGTAGAAGTCTACTAGTAATAGAGTTTGTCACGAATAGATTTTGCTATATTTGAAATTCTTTTAAAATGTTGCTATATACTTAATTATTATTTTCTAACAGTGCTACCAAATGAAATTACCCTTAAAAGTATTTTGTAATATTCAACTATAATAATAGGGGGCCCAAACACATAATGAGCTATACTAGCCCACTCCACCCAACTACATTTGGGTGTGTGTATATATATATATATATATATATATATATATATATATCATACTTTTTGTTTTTGGGATATGATGAGGGCGCTAAGGGTTTGTCAACCTAGTTGACATGCCTGGGTGCATTTACTGATCCTATCTACTTCTTGTACATTTGTTAAAAAAAATTGAATTAAAAATTTTTAAATGCATAATTATTCTAAATAAAGATAAAAACGTTTAGAAATACAATATGTCATGTTATACACTCAACTCATTTTTTAAAAATTAAAATATGTTTTATGTAATGTATTATAAATTATATAATATTATAAAATAATAATTCTACAAATTTCTTTTAACATAAAACATGTTAATAAGTAAATTAATAATAGTATATTGTCAACTAATGTTTAGTGGGTAACCACAACTAATTTTATGATTTATATATATATATAGTATCAAACACATTTTAAACAATTATTTAAATTAAAATTCAATTTCTGAATATGTTACCAAACACATATATGAAAACATGAAGTATAACTTTGTTTTCATTAAATCCCTTATTTTAAAATTTAAGTTTTCAGATTCCTTACCAAACAAGCTCTTAAATATTTAATTAAAATTTTTCAATTGCAGTTATTTAAGTCGAACAATTAATTTTTTAAGAAAAAATGGTAAAAATTTTGTGTTTTTAAATTTCCTACCAAACAAGTCCTTAATTATTTAATTAAAATTTTTCAATAGTAGTTATTTGAGTTAATAAATCTTTTTTAAGAAAAAACGAAACGGAAAAAAAATTTCGCGAGAAATCTCTGGCCTCATCCCTTCAAAATTAAATAGGAAATTTTGTGGGAGATGGAGAATGAAATAGGAGCAGGGGTGGGGATAGGGAAGCTATCCCCTGCCCCGCCCCCGCCTCATAGACATCTCTATTCTGGTATTAATCTAAAAAATATTCGATAACACAAGAGGTATGTTATGCAAATGCACGTCAATTAAGCTCAATACAAGAATAGCCTATAATGAAAGAAGAGCTTTGAATCGATAGTCCAATCAAATGCTACAATGATGACAATGTCTTTCCATATATGTGATCAACAATGAACCCAAAAACTTAAGCTGATAGATTAATATAATTATTTTTTTCAAGCCATAACTTTCATTGAATATCACAGAGTAATTCATATATATATATTTTTAAATTTTAAAGTTTTTCAATTTTTCAATGTGAAATTCTCAACAACGCTGCAAATTAAGATGTTAAATCAAAAAGTATATGAGATTCACGATTAGACAAAATGATCTCGGTGTAGAATGAAACCATTTACTGTGGTAGTTTTGACTTTATTTTTCAATGTAACCCATTAGTTATATTTACGACTTAATTAAGATGTACATACACATTCATTACATACCTCATATGGCATTTGACAAAGTGAGTTGATCATACATAAAGAATAGTCTATCATTTCATATTCACATTCTCTCTCATTTTGATGTGCTTTCATCTAAAAGAAGCAAAAAAGTCAAAATTGTTGCTTGTAAATCAAAGGAAGCCACTAGCTACGTACACACCTAGCTAAGCTCTAATTTTACTTTTGACTATACATACACATATTAATAAAGTTCCTAGACATAAATAGCCCGATTATAACCCGATTCATAAGGAGTTATGTTGTATATATTCCCCAAAACTTAGCTATAGGGACAAAAAACTAAAAAAAGGGTTTGTTGGGGTATATTCGATTTAAAATATACAGATCTAGAGGTGCGTTGACTCGATTGGTAAAGTGAAGATATCAAAGACAATTAATATTACATGTAATTAATGTTTAATTTTAAGGTTGTAATAAGTCTGTAGTGTTGGAGTCAAAAAGTGTTCCATTAAAATACAATATTAATATTGTCAATTAATTATATGCAAAAGGGCACACGAGTACTTACAGTAAGGACTGCTGAGATTCGGTCAAATATACAATTCTTCTGTTTATATGTAAGCCGTCCATTGATAAAAATAATATATATATATTTTCTTTTCTTTGCATTAGTGGTAGCTGGTTGATCAAAAAGCAATTAATATTGTTGATAACCTATTAGTTTTCAATATTCAATCATATCTATGCACTTTGGCTTCTACTATTACTACTGTCAACCAAAAGCACTCATATTTTTTAGAAATATATTGTAAATATCTGAGAAATATTCTATGGGGGTTTTGTATAACTGAAAAGCTTACCGGTTTGAATCAATTTACATTGCAATAATAAACTATTTCAAACCCACTTGAATATGGTTCAAGCATTAAAATATTAGTCATTTGTCAATTTGAGCACAATCTTATTGATAAATAAATATACATTCAATCATGGTTCCATTAATATTCAAATAATTTTAACTTCTTTTTTTAATGAAAATAAACGCAAGGCAAGATAGTTCAGGAGGTGCACCGGGACATCTTGACACCTTCCTAGCATCCTCATCACGTCCCAAGACCAAAAGTGACGATGCATCTTAACTTCTTGTATTTCTAAGGTTATGTGAACCTAGTTGAGATGCTCGATGCACCTACTGATCCCATCTATCTCTTGTATATTATTCAAAAAAAAAAAAATCTTGTATTTCTAGGGGTTGAACTTCAATTCATGTATCTCAATAGAATTGAAATGTAGTTTCCACTGCTATTGTTGATTTTTAAAAAATTATTACTATATATTCACACATTGTATTTTATTATCATTATGATTTAATCATTTTTAGTAAAAATTAACTTTAGAGTAACTAAAATTAAAATTTATTGAAAGTTTAGAGACTAAAATTGAACAAACTAGCTTCAAAATATGGGGACCAAATTAGTATTTTTGACATTTTTTTTAATAAAGAGAAAGTTTCATGTATTGCCTTCCCTTTTGAGCTTCTCTCTAGATCGCTTTTATAATATCTCTTCATAGCAATGAATCTTTTGGTCTTAGGGCGTATGAGGGTGCTAAGGGGTGTCAACCTAGTTGAGATGTCTCGGTACACCTACTGATCCCTCATACGTTGTGAATTCTTTCAAAAAAAAAAAAAAAAGAAAAGAAAAGAAAAGGAAGGTTTAAATTCCTGCCTCTCAATTATAATGTTATAATCTTAGGAAAAAAAATATATGTTTAAGAAATAAGGCCTTCACTTTCCAAAAGAGCCAAGAGGTAGGTAGGGGCTAGTTGACCTTTGAGCGTTTGCTGTGAGGTGGACATCAAGTTTCCAAGCTGTCAAACTTAGATTTTTCCTGGTTACTTTGGTTGAGAATTCTTTCCAAGTTTATGTTCAAATGATTAGCTGATGTAGTTGTAATAAATCTTTAATTAATTCTTTAAATTAAATTTGATCTATTTAATTAGAAATTATTTAGCATCTATGGGAGAAACATATAACAAAGACCGTTACAGGAAAGGCAACAAAAATAGAGGACTAGACCATGATGTTGCGGATAGAAATGCACCATACCATGACTCAAAATTTATAAGGAAAAATGTTATTTAAACCAGAAATTATCCAAGGGCACCATAAAGTTGTTGGTAATTATCCTGCACCGCCATTGGATATAGGAGAGTTGCACTTTAAATTTGTAACCAATTTATTAGAGGACATGTTATTTTTTAAAGAATTTATATCCATTAACCTTCCTTGTAAAATCATATGTGGAGTTGGAGAAATTTATAGAAAAGTTTAAAAATAAATAAATCGATACAAAATAATTTTTTTTAAAAAAGTTAGAGTACCATGAGAAGCTCAAATAGTAAAAAATAAATAATAAAAAAAATACGAATTAACGTTCCACTTTGATTTTTAATAAACACGCAACAAAAAAAAAGGGTTCTCTTTCAATTTGTTGTTGATTTATTTCAGAAATTTCTTTTTTTTTAAAAAAAATACCAAAACAGGAGGGATCAGGAAGTGTACCAGAATACTCAATTAGGATGACATATCCTTAGCACCCCCATCATATCCCGAGATCAAAAGCGATGCATTCAAACCAATACAAAGTTATGTACATGCATTTAACATGTATAGCGTGAAATACAAAATATAAGAAATGGAGGCTAGAGAAAAGTTATCCAATTTATTTCAGAAATTTCTATTCTCCTAAAATTACTTTCAACCAGAAACACAAAATTTAGACAACTTCTCATTCATATAGATCTTACTGAGAATAGAATAATAGTTTAAAACAGGTAAAGAGATTTGAATGTTTGAGAATAAACTAAAGAATATTATCATATGGATTTCTTAATTAACATATCGTGCTAGAGACCTCAGCTCAAAGACAGAAGCAATAAGCTAAAGATTATTATCTTGCGCTCGTGATTTCTGAACGAGAGGGTGGAAGATAATTCTACTTTCTCAGCATATATAAGTATTGGAAGCTAGGGCTTTGTTTTTAGTTGAGAGGTGGGTTACAACCTATTTTGAGGTGTAATTTAATCATTAAATTATGCGACACAAATTCATGATCATGCATAGAGACAATGATCCATGAATCGTACATAATCACTTTCATTTAAAATTTCATAATTCATGTAGATTTTTAAATGTGGTTTTAACTAAAGTTGAATCTTCTAAAATTGTCATAATGTGGATGTCTCATAATAACTATGAAATATTCATAATTTTTTTCTAGTATTTACAAGGCATGAGGATCTATAGGTGCACCGAGACGTCTCAATTAGGTTCACACCCCTCTAGCACCCTCATCATGCCCCAGGACCAAAAGATTCATTGATATGAAGAGATAATAGAAAAGCAAGCTAGATAGAAGCTCGAATGGGAAGATAGAACAAGGACAAGAAATTATAAGAAAGTCTTCCAGTTCAATGAGATATTAGCGACATCATAATTACAAAATAGTTTCAATATAGTGAACCACTGAGATGTTAAACTAAGAATATCCTCTCATAGCTGTCTCTGCGATTTGCCACCATTGTGAAATATTCACAGACTTAAAAATATGTATTTCTCCTAATAATTAATAGATATAAATTATAGATACTTTTATAATTTCTCTCTTTCATACATTCAACAATGTAAAACTACTGTATGAAATTTTTTTTCTTTTTTTTTTAAAAAAAAAAACATCATCTTCAATTCTTTAGTTGCTATTTACTGGACTGATTGGCTCGAAAGAAACAATTGCACGTTCAAAACGACTCATTCAATAACAGTGATGCCAAATTCTAGAAAAACGTATGCTCCTTGACGAGTTGCTAGACACATTAATTAAAGCTCTTCAAAGATTACAACCCCTCCTCCATCTCACTTAATCTTGCTGCTTTTATGTGATTTTCTACCCCTGTGAGGACTTCTCTCTAGCTCATCTTGATTTTTCCTCTGTATTTATTGTTATATCATTGAATGGGAAGTGGAATATAATGAGGATGCTAAAAATGGGTCAACCTAGTTGAGATATTTCGGTGCATCTACTGATCCACACAATCGTATCTTACTAAAGAAAAAAAAAAAACAAGGTAAAACTACTAGTCCCAATGTAATTACCCCAAATAATTTCTCCATAAAATGGAGTAATGGCATATAACACATACATTTTTTTTTTATATTCGTGAATGTCTAGGTTAGCTTACACACATCTCAACAAATCTTAGGAACAACCCATCTGATCCTACAACATTTAAGTGTAAAAAAAACTTGTATGATATTAAATTTTAGATAAGGTGGCCGCTATAAATTGAAGTCATAACTTTTTAGTACCTACCTACAAACACACTAATTTTATATTACCAACTACCTAACGCACAGAAGATCGTGAGAATGTGTGTGTTGATAAATTATTGTAAACATAACAATATCTATGATTTATATGGCCCACAAAATTAAATTGAAAAAGCAAAAAGAAGGCCGCAAAAATAGTAATAATGTAGAAGGCAGAGTGGATCTTCTGGTGTCCTAAGTAGTCGCCTACTCCTTTATAATAACTTTTCTGCACCCTTCACTCTTCCAAAGCTAAATGAAATCTCAACCGACCACTTTTATTTCTTATTTTTTATTTTTAACTTTAAAAAAAAAAAAAAAAAAAAAAAAAAAAAACAAAAGGAATCGTTGGTTCAGAAAAGCTGCAGCTTCAAAACAGTAGTAAACCATGTGCAGCTGTTTTTCTCTTCTAACTGTTAACTTTTGAGATGCAATCTCTTTGTCCTAAAATTACTAAAGACTAAGAATCTTGTTCCAAATGTGGTGTGTTCCTATTCTATTCATTTTCTTTTTTTTCTGCCAATGCGTGGTTTCAGTGTTATTATTATTATTAATATTATTATAATAGTAGGGTTATAGGGTTTGCTTTTTTCGAGAGAGAACTTTTGGGAGAAGGGAAAAAGGAAGAATTTTTAGGGCTTTGTGATTTGGGGTTTTTTTTAAGGACCAACTTGTTCATTTCTTAAATATGAAAAGGGATACGGAGGGAAAAGAGAAAAAGGAAGGGAGGGGATTCATTTGCCTTGTACTTTCTAAGATCTTCAATTTTTTCCATATAAATGGCCTTTCAGCAACTTGAAAGTCTATGCCATTTGCATGGGTTATTGAGTCCCATTGAAACTATATATATATAAAACTAGAAAAAATAAAATGCCACTGAATAAGAGAAGATTAGTTAATGCTCAAGTTATAGGTGAGAATTAAAATATCGACTGTCAGATGTTTTATATACATATATATATATCAATTTTATGGATATTGATCAAATATATATTGGTATCAACAAATATATCTGTAAGTTATAAAAAAAAATTATAAATATTATTTTTTTAAAAATAGTAATTGCTTTTTTTTTTCACTCTTGTTAGTATTATTTGCATTTGTATTTGTATTGATTTGAGTAACTATTATCTATATTTTATGCTTATATACTTCATCGAGACAAAAGATGTACAAGAGAGAAGCTAGAGGAAAGCACTCCAAATTGTGGCAATTAGAAAAGATATATCATAATTTCAAAAGAACTTGAATTTATAGCACCAAGTAGCTGTGACAAAGATAAAATTCTCCCATAGGGTGAGAGCGGGCTTGAACTTGTCCTTGAAAATTCTATTGTTATATTCTAGTCAATTGTTAACACAAGATAGAGCCGAAAATATTTGAGAGAAACATCTTTTTGGCAATTTTTTCTAAACAATATATTAGAAGTAGAGGGATCAGTAGATGTACCAAGATATTTCAACTAAGCTGACACATACGAAGCATCCTCATCATACTCCAAATCAAAAGAGATGCATTAATATATAAGAGAAAAAGAAAAATCTGAACTAATGAAAACCTCATGATCAGAAGGTGATGTATATTTATACGACCTATTGGACATATATATCCATGTATATATGTGTCTGTTAAGATGGGTGGTAATTGTCTAGCTAATTTTCCAATTTTAGAGGATTGAGTATATTCAACTCAATTAATTAATTCTTCATGTATAAGTGTTGACTACATTGACTATTTAATCAATTTGACTATAGTTCTTTTTAGGAAAAGATACTTCATTAAATAAATAAAAAATGTACAGAGGGGCTAGAGGAAACTTCTCTAATTTAAAGCAATCCTCAAAAAGAGCAAGGAGCCTTTGATTTATCTTTGTAACTTGTGTACTTGAAGAAACTCTCGATTTTTGTTTTGTAATAAAAGTTGGCAAAAATTAAAAAAATAAATAAAAAATAAATAAAATAAATAAAAAAACTATCTTTCTCGTTCTCAAAATAGAAAGATCCTCTCGTGACTATAGCTATAGTACTACTATTCACAATCAATGAATTTAGAAGAAAAAAATGACTTCCAATTCTTATCTCTAAGGCAAGAAATTAAATAGTAGTTTAAACATGTCCTTTTTCATGCATACTGTAGGAATATAAGACGTAACTATATATATTAATAATAAGAATTAATACATAAAACAAATTAACATATATTATTATTTATTGAGTACATAGTAACTAGACACCTACTCAATTTCTAATGAATGATCTATACCATTCAAGATATCATGCCCAATTTCACACCTACTCAATCTCTATATATCAAGTCTACTCAATTTCTAATGAATGATCTATACCATTCAAGATATCATGCCCAATTACACACCTACTCAATCTCTATATATCAACTTAGTTGAGATATTTTGGTGTATTCCTTAATTTCTGCTCCTTTTGTATTTTGTTCCAAAAAAAAAAAAAATCACAGCTCCAATAATAAATTGTTGTAATGTGGTATTTTACTTTCCCTTAAACATATTATTAGTACAAACAAATATGGATAGAGAACAAAAATTTCAGTGAGATCACCAAAATATAGTTGACGTTTCACCATCAGTTGGCAACATGTCCTTTTTCATGCGCTTTCTCTAGTTATAGACCATCAATGTTTCCCTTAATTTGCCTGCTTTTATGTAATATTTATCTCTTGTTTTCTTTTCTGCTTTCCTCTGGCCACCCCTTTTGCTTTGTATTTTTTAGCTATCCGATAGCTCTCTCTATATTTTATTGTTTTATATGAATGAAAATGGAACTGAAAAATGATGAGAGTGTTATGAATGTGTCAACTTAATTGAAATATTTTGATGCACCCACACTGTCCCACGTACCTATCCTATCTCAAGAAGAGAAAAAAATTGCCATTAAATGTATGCATATCAATACTTAATAGTATCCAAATTCTTTAAATCTTATCCAATGAATGAATTAGCCTCGTTCAATAATTCATCGTTAAAACAAATTTGTCTCAATCGCTCGGTTATATTCTACAAATAAAAAACCCATATTAATTTGATTCCTCCAATACTTATTAATCATAATTAAACCCTCTTAAACAAGAACGTAAAACTTGACACAATACAACTTAATGGATTGAAACGCTTTGAACAAGCCACGTCTACCTCTCCTTATTCATAAAAATGGATAAAAGAAAAACTCAAAGAAATATACGAGCTAGAGCATAAGCTAAAGGAAAAAAAAAAAAAGCTGAGCAAGTAATGGCGGCCCGTTGGTTTGAAATCTTCAGAAATATATTATTCTTTTTTAGCACAGCAAACTCTGTACTTTTTGTCACTCCTTCGAATCTTCCCTAGTGTTTGGGAATACACTCCATTTTTTTTTCCTCTTCCATGTTTCATGTTTCATGTCTTTTTTTTTTTTTAATAGAGATTTTTGGCCCTTCAAGAACGACCTCGAATGAGGCCTATAAATACCCAAACTAACTCAAAGGATTGTACGTGCCATCCTTCTCTCTCGTTCCATACATCTATCTTTAATTTCATTGCTTTTGTTCTTTTTTTCCCTCCCTTTTGTGTGAAATCAAAATGGGCAGTGCTCAGTTTTTAACTTACTTGTTTGTATTAATGATTTTGTCTCACCAACTTGTTCTGATCGAAGGAAGGAGGTTGAAAGTAAAGAAAAATGGGCTGCGTTGTGGGAATTGCATGACTCCCGACGCTGCAAAAACCATAACCAAATCAGACGAAGCACAAAAAAGCATTAATAATGATGCTAAATACAGCAAGAATAAGCTGCACCACAGAATTGCCGATGGCTTTGTCGACGCCTTTCGCCCCACCACCCCCGGCCATAGTCCCGGCGTTGGTCACTCCATTCAAAACCGATAACCAATTTATTGGAAATATGTTATGTCTCGCCTTTCATTTTTCCTTCAAATTCCCTCTCTTTCATTTTATCCACCCTATTTCAAATTATTCAATGAGACCGCTATAATATGGTTGTCTCTTCATTATCGTGGAGATGTGGATTCGAAAATATACATATCTTCTAATAACCACGAGAAACAAATTCGAAGTACTCTCATACATATTAATGGTACAAAATTCTCAACCACATTGTAGCGACCTCTTTGGATGATTATTTCTTATATTGTAGGCTTATTAGTAGTTTTATTGTATTGTGTCTTTCAATGTTGTAGCCTAAGCTTCATTTGAAATGTATTTTCGTTTTCATTTTCATCCTTATATGTACGTATGTATCTTAAATTATCAATTGTATTATTATAATTAAATCTTTGTAAATTTTTAAGTTTTTTTTTTCATTCTCTATTATCTTTGTTACTTATGGATTCAAATACCAAAGTTGATGCACATGACCTAGTATACGGATAAACAATAAGTTGAGAAATTTAAATTTAAACAATGAATAGTATTTAAAATAGTTTAAAGTATTGTGTAAGGAGGATAAGTATTATCTCTTTAATTTATTCATGTTACATTTTGATAAGGTCAAGGTATATAGGTAGGGTTGCATTGAGGTAGGCTAGGGTTAATAAGCATGTGAGGGGTTGCATGAATAATATGCTAAACTTGCATACTCTCTTTCTCTTAATATTTCTTTTTATCTGTCTATCCTAATATTCATAAGCTATGAATTGATTTGAAAGAATATAATTAAGGGAATATACTGAGCATGTTCCTCCACATCAGGTTCTTATGAAATTATACCTTACCATGTACCACACACACAGACGATGATCATTGTTTATAGTATACTCACTCTAGCTTCATTTTTTATGAAGATTATTTTAACCATTTCAACTACCACATTTAATCCATCAACGTTATTAAGTATTAAATCACCAAAAAAAAAAAAAACGTAAAAGGATAAGAGGATGGATTATGATAAATTTATTAATATATCATATTATATCAAACACCTCTAACACTCGCTCACTTATGGCTTGAAATTTTGTTAAAGGGTCAAAGGGAAAAAAAAATAACTTAGGACCTCCTAATTCTCTAATAGCATGTTCTTTTTAACGAGATACTAAAGGATGAAAGGAATAGCAAGTTCATATAACATCTCAACTAGGTTGATAACATCATAGTCAGCACTAATGCACCGGATCCCATCAGAACTCCGCAGTTAAGCGTGCTTCGGCGAGAGCAGTACCAAGTTGAGTGACCACTTGAGAAATCCTCGTGTTGCACCCCTTTAAAAAAAGGTTGATAGAGTCATAGCACCCTCATCATATCCCATACTCAAAAATGATGCACTCCAATATTGTTTATTGTTAAGAAATTCTCGACGGGAACCTAATTTTAAAAAAAAAAAAAAAACCTTGTGTTTCAATAGAAAGACGTCAAAAATAATATATACATATTCGTTGCAAATAAAATAAAATAAAATAAAACCCTAATAAATCTTTTAAAAAAACTATAAATATAAATAATCAAAGGCCCAACAGAAAATAGTCGACGGACTAAAACATGGGATGACATTATCATTATTGCTGGCTCTTTGGACTAAAAATTCATCCATTTTCAATAGGTATGATGCTTCTTTTATAGCCCCTCAATTGGAAAACGTTTTTCTAGCCTTCCTCTCTTTTTTATTATGATTGTATTTATGAACTTTTTGAACTCTTTTCTAACACTTTTTGCACTGATTTCTTTTTTTTTTTTTTAAATGAATGCATCTCTTTTGGTCTGGAGCATGATGAGAGTACTACAGATGTATCAATCTAATTGAGATATTCCGATACATCTCATGATCCCTTTGCCTCGAGTATATTGTTAAAAAAAAATAGAAATAGTCGATTTTTGAGACTTTGAGCTAGTTATAGGCATTTCATGTGTTTAGAGTTGATATTATTTTCGGATATTAATTAATTATTGAGGGATTTTTAAAAATAGAAAAATAAGGGAAACTATTTACATAAAATAGCAAAATTTTTAGATAGTTGTGATAGACACTGATAGAAGTCTATCACTGATAGATGCTGATAGAAGTTTATCAATGTCTATCAGTATTTTTTTTTTTTTTTCTATTTTCTGTAAATAGTTTGACATTTTTTTTATCAGTAAAATTTTTTCTTAATTATACTTTATTACTTAACTATTTTTTCTTAATTATACTTTATTACTTAACTATAAACAATTATCAGTAACAAGACATCCGAAGAGGGTTATGATCAATAATTAACACGAATACACACCTTAAAAGCTTGAACATGCATAGGCTGTTGGAGTTGAAAATCTTAACTCGTGTATTGCACGTGAGAAGAAAGTGCAGCATCATATATATATATATATATATATAAAGATTATGAGATATGTAGAGAGAAAAAAATGGGTTTTTTTTTCTGTAAAGGGAAATCCAATTTTTCTGCCCCGTCGGTTGCTGGAAGACAAAAGACATTCAAACACACATGCAAGCCACAATAAAAATCAGTATTATTATTAATTTTGTACAAATTCATTGGGCCGCCATTTACTTTGCCTTTTCTAATAATATAATATATCATTTAAACATCGCAAAATTCCCTCCTTCTGGCTTGTCTTCTCGCAGCTCTGTGTGTGTATTATTAAAATATATATATATATATATGGCCAAGGCCAAGTTGGATCCTAAAAAGACAGCCTTTTTTTTAACGTTATATAAATACTAAGAAAAACAAGTGGTTGTATTAAATTTAATAGAATAATCAAAAGAAATGAGACGACAGCAAAACAGCAAGTGAGCGACTTTCCCTAAGCCTCGGAACTCTCCTTCTCTCTCTCCCACTTGACCTTTTATTTTACCTTAATTTTCGGTAACCGCCACAGAATCTGCTCATTTCCTTTTACTTTTTTTTTTTTTTTTGAGTTCATTAAATTTGTACTTGTTTACTAGGCTGCAGCAAACCTATTTATTTAATAAATTAAAGGTATCAAGTTAGGTTTATGTCCTTTCTCAATACTAAAAAAGATTATTCAAATGTGATTGTCACTTTTGTAATCATTCTTTAAAAAAAAAAAAAAAAAAAAAAAAAAAAAAAAAATCTTTTTTTTTTCTCTCTCTTTTTCAGCATCAGTCTATTGATGAAATGAAATGGGTAGGCATCATTCAGTCATTTAATTGAATAGATGGAAAACCCTTTTCTTCTTTTTGCAAAGGTTCATTCTTCTTCAAGATTTTGGACAGTGGGGTTCCGGACAACTTTGATTTGATTAATTTCACTTCAATGAATTGAGAAGACTTTCTTAACATATCATTTTCCTTTTTCAAATAAAATATATATATATATATATATAACTATTTAGTAGTTATACACAACATTACATTATATATACTTTTTGTAAGCGCTTATATTTATATATTAATAGAATAAATTCCACTATCCCAATAAGTGTACTCAAAAAGTGGAGAGACCTATTAACAAAAGATCCAGAGTAAAAGAAGTCCATTCGCATAAGGGAGGGGTAGCCCTTGTTAGTTTTTTAAAAAAGCAAAAAGACAATTTACAAATTGAGAGTGTAAAATAGTCTTTAACAAAATGAACGGCACAAAATTGATAGAGAGAAAGATAGTGGGAATGTTGTTGGGAGTGGAAAAGGGTGCATGCGGAATAGTGGAGGAAAGGACACTTTAAAATATATATCAAAAGAAAAAATTACATTTTTATTATTATAATTATTATTTTGCGTTAATGAAAAGGCAGAATATAGCCCTAGAGCTGTTCCAAAGGTTAATTAAAAGAGAGAGAGAGAGAGATTAACCAAAGATCTTTAAAACTGAAAGAGAGGGTCCTAAACCTTTGGAAATATCTCTCAAAGTGAAGACCCCTATAACCTACCCCTACCTACTTCGTACTACCCTACCCTACCATAATGTATATATATACTTTTTTTAAAAAAACATTACATTATTAATTCAAAAAGTGAAGCATATGAGAGAATATCGACAACTAACAATAGCTAAAGTATTGCATATTTATTATTATTTTAAGGGTTTCTCTTATATAGTTGTTATAGGCCATCCATATTACTATTTCTCTTTCTTATTTAATTATTTAATTATTTATTTATTTATTTAACTCATATACTCCCAAATTCCCCAAGTCTACTACCCATATATATAGAAGGTTAGTAGTACACTCAAATTAGATCTCTCCTTTCAACTTCAAAAACACAAGGCAAAAAAATTCTCTCCTTTCTTTCTCTTTCATTTTTCTCTCTGAATATATATTATTATTGTTGTTATTTTTTTTAACAGATTATTGTTGTTATATAAAATGATGAAGAGAAGTGGTAGGGTTTGTGGGGTTTGTGTTATGATTATTGTTTTGGTTTTATGTTTAACCCATGAGGGGGTTTACGTAGAATGCCGGCATTTGAAGGCCACAAGATGCAAGAAATGCTCCAAATTGGTCAGTGTTCCGCCGCAGCCGGTTAATCGGAATTCCGCCGGAAATGGTCAACAATTTATGACGAACAAAGCAGAATTACCTCAAGATTTTCGTCCCACATCGCCTGGCCATAGTCCTGGAGTTGGCCACCATATCAACAATTGAAACTCTTTTTACATTATCATGCATTCCATTGTCTCTCTCTCTCTCTCTCTCTCTCCCAAAAAAATTTGCCATTTTCTTGTAAAGTAATTTATGGCCTAAGTAAAGATCTTTCATAGACCACACGAAATTATTGTGTGCTCAAATGGTATTTCTTTTGTTGTTCTTCCTTCTTTGCTTGTAATCTAATTATTCATTATGCCTCCATTTTGGGGGGTCGCTTTCTTGATTTACAACGAAAAAAAAGAAGGGGAAAAAAACCCCAAATTGATAATAAAGCTTGAACCATTACGAGAATCAAAAGCATAAATAGTAGGTTTATTATAAATGTAAGCCGTCCAATATATTCTTTAACACCGGCCATTCTTTTATATGTTGACTTAATTTTGATATTCATGATGTTTTTAAATACGTGAATTATTGTGATGAAAATGGGGTGCAAATAAAATAGTGAGTTTTGAACTCGAAACTTTTTACGTATCCTGTTTTTTATTTCTTTGTATCTTTTGTAAATGTTTTAGCAAATGAACACTATTGTTGGGTAATGAAAACAAATACAATAATTTTGGAAAGGCTATGGAGTTTTATAATATGAGTTAGTATATAATAATTTAATGAATTTTAAAAGAAAGTGAGTGGATCTTAAAGGATGTTAGGGACAATATTAATAATAATAAAAAATGGTAGGTGGAGATTGAGAAAAATTAGTTTAAAGGTGGGTTTTTTATTGAATAGTGGTCGTTAAGTTAGTTTAAGTAAGCAGAGACCGGCCAAGAACATTAATCATGCGAGGTCCACCCCCCGAATTTTTAGTTCATTAAATCATCAAAAGCCTATAATAAATAAACATATCTCAATGCTTTTAACATTCCTAAACATAAATTACTCGTTCCTAAATTATCTCAAAGCTTCTAATCATATTAGTCTATGGATAGTTTATGAGTATTATATTTTG
Source organism: Lagenaria siceraria (assembly GCA_002890555.2). Lineage (NCBI taxonomy): Eukaryota > Viridiplantae > Streptophyta > Magnoliopsida > Cucurbitales > Cucurbitaceae > Lagenaria > Lagenaria siceraria. The sequence goes on along the minus strand of CM016485.1, from coordinate 7,660,366 downwards.
AGTAATTATATGTATGTTTTCTTTTCCTTTTAACACCTAAATAGTGTAGGATTAGGTGGGTTGTCCTGTGAGATTAGTCGAGCGTAAGCTGTTTCAGACACTCACGGATATAAAAAAAATCAAATACTAAAATTTTATTTTCATAATTATTTAAAGCTCTGTAACTATTTGATTTTTCTTTGTTGTTTATTCTTAAAAGTTAAATAGTAGTACCACTTATGAGTTTATTAACTATACCTTCTAACAATGTTCAAGAATACACACGTCACTTGCCTCTCTCTCTTGGGAGGATATCATCTCTATTTCCTATCTTCGTGGTGCACAAAGTTTAAATACTTTTATAACTATAATTTTTCTAGGCCCTTATGGTGAGTTTTCTCTAGCTCCTCCCTTTATTCTCTTTCTCCTCGGGAATGAAATATATTTTCAAAAAAAAAAAAAAAAAAATTCAAAACCCATTAGTTTTGAAAAACTAAAAAATGAAATCTTTGGTTAAAACTTGTTTAAACTTTGTTATGAAAGATGAACTCCATGCATAGAAAATAAAGATACTAATGTAAATGGTTACAAAATCGACAAATAAAAAATACAAAAGACGTAAAAGAATAGATAATCGACATACAAATTTACGTGGTTCATTAACAGCGTGTTAGCTACATCTAGGGAGCAAAAGGAGAACAATTTTATTAGAGAGAATGTTACAAAATACATAAAATAGTGGCACCTTTAAGATTAAAGAGTTTATATAGTGCACTTATCTAAACTCTAGGGTCATAATCGTAAATAATCATAAATAATTAAATATGTCAAATATGAATTCTACTTAGGCTTCGGGGCATTGCTCCTAGACCTCCAACAGTGTGTGCCGCCCCTGGACTTCTAACTTAGTCTTTTAAAGTGCCAAATAATGGATTCAAGGGATTCCAACCAACAATTTTCATATGGTTGGTCTTTCATAAAAGTATTTAACACTGTGAACATTCTACAGAGGAAATTTTCCGGCATTCCCGTCCTAATTGGTGCTCCTTGTGCCAATGCAACAATAAGGCTATCGATCATATTTTCACCCAATGCACCTTCGTGAGAGAATTATGGGACAAATTCCCGATGCTTACAAATTCAATTCAAATAAAAAATTTGAATTTGCTGGAAGCCTCCACCCTCTGTAAGAAACTGTTATAGCTAAAACTAAAACTCTAAGAAAAATATTGTCCTTTTCAACACTTCTATTGCTATAGGTCTATCTGAATTGAAAAAATAATTGTTCATTCAAACAACCGTTCTTGTAGTATCACGCAAATATGGAGAGTATGATGAGGGTGCTTAGAATGTATCAACCTAGTTCAAACATTTTGGTGCACCAACTGATGTCTCGGTCCTATAATATCTTTCTTAAAAATATATATATATATATATCAAATAGTTAATTTTCAAATAAAATGCAATATCTCGTTTTCTTTCTTCCTTTTTTTCTTCAAACAAACTGAAATAACTCGTTTAGAATTAGGTTGATTTTCTACCAACCCCTCACAACAAATTTTCAATGTCATATTGCCAACTAAATTTTTCTATTTTCCAGATTTCTCCATGCACCCCTTACTTATACATAGAATATATCAACAACACATAGATTATTTTGTGAAAGGAAATAAGAACACAAAACAAAACCCATAAATTATAAATCACATATGAACTGTGAGCTGAACGACTCAATCCTAAGTTAAAATTAATAAACTTATTATCAGATTTATGTTTACCGCTATCCATAGTTATATCTATCTACATATATAATATAAGTTATTTTATCCACTGTAGAAAGATGGAGAAATGTGTGAGCAATATATCCAAGAGTGAATCTAGAATCTTTCTTTTTTTTTTCTTTTTTTTTTTCATTTTTCTCAAAAGATGCTTAATTATTTCATTTCATGGTACAAGAATGGTTTTGGCCCCACCAAACAAGACACAGCTCGTGGACTTTGATCGTAAAACATGCAACTTGAAGCATGTGCTCTGTTCATTTAGCGTCTAAATAAATAAATATATACACACACATTTATTCTTTTTCCATTTCAATTTTATCTTTATTTTAAAAATAAAAAAATCAATTTTATCTTTATAATCCACTTTTTACGTTACTTGATGATGAGATGATTCACACTATTTTTACCCAACTTTTCTCTCTTTTTTCCCCCCTAAAAAAAACATAAACTTTTTTTGATAAAATAGCAACAATTTAGAATACAGTGAGCTGAGGTTAGGTTAGGTTGTTTTATTAAACTTTCCAAAATAAAAGTAAAGGCATGTTAAGTTGAGCCAATGTATATCTGACTTAAACTTATCATATCTCAAATGATTGGATAGATCATAATTTTATGATTCTCTTGATTGAAAAAGGAAACAAAGAGAATATAAAGAGGCCTCTTTGGGACTTTACCTACAAAACACCACTATTTTTGTTCACTGAATATGTATTCTTGTCCATCAGTTTAATAAAAGAGTATGATATATATTCTGTGTTTGGGCATATGGATCCTCACATTAGATGGCTATTATTCTACAACCAAATAAGATGGGCTAACTTAAAATTTATGACAATAAATAGTTTTTTTTTTTTTTTAATAATATTAAGGTCAAAACACTAAAGAGACAACTTAATTAGTCAAAGATTTTGGTCTTAGAGCATGATGAGAGTGTTAGAGAGGTGTCAACCTAATTAAGATGTCTTGGTGCACTCCTGATCTCTCTTACCTTGAAATATTTTCAAAAGAAAAGATATTACTTACCACCTTTCTAGAGATAAATTTGATCTCTATCTCAAATATATACATACAAAAATTAGAATTATAAAATGGTCTAAATTAGCTCATTCTAATTTAGATCATTAAGCATTAACATTTCTTAAGTACGTTTACAATTTATTATTAATATCATGTTCTTGTTGACATTTTCAGAATATAATTTAGCACCATTGGTTTGGCGGTTTGTTATCAATATCGAATCGTTTGGATTTAGAGAACATGTCGATGAAAAGTGGACATTGTAGTCTTAAGCATGGATAATGCATTAGTTTGTCTTAGATTAAATTACTTTTGCATAAAAAAGTCGATATTTAAAGTTACTCACTAATTTGTTTCCCTTTAAGGTTTCATAATAGAAAGATTATATATATAATGGAAAGTTAATTTTGCTTCTCCCTAGGCCCCACGAAACATTGAATATGATCAACATTTACATTGGTTAAATGTCTCATTGTAATTTTTTTTTAATTAGATCAATAATACTTTTTAGTTGAGCAGATCTTAACACCAGATTTATACCCAAAAAAAAAAAAGGAATCTCAAGTTTTTCAATATCAAGAATCGGTATGTTATAATTTAATAGTGTAGGGTTGTATGATTGATAACCATCTTTTTTCTAATTATTATTATTTAGCATAATGACGGTGAGGTATAGAGATTTAAATCTTCAACAACTTCAAGAATAGAAATATAGGTCAATTATCGAAGTGTTATACTCATGTAAGCTCTAATTGTTTTTTATTTAAAAAAAAAATAGAGGTTAGCTTATTAATAATTTGTTTTTATTAATTATATAATTTACCAGAATACCATATAAAACTTTCTCAGACATTTTGTCCCGGTAATGACACCAAAGTTGGGGGAGAATATGAGAGTCTGTTTATTTTCATGTGAGTCCTTCAATCGAATTAGTAATTTGTATATTAGTGTATCAAGATTTAGAATTATTTAGTTTTTTTTAATAAATTATTTTAGATAAAATAGCAAACAAGTGTCTATCATAGAGCACGTGGCTTTAGACATGTGCGAGGAACCTTTACGATGTTGATTGAAACAAAAACTTAACTGAGAGTATAATTTTATACACTTATTCAAGTTTGACGTTTAAATTGATGAAATTTAAAAGTTGTGAAGTTAAAATTGATCCAATCTACTAAGTTTAAAGTTTAAATTGGAGGAATTGAAAGTTCATAGTTAAAATGATCGAATATATGGCAAATTAGGGTCAAAGATGATTTTTTTTCCTTTTTTCTTTATAGTGTCCGGACCCACTTACGTGCACTTCAACTAATCTCACCGGACATAATTCTTAGCAAACAATTATGACAATTAGAATCAAAATGAAAATGAGACAGAACTTAAAATTTGAGGATTAGGGATATTTTAAAAGTTAATATCTGTGGGTTGATTTACATTTAATAATAGATGCTGGTTCATGAATAAAGAGAATGGGGAATAGAATCTCATCCCATCATCTTTTCATTTCCAGGTAAAATGTAGCCAAGCCTTACTTTCTTTGAGCAAAGCTATGTCTTAAAAAAAAAAAAAATATATATATATATATATAAAAGTTACATTCCTTATGTTTTTCCAATATATCCTACCTACAACCCAAAATGTCATTTTCATTAATGCCTAATAAATTTCAATTAATGTTTAATTCAATTGATAAAGACCCTTCAGAATTGGAATCATTCCACTCTCAATCTCTCATATATATTCTTAATGAAAAATAATCGTAGTTAGTTTCAAACAAAAGGCATCTTCTAATATAATAATTAATAGATAAAAATAAAATAAAACAATAGTCAAATAAATTGAATGTGTATATTAAATCTGTTAAAATGTTAATTTAGCTAAATTATGTTGTGATAACTCAATTATACTTTTATAAAACAAATAGATGACTCAATTATACATCACTACATTTTACTTTTAACTAAATAAATCGCTCATCCTAATTTTTTGCCTAACGTTTTAAAGAGATATATTATAACATTTTTAAATGTAAAATATAAAATATCTCACTTGCGGAATGATAAGTTTTATGGTAGAGGTTAAAAAATAAGAGATATTTGAAAAGTTTTTTTTTGTTTTTGAAAAAGAAAATTTGTTGTTTTTTTCCCCCTTCTCGAATCCATATATTTTGGGAAAACAAATAATTGGGAGTAAGGAGAAGGAAAAAATTAATTTAAATATTTTTTTTAAAAAAAAAAAAAAATGTGCCAAATGCTAAATAGTAAGCAGCAAAAAGTATCATGAGAGCAAGTAAAAGTGAGATGAGATTATTATTCCATAAAAAGAGGGCAAATCAAAAGAGTTGTATTTTCTTTCTTCCTTTTTATGGTTGGGTTGGATTTTGATTAATTACATTGAAATGCCATATGCTTTTGATGAGAATCTGAGATGACATTTTTGGCTGGCTAATTTCCTGGCAAAACTCTTACAACCATGTGAATTTGTGCCATTCCACTTTCTATCATTTCATAAGTTTTTTTTTTTTTTTTCTAGAAAGCATTTCATAAATAAACTACTGAATAATCACTCTAAACCAGAAATTAAAATTATTCAAATTAAGGTTCAAATATAATTTTTCATCTTTAGAATTTACACCTATTTTCTAATTTAATTCCTAAAGTTTAAAAATTAGAAAGGAACGTAAACTTTAAAAACTTTAACGTGGATTTTAACATAAATTCTAGTTTTCTAGTACTTTTTAGTACAAACGTAGATGGAGAATTTCCATACTACATTATTTTCGATAACGACAATTTCTAATGGCAACATTTTTTAAAGATTATAGAAAAAAAATGCATTAATTAAATTAGGGGCCATCAAACCATATAAGAATTTATCCTTTTTTTTCTCTCTCTAAAAGAAAAGAAGAATCAATGGGGAAAAAACATATCTTTATAGATTTTCATTGCAAATTTAGGAATACTTTAAACTTCAACGGAAATTAGACCGTATAGCTAAAAAGAAAAGCACCATTTTGAAAAAGAAAAAATAATAATAATAATTGATGTATTATGGCCACACGTGACCTATACATGTCCTACCTTTACCACCATTCTCCCAATTTTGCCCCTACAAAATTACAAATTTTGGCAACACGCCTCCCTCACCATTTATTCACCAACGGTGCATCTAAACACACGTCCCTCCCGAATAATTTGCATTTTTTTTTTTTTGAATTCTTAGCTAAAATTTAAATAAAAACAATTTTTTAAAAAATTATTTATTTTAATTTTTAAAATTTACTTTAGTTTTTTAAAATATTGGTAAAAGGTGGATAGCTAAGTGGAATGAGTCTTTATATGTTTAATTTTTAAAAATTAGAAATTAAAAACCAAATATCTACCAAACACAGTATAATCAAATGTTTTCATATCTTATTTATCTTAGTTGAATTTTAGATTTCAAATCTCAATTTTTGTATAAAATTAAATTTATCTTCCCCATTAGTTTGTTTGTATCACCTAACAAGAAGGAATATTGTCTAAGAAAATCAATACACTCACGACTCACATACAATCAAGTCTCCCTTGAAAATAATCTAATTGAATGTCAATCCTATTCAATTTACCTAGACCCAAAATTGGTGTGTGACATTTTTTTATATATAAATTGGAGTGATTTTTTTTAGTATAATAATTGTAGGAATAGGAGATCGAACTTTCAACCTCTAAAGAATAAAGTCATGCCAATTATTATTGAGCTAAGCTCATTTTAATAGTTATAAGCTCATTTTAATAGTTATAGGAGTGATTTGAATCGGAAGCAGTTTGGTCCATATATTTCTAGTTGAAACATCTCATTAGCATTTTGGTCATTTATGAAATTAAAAAAAAAAAAAATTAAAGACTTTTATCAAAATGCCTAATTATTTTCCCCATTCTTGTATCCCTTTCTTCAAAGTTCATGTCACAGTGGGAAAAGGAAGGAAGAAGCCCATCAATACTAAACAGGCCCAAGCCCAATGTTTCATTGGCATTAGACTCAAGTAGTGGCCAGTTTCGTTTGGACAATTTCATCCTCACCCATCCTTTTTGTCAATTTGAAATGTATATTTACACATACAAGTTAATTAGTGAAAATCAAATTGATCCACACTTGTCAGTTAATAGTGATCATAAAAAAGGAGCAATGAATTTTAAAACAATATACTTAATTTACCCTAAAGCTTTTATAATTGATTGGCAATCAAGTTTGCTTAATGATTAAGGATTATATAATATATAGCATGAAAATTGATGCAAGTTTGGGAAAGATAAAACAAAATGTAAGTTCAAAGTTGACAACAAATTAAACATCATGCTTTGTCTATGCACATCACAATATGCAATGCATCAATATATGTATATAGTTGCAATAATAATAATTTTTTTAACATTCGTATGATATATTTTAATAACAATAAATACTTAATTCAAATATTAATAATAATAACAACGACAATTATATTGTAACTTAAATATCTTTCTACTCAATATCCTGATCATATGATTAAAGTAGATATTTATACAAATTTTATAGAGCGAAACTAAACTGAATATTTAATATATATTTTTTTAATAAAATTAATTTCTTTAGATTCAATTTTAAATTTATTTTTTTGTGTCTATTTAATTCATGAACTTTTAAAAGTGTTTAATAAGTCTATACACTTTCAATTCCGAATCTAATAGTCACATGATATTTCAAGTTTCTTTTAAACATGATTGACTTATTGGATATAAAACTAAAATACGTTTATTAAAATTATAAACTTTCAATTTTATGTCTAACAAATCTGTAAATCTAAAAATTTAGAGATCTAACACAAAATGGCTTATTAAATATTTTTAGAAGTTTAAAAATCTATTAGGCATCAAATTTAAAATTCAAAAAAACCTTTTTGTCATTTTTTAAAGTATAAAGTTAAAATCAATAAACAAGTTTATAACCATTTGTTTAAAATTAAATGTTAAATGACCGACCAACGCTCGCTTGGACTTTAATATCATAGAGTAATAAGAAACAATATAATTTTAAAACTATAGTATTGTATACATATGCACAGATTTTGGGGGGGGTGGGGATTAGCACTTGTATCAATGATGACATATCTCGACTTTAGTGATTGATCTGAAGTCAAAATAATAGACTAACAAGGAAAACTCGACATTTTCAAGAATACCAAAGTTCAGAAATTTTACTTTTATCATTGAAATTCGAATAGAAATACTGAATACAATTGAAGTTCTCCAATTAAAAACAAAGTTTCCATAGAAGAAACAAAGTTTCCATAGAAGTGGATTCTTTCAACTTGGCAGGAAAATCAAATTCAAATTAAGAAGTATAATTTAACTTCATTTCCACTTTTTGATTGATAACCCAAACATTTTTTATATTTCTTTTATACAAGAAATAAAGATTTCAACTTATGACCTAAGTATATGTTTCTATCTTTTTATAATTAGATAAAAGCAAATTTATTTTCATACCAAATATGATCCATATTTTAGTTCATGACTTGAATCGTGACATTTGGCAAAATAAATAAGAATATGAAACCATATTTAAAAATTAAAATGAATTAGAGATATCTTAGCACAAAATAACATATTTCAACTCGTATATAAAAAATAAATGTTAGGAGGGCATGAAGGTGTCATGATCAGTAGTCTAGAAATTTGATGTCATCAAAGGTTAGGTTAATGAAGCTCAACCACCTAATTAGTAACTTAAATTTATTGATATACTAAGTTATGTGAATGTTAATATGAATTAACAAATTTTTTGGTCAACTTTTATTGCATCTTCTTTTTAACTAACCATTAAAAAAAATTGGATAAGACCTGATCTCAAAATTCATGTGTAGAAGTGTATACTCAAAATTTGAATAGCATCTTTAATTAATTAATTCTAACCAATTGTAATTTTAGATTTATCATTTTATTGTAATTCAATTGAAGTAAATCTTCTTGGGTTAGGTGGGCAACTTTTATATGAAGTACAATGAGGTGTGGTATTAATTAGCGTGGAAAAATGATATGAAACCTTAATGAAGAAGCCTTTGATTTTGAATATTAATTAAAAAAATTAAGTAAAATTCGTATGTAGATAATCACTCCTAAATTGATTCTTAGTTTTCAATGCCGAGAGACAAAATATTTTATATTAAAAAAGAAAAATATCAATTTATATCCCTAAATTTTATAGGTTTATCAATTTAAACTCAAAAATTAATAATCGTATCAATTAAAACTTTAAACTTTTATAGATGGTATCAATTTACACTATTCATTACGTTCCATTTGGAAGAACCTAATATGAAACTTATAATTGTATGAATTAAATTTTTAAACTTTTATGTGAATCAATTTAGACGCTTAGACAAAACTTTATTTGAAAATCGTTCATGCATTTACTCTAATCATCTATTTTGTTAAACCGACATTATAAATTTATACACATTCGAGAGTTAATCATGAATGATTTTCAAAAGTAATTTTAACGAATGGTATAAATTGATTTGACTTACAAAAATTTAAAAGTTTCACACATATTAGTTGAACAAAATCTAGAGAAATATGTAAATTAATACGCACATCCAAATGTTTAATTAGGATTTAAAATTAATATAATAAAAAAATTGCCCATTTATTTTATTGTTCTGTACGATATTGAAAATGATGCCTTGACTTTATACAAACTATTTGAGAATGAGACCGAAATATTGAATCACGACGCTTGACCTTAATATTCATGTTTCAACTACCACACTTAACATTTTTTTTTTTTTTTTTTAAATGACCACCCTTAAGCCTTAACAAGTTGTAAATATTTGATTCATTATATACTTGACTTTATTTGTAGCAATTATTGTATTATAAAGTTTTTTAATAATAGCCTCGACATTTTTTTCCTACCCTCCATTTTAATTTGTTGCCTAATTAATAAATTAAACTAAACTTCTTTTTATACGATTCATGAAGACCAATTTTCTTTCGCCTTTTAACACTTTTTAATAGTGCAATACAAATATTACTTGAGATTGAGGATAATTGACCTGTAACATGATAATTACAAATTTAATCTATGAATTTTTAAGTTTATTTTATTATAAATGTCTAATAAGATGTTAAATTTTTAATTTTTGTCCAATAAATATTTAACATATTTGACATATTTTATCAAATTAGTGAATTATAATAGACGTAAATTTGAATTTTGTGTTTAGTAAGATCCTAAATTTTAAATTTTTTTTTGTTAAATAAGCTAGTGAATTTATAATAGTTTTAAATAGATCCTTATTCTAAACTTTTAACTTTATGTTTAAACACAAATTAATAGTTCAAAATATATTTGATACAAATCTAAAAGTCTATAGACTAAATTTGAAAATATTAGATTGATAAATTTTTTAGTTTAATAACATGTAATGGGGAGAATTCAAATATCTAATCCTTCGATTAAAGACATAGGCCTATATCATTGGACTATAACCAGAGTGCCAATTAAATTGATAAATTAGAGCATATTTAATATTTCATAAATATTTAAACCCAGTTTATTTATGTGGATAGAAGTGAGAAAAAATGCAATAAGAGATTGTGGTACAAGATGGAGGGAGGGTTCGATTGCGTTGATTTGACCACCTAAAATGAATTTGGCTAAGAGATATTTAAAAGAAAACAAAATTATTTAAAGATAAATATTTGAATACATCTTTGGTTTATTTTTAAATATAAAAAAAAATAAGTCAAATTATTTATAAATATAAAAATAATTTACCGTCGATAGGCTGCGATAGACTTCTAATAATTTTCCTACGTTGTACCAAACTTTTTGCATCAACTCTATCTCTTTTTTCTTTATATAAATATTTATTACTTTTCTTTTAATATGTAGTTAGATGAGCTAAAAAAAAATGTAGTCTAAGAGTATTACTCTGGTTTAAATTAATTAGATCTTCGTATATCCTTCAAAAATTAATTTACATCAAATTAAATGAATTTAAATTCGAGAAGAGAAGAAAAAGTTGTTGAGTCCATTGTCCTTATTTTTCTATCATGTAAAGGTTCAGTTGAGTCTACCGTCATTTTTTTGTTTAGTTAAAGGATTCAATTTGAAATTGCTGTAGGTTTTAAAATAGTCGCTTCCAACTATATTTTAAATGAGATATCAACTGTTGCATAGAGTAGAAATAGTATTTGATTTTTAAATTAAATTTCAAAAGTCATATTATGTTGTTTGGTAAATTAATACTAAACTCTTGTGATTTAGCTACAATAATTAAAGTAGACATATTATTTCAATTATTTTTGTATTAATGTTTAATATCATCACAAGTTACAATTAGATAATTAAATTTTTGTCGACATATCAATATTTGTATTGATACTTTTAATGTGCGTTATAAATATCGGTTATAAGATGAAAGTATGTTTTCATTATATTATAATAAAAAAACAATAACAATAAAAAAAATCATCAAATTACCACTTATGTGAACATATTGCTAGTAATTAAAAAAAAAAAAAAATAACAACAACTACACATAGCCAAAAAAAAAAAAATTATCAAATTACCACTTATGTGAACATATTGCTAGTAATTAAAAAAACTATCTTATTTAAATTAATGAAATGCTTAATTGTTAAGTTAATTTTTTTTTAATAATTTAAAAATAAAAATGTCATTTTACATCGTTATTTTATTGATCTTTTCAATATGCATCCATAAAACTGGTCTTTATGGTTCAAACTATTACAAACTGGAAAGAAGCCATTACTTTTAAAATAATAGATAGTACTTTTAAATTTTATGTACTTAATTACTATAGTTATGTTTGGTAATAGCATTTAGTTTTTAAAAATTAAGCTTACTTTTTTTAATTTATTACAAGCTTTTTTAATATTTATTAAGTAAAAGTGTTGAATTTTTAAATAAATTCAAAAAATTAAAACAAATTTTTAATTTTTTTGTTTTCAAATTTTGATTTTATTTTTTAAAATGTTGGTAAAAAGTAGACAACAAAACAAAAACATTAGAAGTGGAATGAGTATTTATAAGCTTCATTAAAAAAAAAAAAAAAAAAAAATTCAAAACTAAGGTCTCGTTTGGTAACTATTGGGTTTTTTATTTCTTGTTTTTTAAAATTAAGTATATATACACTCATTTCACCTCTAAATTTCTTGATTTTTTATCTACTTTTTATTAATCCTTTAAAAAACCAAACCAAAATTTGAAAACTAAAAAAAAAAATAGCTTTTAAAAACCTATTTTTGTTTTTGGAATTTAACTAAAAATTCAACTCATATACTAAAAAATGATACAAACAATTGTACTAAATTTAGAGAAAATATGTTTAATTTTTAAAAATAAAAAAAATAGTTATAAAATATGACCTGAATGCATAGCTCAATTAACATAACAATATATGATTAATTTGAAAAAAATAAAAATAAAATAAAAAAGTCACCGAATTAAGTTACATATGGATCAGACACTATATAGGTTTGTTTGAGGTATTGAAAGTGGAACGGAAGTGGAATTGTGAAACGTAAAAACGGTGAGAAAAAAAAGTTTAGCTAAAAACTGTTAGAACGAAATAAATTTAATGTTACAAATAGAGTCTAAAATACTCAATTCAAACATGAATTTTGAATTATATTACAATTCAAATTCATTCTATTACAAGTCCCAAGCAACCTCTCTACGTGTAATTATCTTATCCCAAATACAAAAGTAGTGTTGGTTTAGGGTTAAGAAGTGGGTCCGACTCCCAAAGGCGAATAAACAAAGGACCGTGAAGTCCGCCTTACTCTTTACGCTGTCGAGGAGAGTGGGTACCACAATCAATCTCCGTCGTTCAATTAAACCGGAACAAATCCAACGGTTCTGGACGCTTCCTTACCTTTTCCAGACAAATAGCTCAGATTCGGACAACTGGGACACAAGGAATCTTGGGGATTGTGACACCGCCGCCAACCTGTCTTCCCCTTCTTTAACGTTTTCCGTTTCTTAGATTCCTCCGTTACCCCCAACCCCTTCTTCCCCCCTTTCCCCTTTCCAATCAAAATCACACACTTTTTTTTTTTTCTCACTCCCAAGTTTCAATACCACTTTTTAATCAATAATTTTTTAGAAAAAAACTTAAGCAACATTTAACTTTGTGCACCTCAAATGTCTAATAAAAAATTTTCATAATATTTTTTAGGGGTGAAGGAGAGGAAAGCATGAAATGTGCCATCAAAGTTACATCTAAATATTTTTAATAATCTTTTAAATAAATACAAACTAAATTAGAGAAAAATTATAGCACACAAAAAGCTATACTTTTTTTTTTCATATTATAAATTTGATTTTATAAATGTTAGTAGACACCATATTAATATTAGTGAGTCTCACTCTATTTTTAATAACATGTTGATATAATAAAAGTGAATTTGGTTCAATGGTATTGACATGCGCTCTTTCTTTAGAGGTTGGAAGTTTAATCTCTCATCGCAGTTGTTGTATTTAAAAAAAAAAAGAATATATTGTTATGGCACACCATAAGTTGGAGGGAGTATAGAAAATTTGGTATACTCCCATAAACACATCCCAAAATGCTTTCTGAGTATTATTATTTTTTTATTTTTGTATTTTAATATTTGTATTTGTAATTCAGAGTACAATTGTTAGTATTATTCTGGAAGGGATTAAGTTTCTCAAAATATATAAATATATCAAAAGGTTTTCTTTCTTTTATTTTCATCTATTTTGACTTCTTTTCCTTTTCTCTTTTTAGTCTATTTTTCTTTAGAATTACATCATTTTTTTCTACTTTCTTTTTTATTTAAGACATTGAAATTTTTTTAAGAATTAAATTAACAATAAGATGTTAAATTAATTGTCTAATTTTATGTTAAAAAATAAATACATTTACTTTTTACAAATGTTAGAATTTAACAATTTTATAAATTCAAGGCATTTGAATCACTCAAATATAAACTTAAAATTTTAATTATAAAATATAAACATAAATTAAATGTCTTCTAACAAAATATTATTAATGTTGTTGATGTCAAAAGAATGGATTTACCGTAAATTTGTATTTTGAAAGAAAATATCCAAGAACCATAAAGAATTGAGCACCGGTGTGGTGGCAAGCGACACACACTATGACATTCAAGTCAGACTACACTGCCATAGCTTGAGCTTAGACCATTTTCCTCTGAAAATGTAAACTACGATTGATCCTTTTTTCTTTTTTTTTTGACATCAACAACATTCATAACATCTTTGTGGAGAAACATTTAGTTCATGTTTATATTTTATCGCTAAAATTTTAAGTTTAGATTCGATTGATTCAAATGCCTTAAATTTATAAAATTGTTAAATTCTAAATTTTGTAAAAAATAAATATATTTATTTTTTATCATAAAATTAGAAAATTGATATAACATTTTATTGTTAATTTAAATTTTAAAAAAGTTACAATGTCCTAAATAAAAAAATAGAAAAAATTTATTTAATTCTAAAGAAAGATAGACTAAAAAGAGGGGGAAATCCAAAATAGATTAAAAAAAAAAGATGAAAAGAAAAAAAAAACTTTCATATATATATATATATATATATATAAAAGATTAAAATAGAAAATTATTATAAATAGAAAAAATATCAAACTTTTTACAAATATAGAAAAAATTTACTATCTATTAGCGATAGAAGTCTATGACAGTATATCGTTCATAGATAGTGAAATATTTTTATATTTATAAATAATTTAACTCATTTTTCAATATTGGTAAACAACCCTTAAAAATCTTTTTTAAAAGACTAAACTCAATTGAAGAAAAAAAATTATTTATAAATATTGGCCACACGACCTCTTTTTTGCAATTTTTTTTTCAAACTAACCCTATTTTAACAATCCCGTGTTGCATCTATCTAAATTATCTAATGATCTAAGCACAATTTATTATGTGGCAATGGTTTTTTTTTTCAATGTAATCTGAGAATGTTGCAGAGATTGGTTCATACCGCAGCTTACTCTTAAAATATTATTCATAAATTTAATTATTTTCTATCAATTAAAATTTTGTTTTGATTTCTGAAATAAGAAGCCATTTTAATGAATATTTCTACATCCCCTTAAAACTTAGTTCAAAATTCAAATAATATTCTTTTTTGCTTGAAACAATGTTAATACTGTTCAGTTTTGTCATATTCTTTGAGAGGAGAACAAATCTGCTCACGACATTTTAGCCATTTTTTTCGTATTGTGTTTCTTCCTCCTCGTGTAGGTGTTTTTGGGTGTTGGTTGTGGTGGATTTTGTTGTTTGTTTAGGTTTGCCTTAAAAAAAATAAAATTCAAACAATATTATTTTTCATTTCATTATAACTGAAACTAGTTTTTAAGAATTATGGTTTTAATTATACTTTTTGAAAGAAAAAAAAAAGATTGTTAAAAAAAATGTCAATAAAAATCTGGTAGATGTCAATGCATAACTAATTACTTGGATTTAATGAGCATTTACTAATAATTAATATTGTTAGTTTTGTAATAACTAAGCCTTAGTGATTTCAACCCAGTAATACATTATCTTCCTTTTATTAGTAAAATGTTATTATTAGTTTTGATCCTAAAATTGACATACCAAAATATATATATACACTCCATTGACATCAAACTGACGAGGAAAGTCCTTTAAAAAAAACTTAATATAAGAAGTGGTGGATTTTTTTTTAATATACTATTTGTATTAAGAAAAAAAATGTAGAACATTTGTGTATTTATGTAACAACTAGGATTTAATGATTGTAATTTAAATTAATATTAACGTATATCATTAAATTAGAATTAGGCATTCCAACTATTAATTCAAAATGGATCCATTAAACTATTTAGTTGTTATTGAAGGACAACTTACTTATTAATAAAATTTTGTCAAACCAATGTATTATAATGCTCTATTTTGGTTCATGGTGTCTCTCAACTCTTCTTGGGAAAATTGATCTGTTCTATAGGAACACAATTTACAATAATATAATATTATGCTCAACACACTCCAATATTTAAATTAGTGCTTAAATCACAATAGTTAACCAACTTGAGTTGAATAATATTATGTACCTCAGTAATAAATTATCCCCTTCAATTTATATTTGTTCTTTAGGATCAGCTCCTTGTCAAATATTCTTTACGGGCTCCTTGTCAAAGTCATATATGGGAGTGGTAGAAATAAGGTGAGGGACGCCCTCCTTAGCTTGACTCTTCGAGAAGCCTTACAATGTGATTTTTCAAATTTATAACTGACCCTACCCATATCAATCACTCTTATGAGCCAAATTTTGTATCACTTTTGAAAATAAATTAGGATATATTTTTATTTTCATGGTAATATTATATATTTTCAAGAAATGATTTATCGGAAAAAAATTCTAAATATTACCCTAATTAATTAATTGTCGCATCAACAACCCTTTACGAATGATATGGAATCTAATAATATTAAATTTTTTTTTTATTTACTCTACCAGGCGAGAAATTTCCGTTTACACACAAAAAAAAGTAATAAAAAAATAATAGGGGAGAAAACAAGAAGGATTTTCTCTCCATGGACTAAATTGAGACGAGGACGAAATTATATTCCATGTCCCTGTCCTCACCCCGGTAACCATCTCATTTTTTTAATATATGTGTATTTAAATTAAAAATTTGTGTTGAAGAATATTTGCTGCAGTATTGAAATTTAAACATTTATAAATTATGGTGGAACATTATAATGATATGTTGGCATATGAAATATTATTATTTTTATTAGGATATTCAAGAATAATTTTCTTTAAAAGAAAACTATATAAATTTACCCCTTTAAACATGTAGTAGTTTTTAAAAATTAAATCTATTTTCTTTTAAATTTTTATATTTCTTAAGTTAAAAGTTGAATTCTTAACTAAATTTTAAAAGCAAAAATAACTTTTTAAAGTTTTGAAAACTTAATTTGGTATTTGAAATTATTAATAAAAAATGGCTAAATTATAAAAAATGTCCTTACACATTATAATTTGTGTAAAAAATACATTTGAACTTTCAAAAGTTTCAAAAATATCCTTAAACTTTTTTAAAATAGTTAAAAAAAAAAATACCATTGCCGTTAGTTTTTTTATGAAAATCGCTAAAGTTTTGTTTCAAAAATATCTCTAAACTTTCAAAAATTTCAAAAGAAAATAAAAACACTAATAGTTTTTATCCAAAACACTAACATGTATCCTTGAGCTCTTTTTTTTTAAAAAAAATTTAAAGGTATTTTTAAAACTTTTGAAAGTTATATTTTTGACCCAAAGTTAAATTTGAGTTGTATTTTATACAATTTAACTTAAAAAAATAGAAAACAAATAAGAAAATTTGAAGTAGAAGAGATGTTTATTTGTTTAATTTTTAAAAATAAAAACCAACAACCAAATCATTGTTAAAATTTATAAAAATAAAAAATAGGAAAATAATTTGTAACTTTTTTCCCAAAATAATCCCAACATATTCTCATAAAATTAAGGAAAATTATTATATATAAAAAAATATCAAATTATTTACAAATATAAAAAAAAAAAAGTTAACTATATATCATCGATATCTATCACTCAAACGATAAAAATTTATGTTTATCGTTTAGACAAGAATTTTTTTTTTATATTTATAAATAGGTTGATTTATTTTTTTATGTTTAAAAATAGTCCTAAAATTAAATAGAAAATATTTAAATGGAGGCAGAGCCAAGGAATTGCCCCGCCTCCGCTCCGGTAACATCTCTATGGGCTGGTTAAATTGTTAATCGATTTTCCCGGAGTTACGGGGAGTACACGTAAGCAAGGCGGTAGCTGAGGCTCAGGACTCTTTTCCACGTGTTCTGTTCACAAATCGCACGTAAGTATTGCAGGGAATTTTAGATTTCCGAAACTACCCTCGGTCCGTGACAGTGTATTTATTACGATGACCGATTCCAAGCTCCTGGAGGAAAAATATTTAGGACAACAACGAGCCAAATGCGTCTCATTCCCATGTGCTTTCCACAGTTCACAAAAGTCAATTCATAATTAATGCACAGCTAATTCAATATTCATCGAAATAAATTGTTTTAGATAAGAAAATTGTAAGAATCCTCCCAGTCCCTGCATTCCGGATATTATTTATTTTTTCATTTCATTAAATTATTTAATTATAATTTAAAATATGATATTTTTTTTTAAAAAAATATTTTATTCATTTTTTCAATTTGAGTGATGAAAGAAGATGTATAAAGAAAAATAATTTTACTTTGCTGTCTGTAGTCGATAGGACAAAATGGTCTTTCACACTCTGCAGAGAGAGTATATATTGTCCTCGCCTCTTAGGTTAAATTATACCAAATGCACTAACTTAGGGAATATTTTTTCAACTATATCATTAACTTTGAAACTTTTCATTCTATTATTAAAATTTAAAATTTGCTTCAAAACATAACTTGGTAAAAATTAGAAAGTATATATAATATTAACTACAATTATGTGAAAGATTAAAATAATGATTACCCTTTGTTATATTCAGAAGGCATTATTAAATTAACTTACGTAATCAATATAATCACGTCAATTTATATGAATGATGTTATAATTGATATCACGTATATTTTCTAATTCGTACTTATGAGCTGTTACACCAATTTTTTTATCTTATTTAATGAAAAACTCTCCTTAAAGATTTAAAAAAATAAATTTCAAAGTTTAAATGTAAAAATGAAAAGTTTCCAAGTCTAGTATCATAGAGTTGAGCATTAATTTAACCATAGTTTTTCTCATCCATCTAATTTACAGCAAGTTAAGGCACAAACCCTTAAAACAGGAGGCGATAATTTTTCATTATATATGTTCAAAGTCTTAAATTCATTCAATAATGTGCTCCATTTAGATTTAGGTAAGATATTAGTCCATTAATACTAATAAAACGTGAGTGAAAGATTGAACTTCTTTACAATATATCAAATATATTCAACCTACTATGTATATTTATTCTTATCAATAAAGAATCTTAACTTTGTTTTAAAAGAAAAAAAAATAAAGAATTTTAACTTGAGTATAAAAATCAAATGACATAACGTAACCTTAGAAATTATATACTTGTAATTGCACTTAATTACAAAATCATTTAACTTGGTTCATTTATATAATTTTTTTTTGTCTGTTAGAGACAATGAATAATTAAAATTAACCATGAAATATTTGTTCTTTTGTGTATATTGACTTTGATGAATAAGACAGTTGATTGAATAGCTAAATAAAGGCTATTAATTCAAAATCTTATGTTTTGTAGTATATCTACTAATTTTTTTAGTGGTTTAAGAATGATTAGGGAATATAGTAGTACAATATCGCCTTCATGGGATGGTATTTAAACTAAAAAAAATTCTTTATTGTTTCTAGAAAAAAAAAAGTATAGTCTCTTAAACTTGTTAAGGCGTGTCAATTTTTGTCATGGACTTTCAATTTCTTTAAAAATGTACTTTAAACTTTCACAAGATTTGCAATATTTACAGTAGGACAATGTTGTTTCTTAGAAGTGACACATTTAAAAATGAGAATCAAATAAAGAGAAGAAAAATAGAAGATGTTGATGCGTAAATTTGGCTAGGTGCTAGGTCGATATGATCAAGCTAACTTGCCAACGATATATATCGCATTGATATGATATTGTTCAACACTCTCTAATTAACGTTTAAGTTAGTATTGAGATTTAAATTTTATCACATTAACACAGTTAGATTGTGTACCTTGTGTGGAGAGTGAGATCTCATTCTTATACTAGTCAAGCCAAGTACATGGGGCTAGAAGTGTCTTGGCTACATGGCCTTCAAGGTGGTTTTTTTTAACGATGCGTGAGCTTAGCGAACAGGCTCTATAGGCTTAGACATTAGGAATTTTTTTGTACAAATGATCCTTTCACGGGCTCCTTTATGATCGATGACCCTACTCCTCACAAACGTATGAAATCTAACATTCTGCTTATGTCAGAGTGTCTACCGTTAATGTATCGCGTTAGGGATGACTATGTCTATCGTAGTCCCAACGCGATAGTCATGTCTATCACGATCCTTATTTTTCTAAACTTTGTCGTGCTTTCACCGCAAATATTGCGCTTGAGTGGAGAAAAATAAAGATTGTGATAGACATAAAAATAAAAAATAAAAAAAAAAACTCTAGACATTAAGTCATATCAACCCATGAAAAAATAAAAAAATCTCTTGAATGCATTTAAAAGAAATAGTTTGTGAAGCACGTAGTGTAGAAGGAATTAGGATAAATTAAAGGTAGACAATAAAAATAAAAATAAAAATTTGATAAATGTAAGAGAATAAAAATTGAGAAAGGATGAAGGTCTTGTGATTCCTTTAGATGCTCAAGAAACAAATGTGACTAAGGAATCGTGCAGATAAGAGGAATTATAAGGAAGATGCTAATATTTTATTGTTAGCCCACATCATAATATCATATAGTTAGAAAGAACAAATTGATTATCTCAAAGATATGATTCTCTGTACATTTGAATGAGATTGAAGAGTACATATCCATGATTTTGATATATAATTTCTTTCAATTTATAATTAGAAGATGAATTAAAGTTGAGGTCCACTACTAACTCCAACAAGTTTGCACTAAGTATGATTAATGGAAACTAATTACTACCATTAATAATTATTTTTCCAATTATAGATATATTTTTCTATTATTTTCAAAACCATATTTTATGGAAACCTCATTAAATTAAGGAAAACATTCATTTCAAGTCCCAACAAAATCTTAGTTTATTTTTCTTGTAACAAATTTTGTTGGGCCAAATATTTGTAAATATAAAAATTTAAGGACTTGTTTGGAAGGCAATTCAAATTTTATTTTATATTTTTAAAATTGAGTGAATATGCATTTGATAAATAGTTTAAACTATGTTTTTAAAAATTATTTTTAGATTTTATAATTTAAATTGTGTAAATTCTAAAAATAACATTTTTATATTTTCAATGTATACGAATTTTAAATTTGAA
Organism: Lagenaria siceraria; assembly: GCA_002890555.2. Lineage (NCBI taxonomy): Eukaryota > Viridiplantae > Streptophyta > Magnoliopsida > Cucurbitales > Cucurbitaceae > Lagenaria > Lagenaria siceraria. The sequence goes on along the minus strand of CM016485.1, from coordinate 7,639,521 downwards.
AATTTAAAATGTAGTATTGTATTTTAAAAAAAAAGGTAGAAACATTAACAAAGATAGTATTTGATTTATAAACTCAATTACTTTGGTTAAGTTAAATATGTATTATACAATCTATTATAAATTATATGTTATTACAAAACCATAATTATACAAATCTTTTAACATAAAAAGTCCATAAATTAATTAATAATAATTTAAATTTAATATAATAGTAAGTGAATAACTCTAATTATTTGAAAAGTTGTTTAATTGAGATTTAATTTTTAAATTTGCTACTAAACATGGAATAGAAGTAGTCCAAGTCTAAATTTGGCAACCACACACGACTTTTAGACGCAAATTCAATCGGGCAGTGACCGCCGTGAATCATCGGGCGATGCGATGGGGGTGTGTTTGGTAATTTCAGTAGAACAAAGGCTATTTTTCAGCTTTAGGCCTCTTTCTTTTCCAGTTTTCGCCGGGAGCCATTCGTTTGATGTTCTGTTTATCAGGTGTGTGCTTCTTCTAAGAAAAAGACGCAGACCAGAAACCCAACTCACAATTTCGAACCAAAACCCTAAAAAGGAAACTTCATTCATCGGAACTCAGATGGTATTTCTCTGCGCTTCTTCATGGAGTTTCCTGCCCTAAATACCACAGCTCCAACTCATCTCTCACTCTCTTTTACCCGGTAATCTTTTGCTCTTCATCATCCCTTTCAGCTCCCTCTTCTTCTACTTCTTCTTCTTCTTCTTCTACTACTGCAACTACCTCTTCTTTTCTCTTTGTTTCTTCACATCCACCTACTTTGCTTCCGATGTTTTCAAAAAGCTGAAAAAATGGATTCTCCAGTTTTCAGTTGATTTCATTTCCTTTCCTGGTTATTCCAATTCGTTACTGTTTTTTCTTGGAACGCTGTATCCATTTTACTGAAGCTGTTGTTTTGCTATTGTTTTTCTTTTGCTTCTGAATGCTTCTCTGTGGAGTTTAATCGTTTTGTGTACGTATTTTTCGGCTGAAGTTATTCCGAGCTCAAACGATGGTTTGGGTGATAAGTTGGCTCGGTGGGTTTAGCTCGGGTTGTTTATTTACTACGGCGTTCTGTTTCTGTGAATAACATTGATTTCTTTTGGGGCTATTCATTAATTAAAGGGCGTGCTAATCTGATTTCATGTCTAATCTAATCTATTCATAGTTCAAATTGGAACCGGCTCCTTGATACTCGGAATCAAATAATCCAGTGTTTAGTTGCCTTTTGTGATATTTGGACATTATTTTGAACATAGTTTTTATCTAACTTGAAGAAGAAAAATGAAGGTGATCCGGTTTATATCAGTCATTATAGCTGCGGCTGGATATTGTTAATCGTCATGTTCGAAAGCGGTAATCTTGGACATAAGCAGAGATTTTTCCTTTAAATATTTTGTATGCTCTCCTCTACGTTTGCAAGCAGTTGGGCTGCATGACATTGTCTGATTGGTGAGAATGGCGGCAGGAAAATTTGATGAGAATAGTAGAGTTGAAAAACCATCTTACTGTAGCTTTTGAATTTATAGTGTCTGATTTTCGTTGTTAACAAACTTTCCTGCACTTCTTGTGTACGTTGGACTGAGCAAGATTTTGGGAATGACTGGAGTGTACCCTTTTGGTTTATTCAGGGGACTGTTTCATCCAGACTTTGCCAAGGCAATCATTTCTATACTAGTTCTGTCATGTGCTTTTTTTCACCATGCTGCATGTGGACCATGTTTCATTTCTGAGCTGCAATCAGCGTCAAATGAAGACTCTGGACATTACATGAATAATCCTGCGTCTGCCAATGGCATCCATACCACCTTTCCTGCAGATATTAGCTCGGGCAGTAATCCAACAACCCACTTAAGTTTTGAAAGTGTTTGTACTGACAGTCGTTTATTTTGCTTTCCTTCAACGGTACCTGACTTTTCATTTAATGAGAAAGGGATAGGTGTAGAAGCATCTTTGGGTCTGTTTGATGGTTCATCACCACCAGTTGGATCAAATCAAGATGACAAATTGGCTGCAAATAAAAGCCAGTCATCAGATTATGGTATGTTTGAATTATTTGAAGGTGGGATAATTTCATGTTCTTTAAACTCAAGACAGGATGTTAACGAGCTGTCTTCCATACAAAAGTATGATAGCACTAGTAAAGTTGATCTTTCTACATGTAGAGGGGATCCTCATTATCAAACAAGCCCAAGTTCTACACAGAAAAAAAATCATGATGTTACAAATTCAGGTTTTTCAGATAGTTCTATGTCTCCCTTTGTAGATATTAGTCCTACTGAGTTGGATTGGGAACATAAATTCTTATACTTACCTTCTTTAGCTTCGATAACTGTGACGAATACATGCAACCGAAGTATTCTACATATCTATGAACCATTCAGCACTGACTCACAGTTCTACTCTTGTAATTTTAGTGAGGCTGTTTTAGGACCTGGTGAAGCAGTTTCTATTTACTTTGTTTTCTTACCTAAATATTTGGGCTTGTCCTCTGCCCATCTGATTTTACAGACAAGTTTTGGTGGTTTTTTGGTCCCGGCTAAAGGCTTTGCCATTCAGTCACCATATGGAATCCAGCCTTTGTCAAGCTTAAATGTACACTCGAGTGGGAGATGGACTAAAAATTTGTCTTTATTCAATCCCTACAATGATGTTCTCTATGTTGAGGAATTAACGGGATGGATATCAGTTTTTAAAGAGGATAAATGTTACCATACAGAAGCAGTTTGTAGAGTAGATAGATATCAGGTATTTGATGAGCCAAAGCCATCCATTATCAAAGAAGGCTTGGTTGTCCAACATGGTCATATGGGCTCACCATTGTTGTCTATGAGGCCCTACAAACAGTGGAAGATAGAACCTCACAGCAATGAAACTATCATAGAAGTGGACTTGTCATTTGAATATGGCGCGACAATCATTGGAACATTTTGGCTGCAGTTATTAAGGCCTTCGCAGGATAAGCCTGACGTGGTTGCAGTCTCTCTCGAAGCTGAACTTGAAGGGGGGTCAACTCATGATGACCATAAAGGGTCTGTATTTGCATCTTTTGAGCCCTTACTGTACCATGGAAATGTTTTTGTTGCCCTGGCTCTGAAGAACAGTGCTTTTCACTTGCTTAGTGTTCTTAAAATTATTGAAGTCGCTGAAAGCAAGGTTTTTGAGTTCAAAAGCTTGGAAGGCTTGCTACTTTTTCCTGGAACTGTCACACAAGTTGCTTTGATTACCTGTAATGAAGAACATGCTCACTTCCACAAAACCTCACCTGAAATTTTCAATATGTATAGCAAATGTAAATTACTCGTGTTGACTAATGAGTCAACTAGTTCTCATATTGAAGTACCTTGCAAAGATATATTCCTTCTATGTTCAGAATACTTGGAGCACTCTTTCACGGAAGATCAAAAGCAAAATGAACACTTCTCATATGGTAATGTAAGAACAGAGTCTTTGGCCAATCATGTGCCATTACAGTCAGAAATCAAGGTATACATTTTCTTAAAAAAAATTATAAATATTACAATTTGTATGCCGGGAGTTTCTCGTCACCCATTTAGGAATAAACTTTGTTTCTTACAACCATGCATTTCTCAGGCTTATCTAATAGTATAGTTGCTTCTATGACCGTACTCTTTACTGGTATATATATGTTGGCATTGCGCATTTAGAATCTTATGCAGTAATTTTTAAGTTCATGAAAATTAATTTGAGTTGAAGTTTCTTGCTCTTTCATTTTTTCAATTGGCTGGTATAATTACAAACACCTATCTTCTCATATTACTTGCTTTCTGATTGATTGAGCACCTCATAATACTAGGATTATATATTCATACTTTTTTTGGTAATCATTGTTGTGAGCATGACAGCATGAGATATTGTCCTTTCCTGCCTCCCTTTCCATCCCTTTTATACGTCCATGCATTAATTTTATATACTTGCACAATTTCATTTGGTAATATGCAAAATGACCAAGATGCTTCTTTTAATTTAAGGCTGTGGAGAGAGCAGAAGCAGATGAAATGGTGCTTGAAAATTGGGCTTCTATGGGGACCAGAAAGTCCATGTCTGTGCTTGATGAGCACGTGGTATTTTTCCCCATGGTCGAGGTTGGAAGTCATTCTACTAAGTGGATTACTGTGAAAAATCCAAGCAAGTGGCCAGTTATAATGCAGCTAATCATTAATTCAGGTGAAATTATTGATGAATGCAGAGACCCCGAAGGATTTATTCACCTGCCATCCGGTGGTATGATTCACAATGACTCTACTATGCCAAAGAAGTATGGGTTTTCACTAGCAGAGGGTGCAGTTACAGAGGCTTATGTTCATCCTTATGGTGATGTGCTTTTTGGACCAATACTTTTTCACCCTTCCGATCGATGTCACTGGAGAAGTTCAGTCTTGATAAGGAACAATCTATCTGGTGTGGAGTGGCTGTCACTGAGAGGATATGGGGGTTCGTCTTCTCTGCTTCTTCTCGAGGCTTCAAAGCCTGTTATCAGTATAGAATTTGAGCTTGAATCCCCAATTTTGCTTAACATCTCCCCTTCAGAAAGGTCAGTCCACATGGAAGAGATAAGCCATGCCTGTACATTGCCATTATCGAAAGAGTTCTATGCCAAGAACACTGGTGACTTGCCATTGGAATTCAAGAAGATTAAAATATCAGGTACAGAATGTGCGTTAGATGGTTTCTTAGTACATAATTGTAAAGATTTTGCCCTCGAACCTGGGGAGTCAATAAAACTTACGATATCATACGAGACTGATCTTTCCGCTTCTGTGGTGTATAGAGATCTTGAACTGGCCTTGGCTACTGGTATACTTGTTATACCCATGAAGGCCAGTCTACCTTTCTATATGCTCAATAATTGCAGAAAATCAGTCTTGTGGACTCGACTGAAGAAATTCACCTTTGCTGTTCTCCTAATTTCTTCTGTAATGCTATTGTTCTTTTGTTGGATTTTGCCACACATGATATCTTTGAGCTCTCTGGATTGCTTATGCAAGAATGATATCAAGCCCATATCGAGTTCTACAAGGAGTTTGGAGAAGAATTGTTCTGTACATCATAGTGAAAAAAGCAGTCAATTCTCGGATGTTTGGTCTGTTTTTGAAGGGGAAAGAGCACCACAATCCTCCCTGCAGTCAAATTCTCTAGTAATTGAGAATTCTGGTGCTGTGGAAGCATCTCAACCAAATTACCTAACGGTGAAAACTGGGAAGGAAAGGGGAAGGCGGAGAAAGAAGAAAAAGGCAGGTGGCATGAAATTAGCTGGTCTATTTGAAGTTTCGAGTAGTCAAAGTGGTAATTCTACGCCTTCGTCCCCTTTGTCTCCCACTGCATCCAGTACACCAAAACGTACATGGCCTATGTCTCCTGATGTGAACCAGTCCATTGAGGTAAGTAGTCTCTTTGCTAGGGTGGTTGATGAAACCCAATGTCACAAGGCACAAACATCTGGACCTACTTCTGTCAAGAATTCGCCAAAACCTGAAGTTAGTGTGAAGAACTGCATTGACACCTTGGTTTCATCTTCCAAGGAGACTCTGCCGGAGTCGAGAAAGAGTTACAGTAAACCAATTTTGCTGCCTTCAGCCACTTTTCCTTCTGCTGGCAGGCCTGCCCCAAATGTCATATGCTCTCCTCTCGCTGCTTCAACCTCCAAAATTGCTCTGCATGCTCGAGCTCCTGGCTCTAAACTATTCAACCAAAAAGCTCCACTAGAAGGGGAAGGTAAGTCTGGGATTCAGGATAAATACAAATATGATATCTGGGGTGATCACTTCTCTGGACTTCATTTGATTAATAAATCAAAAGATGTCCCTCCCATGATCCCCAGTACCATAGAAAAGGTCTCTGATAGCTTTTTTGAAACGAGTCCTCAAACTCTCATTGCTAAGTCTCAGCCAATGTCTGTAAGTTCTTTTTATCAGTGTCCTCAAGTTTAATCAATTAATACCACCCCCCCAAAAAAAAAGTCTTAATTATCCGTGGCTTTTTTTTTTTTTTTTTTTTTTTTTTGAATATTTTCCCTGGCCATTTGGTTTCAGTTTTTCCAAACAAAAGCCAGGTGAAGATGAGCAGCGTTTTTTCTTTCATTACCATTGCAACTCAGTTTCATTACCTGTTATAGGATGGCAAATTTCTGTTGGGGGTGGATACTCAGCCTGATGGGTTGGAGAATTTTCAGTTTGGATGGGGACATTTTTTTCTTCAACCAGTTTAGAGAATATTTCTCAAGTCCTAACTCCAACCTCTATCATATTTAAAAAAAAAAAAAAAAAAAAAAAAAAAAAAAAAAAAACCCTCTGACCTCTATCCGATTTCCATCACCGAAACTTTTCGTTAGCGTTTTATTATTTTTCTAATTATATCGAGACATGAAAGAGGTTTTTATTAAATTATCGATTTAAACCAATTAATAATTACATGGTAAAACTCTCTTGCTTTTTTTTCTTTTTGTTTAGTTTAGACTAAGACTTAACATTTTTATTTGTTTGCTGATGTTTAATATATATTTTAAAATAATAATAATTTTTAAACCTTTGCGTTTAAACTTTTTAATGGCCTCATTATATATAAAAACAAAAAGTTGTTCTTTCGCGTTTGACTTTTTATTTATTTATTATAAGTTCACCCAAACGAAAGAGTAGAAATTCTAACAACAAAATATAGGAGTCCTATGATGCAGTTTTATATGGTTGAAAAACATGAATTTAAGTTAGATTTAAAGGTATTTTTCTTGACTTAAAAAATAGTAAAAGTAATTTATTGTTTTAGTAAAAGTAACTTCGGTGAACCGTTATTATCTATTATTTATTCAGAATTGGCGGGAAAAGATTCGTATGGGGTACCCTCGACTTGTTAGGCACGTGGGGATGGGAGAAGGATGGAGTGATTAATAATATGATTGAAGTTCTTTGTGGGACTAAGAACAAATATCATTCTTGAGCAGACCTTTCCTCATTAGATTAGGTTCACCAATATGTGGGAATGGGAATCAAATTGTGAATAGTAAATTTCATTAATTGTTAAGTTAGAATTAGAAGATGGCCGAGTTGCAAGAATACTTCACTTGTTTATTTCAACCAATAATTAAAAGTTGCAATATTATTTTTGACCTTTCATAAATATTTGAAAACTATTCTATTCTCTATTAAAATGTTAGATGGAAATTGTTGGTATACTGTGTTATCAAAGAAATTTACTCAATGGATGGTCAATGGTAGTGTGTTTATTAGGGAGATCATTAATTTGGTTTTCCATAAATGTAAGCACAATTCTGTAAGTGCGGTACAAGTACATGTTTCAACCAAATAACAAATCCTTAGAATGAAAGTTTGCTTGGAGATAAACAACGTTAGATTTCTCAAGAATAATGGATGCTTGAGCTTCAATTAGTTGGTTGAAATAAAACAAGACGATTGGGGGGTTGGAAACTCCATTGACAAAGCGAAAGCGACGAGTGAGAAGAGAAGACGGCCCCTCCAAATGGATGTCCAAGACATTAGAAGATAAAGTCGAAGCCTTTTGCATGGCATTTACTCTGAATTTCAATACAGAAAAAGGAAGCTTCGAGGGACCATTTATAATTTTGTTTGCCTGAGACAGGGAAAGCGAAGTGGCTGTGCAAACCCAATCTTCCATTCATATTAAACCCCTTCCATTTCTGCTAAAATCTGGAATTATACAAGCTTTGTTTGTTCATTGTGCATTGTAAAGTTGGGTTTTGTGGGTGGGCCCATATAGAAGTGGTCCAGTTGTGCCCATTGGACAACACATACAGCCACCCAGCCAGCCCATAGACAAGGGCTTGGGCCCATGATGGCTATCTTTAACTTCCCTTGGGTTTCTTAAAGGATTCATGTGTAGCAGTAATGAAAGGTTACTTTCTAATTTCTATGACAAAAAAGTACAGCTCCCATTTCTTTGTGTATTTCTTGTTCTTTTGGATCCTTCATTTGGGTTTTCACGCATGTCTGTCATCACCTTTACTTTATGTAAAAATCAAAAGTAATCTAATTATATTTATCATTCAAGTTCATTACAATTAATCCATCAATCAAATTCTATTACGATTGCACCAATTTTCATTATGGTTTGGTAAGCGTGACCTTAGTAATAAAGAAACATGCCCCTATTTTCATCTTTCAGTAATATTCAATCACTTTCCCCAAAACAATATATCTAACACATTGCTATGATCTATCGAATTCTGACACATATATTTGGACAATAAAACAGAGATTCCGACCGAATTAATCTTAATTAAATAGTTCTCTCTTGGTAATATCATCATTGGAGGATTGGGGAAAAAAAATATACATAGCACAACACAAGAATATACTATGCTGCAGTAGTTTCTATACAATTACATTTTTGCAAAAATAGTTTAAATTATAGGGATGAATTGTTGAACATCAAATATTATGAGATAGGACTTTTTTTTTAGTACAAAATTCGTATAACATATTTTTTGGTTGCTAACCATTCGCATGTAAGCTAAACTATACTCATTTTGACTATGAAATAGAATTAACTGTTCACAAGTGAACTAAGCTGGAGAAATTATTTTGAGTATTTTTTGTTAGGTTGAATAAATATAGAGGTGGGAGGTGTAACATCTTTTTCATATAAGTGAAGGTAAACTATACTTTATCTACTAAACCACATATTCTGTAATTGACATTATTTGAACTACACTTGAAATGCAAGAAAGAATGAAGCATATTTATGAGAGAAGGAAAGAAAAGATGGGAATGGATTTTTCCATTTTTTTAAATAAAAATAAAAACAATTTATAATGTGAGTTAGCTTTATGCTGTGTTTTGCAATTGGGGCATACACATAAATGCTCTCATATTGTGCTTGCTTTAGCTTTTGGCATCATTTCTCACTTTTGTTGCATTCACAACCAAACATTTTCATTTTACTTCTTTCTCCATTTTCATTTTTATGGATTAATTGGGGACCAGGGACCCCCCCCCCCCCCCCCCCCCCCCCCCCCCCCCCCCCTTTTTTTTCTTTTTTTTTTTTTTTTAAATTTTTAATAGAAAAAAGGAAAATAGAATCTAAACTTTCTCATACTAATAAGTTTTGATCTAACTGGTTCATGAGATGGGTAAAACTTGACAAACTTTTAATTTCTATATTAGTCAATTAGTTTCATTACTTTTCATGTTGGTTGCAACTTGCAAGAAATATTAAATTTCTCTCTAAGCCTAAATTATTAAACTAATAACAAAGTGAATGTAACTGGGCAACCTTTTCTTTTACAAGCATATTATTGTCCCCTCTTGATCTGATCTCTATCTAATTAACTTTTAATTTATTTTTAAAGCGTATTATAAATTTTCTTTTTTCAAAAAAGCTTTTTTAAGAAAAAGAATAGAAGAAGCATTTGAAAGAGAGGGGTTGTAAAGGGCGAATTATTTGCCTCTTGATTCGATTTATTTTCTTAATTATCATGGCATGATAAGTTTTACTTAATTAATTTCACCAAAAATGATGAGTAGTTTGGGTGTAAAAGCTAATAAAATTCACATGCGCAGGTAATTCTCCGCAAATCCAATAACAATTACAGTTGTCATTTATAGAACATATAGAAGCAGACAAATTTTGTAAAAAAAAAAAAAAATGGGAAAAAAATCAACTTTTACTCCAAAACTTGCCAACCTGTATTAATTTTTAACTTTATACTTTTAATTTTATTAAATTAGATAAATTAAATTTAAATAAGTGTTGCAATTTAACTATGTTTTATTTTTTTTTTTTTAAATTTATCTTTAATTTTAACAAAAGCAATAATTTTATTTTCATAAATCAGTTTACTAATTTCAAGAAAATTAATTAAGTTCGTAGTTCAACAAAAATTTTGCCAAAATTCACAACTTGCAACAAAAATTTAGGTCTAATGTTTTTTTTCTCTAAAATTTAATTAGTGTATCCAAGAGTATAAATTGCAACACATTTTTAATTAAAATTATAATTCTTATCTATATATGGTATTAATTTGATAAAATTTAAAATTTTAAGTAAAAATTGAAACAAAATGACAAGTTTAATGATATATATTAATGATTTTTTTCATAAAAAATTGATAAACAAATTTGTACTAAACTTTTGGTAGGTGCTCAAATATGGATTTTTTTTTTCTTTTTTGAAGAAGTTAAAATTTTAAGTTAATTTTCTTAAATAGTACCGAACAGATATATAACTTTAACCTTTTTTTTCACTTTTGATTTGAGTAATTATTTTAAATGAAAAAGCTATTGCAAATAATTTTAAATACAGTAAAAAATTTTGTCTATCAGTGATAGACAATGATGGACATGAATAGACTACTATCATCTATCACTATTTATAATGACACTTTTTGATAGACACTGACATATAATGACATTTTGATATATTTGTAAATATTTTGGCTCATATTGATATATTTAAAAATAACTCGATTTTTAACTAATTTTTTAAAAGTAAAAAATAAAACAAAAACATCATGAATAAGCCGCTTAATTTTAAAATATTACAATAAATAAATAAATATACATAGACACACATGTGCGTATATATATATATATATATATCTCAAAAGCATTTAATTTTTTAAAAAAATATTATTTTAAGATAATTTTTAACTAATGACCCTTAGTACAAAATTGTGTTCGTCTAAATCAATTTCAAGCGATATGATATTAAGATTTAAACCACACAAAAAGACAATTGCGATCGAAATTTAAATGAGTATAAAATTATATGATTTTACGATAATCATGTGTCTAACACGTGATTATGGTATATCAAAAAAGAAAGAAAAAAGTGACTTTGATGACGGCAACATTGGAGACCATTCAATATATTTTAATAGGGACCATGCACATTTAGCAATGATTTTGATTACCTCTTTTAACCTTTATTATTTTTAGTTTCTCTTTTTTCCATTTTCCTCTCTCATTCCTTCTCGATCTTCACACTCCCCCCCCCCCCCCCCCCCCTCTTTTTTTTTTTAAAAAAATTATTATTATTTACCCGTCACAATTACTAATATGAATATAGATTAATTGACGTCATTGACATCTCAAAATGGTGGTGTGGGCATATGATTAGTGAAAAATTGTCCCTACACACACTATTAATTTTGTGTGTATATGATTAGAGACCTATTAAACACAAGGGTCTGAGTTTAGATATCTATTTTATATTTTTATTAGACATAAAATTTAAAATATAAATATTCTTTAGTACATCTTAGAATTTAGAGATTTATTAAACCTAATTTTAAAATTTTATAGGACTAAACATGTAGTATAACTAATTTTAAAATAACAATGTTCTAAGCTTTTTAGTAGATTTGTTTTTGTTGAAGAATTTATTAGGTTAAATTGTTGTGCGTGTTCTCGACAATTAATAACTTGAAAACAATTTAAGATAGTTTGTTAATTACGTACGCAAACGGTTGTCTCACTCTCATCTTTGCTTTTATTATTTTAATTGCATTTTATTAACAAATTAACAAATTAATAACTCCTTATATATATATATTAACAAATTAATAAAGTTACTTATCTCTCTAAAATGTTGGATGTTAAAATCTTTGCCCTCCTTTGTTGAATGATTGTAGGGACACTATCACCTATCGCCTATTGCCTTAGAAAGGAAGAGGGAACATCAATATGAAGTAAAGTTCACCATTAAAGAGATAACGTGATTTGTTTTAGGAATCACATCACTCTTGCTTAATTAATTAGTATTATATTCAATTTGTTATAGTTACGTCTAATAGAAATAGGAATATGGAACTAAATATCAAATGTGATAATTAATCCATTAAGAGTCTATTTGAAATGACTCTCAAATACTTAAAATGCATCAACTCGACATTATCTTAAGTATTAAAAAGTGTTTGGTATAGTGCAACACTATACCAATATGAGTCTTTTTGTCTAATAATTACAATCAAGTGCAATGAGTTGTAGTCTGGTTTATACAACAACATGGACTAAAAACAAAAATCACTTGAATTTATTGTAGTTAAAAAATTGTTAGGGTTGAGTTATGCCATCCGTAATCCAAAAATAAATAGATGAAAAGGATACTAGAAAATAACTTATTATAATTCCTGAGTTGTTTTTAGGTTGTTGCAATGTTTTACCATGAGAGATGAAAGAAAAAAAAAAAAAAATATATATATATATATATATATATATATATATATATATATATATATATTTTGAATAAATTGTAATCTCATTAGCAGGCGCTATTAATTTAGGCAATCATGGATTGCCAATTTTCTTTTTCACAATTTTAGCAATCCAAAATTAAAGTAGACATTTCAAACTTTAAAAAAAAGGTGAAAGAAGCAGTACAACATAGAAGAATTAATATTAATTTAAAATCAAAAGCTAAGATCTAAACTTTTTTCCTTTAACAGTGAATACAACTATTAGCCGGGCCTCCAACAAAAAGCATATTTGATGAATTAAGATAGAAGACAGACTATGATACGATAATTAAAAAAGGTAAATAAATGGAATGTGATGTAATGTAAAATAAAGTGTGATTTGAGATGTGACGACCAATTATTAAAAAAGAGATTAAGACAGTAAAAGTGGTTTAATTTTAACTCAAACAAAGAAAAACAGATGAGATATTTATTTAGAAATGGGAGCGTAAGAAAGGGTTAAACGCAAAACAGAGCCTCTCTCTCCTCTGCTTTGAGATACCAAAAGCGCTTCGGACAATCCCTCCTTTGTCACTCACTCACTCTACTCCAAAACGCATTCCGACAATTCCATCTCTCTCTCTCTCTCTCTTTCATTGGCACAAAAAAGCTTATATATATTCACACCAAAAGAAAAAGATGCTTTCCTCTGCAACAATTGCTACCCTCTAAACCGAAAAAGGGCTCTCAAGTTTTGTGTAATGCCACACCCATAGCCACTCTCTCTCTCTCTCTCTCTCTCTCTCTCTTCTTTTGCTTATCAATTACTTCTGGACTAATATATTCTGAAACCCATGTTATATTTTACACTATTTTGTTTTTTAATAATCTTTTTTTCAAGATTTGGGTTTTGCCCAATTGTTTATTCTTATGATTTGCAGTTGTGTTGTGTTGTGTCCTGTTACCTCTCTGCAATCCCTCTTCTTGGAAGACGCTTTTTCAGCTCGAAACCTCGTCGTTTTGTATATCTTCTTCTGCCGGCCTTTTACTGCTTTCTCCTTTCACGCTCTTCGAGATTCAAACACCCACCATTGCTTTTTTAAAACGCATACTATATTTTGCCAGTGATTTTCGATTTTTGGGTCCTCTGCTTTTCAGTTTCCCGCTCTATGTTTTGTACAAAAACACTCACTTTTGGGTTTCTATTGTTTTGATCCATTGCGGCAATTCGGCTTTCTTTTTTGTTTTTAATTTTCTTTTGGTAGTGGGAATAGTGATTTTTGGTGGAATTCATTCTCTTTTCCCAGCAAAAGTAAAAGATGAATGCCAGAGTCCGCGGCAGCATTCAAACCGTCAAAGCTCTTAATCATGACAAGGTGAATTTAGTTTGTTTCTTTTTCTTTTTCTTTTGCCTTTTCTAGTGAAACGTCTTATTGTTCCACTTTAGTTTGCTTTCCGCCCTGCATTTCGATTTATTTGGTTTTAGGCTTTCACTTGATTATATTTGCCCATCAAAATTCTTCTGCAATGATTTTGGTATTCACACGACAGATATGATTGTGATTCTTGTTCTTTCTGATGCACATTATGTTCATAAACTTTTTTGATTGTGTTTCTTTTGGTGAATTTGGATAGAAGGTGAAGAAGTTAGAGAGTGGTAGAAGCAAGACGATGGGGAATGACAAATCTGGGACTATCATAAGTCGGCGCAAATTAAACAGAGAAAGAAAAATAGCATTGCTACAAGATGTAATTATGTCCTCCTCCAACTGCACATTTTAGGGAAAATGCTTGTGTTGATCATGTTTGATGGTTATGTAATTTTGGAATTTGCAGGTTGATAAGCTGAAGAAGAAGCTCAGACATGAAGAGAATGTTCACAAGGCATTAGAGAGAGCTTTTACTAGACCTTTAGGAGCTCTTCCTCGTCTTCCTCCATATCTTCCTCCTTATGTTAGTAAAGCTTGCAAATTTCATACATTTCATCCTCTATCTCTCCTTTTCATTCTTTTTTCCCATTCTTCATAGAAAGAATGGAAAAGGGTTGGACTGAAAGCACTTCAATTTTGAAAATTTCTGTTTCCTTCCTTGTTGCAGATACTAGAACTTCTTGCTGAAGTAGCTGTTTTAGAGGAAGAGGTTGTTAGGCTAGAAGAACAGGTTGTGAATTTCAGACAAGGACTATATCAGGAAGCTGTGTATGTATCATCTTCCTCTAGGAATTCAGACATTTCCTCAGACACAGTGGAGCCTATCTCTACAAGAATCTCAAAGCATCGGAGAACGAAGTCGTATTGCCAAAATGAGTTCAATTCTGCAAACTCAACAGCCAGGCTGCAGCCTTCACTGGCCAGGTGTTCTTCGAGTCGAAAGCTATTGTCGAACGACAACTTCTTCGATCGTAATGGTAACTGTTCTAACAGGTTTACCAATGGGAAACATGTTCCCGGGAAAACGAGTTCCTTTTTATTTCTTCCAGAAGATGGACTGGGAAAAGAGAATCAATCAAATGCAAATACTGTGAAAAATAGGCCATCTCCTGAAAAGAAAGTTGATAGAATTATAAGCCCATTGAAGAAGTCTCCTCTAAAGCAAGAATTTTTGGAGAAGAACTCAAGTCCTATGAAGTCTCAGGTTTTTGCTTGTAATATTGAATTTATCTTCACCTGAATAAATTTCAAATTACTCATTGACTTCATTCTAATTTTTCCAGCTGGAGTTTAGATTGGAACGAGAAAGAGCAAAGGACAATTCATCCAGTTTGTCTGATGATATAGAGGCCAATAGTTCACCAAACAAAATTTCTGAAGACATTGTGAAGTGTTTATCTTCCATTTTCATAAGATTGAGTTCATCAAAAGACAGAGCTATGGACTCATCAGACACTCATACATCAAATGGACCTGCAGAGTTGCAAGATCCTTATGATGCTTGTTCAGATTTCAAACCTAGGAACATTGGTCCCTATAGACATCTCTGTGCAATTGAAGCTAGTTCCGTGGATCTCGACCGATCAACTAACGCAGTTTTTCTAATTCATAGGCTCAAGTTAGTTCTCTGGATGTCTCGTCTTGTCTGAAAATTTTTATTGATTTTATTATCTTAATGAAGCAATTCCTTGTACTGCACAGAAACTTGTTCCGTAGACTTGCCTCGGTAAACTTGGCAGGTCTTAACCATCAGGAGAAACTAGCTTTCTGGATCAACACCTACAATTCCTGCATGATGAATGTGAGTTACTAATGAACCATTCTATGTCAGGAGGATTGCAATATTTAAAATTTTTCATTAACTTGTTAATTAGAGGCCTAAATCAATAAACTAAGGCAGCTGCATTTTGTGACTTCAGGCATTTTTAGAGCAGGGGATACCTGAGACTCATGAAAGAGTAGTAACATTGCTGCAAAAGGTAAAATCAGAATGCTATCTTGTTTGTATTTGCTATCTGCTTTACCATCAATGTTCATTACATTCAAACTGGAAAGTATTCTTCTCCCGACAGGCAACAATTGTTGTAGGAGGACACCTTCTAAATGCAATAACAATTGAGCATTTCATCTTGAGACTTCCTTATCATCTGAAGTTCGTAAGTCTATCCTTTCCAACTCCATTGAACTTTTTAACACTTCCCAAAATTTCTTCTGAAGTCTTTCAAATTTTGTAAAGTCCAATGCTAAGTACTTGCTGCATTTTTGTCCATAAACTTCAGACCTGCCCGAAAGCTGTAAAGAACGACGAGATGAGAGCACGCAGTGTGTTTGGATTGGAATGTTCCGAACCCTTGATTACGTTTGCACTCTGTTGCGGAAGCTGGTCGTCTCCCGCTGTAAGTATGCTACATTTGCACATGGTAGTTAGTTAAGACATTGTTCATCTTAGTATAACTCTGTTAGAGATCTCTTACCAATAGGGATATTGTCTTTACTTATTAAACGCTGTAACATACATAGCAACTTTGATACTAAGTTTGATTTGAATCAAATTTCTGAAGTTGAGTTTTTACTGATCAATGATTTGGTATGAAATGAAGGTAAGAGTGTACACAGGATCTAAAGTTGAAGAGGAATTAGAACTAGCCAAGAGGGAATATTTACAGGCAGCAGTTGGGATTTCAAAGACAAACAACAAGTTGATGATTCCAAAGGTTTTGGATTGGTATTTACTTGATTTTGCAAAGGATTTGGAATCAATGTTGGATTGGGTTTGCTTGCAACTTCCAAATGAGCTGAGAATTGAAGCAGTTAAATGCCTTGAGAGGAAAGGAAGAGAGCCTCTCTCACAATTAGTGCAAGTAATGCCATATAATTTCAGCTTCAGAATGCTCTTACACAGATGAAAAGATTAACTTACTTTTTCATCTTTTTATGTAATTTATTTTTTTGGTTTGTGTTTCAATCCTCCAATCCTCAATGTTCTTTGAATGTTGAATGTGCTGCTGAGTTTATATACTAAACATAGAAGACACAGTTACAATATAGAATAAATATAGATAGCATAGCTATAAACTTGGGGATTTTGGGCAGTTTATAGTTTTTACTAAACTTTTTTGGGTTTTGGTTATGATTTTGTATTGATTAAGGGAATTGGTAGAATAAAAGTTTAGTTCTGGGGAATAAAATTAAACACTTATAGCAAATTTATTGTTCATTTTGTTTTTTAATATCTAGCTTTTTTTTTGTATAGAAGAGTTTATGCAGTACTAACAACTTTGTTTGCTTTATAAGATATTTTGAGAACATTGGTTAACTTTATAAATTAGAAATAGTAATTTAAAATAATAAGTTTTAAACATAATTTATCAATTTAAAGTGATAGGTTGGGATCTCACTCCATGTTATTGAAATTACAATATGTATATAAGGGAAATTACTCTAAATAGAAAAAATATCAAACTATTTACAAATATAGAAAAATTTTACTGTCTATCCGTGATAGACCGCGATAGAATTCTATTGTTTTCTATCGCTCAAGCAAATAAATTCTATCGCTTGAGTGATAGAAAGCGATAGAATTCTATCGCGCGGTCTATCACTGATAGACATGTAAAATTTTTCTATATTTGTAAATAGTTTGGTTCATTTTTCTATATTTGAAAACAACTCTATATATAATATAATTTGTGTAAATGATATTTCCAAAGAAAAATAATAAATTTAAGGAAAAAATTTCAATTTTCACCCATAAACTTATCGAATTTCATTAAAATAGACCCTAAACTTGATGAAATGGAGCTGCCCCAATCCATCTTTAAATTGTAAATGAGTGACCAATATGAAGATAGTTCATTTAGCATAAAGCTTGAACTATTGAACCTTTGAGGCCATAATTTTTTTTTTCTCCTACACATTTACTAAAAAAGTAATTTTTTTTTCTTTCAAATCTTCTCATCTTCATGTTATCGAACTTCAAAAAATTATAATATAATTTTAGTGTAAGCGATACTTTGTAAGAAAACAATAAATTTAAAGAAAAATTTTCTATTCTTACTCATAAACTTATGGAGTTGTATTAGTTGATCTTAAATTTTCAATACCATCAAAATAAACCCTAAACTTAGATAAGTGATACAATTTCTACTATTTGCTTCATCTCCCCAAATTCACCTACTAATTCTAATAAAATAAACAAATAATTTCCATAAACTCACTAATTTCAACCATTTCAAGTTTTGTATAAATTTAGTTTGGCTAATGCACAAATTAATCATTGGATAATTTTTATGAAAAATATTTTAACAAAAATGTTTCTCTAATGTTATTTTTCTTTAAAATCCGTGAGGATCACATTTAATTACCCCATTTTCTTTGGTGTCGCTTCTCCAACCAGAAAAAGAAACTTGTCTGCCATTTGGATTAGAGAATTTATGGAGGAAATCGAACAGTAAATTTTGATAAACCAAAATGAATATGACTACAAAGGGAATACGTAACATCTAAAATCATGGCCATTGACTTATTTCTTAAAAGAGAAATTGGATGGAATGGCAATTTCAAGGGGTCATCTTGAATTTTGGCAAAATCTGAATTTAATAAGATTTTTGGCAAAAGCATGCACGCACATACCATATTTTTTCGTAATTCCCTAATTGCCCTTTATGTGGTTAGATTACAGTTTTATAAATTACCGTGTAAGTGCAAAACTGCGTAGCTATTGGAATAGAAATACAGTGTTCTTGGCATCATCGAATACGAGATCGTGCATCAATTCTCATAGTAAATACAGTGTAATTAGAATCATCACTTACCTAGTTCAACCTATCTATTGGAATAGAAATATAGTGTACTTTACATCCTTGAATACGAGATCGTGCATCAATTCTCATAGTAAATACAGTGTAATTGGAATCATCACTCACCTAGTTCAACCTAACCGATATAAGAGATAAAGTTGTCATATTTTTCTCCCATTTTGAATTATTAGGTGCATGTTAAATTTGTTTTTATTTGAATTTTAATTATTAATTGCATTTTAGATTTGTTTTTATTTTACCACTTTTCGAAAATGATAACATTTAATCTATCTTTATTTTGTTTAAACCATCCAATTTATTATATTTGATTTCGTTAACCAATTTGCTATTTTAACAAATCTTCATAACCATTTTAAAGTTGAATTGTTATTTGCATATTAAATTTGTTTTTATTTAGCAATTTTGAATTTGAATTATTAATTCCATTTTAGAGTTGTTTTTATTTAAGAAAAGGATGACATTTAATTAATCTTTATTTTGTTTAAACCATCCAATTTATTATATTTGATTTCGTTAACCAATTTGCCTATTTTAACAAATCTTCATAACCATTTTAAAGTTGAATTGTTATTTGCATATTAAATTTATTTTTATTTAGCAATTTTGAATAATTATAGGTAGAGATTAGAAAACATTATTCTAGATAGAGATTAGAAACATACCTCGTCTTCACTGTTGACAACTATTGGTTCTGTGCTTGTTTGTTTTTTTCTCCCAATAATGTCAGTAGCCTCCAATCGTTCACTTCCTCTCGTTCTTCCTTCAGCTTTCTCTTTTTTCGTAACTGTTTTCCTTATTCAAATGCATATAAATGAGTTTATGACTTTTAAACTTATTAGTTTGCCATTTCATCCAATTTCTCTTATTTAAATGACGTTGTAAAATGATTAAAATCTTGTTTCTATTATATGTAAAATAAAATCTAATTTTCAAAGCTAAAAAGTAGGGTAGATATATGTAAAATAAAGATTTAAATGTTTTACCTCAAGATTACAAAAAAAATTATATTTTAATATAATAAAATGCATTAATTTATTTTAAACTTATTTAAATTGTTTAACTTAACTATTCTGTATTGGGCGCGAGCGGGACTGGAATCGCGGCTGACGACGGCGGGAAGCGCGGCGGATATGTGTAGAAGGAACTAGCGGCGATGGCTTCGTTGGATCTGCGTCGAAGGAACTAGCGACGACGGCCTGGTTAGATCTGCATCGAACGAAATCTGGCGGCGGCGGATCTGCATTGAACGAAACCTGGCGGCGGCAGCAGCGGATCTAGGTCGTCGGATCTGCGTAGAACGAACCCTGGCGGCGGCAGCGGCGGCGGAACTGTTGAGAGATGATGTTGAGAGGAAAGATTAGGGTAAACCCTATTTACCCTATTTTGTTTTATTTGAAATCCATATTTCTTATTTTGATTATTTTAATGGGTTGACAAGATATAGGTGTGAGATTTATTGTATTATAGTGTATTTGTGATTTTTAGAATGTTTTTCAAATTTTTAACTTCATAATTGAAAACGTCATATTGGTTAATCGAAGGGAAATTTTGTAAAGTTTTAATTTTGAATTTTAATTATTTAATTACTTTTGCTATTTTAATAATTTCGAAACTAATTTGCTATTTTAACAAACGAAACTTTAAATTTTGCTATTTATCTGGTCAGCCCTATATCTTTCTTTCTTATTGAGTTTAACTTGCCCATCACCCATTCCCAAACCAATTGATATTTGAACCCAAGATAAAGCCAGTGGCCTCCATGGATTTTTTCCAAGTCACATATATTGGGGTATGTTTGATAATATTGAAAAAAAAAATCAATTCAAACTTTAATTGATACAGCTATTAGTTTAAAATTTTAAACAACTCCAAAAATTTACGAGAATATTTTTTTTTTCAATTTTCAATTACGAAAAAAGTGCTTTAAAATAGTTAAAAGATATTTCTCTAGTTATGTCTAAAATGTGTTTGTGAAAGACTAAAAGTGTTTTTATTAAGTACTAAAATGGTTTCAATTTTAATATTTTTGGAAAATTGGTAGTAGTTTGAGAAATGGATTAACATACTAAAAAGTACTTTTAGATTAAACGTTAAATTAGTTTTTTCTTCATAAAATGTTTAAAAAATATTCCTTTTTTTCAAAAGACATCCCAAATACTGAATTTTATCTTTAGTCTTTTATGACACTTTTTTCATACACTTTACACAGACGACAGACTCTCTTACTAAATTCTCTCTTTATAATTTATAAACACTTCTCTCTCACTAACTTTTCTTTTTATATACTCTAATTTCTCTGTTTCTCCTTTTTCTTTTTTTCTAATAATCTGATATCTCTCTACTAATGCATGACCCCCCCCCCCCCCCCCCCCCCCCCCCCCCCAAAAATAAAAATAAATAAATAAAAAATAAAAAAAATAAAACAGTCATGTGAAGATTCTTTCTAACTGGAGCAAATTGAAATATTGACTTGCAAGTAGAATTTTAGGCCACACAAGAAAAGCCAATACTTTTGCAGATTGAATGAAACAATAACACTATCACAACAGTTAGTTTACATTTACAATTCAGTTTGGTCAAAACAGAGTATAAACCAAAAAGGGGTTGGTCCTCAATCAATGAAGGTTGATTGAGAGGGAAGAGAAACAGTCAAAACACTCCAAAGAACATCAGCTAAACACTATTCAAACTGGTTTAGCTTCTTTGTTAAGAGAAGAACTGGCAGGGCATTATCCTTTCCAAATCCTCTCAAAAGTTGAGCAAAAAACGATATATAGCTCAGTAATCTGCATGAAGAAGATGCTCGTAAGCTGTTCCGTTAAGAGTCACCTTAACGTCTTCCCAGTTCTTGATGTGATCGGACAGATGTCCTTTGTGTATCTTAACTTGGCGGCTTTTTAGCTCCATTGGTGGCAGGTTAAGAAACTCTTGTACATCCTTCAGTCTCTGCAAGAAGAATGGAGAATTTGACTGTCAAAAACAAAGCTTCAAAGGAGTGAAAAGGCAATGCAGCTGTTGTAAAAGCTTTTAGCAGTTAGCACCAAGAAATGAACAATCTCATCAAATGAATTTGCCCATTTGAAATGACAGGCTACATATTGATTCAGTAATATTCTTTTTAGTCACACTGATTTTTTAACCATATCAAATCTTCAGGGTGTGACAATCTCATAATCAAATAAGTAAGGCCCCATTTTCATAACCATGTTTGCTTTCTTACAATTCTTTACCATGGTTTCATCTTTTCTAAGTTCGGAAAAGTTTGAATTTGTTGCCAAATTTCAAAAACTACTTTCTAATTTTCAAAACTTGACTTAGGTTTTAAGAATACCCCTAAAAAGTAGATATCAAAACAAAGTTTATAAGCTTAGTTTTCAAAAACCTAAAACCAAATCATAATCAAATGTAAGTTACTCTAAAAGGGATAATTATGATAACTAAGTTACTCACCGTTCGATTATTGATTATGTCCTCATAGTACAAAATGAGTTGCCTCGTGTTACCAAAGTACTCTAAGGCCTTAGAAATTGTTGCCTCCATTCCCTCCAAATCAGAGATCAACGATGTCGAATTTATGACAGGTTTGTAACTGGAAAGTGCATCGGCCTGAAAGAAAGTTCAATCAACTATCGCCTTAAGACCCGAGTAACAAAGAAAGAAAATCTAGACAACAATGGCGTAAGAGGGATGGAGAGGTAAGGGAAAGAAACCTCTTCTAGAGAATGCACATGTGATTTGTGGGTTCCGTTCAACATCTTAGCATAACGGTCATATGAATTTGCAAGAACTGAAACAACACGACGTAGTAGGTTTCTTCGGAAGAGAAAAATTATGGAAACACCTCTACGGTTGAAGTAGTCTGCTATTTCTTCATGATGCTGCATCAATCCCTATTCAAATAAAATGAAATAAGTTAGCTCTTCCAATCCATCAAGTGAGAGCCCTCAGTCAAAAAACTCAAAACAAAGTATTCTAGAGAATGAATACAGACAACATTCCACATAATGAGATGCATTAATGAAGCATATAAGTGGTCTTAAATCCCCTCATTATGCAAGGGTGGAGAGCAGGGAGTGTACATAAACTCAAAGAAACCACCAAATAAGCATCTATAATGTAAAAATTCTGTAAGGAAGCTTCAAACAGTATGCATACAAGGCATAGATACCTATAGATTCAAACGAAAAACAAGAAGTTGCTCCAATAATTGATCATTTAAATCTATGATATTAATTTTGGTTTCTCAAAGTAAACTTTCTTTATGCTATTGTGTGGCAAGATGGGTTTCTTTATGCTATTGAGAAGTCTTTTGCCCTGTGTTATTAGTAAGCTTAGTATTTAAAGAAAAACTACAAAGCTGCATTTTTTATTTCTGGAAAAGATTTTTCTAACTACGGCCCTTTACTTCCTAAAGCTAATTTTACACCACCCGAATAAAGTATAAAGACTCCATTGATCAAAATACATCCATGCTTATAGAGTTAAGGGGCTACCATTAACGCCTTTTTGAATGAAACTAATACATTAATAGTGATGGTTCCAATCAAAAAATGGTTCAAACATGATGCAAAAGGAACAAGGTCATGATAAACAAAAACTTTCAAACGACCAACAACCGAGAACTTCAGAAAAGTTATTCACTTCCTCAGCTTGAGATATTTAATTACCTGATTAAGCATCCACTTGAAGCCAACTGCTGCTGAACAATGGTTCTTAGAAGCACTACTGAGCCAGTCCAAATTGTAAATCCTATCCAGAGTCTGTACTATTGTGGTAATATTTCTTCGCCGATCCAAAACAGAAAACACCTCTCCATTAGAGCTTACATTAACATGACTGTTTAGAAGACTCTCAAACCATCCACTACCAGACCTCTGCATCGAAACGATAGCAAAGAATCTTACTGGATTGTTGAAGCATTCATCCCTGAAAGAACATAAAAGCAAGTATTTAGTTGTCTTAAACATTCGAAATCATGAGTAAAAGCATGAATTTCAAATACCTGCTAAATGTTTTGGGTCTTGGATAATGCTCACGAGGAACTTTTGTTAGTCTAATACCTAGCTCTGGACAGTCAGCGATTTGAACCCTCAGGAATCTCGCCTTGGTGTGAGTATTTAACTGCTTCACACAGATTGAGCATATATAAACACTACAGACCATTGCAAACATCAAAACTGCCATTCTCAACAACAGGGGAGATTTCTTGGGAGGTTTTAGAATCAGAGTATCCTGAGAAACCATGAAAAAGAAAAAGAATTTAGATTACTGTCTCAATATAATAACTCTACTATATCCAATTGATGAGATTTTCACAAAAATGTTGAAGGAAATGAAGATAATGCAAGAAGCCAGGAACATTATGATATAAAGTGATGAATAACCCAAACCAGTGAAACTCAACTACATCTACAGTTTGGTTGGAATCACTTCCATGTGAACATAATTGCAACAACAATAATTTTGAAAACAAACCCGAAATGAGAAACAATTAATAGAATGAAAATATCAACTGGGTCAAATAAAAGTAAAGCAAACGCAACCCTCCACCCCCTACCCCTCCCCCCCCCCCCCCCACAAAAAAAAAAAAAAAAAAAAAAAAAGAAACCCACCAAAACCCAGAAGCTGAATCTTACACAGAAACATGCAAAAAGACTAGCCATCACAATGCAAAAAATACATTACAGTTTGTCAAATACACTTAAATAACAAAGGAAGTTGGATGAATTAAAGAAAAAAAAAGATGACATTTTGAAGGCAGATTGTTCCAAAAACGAAGAAAGTGAACTTCTTAACCTCAGAACAACCAAACATTCAAACAACAAAAAACCTAGGAAGGAAAATCATTTGAAACCCGGTATCTGCATGAAGCGAAACCAGCAACTCTGCTAGAACCCAAAAGAAAATCGATTTTGAAAGGTAGAGTTGCAGAAATGAAGAAAAATAGAGAAGAAAGGAGTACCTTGTTGAAGAAACAGATACTTTCCGCCATGGGTGTTGCAAAAAACAGCTAAAAAGGAAACAGAGGTCAAATTTTAGCACAAAACCGTCAACCCTGTTTGTAGAGTAAGGCCAGCAGCTGCCGATTTGCTTCAAAAACAGGCGAGAAGGAGACCCAAAGAGAGAGACATTTGGGTTGAAGGTGTTGAAGAAGCAAAATTTGGGCACGTGATGCGCACAAAACAAGAAGAAACAAGCTGACGCGTAATTTGATGGGGCTCTGTCTGTTTTCAAATTCGAAAGAAAAATTGAAAATTTGTTAATACTCCGTGCAAGTTCTGGTGTTAGCTAGCGGCGAAATCCCACTAATCTTTAAATCAAGAATTTTGTCGTAAACCCATGTGAAAAAGAAGCGATTGACAACTCAAAAAACAAAAGCAGGCAGGCATTTACCAAACACTAAACAAAGTGCAGAGCCGCGTCAAAGAATGAAGAAGGTGGGGGCAATGCGAGAGGGAAAAAAAAAGACACTACCCCTTTGCCATTAGACTGCGACCATGCTTTTTTTTTTCTTCTTCTTTAAAATGGATATAATTTAATCATCGAAAGTCTCGGTATTAATTTCTTGTTACAATAGTGATAACCTGGTCTTAATGTGGATTAGTTAATGCAACGAATCCCTTTTTCAACATAATTTTAAAAAGGACAGTACAGAGAGGCAATTGCCTGATCCCTCTAATTATTTAAAATTCAACATCATATTTTTATGCTCAATTTTCTGATTACTGTTCTTTCTTTTCTGTTTTTCTAAGAAAACATTGAAAGTTCGATTCTCTTGAATTTTGTGTCCAAACGTGGCATCCCATCTTTTACTCATTTTTCCATAATATTTATATGGTTAAAAATCATTTTAATCCTAGTTCAATTTATTCTTACAATTTGGATCTGTGACTATTTAATTTTGAACTTTTTATAACAATTTAATTTCTAAATTTTAATAATTATTAATTTGTCATTATCGTAAAAATACTATTGATATTTAATAAAAAAAAATTTATACATGTGAATGGTCCATCTTATTTATATAAATAATACAGACTAGGTTAAATAACCAAAATTGAAAATAAAGTTTGATGAAAATTTTAATGATAGAGATTAATTGTCATAAATTTGAAAAAGTAAAGACTAAATTGATATAAATTTAAAAGTATAGAGATTAAATTGTTATATGTTAAAATTAAAAAACTAAAGCATTGTAAATTTGATAGTACATAGACTAAATTGTTACAAAATCAAAGTGTAGATACTACATCGTTACTTTTATAAAAGTTTAAAAACCGAAAGTGATTTTTAGTTGGAAGAATTCTATTGTTATAAATATAATTAAAGAAAATTATAATTGGTGACATGAAGTGATTTGTATATCTCTTATATATCTATTAAAATATATATTATTGAATTGGTGGGAATCAGGTTTCATATGGGGAATTTTTCCTCATTTAATTTAAAAAAAAAAAAATAATTAACTTAAATTACTACTATGAAAAAGTTTTATTAAATAGATGAATTTTTTTATTTGATTAGTTACACATGAAGAAAAAAAATTGAATTTATAGATAAATTGCTTTAATATTTTAGTAAAATAAAATAATTACCAATCAAATTATTCATATATATACCATTTAAATTTAAATGCTCAATGCAAAAATATTCATTATCTGGATCAATAAACAATAAAATTTGAAATTCAAATATAATATTAATATTATAATAATAACAACATAACATTAAATTATTATAATAAAAAAAGGCTAATGGAGCAGGGATGGGGAACAAGGAGGGGGCAGGGAATATATTCCCTATTCCCGTCCCTGTTTAGCTTATAGAAAATTTGTTCTCCCACTTTCCACTTAATTGTAGAATTTTGATAAGATAAAAAGAGAATTTTATTTGTTCTCTCTATGGGTTGAAGATTTTTTCTTCGTTCTTGAAACCTAAGCTATTAAGTTATTGCGAATGTTTAGAAGCTAAGTGGATATTGTTGGACTTCTTAAAGGATGATTTGTGTATCTCCATTATTATATTTGAACTATCAATTGTAGAAAACTGAATGTACTCCTGAGTTTGAAGCGACCAATATATCTCCGATGTTCATTTTTTCTTTCTCTGTCTCTTTTATCATTCATTGTCATGGTTTATTAATTTGATTATTTTTTATGTATTGTTTGTGGTACATTAGTCGCTTTCGTTGCATAATATTATTGTTGCGTAGTTATATGTTCTTTCTAGAATATTTATATTTGATTAATAATCGTATGTCCATTATGTTACATTTATCAAAAGAATTTGTGTATCACAATACTAATGAAGTCGAAATGGATAGATTTCAATTTCGTCTCCAACTAAGTGTATAACTTTCTATCAAGTTTATTTGATGAGTGGGCTCTACATTTCCTAACTATCAACAAAATCATATAAACTGATGAGGTATGAATTGAATAAAATGCCATTCGTAGCAATCCGTGCCAAAAAAAAGATTTGTCATTTTAATTTTAGTAATAGTGGGAGGAGTGGCCTTGATTTGAAGACAACCATAAAAAGGTTGACGGCCAACCATCATTATTCACAATTGAGTGTGCCAACACAACACAACATCCTTCTCTCTCAAGCAATTCTTCTAATGATCATTCCCCAAACTTTTGAGTGCTTCACAAAAACACCTCCTTTTCTTTAATATATATCTTCTTTTAGCGTTTAGTTTAATTTCTACTCTATACCCAAATTTCTACTTCAAATTAAATAAAAATTTTATTAAGTGATTAAATATGATGCACCATGTTCTACACCGTCTTTTAGTAGCTTACTCAATTGTTCAATCATAAATTTTTACATAATAAAATTTTCATTCCTCTTTTTTTAAAATATATATTTTTTTACTATGTAGTCGGACTGAGCTGCAAAAAAAATAAGTGCAACAAAGTATGTCTCTTTTATGAAATGTAGATTATAAAAAATAGTTTGATATTTTATGAACATATTAAAAACAAAATGATTATCGTGTCAACCTAGAATCTTTTAAAAAATGATTAGTTTTAATGGGTTGATTAGACCAGCCACACCTCTTCTAGATCTTCTTTAATTTGTACAACTTTATTTTTTAAAAAAAAAATTATATTTTAAACGTTAATTTGATAAAATTTAAATAAATTCCTTGAAGTTTAACTATTGAGAAAGGACCCTCATTTAATTTGGACCATCTTTCCGTTGGAATTTGGAACCACTTTTCCTAACATCTTTTTAACCTATAGAGTTTGACTCGCTTTTACTATGTATATGTTTTTTAGTACAACATGTTGGGTAGGAATGTTTAAACTTTCTATCTTTTTTAACAATATATCGGGTGAAAGAATAAAACATAAGATTTCAAAGTCGACAATACAAACGTTATGCCAGTTGAATTATGCTTATATTGCTTTAAACTTCCGATCTTAAACAAAATAATATATGTTAACCATGATTGAGCTATATACATTTTAGGTTTACTGTTTAAATGTTTGAATTATTGAAGGCCTTCTGTTGCATTATTTTAATTAAAGAAATATAAAGTTCAATGTCTATGAATGACATAATAAAACAACCATCAATCTAATTCAATTTTTCCACGTAAAGATATTATGATATAATAATACTATATCCAAGAAAAATGACAACAGATGTGACAATTTTTCTCTTTTTTATTCAACCCTGGCCAATTTGTCACTCCAATTAATTGTATTTAATTCAAAATTTAAATTATAATATTATCAGCTTGTGGGTCAAACGCATGGATTAACATTTCATTTTTCTCGCCCAAAAATAAAAAAAAATAAAAAGAATTATACTAATAAGTCAATTTTTTATAAATCATCTCATCACAATTCTTTAAAATGAATTTAATTAAAGGGGATTTATTCAAAACATGAAGGCCAGCTAATAATCATTTAGTTTTTTAAAATTGTGTTTATTTCTTTCCTTTTTTTTATTATAATTTTTATTTATTTTGAGTAAATATTTAAATTCTTAGTCAAATTATAAACGCAAAAAAAAATTGTAAATATAATTTTTTAATTTAAAACTCGTTAAAAATATACAACAATACGAAGAAATTAATGTACAGAAATAGTGTTTATAAACTTAAATTTCAAAACTAAAAAAATGAATGGTTATAAATATTGTGGATTAAATATCAATTCATACTCCTAAATCTTGGAGGTTATACCAAGTAAAACCCTGAACTAATAATTATTGTAACAATTTAAACCTTGAACTTTTGTAAGTATATCATTTTACACTTTCCTCTAGATTTTGTTCGACTAATATTTTGTGAAGCTTATAATTTGAGTCAATCAAACTTATAATTTTTCATAAGTCAATCAATTTAGATCTTTCATTTTATTTACCTTTGAATATTGACTTCTTCAAAGCGTATAATCATCTATGCATTGATTCTCAAACATGTATAGATTTCTTCAAATGTTGATTTTACAGAATGGAAGATTAAAGTAATTGCATGGATAATTTTCAAAGAAAACTCTAACAAATAGTCTAAACCGATTTATTTATGAAAGTTTAGAGGTTTAATTGATACAATTACAAGTTTTACACGAGGTTTTCCTAAATGCAACGTAATGGAGAGTATAAATTGATATACTTAAAAAAGTTCAAGATTTAAATTGAAAAATTTAGTAGGGATATAAATGGATATTTTTTCTAAATATTATTAATTAAGGAAAATCAAGGAAAGAGGTTAGAAGAGAGGATGTCAATTAGTTCGTTGAGAGGAAGTGGCTTAAAATTGAAGGTTGAGAATGAAGACAATTGGAAGGCAGCTGATGAAAACGTGCATCCCACGCTGATATGATCACCAAAAATGATAAATTATAAAAAGTGGATGAAACCCATTTGCCTTCTCTTCTGACTATTGAATTATTATAAAGTTTTTTTTCCCCTAAAGAAAGAGAATGAAGAAGAGAGATGCAATTGAATAAATATGTCGATATATATAGTTATGGTTTGCAATAATTATTTTAAAATTAATGTGTCTTTGGAGAGAATCTTAGAGGATGGCCTTTCTTCTCTGTATGTACACTTTTGTTTTATTCCCTCTTAGCTTTTTTGCATCAAGGAAATCATAGATATGGCCTCCTCTCACTAAATTTGTCCCCACCACTTAACTTTTTATATTTATATAAGAGAGAGATTTAAACTTATCTGTTTATAATTTAAACTATTTAGATATTATAGTCACATATTTTTCAAATTTTATGTCATTAAAAATACTTGCTATTGTTTCATGAATTAAAATATAAAAAAAAAAAAAAAAAAAAAAAAAAAAAAATATTTGCAATTGTATATGATAATTTGGGACAAAAACAAATCGCTACGTCGAATTTTTTTAATTAAGAAAGACATTTTCTTAGAGCATTTCTAACCAAAATGAACTAAGAAAGAAAATTAATTAAAGACGGAATTAAAATATGATTTTACATACTCATTTCTATTGATTATTAATAGTAATATTATTGCCTTTCTAACTTTTTTTATTGGGTACTCTATTATTCTTTTTTATATTTTAGTAAATAGACAGACATCTTATAACTACTTTTACCTATTAACAATGAATTGCATGGAAAGGAAAATTAAGTGAAAAACACTAAATAGGAAATCGTATTTAGCTACGTGTTGGCAGTAGTTAGAACTTTTCAATCAATATAAAAAAACAAAATGCAAAAGTTCGTTACACTTCCACCAATTTTTTCTCATCATTTTTCACCTTGTTCTTGATCCTACCATAAGATTAAATAAGAAGAGAAAATGTGGTTCAAAATAAAATAAAATAAAATAAAAAAGAAGAAGAAGAAGAAGAAGAAGAGAATGGATAGAATTAATATAACATAAACCAAAGATAAAATAGTCCCTCATACTGCTGTATTAAAATGTCATATCTTTTGAACATGTTTGATATAAGGTTTTCTTCCCTCTTTTTCTTTTTTTTTTTTTTTTTTTTTTTTTTTTTGTTCAGTCTAAATATAAGGTGTTAATTAGTCCTCCTCTTAAAATTTCGATTAAATAGTACCCCATGTTATTTAGTTGTAGGTTTGTGGTTAAAATGAATAAACTTTGGCATGTATCTTTGGAAGTTCCACGTAAGTCTCTTTTGTTTTTAAATTCAAATGGTAAACTATAATAATATGTTATAGAGATTATGTAAAACCTGATAATTATTTATTTGAGCCCGTTTGGTAATTTATATCTTGATTTTTAGTTTTTTTTTTTTAAAAAAAAAGTTAAGCTATTTTCTAACCATGATTTTTATCCAGATCTGAAAAATAAAAACAAGTTTAAAAACTACATTTTTTTAGTTTTCAACACAACTTGATTTATTATAACATTGGTAGAAAGTAGATAATAAAACAAGAACTTTAGAGGTGAAATTAATGTTTATAGATTTAGTTTTGAAAAACCAAAAACCAAATAATTACCAAACATAACCTCATTTTTTCGATTTTTTTTTTTTTTTCTAGACCTTATAAATACTACTTTCACCTTATAAATACTACTTTCACCTATAAAATTCTTTGTTTATTATTTCAATTTTTTCTAAATATAAACCAATTTTTTTATAACTACAGCAGCATTTTAAAAAATGGAGATTTTGGTAATATTCAAATGTTTCGTTTGTCAAAATTATAGTAAAAAAGGTTTAGTAACAAACCTAGTTTTTAAAAACAGAAAATAAAAGATGAAACCAAATTTCGTCTTTATCGGATACAAAATAACAGATTGGGAAGAGGGTCGTCAATCTACAAAAATCCTATTGCCATCCTTTGTCTACAAAAACACAAAAGTAGGAAAATCCATAAATTCATGAAACTATGTCTAGGTGTAATGTAACATAATAATAACAAAAGAGTACAAAAGCATCTATCATATAAACAGAAAATAGATACTGTCGCTACATAGAAATGCTTGATAATAATAATAATAGAGATGTACATAAATTATTGACAAAAAGATTTACTGTGTACAAATAATTCACTATCCATATCCAGCTAGTTACTTCATTTTCAAGATATTGGCATCTACCATATCAAGAAAATTCT
Source organism: Lagenaria siceraria (assembly GCA_002890555.2). Lineage (NCBI taxonomy): Eukaryota > Viridiplantae > Streptophyta > Magnoliopsida > Cucurbitales > Cucurbitaceae > Lagenaria > Lagenaria siceraria. Next base: position 7,608,014 of record CM016485.1, on the reverse strand, counting down.
AAATATTAATATCCAATTACTTACTCCTACAAATTATCACTATGGTTTAAATATTGAATAAACAAAATATGAAATTTGCTTAAACAAATCTTGTTCCCACAAATCAAATATATGTTTAAAAAAAAAAAATCCGTCTACTCAAACAGCTGATGTGTTTATAATCCATTCTTATGCACATTCATATCTTAGTTACATATTCCCGAACTGCTCGATTACACATCCACCAACCCCATAAATATAATGAGAGCACAAGGAATGACGGATGTTATATACATTGGAGCTCTAGCCATATACAAATATGGTATACAAGTATTTTACACAATGAATGAAATAATGTTGGGCAAATAATAAACAAATGAACCCCATCATAAAGCTACAACTTTTACAAACCAACTCATGCAAATATTTGTTGTATGACCATCTCTGCATTTCCATTATACTGTGCAAGAAGATGAATGGCATCAGCCCTGGGCAAGGCAAGAAACTCCTGAATCCATGAACAACAATTTCGCATCACAAATATGAAGAGAACCTAGAACAGGAGGACTATAGAAAAACGCATTTTCTACCAAACATAATTTGTTCAGAGACCAGACCATTCAGGATATGATAGACGTTCATTTTTCAAGTTGAAATTACTTACCATGACTTTAAGTATTGCATTTTCGTCACATGCATCTCTAGATGATGCTTGCGTGGGACTGCTACCATCTTCTGAGGTTCTTGCACCCGAAGATTTTGTGACTTGGGAAGAACCATGGCTGCAACTATCTGAATTTGATTTCAATAGCCCAGCGGTAGTAGAAAGCAAAGGCGGATTGACTTCCTTCAATGAATCAATCTTTAAAAGACCTTCAAACCGATCCTTGCACATTTGAAGTTTAAACCATTCACTATGAGAGTGAAGTGTGGCTCTCATCAACTTCATTAGTTGTGGCTCTTCAATACCAAGTCTCTTACCAAAAGCAACCTGCCGAAAATGTAAAATTTTTTGGTCATCTTGCTGCATATTTGCAGATCAGTGTATCTTGTTCTCTTCCTGATAGAGAATTATGGATATTACAAGCTTTATCCCCCCCCCCCCCCTATTAAGTCAATATTCTAATACCATGATCACATTCTCTTTTACCTCCTCCCATATATGACTATCTTATATTATATTTAGGAAGTATGAAATAGAAAAGGGGGGCATATGGATTGTGGTCTACAAATGGAAGCATTTGACAAACAAGAAAAATGAACCTGTATCTAAAAACTGTTAAAAATCTAAAAAGGTATTTGGATGTTGAAATCCAAAGATTGCTTTCAACGCACAGCTATAATGCCCTAGGCCCAATATTTAGAATCTGAATTTGGCACCTAATTTTGAGGCTGCAACATTCCCTATAATCTGGAATTGCCACGAAATGTTTTGAGCTCAACCAAATGAGTCTTGAGCGGCTATTGAGATTGAAGAGTATCTCCACAAACCAAAATGGATCATTCCAACATGATCTGTACTCTCTCACATGATTTCTAAGAAACTTATACTTTCCGTATCTCAGAAGCACTATAATCTTAGTGTGATGCCAACTCATCCATGCGTCCCTTCACCTCAAAGCCTGTGCTCCTTACTCCCCCTCTTCAACCTTGAGTGTCACAATAACAGCTCTAAAAACATCAAATTTTTTAAAACAGTAAATTATGCCAAAATTAATACCAAGACCAGAATGGTGGAAGGACAATCAGTTTAGATTAAAAGAGGACTCATAAAAAACGATAGCTTCAGATGGGAAATTGGAAAGGAGATTCTAAAAGCGGTTAAGACAGACTAAGCTACCTAGATGACCTTGATATCTTTGCCCAGTCTTTCTCGGGAACCAACCAAATAAAAATGTGGTCAATCCAAATGTTTATGATACACTGGACAAGGTTCTGAAACATCCTTGATAGATCCCTTTTAGCAAAATTCCAATTTCCAAGTTTGACGCTTTTTTTTTCACTTTTGGTCCACAGCCTACAAGAGTCCCTTTTTCTTAGTAATCTCTCTTTACCAATGGATACATGCATGCACTCTCTTAAGTAATCTTAACCTTTTTCATTTTAGTGAACTAATCATTTCAAAGACCAGTTTATTTGAATCAAAGAAATACTTCTTGAACTTATAATTGAAATAATTTCAATTTTTTTTACAACTCAATTTCATGTTCAAACAGAGGATAACAAAAAGGAGAGGGGATTTAAACCAAGGGAATTACTAGAAAGCATCCCAACTGGCAAACATATGAACAAAACAGTCATTACAGAACTCGCTTGAAAATTTGAAATAGAACACCAGCTAAAAGCAGAGACTAACAAGAGAGTCTCTTGGCTGGTCTATTCTCCTTAGAATGTCCTCTTATTTCTTTCAAATCAGTTTCTTTCTAACATAAATAATTTTGATTAAAATACTGTTCATGGAAACATCCTGACGCTGACTTTGAATGACACATCTTCAATAGGAGAACATACTACTAGCCTGTTTGTAAGGGTCAAATCCAGAGGTATCAGCAATAGAAATGGTTGAATATTGGTACCTAAGATAATAATTTATATTGAAGAGAACTTTTTAAGCTTGGATAGAATATATGCCGGCATATACAAGTTTTGGGCCTAACCAGGCATATACAAGATAGTGGCCCCCACAATTTTTGGGCCAATGTCTCCCCCCAAATGTTAAATCATGAATTGGGGCTAGGGTGGGTTTCATTATTAGTAAGTTACTCCATACCTGAAGAGAATTAGCAAGAGCATTTATAGGGAAGCCTTTCCCAAGAATATCTTCATTGGGCAGGAGCAAAGCCAACAAAGTCTCCTTCAATTGCTTCAACAAGGAAGGATCATTAGCGGCTATTGGGCCTAAGTGAGTGCATGCGACCCTCAAAGCACTGGAATAATCACCGGAACTAACCAGCTTCAAAAATTCAACCTGAAGCCATAGGAATGACAAATAAATTTCAAAGAAATATGCGATCATTCTTATCAAACAGCAGACTCATGTAAACTTCCATGATCCATCAATAATGACTAGCTAACAGTGTAGTAAGACTAACGAGTATAAAAAGAAAACTCACACTTAACCTTGTAACAATCAATGTACCTGCTTAAGTTGGAACAGGAGAATAGGATTTTGTGCAAAAAAGTTCGGATCCACGGCGTTAATTTCCTCCACAACCTCTGCAGCCAATCTTTTACTTGCCAGTTCTCTAATGCCCAAGACAATCTCATATTTATCCTCCTTGCCAGTAGACTCAAATGGTAAATGTTTTTCAAGGTTCTGCAGAACACAGTTCAGTCAGATTGTTCCATTAGATGGAATAAAATATTAGTTATGGATGTACCTGTTGTTCCTTAGGCATGGTTGTACCGGCCACTGTTGTAGAGCTAAGTTCTTGTTTACTGCACCCACTGTAAGAAACATCATGAAGTTCTCTATCATCGTGTCTTCCTCTCCATCTCTTTCGCTTGCTCCTTTCTACAATCCCATGATTCTTGTTCACTTGTAATGTTCTTGAATTTCCCACATGAACTGAATCACTAGTGCTACAATCTTCTCGATTGGACGTTGGCTCCAATGCATATCGTAATTCAATATCAGTACCTTGTGAACTGGTCACATCAGCAATATTTTCAGGAGAACTATCTACACGGGAATTGCTGACAGAAATTTCACCATCCGAAAGTTTACTGGTTGCATAGTCAACTTCAAAAGAACAATTCCTAGATGAACAATACTCCAGCTCTGACTGATTAACTTTTGATGAACTAGAGATATTCTGCACTCCTAATTATCAAGAAATGACATACAGGTTTAAAATGCATACAAGCTTATTGATAAAAAGAAATAAGGGATAAAAGTTTGAGTTTCACCAGAGAGGGCTCCACGACCAGAATCCACAATTCCTCTGTAGATGCAATACTCACGAACAAGCTCATCAAGTACAGAAAGGTCCAATTTCATCCGGCACAACTCATTCTGCCAAATGTATGTAAACACTCATAATCAATGAGACCATGAGACTGAAACAAAATGAAGAATACTAATCTACTTGGCGAGATGATTGGAATTGAAGGCCATAATCACAAAAAATCAAGAGAACGATGTACAGAATAATATTTAAATAATTATACAAAAGGTAAATATCAATACAACAGAATAGATAGAACCGTTCTGCATGTTAGAGAAAATCAAGAGGTGAAGAGTAAAGATTCTACTGTCGGTAAATTTCAACAAAATTTTCAAATGAACTCAATTTTCAGAACAAACAACAAACTGCCTCCAAAAATATAACGGAATTACTTTTACATCACTAAATTTACTATGGTCTTGCTCTTGCCTTATATTTCTCAATTTTCCCACTTTCCACCAAACTTATATTCCAATATGAAGAACCATTTCTATTCACCAATCCATGAAGTCAGTGTCACTTCATCTGTGGCCCATGCTAGTATCAATAACAAGCACGGCATCCAATAAAGTTCTGGTTCACACTGTCTAATGCAACACAAAGCAGCGTAGAGTAGTTTAGTCACCTATACCCAAGGATTTGCATAAAATGAATCTAATAACAGTAGAACATAGACCAGAAAGGATAAAATTATGAATCTTCATAGAGATGCTAACCTGGAATGCATGAAACAAATCACCTTTGGTGAATCTCAAGCTATCAATTGCCCCCTGCCTTGTTAGCTCTACAGCATGTGCAAGAGCTTGAATGTCCACCTATACTCATATTAACATAAAAATTAAGACGCAAAGAAAATAACAACTCCTGAAAGCTAGTAACCATACACATGCAAATAGGGGCCAACTATCACGTTGTACCACACCACTAGATGGAACTAACTAGAAGCTCAATTTTTATAATTAAATTCTTATTAAAAAGATTGGTCATCTCGCCTCATCAAATGGAGGTGCTTCATATAGACTCTCCTTGGGTGTGGCAGGTGGATCACGTTCATCTAGAAGCAACCTCTCAGTGAGATCTGATATAGGAGATGACACACCTTCACGAAAGCAAAAACCTTTATGTATGCTGCAAGAAAGAACAAAGAAGAATAAATAAACTTAAATTCTAGATTCAACGCAAACTTCTATCAGGTTCACAATACACTATGGGAGGGAGGCAAGAAGAAAGAAGAAAATGAAGGGAAAAAAACCTTATCAAGTATCTCAGAGTCATTGAGAAGACTGGATCATATGCCTGCATATGAGCTCGTAGGACTGAGGACATTAATCCAGCAATATCAAACCTCCTCCTTTCACACCACTGAAACATGAGAAAATGCACTTTCAGACGATAAATTAAATGCGGTTCCCAATTCCACCCTGTTCATAGTCTTCAGACCACCAAAAAAGAACATATTGCACCTAAAACTAGACGTATCCAATTTGAAAGTTCTTACAGAATTATGTAGTTCAGACTCCAAAGGATAAATTTTGCAACATATTTCAACGCACACAACATAAACATAACAAGGAAAGCAACTATAAAGAGACGAGAATTCACATCTCCAATAAAAATTAACAATGTTTATAAATATATATATATATATTTCTTTTCCCCGAAAAAAAAAAAAAAAAAAAAAAAAAAAAGACTATTCTTTATGAATTTCCAAAGGATAACATCTCTGCCCTGTCAAAAGATCAAAGAACAAAAGAATTTGAACGACTCCAAAATTTTCCCAATGCTTGTCAAATTAAGAAACTATTTTATAAGATTTGGATTTCGTGTGTACCTCTTATCCCCATTCTGTTCAAGCACCTTGACAACAATATGCAAGACAATTCCATATCCTACCCACCCGGAACCAGGGAATTCATATTTTCTTGGCAAAAAAATATGTACTGGACTTATATAATGCCCTGAGGGCCTAAGACAAAACAGAACCCATTTTAAATGTGTCGGGTGAAAAATTATGTTCAACGTAAGACATCCCAATGATTGCTTAGTGAACCTTAAAAGTGGCCAAAAATCCCAATAAATTAATGGAGCATCTTTTCCTTCTTATAATTCCGTAGTTACAAGAAAAGAGGAAAGTGGTTGCCTTTACAACTGTTTGAGATATAAGATAGCCAAATACTAAATGTGCATTCTAATTATCAAGAACAGCCATATGTTACTGGGTTTCCAGAAGGGTGGCATAGTCAACAACCACTGAAAATATCCAGAATACCAAAGGTAATATTCACCGATGTGATATGAGAGAAAATAGTGTTATCCACCTCATATGTCACTGGGGATGTTTGATTATCCTTGTCATAAATGAAGGCAAGAAGAACATGCTTGAACTCCTCATACGCCTCCTTCAACATAAACAAAAGAGATGTCAGCCAAAAGCATAAGCAGAAAAGTTGCAGTATCTGATATAATAGCACAGTGGTTTCTTCCGCAAAGGATTCAAGACATTATGGAACAATATTATGTGGCCATCCGTTGGAAGGGAAACCTGATGTTATCTGGAATGATGCAGTCAAAAGTTATTCCATGGTGCCCTTATCTGAGAGATGGTTGGACTTTTGGGTTCTTATGGTGCTCTCTCTCTCTCTTTTCTTGTCACCTTTTTGTAGTTACAGCTACTTCATTATTACGCCAACTAGAGTAGAAAAAAGATGGCTTACGGCACCTCATCTTGTACTTTCCATAATTTAACGGAAATTTTCTCTCTTTTAAAAAGACAACAACTCTTTGCTCGATCCGATAACCCGAGAATATTTTCTTAAAAGCATCAAATGAAAGCAAACCGTGAATGTGTAGAATGTTTACCGGGTATGCATCAAGAGCACAAGGAGCGAGCGCCGTCCGAAGACATTGAATGGCCAAATCACGACACTCTGGAGTCCCTTTCCTCAAAAGCTCAATAAATTTCTGAACACAATTAAACACAGAAAAGGAAATGAATCAACTCAAAAGTCCCACAATATCAGTAATCGAAAAAAGAATAGATGAAAGGATGTTCCGCTGACTAGGATGTTTAGCTACCAAACAAACGGATTCTATTTTTCTTGATTTCCAATCCCTAGTGCAGCATGATCAAAAATGGAAAAATCCCCCCCCCCCCCCCCCCCCAAATTAGTGAAAACAACAAAAAACAAAAGAAAACGCAAAAACAAAAGGAAGTTGCACATTCAGGATTAGGCAGGCAGCATCAGCAAGAGAGAGAGGGGAGGAGAGAAGAATTAGAGTAACCTGCTTCTGCAACCGGAATAGAAGCCTGTGGTCGTCAAGAATGAAGGGTGCATGAAGGCGGAGGAGATCGATGGCGCAGTCAATATCACCGGCCTCCAAAGAGCGCCTGATCTGGCGGATGATCAACCTGGAATGGTAAGAGGAGGAAGAAAGGGAGGAAGGAGAAGAAGGTGGGGAGGATGAAAGGGAATCCTCAATCAAGTTCTCTGATCTGGCGAAGTCGATGATTAGGGCATCGAGAGCTTCCCAGTTCAAAGGGGTGGAGTCCATTTGGAAGGAAGAGGGTAAGTTTGTGGATTAGAGGATATGAATGTGGAATTTGGAAGAGATGGGTGTCGCTGACGCTAACTTGGTGGGAAACTCCTTTGCCCTCACCCCAAAGGCGGCGATGTTGAGATGCAAAAACACGAATGGAATTTGAAGGCTATATTAAATGCCACGTGTATTTTACGGGTTTAGACTCTTCCAGACTCAACTGTCCCACCCTTTCCTCATTTTATCATTTACGTATCGCGATATCTCTCACTCTCATTTATCACGAGTTACTACGTACTATTCTGTTTTCACCGCCCTGCTTTAGTTTTTTTAATTTTTTTTCTCTTTTTACCCCCAAAAAACAAGCTCAAAATATGCTATTTATTTTTTTAATACAATAATACGATAAATAGATTAGATTATTGGAATGATTTCAAATCAGATGAGAAATAAATATTTATAATCATATATATTTAAAAGGAATTATTTGGGAAGTTGAAATGTAACGAGAATTATTAGGAATTAGAGAAATATTAGAATGCTTGATATATCAATGGTGGAACAAAAATTAGAGTATGAAACGTGAAAATGATAGGGAAAATGGTTAGATTGAAAATTGTGATAAATTGATTTTTTATTACATTCCAGCAAAATAAACGGGCCATAAAAAGATTTGTTTTAAAAATATATTGAATGAACCATGTGTTAAGATGACTCTAAAATTTAATTAGATAGACCAACTGAATGGAAATTTTATGCTTGTCAAATATGGTAGAGAATACTTGTTAATTAATGTTATTGTTAGTTATTTATGGCACGATAGACATTTGTGGTAGAGTATTAGAAAGTAATTATTAGTAACATTCAATTCAAATATACTGTTTTTTTCTTTTTTCTGACAACATGTGGAGTGGGAGAATTGAACAACTAATCTTAAAATTTGTTGGAAATGCGATCAAAGTCTTACATCAATTAAATAAGAGGATGATGATGAGTTTAGAAGGGATGACAACTATCTCCAATAGTATAAAGTTTTTTTAGCGAAACCAAAAACAAAACCATGAAAATTATGTCTAAAGTAGACAATATTAGTGCCTCAAATGTTTTCTATTTTATTCTAAAAAATGGTTAATTATGAACTTGTGATATGGTGTTCTAAGAAAAATAAAGGTAATAAAATGGGACTGTGGAGCCCCTGCTACAATTTAGAATTGATTAATCAAGTCTTTGTATCAAATTTGTCATAATGATGACAAAACATTGATGTTGAAAATTAAATTTAATTAGAGAAATGGGAGATTTCAAACTGTACGAGATGAACAATTTGATTAAAAATTTATACTCCAATAAAAAATAGTTAGAGCGCCGGAAGGATATGAATCAAATCCAAATTCAATCGCATAGAAAATGATAAAACTTCCAATAATGGTTTTATAAAATTCTTGTTTTACATCTAGATCGGATAAAACTTTTGGCTAAATTGATGTTTAAATTTCGGTGTATTTTAATTTACTCTCTGTTATTTACAACCTTTTAATGCTATGTTCTAGCATTTTTTTAACACCGTCTCTTTAAATAATATTAAAATTGATTGGAATCAACTAATGACAAAAAAAAATGTTAATTATTTGGAGTTATAGTAAATAATTTAAACTTATTACTTTTTTTAGAATAATTTAAACTTATTACTAAAATAGCAATCTAATTTTCTTTTTTAATTGATTCCAACTTTAACCAGAATCAACGGACGGACAGAGGCAAAGTGTAGACGCAGCACTGCAGCAAACAAAACATTGCCTAAATATTTTTTTTTTTTTTTTTGTAAAAGAAAAATTTATATTCCAGACAATAATATTCAAAAAAATTATTTTCGAAAAACAAATAATAATATTCTTGTGCAAATTCTTATTTTTCAAATTGCCATTTTTCTTTGTCAAGCTTATATAAAATACTTCGTTACTTAGCTAAGCCAAAAAACTCACCCATCAAAATTCACAAAAGGCTCCTAATTAACTGGTTAAATTGTTTTTTTTTTTATAGAAAAAAAAAAGGTTTGAGAAGAAGAAGAACCTACTGGCGAGTTTTTGAGCCGCCTCCTTGTTGGACCTCGCTGCAAAGCCGCTAAAGTTATGGTGGTAGCTATACTCCAGAGACTTGATGCATCACTATGATCAACAAAGTTAATTAGTTGTACACTAGAGATTTTGTTGCATCGCCTTTTTAATTAGAAAGGGATAGAAGTCTATATACTTCTATGAAAGACGGTCTATAATAGTAATCAAATTGCACATATAGTTATATTAGAGTTTATCAACGATATACTTTTATAAAAAAATAATTATATGCTTATAATTCTATTAGTGATACTTCTATATACTTCTATCAAGGTTTATCAGTATATTGATGGACTTTTATATACTTTTATCAGAGTCTATCAATAATGAGTATATTAGGGATACACTTCTATCATTGTCTGTTAGTGACATACATAAAATCAATAATAGAAATACAATCAAACATGTTATGCGAAGATACAAATCAAAGATCTTTGAATCACAACCCAAACTTTATATGATCTACAAATTAAAAAAAAAAATGAAATCCTTATAAACTTTGATAAATTAATATCATTTTATTGTCAAATTGCACGTATGATTCTATCATACAGTCTAACACGGACATATTTCTATACAAAATTAAAATAGTCATATACTTATAATTTTATCACTAATACTTCTATCAGAATCTATCAGCATACTGTAGGTTTTTTATTGTCTCTTTCACCTCAGGTTATTAAGGTGGCTACATGTAAAGATAAACTATCAATTTATTACTAAACACCCACCTCAAACAAATAAAGTATCATACAACTATTTTCAAATCAAACGATTATTGCTTTGCCAAACAATAGATTATTCAAAATAATACAACCTAGAATAATTTAAACCAAAACACACTATAGATACATAACATAAATAATTTAGTGATGTGCACTTTTTTACTTGAGGTCAAAGTTTTTATTTTTGTTGCAATTGTTATACTAAAAAAACATACAACATATGTGCTACTAGTTGGTGAGATTACTTGTAATATATTAAATTGTTTATTATTGTTGGCTCTCAAATTCCATCAACGTCGACCTTTGTTGTGGGTTCTCGGTGTCTTCACCTCTGACCCGTTTCTCCTTGGTTTAGTCTCGATATTCTACGAGCTTATGCGTAAGAGATTTTTGCACCGATGTGGTGTCAAGCTCACTGCACTCTGATACTTAAATTAGTACGAAAGTTGCTAATACAACTAAGCACGAAAAGAACAAGAGTCTCTCATTTGAGGATTACTTACTATTCACTTTCTGAGTGATCGAATAAGGCTACTTATAAGTATGTCTTCTAATATACATCTACGATTACGTGTGACGGCAGTGGTGCAAACATGTTTCTAGCGCTCAAAATTGTAGGGTCCAATTCAGATCTATCTCGAATTATTTTTCAATTGGTGTATATTTATTGGCTCAATTGGTGGGTCCACACTCTGAGCCACTGGCATTTCTCTTTTGGAATGCGTGTTTTCCGTTCCTAAACTTTCGATGAACACTTATTATTGATCGATTCCCAAGTGAAGAGATGTACTTGGAATTAGAGGGGAAGATGCAAATAGTATTCCACTCATTGGTACACAACCATCAACAAATTTTAAAGAAAGAAAAAAGTAAACAACAATTAGATTATTAAAAGTAATGTTAATTGCAAACAAACATTACATAAATTTGTACATGACATGAACAACCCAGCTGATTAAAAAAAAAAAAGGTCGAAGGATATCACAATTCCTAAAGGAAAAGAAGAAAGGCAGAGTAGAAATTAGGAAAGTAATGGATCTAGCGAAGAGGAGTTATCGTGGAGGGTCAATTTGGGGATTTTGCCTTGTTGGTTGGCGTTGTTGTTGTTGTTGTCGGTGGCCGTGCAGCGCCCATCAACTACCGATCTCTTCAGGCTCAGAAACGACTCTTTCCATTTTGGCAAGCCTCTTGGGGGCACGAACGACGGCACTGCAGCATCGTCGTCGTCGTCGTCGTGAAGGAGAAGCTCATCTCTGAGAGTGGGCAACAATTTTCCCTTGAAGAAGAGCTGGTCGGCGGCGGTCATGGCCGTGTGATTACTGGGATTTGCAGAGAATTCGAAGTCGTCGGAGGCCGAAATATTTGGAGGAATCTTTTGATCCTGAATACTGTTGGTGTTGATGGGGGAGGGATCATGGGATGATTCGACGAAGTCGTTGGAAAAGGACAATCTTGGGCTCATCGGAGGGCAATGTCCCTTCGGATCTGCCCTCTTGTACGTGTCCAAGCAAGCCATTCGTCTTCTACTTTCTTCACTGGAAGGGCAGAACATATATATATGTGCATTATTGCTTGGATTTATCTACGTCTATTAATATTATTTTTCACCTTTTCCTTTTTCTTATTATGGGGGTGGGAATTAAAAAGTTGCTATGTGGCACATTGTGATTAGACAATTTAGTGGGATGATAGGTGATGTCTAGGATGCACTAAGTATTGTCCTTTCTTTTTTTTTTTGTGTAAATCTAAATAAAAATATTTGAGAGCATTTTAGTTTACGCTCGTTTGTTTTTTTTGTTTTTTTTTTTTTTTGCATTTCATTCAATTATTCAATCATAATTTGTAATGTGTCAAACTTTGTCACGTGTCAAACTTTGTCACTTTTTTTTGTGTGTGTGATTAAAGGTGGAATGCACAAAAATAAGTGTATTGAGTGTTGCTAAAATCTAAATATATGTTTCTAAATATACTTTGAAACTCATAATTTTTTTTTTTTAAAAGTTTCAAACTTTTTATTTTGAAATTTGAAATTTGTTGAAGTTTTTCAAAATGTGAATACAAAACTAATCACATTTTAGTAAACAATTATTAAAATTAAATAAAATGTTTATCAAATGAGAGGTTGTATATAAGATGTGAAAGGGAGAAATCAACCATCTAATTTCGAAATCAATAGCTCAGTTGAGCGATATTTGAAGAAAATAGTTGAAACTTTGTTTTCCACCCACAATGATGGAGTTAAAAAAGAATAGAAATTTCTCTTTTATTTTATTTGTTATCAAGAAATTATAATTAGAGAACGTAAGAATTAAACGAAATTTCAATAATATAATCTCATATAATACAGTACTAAAGTTTAATTAATTTTACAAGGTTAATTGAATAATTGCCACAATTTTGGGAATTTTGTAATGTAATTTTTATCTGAATCAAAATTTAAAAGGTCACTGAGCATAAATTCATAGACTGGAAGGAAAAAAAAAATATTGAAATGAAGATAAGAGCTGGTAGTTGGATGTGTAGTTGAAAAGCTTATTGTTGTTAATGGCGCAAGGTATTTGAAGCAATCTTTGACTGGCAGGTTGAAAATTGGAATAATGAGCTGGCCATGCCAATAGACCATGTGGAAGCTAAAGTTTATTTTCTTTTTAATACAAAACTAAGTACAAATCACATTTAATTAACCAGACAACACCCCCTAATTGCCTTCTTTTTAAACCAAACAAAGCAACAGCACAGAAGCAGCAGCATGCAGCTCACTACAATAAAGTACAGATATTTCTAAAGTGGTGTTGATTATTTGTTTGCTTTATTTGATTAAGTCTTTCCACAATAAAGCCATGTAGCATTCATAATATCTTAATTTTACATCTGTAACTTATAGGCAGAGAACAGAATTATTATCTAACTTCTAAGTATGTTTTTTTATTTATTATTATTTCCTACCATTATTTGTTTTGGAAAGATAAAATATTTGAAGCAGTTAATTTAAACTACCGTATTTAGCATGTGAGATAGATTTTAAAGATCTTATTACCAAAATAAATTGTGTTAAACGACATGGTTGTCGGTTGTCACTCACATGGGTTAAGAGAGTGTTCCTATTAATTAATTAATACTGAAAAAAGCGACATGTGGGGGAGTGGATTGGATTCTACTGAAATCGGGTCAACAAAAAAAAAACAACTGGTCCACCATCACATAATCTACTCATAAGGTTTTTTTTTTTTTTTTTTTTTTTTTTTAATGTTTAATTAAGTTAATTTGCGGGATGATCTCTTTTCCTACCCATAAAAAGACGACCATCTCTCCATAATTTTTTATTATTGAAGGAGACAAATTTAGTGAACATACAGCTTATCACATCATTCATTAGCATTGTTAAACTCAATGGGAATACGTATTATTTCATCTACCTACTTTAAACTTATTTAATTTTATAATAATCAATTAAAATTAATTTAAAAGTGTTCTTCTATTAGACTAGAAATGACATCACACATGAATAATAAAAGAAAAATACTTGGTACACCCATTTTTGTGCATTTGATAAACTTTTCTCACTTCCTTTTAAAAATATTTTTAATTTTTAATTTTTGCTTATAACAAAATTTGAACCTAAGATGTACCCAAGTGTTGGGTTTAACAAAATTTCTTGTATATCTTAATTCAAAGTTAAATTATACCTCTCCTCCCTTTACATTGCTACCAATATACTGAGTTTCTTTACTTCACTTTGTTTTTTTTTTTTTTTTTAAATATTATATGTCATGACTTTTTCCCCTTTGGAGGAAGAAATTTGAATATGACCTTTTTTTGTCAAAAGTATATGTTTAAACTAGTTGAATTGTGTAGAGATTGACATCATAAATTGATATTATAAACTTACATCAACACAACAATGTGCATCCTCATCTACACTTATGGGAGAATCAACCAAACATCCAAAAGCCAATGCCACACTAAACCTTTAAGGAAATTTCATTCTTTGTTATCTACTTTTTATCAATATTTTAAAAAACCAAGCCAAATTTTGAAAACTACAAACGTAGTTTTTAAGAACGTGTTTTTTAATTTAGAATTTGACTAAGAAGTCAACTTCTTAACCTAAAAAAATGTATAACATAAAGTCCAAAAAACAAATGGTTAAGACACTTAAAATTTACTATCATGAAAGAAAATGACCCAAAATCATTGAACACCAAAATATCTCAGCATTCCATTCTAACGATAAATAGCCCCCTGTTCAATAGACTGGAAAAGTCTCTCTTAGGTACACATCAACCAACATAAGTTATTGAAATGATCAATTGGTAGGTAAACACCTTCTAATCAAACCTTCTGTGTTGTCCTCTGATGTTCCATCTTAGCAGGCATCCTCACAAAATTTCAGAAATCTGCAAGCTTTCCAAGTTCAGTTGACTTTTTTGTTTTATAGGAAAAAGGCCAATTAGTATTCAGGAATAATTATTTGGGACTGATTCCTTAGCAAAAATTTATATCCCTCAAAGACACATGAAAATCAAAGCAAGTAGTAATAATACACTTACATTAATGGGCATCTCAGCAATAACAAGGCCACTACTTTCTTCAATGCTTTTGAGAGTTACCACTTCTCCCCCAACAACCATGTTGATCAAGATCCCATCTGCATAAAAATGCAAAGGAAGCAACTCTTGTGTATGAAGAAACCTAAACTGGGCAACTTAATTATATTATAATCCTTTGCAGAATAAAATAATTACCTGAGGCTGAGCAGGTAGTCATGCGCCTCATATACGTTTCCTGCAATAAAAATCACATGAAGTATAGAAACACACTAATAAAAATTTGCTTAGGAATTTACTTCATACAACTTTTCAAATATCTGGTACTAGGAGTTTGTTTAAGAACGACAAGTACCACATCAGGAATAGGAAGAGTTAATACAATCATGGAATTTAGTAAAAGGAATCGATGTTTGAAACCCAGACCTACAACTACCATTCGAATGGTTGAAAAATGATTTCAGATGCATGTCATGAGCAATACAAAGAGGACAAAAAGTTCCATAATATTTAGGCGAAAATAAAAGTGAAGCAGAAAACAGCGTATCTTCTGAACATCACTGTCATACCCATTGACATAAGCTAATGCATATTTTTACGAATTATCAGCTCATTTAATCCTGTAGTCTGAAAACTGCACCTTCTTTGTTGGTATCTCATAATTTATCAAAACATGGGCAGAAAGAGGTGATTCCCCAGAAGCAAGAAGTGGAAGGCAGGCATCTGTTACTACAATCATGTGAGATTTTTCTCCAACTTTCTCAACCTCGCATTTGTCTTCTGATAGAGAACTGAACTTTTGGCTCCACCTTGATGTTGTTTGCCGAAATTTCTCTAAAATCAGTGCACGGTCTGCTTCAGCAAGGTCACTGTACTGAATATGACAAGCAATAAATACGTTACATCAAACTAGTCATACAGTAAGTCTTATATCCATCCAAAGAGTAATCACAGAATGGCCGTTACTGCATAAGTATGCCAACATGAGTATTGACTAGAAGAAGGAAGAAAACAAATGTACTCAGTGTAAGATTTAAATGAAAAAGGGGTAATTTTCCCTGGCAAAAAGAAGTAGAAACAAGTGCAAAAACTTGATCTTAAAACTGTAATAACCAGAGAGTAAAAGTAAATGAACAAACAACAGAAACAACAACTGACTGCATACAGATTGAACAGGGTGACCTAATCATCCAGTCATTTGATATCCAATCATCACTTGCCCAGAAGGCATATCAATTCTTAGCTTTGAACAAAAAAAAAACAAAAACATTAAAACAGGCGTTGTAGCCTAAATCACAAGCAGAGGAATTCTCCAATAATTATAACTCAAAAGACTTTATTACAATTCAAAGTATGCCAATACAAGAGATTAATCCTCTATTTATGTAGGATTTAGCATCTAAGTACAACAAAACTAAAACAGTTATACCAAACTGTTTTAACTAACTCGCTACATCACTACATCAACAAGAGCCAAAATACAACAGCATACGCATAAGCTAAAATCAGCCATGAAAAGAAACAACGCTAACTAATGATAGAACCCAAATAAATAGAATAATATTTAAATATGAAATACAGAAGAACGACAGAATAAGCTGAGTATTTGAGGTACTTGAAACCTCTTGTCTCTTGATTGACACACTCAAGCAGTCAAGCTTAATCTGTCTAAACAATTTCCTACTTCCATCGTTTCTCACTCACTCTATTTATAACTAATCACCAAAATAAATTCCCTAACTAATTAGTAATATGGTCTTAATACCCTAAAATCATTCCTAATCTATATTAATAGCATTTCTATCACCTGGCTTCCTAAGTTGAATCCGCGTAGCATAAATACTACCCGTATCGGTTAGTTTCATCAGTTGGTTTTTGTTACCAACTGAAATTGTATGATAGAATCTTCTCCAATTGTATTAATATGAGTGATTGCAATTATATTGATGGCATTCAACCAACCAAAGCATCTCATCCACAGAACTATGACCCGGATTAACAATACAACCTATAGAACTGATCCTATCATATTGGCGATTCATAAATTGAAGATCAATTCAGGTCAGTGGTTGATTCGAGATTAAATTATTCGTTCATTGGCACAAAAGAATTGCATATATCCGGCTCAGGCTTGGGCATTTCTAGAACAATTCCACGAATTTCAGTTAGAAGAGCTATTATTGAGCAGAAATAACGATACCAAAGAGGCCAAAGAGATGTATTGGAGGTTGGAGACGGCGGAGCAGACAGCATCAAGCTCGTCGCGAGAACTACAACACACAATCATTGGCAAGGACGGCCGGCGACCGGCCACGTCCAACAAGCCCACTAACGTTTCCTGTCAAAAACGCACCACGCAGAAGAAACAGAAAAAAATGACAAAGCAAATTACAACCCAACAAAAATTTCAACTAAACATTGGAATTGGAAAATCTAGAATATGTGTATGAGCATAGATTGAGAGAAGGGGACCATCTTGAACTGGAGCCTATCAACGGCAACATAGAAGTGGCGCTGTTGACTGAGAAAGTGAAACGAAATGGGGATCGATGAATATGGAAAGACAAGTTTGTGCAATACAAAGGGTGGAGGAAGCAATATCAATACCTGAATTGGGAAGATGGGTGAGAGGGAGGCGAGAAGGCTTCAATTGGATCGATTGCCATGGTCCCTGTGCTGCACCACAGCGCCCTCGCCTGCTTGCTTCCAAGTTTGATCTTTCCTGAAGACACACCTCGCCTGCCTTGGCGACCAATTTTACGATACATTGACCCATATTTTAAGTCAAAAAAAATTATAAAAATTAGGCTAAATAATAATAATAAATGTAGTTTGAGTCAAAAATACTTTACAATTTTCAAAATTTTTAAAAATACCCATAAATTTTTAAAAATAAACGGTGTGCCAAGATAACAGGTAAAAAATTATATATATATTTTTAATATTTGCTACCTCTCTCCTCTTTTTTTTTCCTCAAAATCTATGTTTTAGGAGTGATTTTGAAATCGTTAAAATCACATTTGTCATTTCTAAAGTCATTTAAAAACATACTTTAATCACTCAAAATTAATTTATTTTTCAATTTTACACCTTTTAAATGCAATTTGCAATCATCAAAATTAGTTTCGAATGATTAAAAACATATTTCACGGTAATTTAAAAAATGACAAAAGTAATTTTAGTTATTTTAAAATTACTCCCAAACATTTCCTTAGTTTATTAATTGATGAACCTTTTAAACTTTAACTTTGAAAACTCATACTAAAGTGACCAATTTGAAACGTTAGGATTAAATGTATCTATTATTGAAAACTTAAGAACCAAAAGTGTAATTTTTTTCCCAAATATATATGGTTTAAGTGAATATTTCTTTTATTACTACGTTTACGTCAAATATATAAGGGCGTTTGGGGCACAAGATTGGTTATTATAATCAGTGGTTTAAAATAATTAATGAGCTATAATGGTTAGTGTTGGAGTTTAAACTATTTTAGTCTCGGTTATAATAGTTTGTGTTTGAGGTATAAATTATTTTGTTTGAATAGGGAATAGTAAACACCACGACAAATAAAAAAATGGAGGAGAAGTGAAAAATAATAAATACTATAGCAAATAGAATTTTAAAATAGTATTTACTATACTTAATTGTAAGCTATAAATAGTTATATCACTAATGTTATATTTAGTGCCCCAAACATGAGGAGGTCATGATAATTCACTCCATCAAGTGCCTCAAATAGCCCCTTAATTAATATTCAAACTACATAAAAAATATACATTAATATTTATATTTTACCATGAAAATATATATTTAGATTCCTTACCAGAAAGGTCATTTTGAACTTTTTGACTTTGCACGGGGGCTTAAAAAACATCTTTTGCCATTGGAGAAAGATGCATCCAGCTGTTTAAACAAATTTAATGAAAAAAGTCATACAAAAGACTCTAAGCTCTACTGACTCTATTTGGATTTGTTTTTAGTACAAATAAGATAAATGATTTTGAACCGACCTCTTGGTCTTCAACATATATTGATGCCATCGGTTAAGTTAGTTTTTGTTGCTTCGTTTGGGATTGTAGTCATAAAAAGTCGTGATAAAATTTTAATCGCCAATATTGTTTGGTAAACTAGTAATTGATCTATCATAATCATTTTTAAATTCTAACTATCTTGTTAAAGCTCATAGATACAGTTGTTTAAATAAATATATTATAATAATATTCTTTCATATTAATATATTTGGTCACATCTATTTTCAATTTTTTATAACAATTGTTTTTCTTAAATTTTTATCAAAAAATTTAGATTAAACAAAATTAGTTGAAATTCAAATCATATAATTTTTTTTAAAAAAAGTATATTATACTAAATTATAAATTAATTATCAATGTAAAAATAATTAAAATAACGAGCCTTGCTGTGAGAAATTATTTTTAAAACTACAGCAATCCCAAACTGGACAAGTACGTGAAAGCTTATCCTTCCACAAAGTAGACTAAAAAGGAAGCTTTTTTTCCCTGTCCAATGAGTTATTTATTTGATATCTTCTAAATTCGAGCAACATATTAGACATAAATTGAAAATTGTGATCCCGTTGCTACAAATTTCAACTTTTTGTCCATTCAAATCTTTTGAGGATATAGACCCATTAAACACACAATTATTTGTTTAATGTACATGAGTGAAATTTTGGACCTTCAGCATTAACATTAAGAAAAAAAGCTAGTGTCTTAACCACTAAATTATGTTCATTTTAGACAAAGTTTAGGAATTAACTAAATACTTTTAAATTCCACGAAACGATAGACATACATTTACTGAACATGCATGTAGTTAGGATATTGTTAGATATAAACTTCAAATGTATGCACATGACTAGCACAATGAGTTATTTCTTTTAAATAAAAATAAATGTAAAATAAATATCAAAAGTTCAAGAATTCGCTAGAGATCAACTTGAAAATAAATCTAATTAATACATTATCATATTTAAATACAAAGTTTAAAGGTCTGAATTCATACTCATACATTTTATTAACTTAAGAATAAGAAAAAATAAATAAATTTATTAAGTAGCCTGTTTATTAGATACTTTTAAAGTTGTTTGAAGGATTGTGGACTAGTTTATGATTTAACTTTTCTTTCCAACAACAAAATGAAGATTCTTTATTTGCTGTATTTCTATCTTTTACAAGGCAATCTTTCATCCAATTTTGCCCCTTTAATGAGTGATTTGGAGAACATTACCATTTATTTTCTGCTTTGTCCTTATTCGCTAAGTTTTCGTGATAAAGTGTAAATGGTGGGCACAACACCGTTAACAAAATATCTCATTGTTACATGTTAATTAAAATTCATAAACTAAACTATATAAAAGGCAAAAAGTATTTAAAAAAAAAAAAAAAAAAGTCCATTTCATTATTGATGTGTTTGAAATAAGTACTGAAATGACCTTGAGTATAAGGATTAAAGCATCCTATCTTAAATGAGAGGGTTTGACGTAAAAAAGTATCTATTAATATATTTCCATATGAAGGTATATACCAATTAGTAAAAACAATCAAATTATTATAAATTTATTGAATCACATCTTCAATATCGATATTCTATCAATATATATCTGTTAAATTAAAATTTTGATACCGATATCGACATTGTTATATCTTAATAACATTGCCTAAAAACGACGATAGTAGAATATGAGTAAAAGCTAATTAAGGAAGAATGTTCAATTGCACTTTTCCTCTCCCTCTTGGTTTCGGTAAGTTTGTTTTGTATAGTATATTAATATCAATGTGCATGTGGTATACTTACTTTTTAGAGACAACTTTCTACTTTTCTTACCAACCATCTTTTTCGTCTTTAGCCCTCCGCATCATCGGAGTTTCAAGTCTTAAACCTATTCCAATATTTGTGACCAAAATTTCAATTAAGAATACAATTTATTTTTTTTAAAAAAAAAAAAATTATTCCCTTTGGCCTCTTTCTATGGTTGGATACAACACAAGTATTTAAAAATAGTATGAGACTCGTGAAATAAAACAAATATATAATCATAGATCATATTTGCCAACTAATAAATGAAAGGAATATATACTATTCATAATACTACAATTTTTGTTCACATTGGACTACTTCTTAACCCAATATTAGATTTGGGATTGCCACTTTGTTTCATATAAGTTATGATTAATTTACTAGCTACTAATAATTTGTTTATGCTATAGAATCCATGTTCTTGGTACAATAACTATAGGATGAGAGATCGAACTTTCAACTTCAAGGAAAATAGTATATATCAGAGTTGAACTACTTTATTATTAATTATTTTTTAGAAGAAAAAAATGGTTGCTTTTGAAATATGACTGCAAAATTAACAAGTAACTATATATATTCACAAATGTGAAAGTTAATCATAAAGTAATTGGCAATGGTAATAGATGTGAAAAGAAAGGATGAAAAGAGAAAAGAATATTGAGCCATTTCTCAAGTATTCTCTAAGTTATTCGAATTTTAAATGCATCAAAATAAAAGAAAAAATGATAAGACAATAAAATTAAAATTGATTCCCTAACCCGAGCAAAATCGATTTGCATAAAACTTGTCATAGCGACATCGGAAATCCATAAATTAATTAGACAATAAAATTTAGATTTGTTTTTGTTGGCTTCAACAATTTTAGTCTAACGATAAATAGGGAAGTTTGATTTCATATTTAAATTTGTAATTTTGTTATTAATTTTTATTTCCCTCATAAAATAAATAAATAAATAAATAAAAAGATTCGATAAACAATGCCCTAACCACTTGATTTTTATTTTTTTTAATTTTTTGAAATTAATCCTATAAACACGTATTTCATCCGGTAATTGTTTTAAATTGACAAAACTGTTGAATTGTTTATAAATATAATAAAATGTCAATGTCTATCAGTAATAAACACTGAATATATATGATAATAAACCGTCTATCATTTATAGACGATGATATTTTGCTATATTTATAAATAAGTTAACTCATTTTGCTACATTTGAAAATAACAATATTTCATCTTTAAATTTATTGCTTTATTATTTACTTTTTATCGAGATTTTTAAAAAATAAGCTAAGTTTTGAAAATAAAAAAAAATAGTCTTAATTTTTTTTTAAAAAATTTAAGCAATAATTTAACTATTTTAGTTAGGAGAGATGAAAATTATTAGCCATTTTTCTTCTTTTTTTCTCTTAGAAAAGAGTAAGAGTAAACCTATATAATAATTGTAAAATAGAAAAAGAAAGCAAGATTGTTATCAATAATATATAAAGTAAATTTAAATCAAAATGGTACTAAAAAAGAAGAATTTTTAAAAATAAGAAAATAAGTGAAACTATTTAGCAAAATTTTTAAATAGTTGTGATAGACACGGATAGAAGTTTATTACTTATAGATGCTGATAAAAATCTATTAATGTCTATCTATATATATATTTTTTTGTTATTTTCTGTAAACAGTTTGACAATTTTTCTACTATTGAAAAATTAAAAAAAAAAAAAGAATATAAATGAAAATTTTTAAAATGGAAGGATGAAAAAAGAAAAAGAAAAATGGAAATCGAAGGGGCGGAAATCAGAATTGAAGTAAAGGAGAGAGGGGCGAAGCATAAAGAAAAGAGAGAGAGTATTTTGATTATTTCGTTCTCGTGGTTTTGCCTAATCGTTGCCCTCTCCCTCTTTTATTTTCTGTTGTCCTCCTCCCCCATCTTCCTCCTCCTGGTTAGAGTAGGTTTCTTTCATCTGACGTACTGTAGACGTCTTCCCCGCGGCGCACGTTAATCTCTCAAACTTACAAACTCTGGGAGGTAACTTCTTTCTTTCTTCTACTATCTCCCTCTTTCTTCGTCTTGGTTCTCATCATCTTTCTTTCTGGTATTACAATAGCATTGTAGTGAAACCCTAATAGCAGGGCGTTAACTTCTCGCCCCTCTATACAATTTCTTTTGTTTATTAGATCGCTTCTATTGACCTTTCTGAATCTGTAATACCTACTAATTTCTGTTTTAATTTTATTCATCAGGGATAGGGAGAGTCCGTTGCCCGTATCATCATCATTGTTCTTATTAGTCTTTTTTTTTTTTTTTTTTTTTTCAAAAAAATTTGCGATCGATTATCTGCTTTAAGATCTGCGAAAAGGGGGATCTTTGAGTTGCTTCTGTAAGAAAAGAACTGTAAGTTAGGTTATTTGATGCTTTGGCGGGAATCGGGATCCGCCAAGCGGATTAGAGTTTTGGGGTGCACCCTGCAATGGCTAATCCTGGCGTCGGGACCAAGTTTGTGTCCGTGAATCTCAACAAATCGTATGGACAGGCTCATCATCATCATTCATCTCATTCGAATTCTTATGGATCAAATCGAACGCGACCTGGTGGTCATGGGGCCGGCGGAGGAATGGTGGTCCTGTCGAGGCCCCGCAGCTCCCAGAAACCTGGGCCGAAGCTTTCTGTTCCACCCCCCTTGAATCTGCCTTCTTTGCGAAAGGAGCATGAGAGACTTGATTCTTTGGGTTCAGGCACTGGGCCAACTGGTGGAGGGGTTTTGGGAAACGGACAGAGGCCAACTTCAGCTGGTATGGGTTGGACAAAGCCGCGCACCAGCGATTTGCCAGAGAAAGAAGGGGTTAGTGCTAATATAGTTGATAAAATTGATCCGTCTTTGCGAAGTGTTGATGGGGTGAGCGGTGGGAGTAGTGTGTATATGCCTCCTTCTGCTCGTGCTGGTACGACAGGCCCGATTGTGTCTACTTCTGCTTCCTCTCAGGTTCATACTGCAGTTGAAAAAGCCCCCGTTTTGAGAGGTGAGGATTTCCCTTCTTTGCAAGCAACTTTACCTTCTGCAGCTGCGCCTTCTCAGAAACAGAGAGATGGGTTGAGTTCTAAATTGAAGCATGCGGCTGAAGGTTCATATGAAGAGCAGAGGGATACTTCTCATTTAAGTTCAAGAATAGATGCCCGCTCAAAATTTCAGTCATCACAGAAAAGTATTCCCTGTGAAAATGCAAGAAATGGCAACTCTTACAGTTCTGGGAGTTTCCAGTCACCAGAGTTATCTCGGAAGCAGGAAGATATTTTCCCAGGTCCTTTACCACTCGTCTCAATGAATCCTAGATCAGACTGGGCTGATGATGAACGTGATACAAGCCATGGTTTAATTGACAGGGTTAGGGATCGAGGGCATCCAAAAAGTGAGGCTTATTGGGAGAGGGACTTTGACATGCCTCGGGTTAGTTCTCTTCCCCACAAGCCCACTCATAATTTTTCTCAGAGATGGAATCTGCGGGATGATGAATCTGGGAAGTTTCATTCTAGTGACATTCACAAAGTGGACTCTTATGGTCGGGATGTCAGGACGGCTGGTAGAGAAGGCTGGGAAGGAAACTTTCGGAAAAACAACCCTATACCAAAAGATGGATTTGGTTCAGACAGTGGTAATGATAGAAATGATATTGCAGGAAGGCCCACTAGCCTCGATCGAGAAACAAATGCTGATAACATGCATGTTTCACATTTTCGAGAACATGCTAATAAAGATGGGAGGAGAGATACTGGATTTGGACAGAATGGGCGGCAATCTTGGAATAGTGCAACAGAATCTTATAGCTCCCAGGAACCAGATCGGAATGTAAGAGACAAGTATGGTAGTGAGCAACACAGTAGGTACAGGGGCGAAACACATAATACTTCAGTTGCAAACTCATCATACTCTTCAGGTTTAAAACGAATTCCTGCCGATGAGCCATTGCTGAACTTTGGCAGGGATAGACGTTCGTTTGCAAAGATTGAGAAACCTTACATGGAAGATCCTTTTATGAAAGATTTTGGAGCCTCTAGTTTTGATGGACGAGATCCTTTTACTACTGGTCTTGTTGGGGTGGTTAAGAGGAAGAAGGATGTTATTAAGCAGATTGATTTTCATGACCCTGTTAGGGAATCTTTTGAGGCCGAACTTGAGAGAGTTCAACAGATCCAAGAGCAGGAGCGACAGCGAATTATTGAGGAGCAAGAAAGAGCTCTAGAACTAGCTAGGAGAGAAGAGGAAGAGAGACAGAGGCTTGCAAGGGAACATGAAGAAAGGCAGAGGAGAGCTGAAGAAGAAGCCAGAGAAGCAGCATGGAGAGCTGAGCAAGAGCGACTGGAGGCTATCCAAAAGGCTGAAGAACTTCGGATAGCTAGAGAGGAAGAAAAACAGAGGATTCTTCTGGAGGAAGAGAGAAGAAAGCAGGCTGCTAAGCTAAAACTTTTAGAATTAGAGGAAAGGATGGCCAAGAGGCAGGCTGAAGCTGTGAAATCAAGCAGTTTGACTTCAGATATTCCCGAAAAGAAGATTCCCAGTGTTGTTAAAGATGTTTCCAGGTTGGCGGACACAGTTGATTGGGAAGATGGTGAAAAGATGGTGGAGCGAATCACTACATCAGCTTCTTCTGAGTCATCTAGCATAATTAGGTCCTCTGAGGTGGGCCTTAGATCTCAATTTTCTAGAGATGGTTCTCCTTCCTTTGTGGACAGAGGCAAGTCTGTTAATTCATGGAGAAGAGATTTTTATGAGAGAGGAAGTGGCTCTCAATTTGTTCTACAGGATCAGAGTACTGGCTACAATGGCACAAGGCGGGAGGCATCAACTGGTGGGCGGGTATCATCAAGGAAAGAGCTTTATGGGGGAGCTGGATTTACGACTTCCAAGACATCTCATAGAAGAGGTATTACAGAGCCACAATCAGATGAATATTCTCAGCTAAGAGGGCAGAGACCTAACCTTTCTGGAGGTGGCGATCATTATAACAGGAGCCAAGAGTTTGACCCCGAATTTCAGGATAATGTTGAGAATTTTGGTGATCATGGATGGAGGCAGGAGAGTGGTCGCAACAACTTCTATTTTCCTTACCCTGAACGAGTAAATCCAATTTCTGAGACTGATGGGTCCTATTCTGTTGGAAGGTCACGCTATTCCCATAGGCAACCTCGTGTTCTTCCTCCTCCATCTGTAGCTTCTATACAGAAATCTTCTGTCAGGGGCGAATATGAATCTGTTCCCCGGGATATTGTAGAAAGTGAGATACAATATGACCATCCGGCAAGTAATATTTCTACTGCTCAGACAAGGTATATTCATCATGAAAACCGTGCACTTCCTGAGATAATTGATGTTAATTTAGAGAATGGTGAGAATGAGGAGCAGAAACCAGACGGTAACACAACACTGCGGTGTGACTCACAGTCAACCCTTTCTGTTTTTAGCCCCCCAACCTCTCCAACCCATCTATCTCATGAGGACTTGGATGATTCTGGAGATTCTCCTGTTTTATCAGCTAGCAGAGAAGGCACATTGTCAATAGAGGACAATGAATCTGCTGAACCAGCCAAGGTTGGGAAAGAGATCATGATTACCTCTGCTAGGGTATCTACAGGTGATGAAGATGAATGGGGTGTTGTAGATGAGCATGTGCAAGAACAGGAAGAATATGATGAGGATGATGATGGGTATCAGGAAGAAGACGAAGTTCATGAAGGAGAGGACGAGAACATTGACCTTGTACAAGATTTTGATGATTTGCACTTAGATGATAAAGGATCACCCCATATGTTAGATAACTTGGTATTAGGTTTTAATGAAGGCGTTGAAGTGGGGATGCCGAATGACGAGTTTGAAAGAATTCCAGGAAATGAGGAAAATATTTATGTCGCACCAGAAATTTCAAATGGCATCAGGGAAGAGCAGGGGTCTTCTGAAGGATTGCAAGTTGATGGTAAAATCTGTCAATACGTGGATGCTTCTTCTCAAATAAGGATTGACCCTGAGGAGATGCAGGACTTGGTTATGCAGTCTAAAATTGCACAAGCATTGCCAGAATCTGAAATTACCGAGCAAGGAAATTCTTCTTGCAGATCTAGTGTGTCTGTTCAACAGCCAATCTCATCTTCAGTTTCAATGGCCTCACAACCTATATCTGGTCAAGTTATTGTGCCAAGTACTGCCGTTTCAGGTCAAGCTGAGTCTCCTGTTAAGCTTCAGTTTGGGTTGTTCTCAGGTCCTTCTCTCATACCATCTCCTGTACCAGCCATACAGATAGGTTCTATACAGATGCCTCTTCATCTGCATCCTCAGATTACCCAATCTATGACTCACATGCATTCATCACAGCCCCCTCTATTCCAGTTTGGACAGCTAAGGTATACATCTTCTGTCTCCCAAGGTGTACTGCCTTTGGCTCCTCAACCGCTGACATTTGTTCCGCCCACTGTTCAAACTGGTTTTCCTTTAAATAAAAACCCAGGAGAGGCTCTGTCCATTCATCCTTCTCAGGAAACCAGTGCTCATAATTCACGAAAAAATGATGTGCTGCCTTTTTTGATGGATAACCAACAAGGCATTGTGTCAAGATCTTTGAATGTGAACCCATCAGGGGAGTCAAAGTCATTACCATTAGCAGAAAGCATAGAAAGCAAAGTTATGACTCCACAGGATCAAACTGTAGGTTCATGCATTGATGAGAGCAATTCCAGGTCCGAACCAGGTTTTCAAGCAGAACATCAGAGGCACCGTGTTTCAACTTCAGATAATCATTATGTGGTATCTAGGGGAAAAGAATCTGAAGGTCGAGCTCAGGATGGGATGGGATCATTTGATTCTGTTTCAAGAGATAAGGGTTTGAGTGGGTTAAAAGCTCGTGGCCAGTTTCCTGGTGGAAGAGGGAAAAAGTATATCTTTACAGTAAAAAATTCTGGATCTAGATTGCCATTCCCAGGTTCTGAATCTACTCGCTTAGATACTGGTGGATTTCAGAGGCGGCCTAGGCGCAATATTCCTCGTACTGAGTTTCGTGTTCGAGAAACTGTGGATAAAAAATTGTCTAATAGCCAAGTTTCTTCAAACCATGTAGGGGTAGATGATAAGCCAACTGTTAGTGGAAGAACTGCGGTCAATTCTGCCAGAAATGGGACTAGGAAGGTTGTCATATCTAATAAGCCATCGAAAAGAGCATTAGAGTCTGAAGGATTAAGCTCTGGGGCGAGTACTTCTCTAGAGCTTGATGCTGGTAATAGATCTGAAAAGGGAGTGAAAAAAGAGTATTTGGGCAAGAGCCAGGGAAGCCAATATTCTGGAGAAGGTAACTTCAGAAAGAACATTTGTTCTGGGGAGGATGTTGATGCCCCTTTGCAGAGTGGAATCATACGTGTATTTGAGCAACCTGGCATAGAGGCTCCCAGTGATGAGGATGATTTCATTGAGGTGCGATCAAAACGGCAGATGCTGAATGATAGGCGTGAACAAAGAGAGAAGGAGATCAAGGCGAAGTCCCACAATTCAAAGGTTTATACGTTTACCTTCCTTTTCTTTTTTATTAATTTTTTTTTTGTTATTGCAAGTTTGTAGTTCAATAAATTTGACAAGCACTCTTTTAGATCCCACGGAAAAGTCGATCTACTTCGAAAAGTGCATTATCCTCAGTCACTTCAAGCAAAATGTATGCCACTAAGGAAGCAGAAACAGTAAAGAGAACACGATCTGATTTTGTTGCTCCAGATGGAGGAGGACGTGGATCAGGAAATATTGTGGTGTCAAGCGCATTTAGTTCTCCAGTAGTCTCTCAACCATTGGCCCCAATTGGGACTCCTGCTCTGAAATCTGATTCCCAGACCGAGAGATCACATACTGCTAGGTTGGTATTTATTATGAAGGAACTTACATGCATCATCTTTGACATCTGAGCAAATATTTTATATTATTTTGTAGGTCTATCCAGACGAGTGGCCCTGCATTGGCAACTAGTGACGGTAGAAATCTCGACTCAAGCATGATGTTTGATAAGAAGGATGATATTTTGGATAATGTTCAATCATCTTTTACTTCCTGGGGTAATTCACGTATAAATCAACAGGTACAGTGGTGGAAATGGTGACCTAGTTGAGTTTTATTTTGGTCATTGCATAATTATCTGGATGTTAATATGGGATTTTAATGTTGACCTTGTTGAGTGTTATTTGTTCACTGCTTGCTTTGATGGATCTCTATAGGCAATTTTAATATTGCTGTGTTACTGTGTTACTATGTTAGAGGACCTTTATACTATTGATGTATCATGTTTATTTCAGTTTGAGCGCAAGAAATGTTAAGCTGATTGTACCTACTACTTAGATCTATACTTCTAATGTGATTTTACTTGTTTATATGTCATAATTATCTGATAGAATTTTAAACTGCTTGGCAGGTTATGGCTTTGACGCAAACCCAACTTGATGAGGCTATGAAGCCTGCTCAGTTTGATTTACATCCTCCAGTAGGAGATCATTCTGGCTTAGCTGGTGATCCTAATGTGCCGTCACCATCTATCTTAGCAATGGATAGGTCATTTTCTTCTGCTGCTAATCCAATCAGTTCTCTGCTTGCTGGGGAGAAAATTCAGTTTGGTGAGTATCGGAGGAACTGCATGCATCAAAATCTGATTTTAGGAGTTCAATTTTGTTAATTCTAATTTTCTCTTTCCAATTATGTATGCAGGTGCAGTCACATCTCCAACAGTTCTTCCTCCTGGTAGCTGTTCCACTTTGCTTGGGATTGGTGCCCCCACTGGTCTCTGTCACTCGGACATCCCAATTTCTCGCAAACTTTCTGGTGCCGAGAATGATTGTCATATTTTCTTCGAGAAAGAGAAGCATCACTCTGAATCTTGTACTCATATTGAAGATAGTGAAGCTGAAGCTGAGGCAGCTGCTTCTGCTGTTGCTGTTGCAGCTATCAGTAGTGATGAGATGGTCACTAATGGGATTGGCACGTGCTCTGTTTCAGTTACTGATACCAATAATTTTGGTGGTGGGGATATTAACGTTATAACAGCAGGTAGTGTGGAAGGTGTGGTGCAATTACGATGATTAGTTTTACCTCTTATTTTGTTTGTATATTTGGTTACATGACTTCGATGGTCACTGTATTACAGGTTCAGCCGGTGATCAGCAATTAGCCTGCAAAACAAGGGCGGATGACTCTCTTACCGTAGCCCTTCCTGCAGATTTGTCTGTTGAGACTCCCCCAATTTCCCTGTGGCCAACTTTGCCAAGTCCACAAAATTCTTCAAGCCAGATGCTTTCACATTTCCCTGGTGGTTCGCCTTCCCAATTTCCCTTTTATGAGATAAATCCTATGTTGGGAGGTCCTGTCTTTACTTTTGGACCCCATGATGAGTCAGTGCCCACCACCCAAGCTCAAACACAAAAAAGCAGTGCACCAGCACCTGGCCCTCTTGGATCCTGGAAACAGTGTCATTCTGGTGTCGATTCTTTCTATGGGCCTCCTACTGGTTTTACTGGTCCGTTCATAAGTCCTGGAGGCATCCCAGGGGTTCAAGGTCCTCCGCACATGGTTGTATACAATCACTTTGCTCCTGTTGGACAGTTTGGGCAAGTTGGCTTGAGTTTCATGGGTGCTACGTATATTCCTTCTGGAAAACAGCATGACTGGAAGCATAGCCCTGGACCTTCTTCCTTGGGCGTTGAAGGGGATCAGAAAAATTTAAATATGGTTTCAGCTCAACGCATGCCCACCAACTTACCTCCAATCCAGCATCTTGCCCCTGGTTCGCCCCTGCTGCCGATGGCTTCTCCATTAGCTATGTTTGATGTCTCTCCATTTCAGGTACAGTTTGTTGATTTTATTACCCTTTAATCACCTTCTTGTTGTGTAGCTCCCGAGGGAGAACATTTTGTGTTACGGACTCTAGACATTATTTGGAAGAAATGTAAGGTCCAAGAACCAAGATTATATATATATTTCATAAACAGCATCTCTGGTCCTACATAATGAAAGTAGATGCATGGATTGGCAGTTGTGCTAATCAATTGCTTTTATTCCTTCTATAAAGGGTTCTTATGGTTTGCCGTTAAATATTTTTGCAGGCCTCTCCTGAAATGTCAGTTCAAGCTCGGTGGCCTTCTTCAGCATCCTCTGTTCAGCCTGTGCCTCTGTCCATGCCCATGCAGCAGCAGGCGGAAGGCATTCTTCCTTCTCATTTCAGTCATGCATCATCTTCTGATCCGACATTTACAGTTAACAGATTTCCTGGATCACAACCCTCTGTAGCCTCTGACCACAAGCGTAATTTTACTGTGGCAGCCGATGCAACCGTCACCCAACTTCCAGATGAACTTGGAATAGTTGAAGCTTCAAGTTGCGTCGGTTCTGGGGCTTCAGTGCCAAATGCCGACATTAACAGCTTATTGGTGAACTCAGTTACTGATGCTGGCAAGACTGGGGTTCAGAATTGCAGTAGCAGCAACAGTGGCCAGAATGCAGGCACTAATTTAAAATCTCAGTCGTCTCATCATAAGGGCGTATCCGCCCAGCAATACAGTCATTCTTCTGGATACAATTATCAGAGAGGTGGTGCTTCTCAAAAGAATAGTTCAGGTGGCAGCGAATGGCCCCACCGGAGAACAGGGTTCATGGGAAGAAACCAATCTGGAGCTGAAAAGAACTTTTCCTCTGCAAAAATGAAGCAAATTTATGTGGCCAAGCAACCATCGAACGGAAATCTCAGAGTATAGAAAGGGAGCTGCCTAGATTTCGGATTTGCATTGTTTTCGGTCCAGAAATCAAAGTTTTGGTTGGTTTTTTATTTTTATTTTTATTTTTGTGTTTATGTTGCATTAGTAAAGCGTGTTGGAATTAGTCAGTCTGTAGAGACCCATCCATTATTGATGAATGGCCAATGAACGTTGGTGGTGACTGCTACTGCAGTTTGAATGGGATGCCATTCCAGACCAAAGGGATAATTTGATTTCATTCTTCCAAGCGACGTGCCAGGAGTAGTAGGACAGTGGGCGTCGTCAATCATGATATGAAGTTCTAGTGGCTTCAAAAAAATTTATTATTTATTGGGACTGATGTATTCATATTGCTGACTTTTAAGGGTCATACTTGCAATGCTATCAATGATCAAATTGGTGGGCGTTTCGCCTAATTTAAGTTGTCCTATTTTATATTCTCGGATTGGTGGGACTTAAAAAGAGAGTTCTCGCAGAACATTGCATATTCTCAGGTCCTTACTTTTGCTCTATATCAACATCTTGGTTTAGGACATGGGGTTCGCGTAGTTTTGGATTTGGGTGATGATTAATATTTGACTAAGTCAAGTCGTATTCACACTGTTCTCCAACTGTCTCTACCTCATATAAAAGTTGTGTCGTCAACAGATATATCCAGCGTGGACCTGGACTCTATAAATATCTAGAGAGACCAAAGGTGGGAAGTGTCTTTTTCATTGTTGTGTTGTGGGGGTGTTTACCATCATGCAATCGTAGTGAATGTTGTAAACTTTATAAGTAGTTTATCTCTCCATCCTAGCACTTGATTTTTCTCTCCATCCTAGCACTTTCTTTGAATTCCTCATTTTTTTCACTCTCATTTATGCTTGATCTCGCTCTTGCTCTTTCTCCAACCCTTGCTATGTGACCAAAACCGGCCACACGTTAGGTACTTCTCACTACGATTTAAGATTGCAGAGCGAGATTATTGTTGTTTTTGAGCTTCCAAACTTGAATTTGAGTTCCAGATATGTGATTCCATCGATAAATTCCTCTCCTGCTCTCCATCTCATTTTCACTCTCACTCATGCTTCATCTCACTCTCGCTTTAACTCACCCTATAGAAATCAGACACGCTAGGTATTTCTAGTTCTGGTTTAAGATTGTAGATTTGAGATTATTGTTATTTTTTAGAACATAAAAGAATATATTATTCATCATCTAGATTTTATATAATTAAAGATTTTGCTTAAAAAGATATATAAAATCATCTAAAAAATATATGTTAGAAATATTCTATCAATTAAAAAAAATTATTTTGAGGGTTTTATGGTAAAAATACACTTTTTTTTATTAACGATTACGCATGTTGGTAAATATAATAAAAAATAGTCCCTTTACATTTGAGCGCATTATTTCTACACATTCCTAAACACAACTAAGGCTACGTTTACACCAGGTGAATGGTAATCATTAATGAGTTGATTACTTTTGTTGTTTACATGCGTTTCGTCGTAATGAGTTGTGGAGCCTGCTTCAAAATTTGTAATCAAATCGTGTAATCTAATTGAGGAATGAAAGGTGCTTAATTTATGTGGGACCCACTATCTTTACCGTTACAAATATTACTACTGTAATATAGTGAAAATTATGAATATGTCATATTTATTGTTATTGTTACCGTTATCGTTAGGGTCAAGCAGTGACGGTAATAGTAAAATGCGATAAATTTATAATTCTAGATAAATATGATAAAAAACAATCTAATTATATTTAGACAATTTAGACCTATTATGAGATCTCATTTCGATTATACCCATTTTTATTACGGTTTGGTTGGGCTAAAGATAGTAGACTTACCATGAGACCCAAAACCCAAACGGGATAGTCTTAAGATAAGACGGACCGATTTAGAACATTCCGCACTTGTAAGTTAGAAAAAGAAACATATATTCTTTTGATGATTCTTTTTATAGCAAACAAACTGGTGGACTTTACCCAACCTATAGGTCCTTTGCCTCGTATAAAACAGAGAACAAGGCTGCCTCATTCGCGATGGGTGGAACTGAACTCCGACTTAACTAAAAAACAGAGAACCCACATTGCCCCTAATTAATTAATTAATCTAATTTAAGTAACTTCCATACCATAGAAATAGCGTTATTTGGTGATTTCCAAATTGGGTTCCTGGTCCGGTTGTGGGTTTTGATTCTGTTGGTAATCAGAAGCAGGAAAGTTGAGCTTTGCTCTGTCTCCTCCACGGAACTCAATGGCAGCTCTGTCATATGCTCTGGCGGCGTCCTCCGCCGTTTGGAAAGTGCCTAACCACACCCTTATTCCTCTTCTGGGATCTCGAATTTCGGCCGCCCATTTCCCCCAACGCCTCTGCCTTACTCCTCTGAATCTCCCCTTCGTCTTCTTCTTCGTCTTCTTCTTCTTCTTCTTCTTCTTCTTCTTCTTATTATTATTATTATTATTAATATTATTACTATTCCCCTCATCTTTCACCACATTTTGATTTTGATTATTCTCGTCTTCGAAATAGTTGCATCCCAAGCAGCCCCCAATCCGGCACACCTCGCACGTGTCGGCGGCGGTAGGAAACCACAATCCGCTACCATAATTATTATCGAAATTAGTTGAGAATAGAAACTGGTACTGTGTGTGGGTTAGCCCAATTCTTCCGTCGGTGACTACGTGTGTGAGAGCCGAAACCATAATCGAGTGCTCCTCCTCCACTCCCAACTTACATCTCGAACCAAACGGCGCCGTTCCCAAAACTCCGGAAGAACCAGACATTATATTCCTTAATTAATTGTGAAAATGGGTGGGCTTTTTGGGGAAGTTTGTATAATTTTGAGTAATGGGTTTAGCAGCAAACATGAGAGAGCTTGGGGGGAAAAAGACGGTATTATAATAGATATATATAAAGGTTTCGGGGGTGGGAGAGAATCTACGTGGCAGTCAGTAGGTTCTCACACACGGTTTAGACACGACAGAAAAGCGTGGGGTTGGCACGTGGGCAAATCTTTAACAGAAATGAGGTTACACCCTGTGATTTCATAGGGAGGCCAGTCCAGTGGGCAGTGAGGTCATGTAGGCCAGGTAGGGCCTCAGCAGAACCAAACAAAATGAAGGTTCACGAGTTTTTCTAATGACTTACCTTATTTTTTGCTGCGCTGGCGCCTCCCTGTACTCCTTACACCTCTTTACTCCAGGTGTAACTATCAACTTTACTCTCTTCTTCCTCCTCTCTTCATTTTCACTTTTTTTTTTTTTTTTTTTTTTTTTCTTATTTCTCATTTCCAACTTTTCTTACCTGTTATTCATTTTTTAATCTTAAAAAAAGTATCAAAATGCAACAAGTATGATGCTAGTTGAGCTATGCTCTTTTTGGCACACATAATTCTTAAATCCTATTTTTGTGGCAAGTAATGAATGGAGATAGTATGAAAATTGTAGTACTAGAAATTTTCTCCCTCATTAAGACCATTTCCCACGTGTAGAGATGTTCACTTTTCTTACTGAGACTCGCTCCAAACAGGCTGAGATTCTCCGTTTAAGCGGGAAACAGAGAATAAAAATTTCCCAAAAGTTAAATGGGGACGTGAAAGGGGAATGCATTCTCCGTCCTCGTCCTCACCCCGTTAGACTTTTTCTTGTATTTAATGTTATGTTATTTATTTTTATTATATAAATATTATATTTAATTTTCAAGATTTATTGTTTAACGGTCAAAATAATGAATATTTTTTGAATTAATGTAAAAAAAAGAATATGTTTAAATTTAGATTATATATATGAATAATTTGATAAAGGTCATCTCTCTCGAGGAACTTTCGTTCTTGAAGAGATTAGAGTTATTTTCGTGGGTTTTCTTCACAGAAGTGATTATTCCATTCTTCTGTCAACCGCTTTATATAGAGTCTATATAGTTGGGTAATAGTTGAAATTCATGCTCCTTGAAACCCTAGTAGATTTCAGGGTCAAACAACGACTTGGAAGCTAAAAATAGCAAAAGTCAATTTGTTGCAGAAAATTCCTTTTTTGGGACAAAGCAGACGATGATTTTTCTGAAACATTATAATATTTCTCAAATCATCTCAAAATAGTCTAATTCACTTCAAAAACATCCTTAAATCATAAAAAAAGACTTTTAAACATGTAATAACATATTTGGACTAAATTAGCACTTTTTAGGATTTTAATAACGCACATTATATCTAATTTTTACATGAATTAACCATTATTTAAGGGCAAAAAGTATGCAAATATGAAATCTATCACTTACCTAACATTTCAACTACAATTTTTCATTGTTTTCACCAAAAAGTTTTACTTGAAGGTCCTAATTTTAAAGGATTTTTTTCTTTTCTTTAGAGTTCAGGGTTTAGGGTCCTAATTAAGTATTTTTGGGTTAAAAAAATCAATTTCCCTTTCTATAGCTCACAAAAGTCGATTCATAATTAATGGACAACAAATCTAACATTCATAAAAAAAAACAAATTGTTTTAGATAAGGGAAAATTGTAAAAATCCTCCGAGTCCCTTCTAGGTAGTAATATAATACTATTCTCAAATTTTAGATTTAATCAATTATATTATTAAATATTATTAATTGTGACCAATCTTGAATTATAACTTTACTAAAAAAAATTCAAAAAGAAAGAAAAGAAAAGAAAAGAAAAAAACAATAAAAAAAAGGAAAAGAAAAAAACAATGGTGAAGTTATTAAGAATATATATCTTCACTAGTTGCTTGTAGTTGAAGGGGACGAAATGGCCTTTCACACTGTTGAAAGAGAGTAAATTGTCCTGACCTCTTTGGCTAAATTATACCAAATGCATTGCATAACTTTTGAGTAGATTTTTTCAACTATATCATTAACTTCAAAAAGTTTAATTTTTTTCATTAAATTTTTATGTTAAAATAAATTGTGAAATTTAACGTAGAAACTAATATATAAAAATAGGTGGTGTGTAATATTAATTACAACTATGTAGAAGACTAAGATTATTGTTACCCTTTGTTATATTTGAAAATACATCATTATATTAATTTACACAATCAATTTTTACACATCAATTGTCATGTCAATTTATACGAATGATGTTGTGAATGATATCACACACTTATTTTATTAAATAACTCTCCAAGTCTAGAATAGAGTTCGAAAAAATTTATGAATAATTTAAAATTAAGGAACAACTCTAAAGAAAGGTGGAAGAGGCTTCTTCATTATCTATGTTCAAAGTTCCCACAATTTGATTGGTCAATAGAACTTTGATCACTTTTATGCGTTTAATTAAGTTTGTTTCATATCAATCTATCCAAGCTTCACACGTATTTAAACTTGCACCACTCTATGAAGTAAAAAAGCTCTCACCTTTCAAGTGCTTTGGTGTAAATTTTGGAAAAAAGGAACACTTAAAGAGAATAAGAATGACTACACTTAACTGAATAATGTGCTCTCCTTTTTAGATTTAGGTTATATATTTAGTCCATTTATACTAGTAAAATGTGAGTAAAAGATCGACTTATCTTTGAAATATATCAAGACTACTATATTTATTCTTACCAATAAAGAATCTTAACTTGAGTATAAAAATTAACTTTAATTCAAATGACATATTGTAACATTTGAAATTATATAATTCTCGTACTTGCATTTAATAATATTATAATGTTTATGCCTGTCGAGACAATGAATAATTAATATTAACCACAATATGTTTCTTCTGTAGTGTATGTTGGCTTAGATGAACAAGATAGTCGATTGAATAGCTAAGTAGAGACTATTAGCTTAAAACATTATGTCTTTAGTATAAATATTAATTTCTTTAGTGGTTTAAGAACGATTGAGGAAGATAGTAGTATAATGTAGCTTTCAATGGGATAATATTTTATTCTACAATTTCTTTTACCTCTCCAAAAAGAAAAATATGAAAAAGAAAAATAGTATCTCCTAACCTTATTGAGGTGCATCAATTTTTGTTAGGAACTTTTAATTTCATTAAAATTGTATTTTAAACTTCCACCAAATTTGCAATATTTACGTTAGGAAATTTTAGGAGTGACACATTATTAAAAATGAAAATCAAATAAAGGGAAAAAAAATAGAAGATGTTGATGCGTAAATCTGATTGGATGGTAGTTAAGTCAATTCAAATGATCGAGTTGACCATGAAAAACAAGTATACTGTGCATCCGTATTCACTTCAAAAGTATTTCTCATCCTCTTTCTATCATTTTCTACTTTCATAGTGATATAGAAAGAAAAAAAAAAAAAAACAAAGCAAAAACAAAAAGAAGAATGATAACCTGGCTGTTGGAAAGTAAAGGGATCTATAGAATCTTTAACTCCTCTTGCAACATAAATTAATCATAATGACATGCGAGTAAAGGAATTATAAAAAGTAAGAAATAGAAATACACCAACAAATCACTTCTAAAAAATAATTTAGGACTTATTTGGATTGATTAGAGAAAAATTATTTTTCTAAAAAGTCATTTTTATTTAAACTTTTTGATAAAAAATATATTTTAAAATATACTTTAAAAGTGTTTCAAAATCTATTTTGAGTGGTTGTCACAATAAATGACTTGTTTTCAAAATTGAATCAAACACACTTTTATACTTTTATGTTAGTGCATGAAAAATGCATCATGCTCCATAAATGAATTTTGCTTAATAATAATGTTATAACAAGCTACAATATACAACATACTCCAAAACCTACGTCTTTGGGTGTCAAACATAAATGAAATATTTTGCCTAAAGTTCATCATAGTACTAAAGGCATCTACCCCAAATAACATTACACACCTTCATAAGAGTTTTTTTTCCCTCTCTCTCACGAGCCTTTAATTAAACTTTAAACAGAGTTGAATTGAGTTAATTTTAAATACAATCAAGTTTAGTTATTGATTAGATTTACAAACTAAAAACAATATTGTTTTAATGTCACACGTACATATCTTAGATTTAAATTTAGTATTTTTTTTAA
The DNA here is from genome assembly GCA_002890555.2 of Lagenaria siceraria. Taxonomy (NCBI): domain Eukaryota; kingdom Viridiplantae; phylum Streptophyta; class Magnoliopsida; order Cucurbitales; family Cucurbitaceae; genus Lagenaria; species Lagenaria siceraria. Next base: position 7,569,611 of record CM016485.1, on the reverse strand, counting down.
AAGTTATCATGTCATAGAAAAGCAATTATTTATAATTATATATAATTTTTTTAATTATGGTATTAACTAAGTAAACAACCTAAAAAATTCAAGATTGATTTTTTATTTTAATTATCCATAAAGACAAAAGATTAGAAAGCAATTATTTGCTTTATTTTTTTTTATTATTGTAATAAGCTAATAAACAACCTAAAAAGGTATTCTCAAACCAAAAAAAAAAAAAAAACCTAGAAAGGTGAAACTTTTTTTTTTTTTTTTTAATTATTCTTTTAAAAAAAGTATAAACAAAAATTTCACCATTAACGTAAAATAGAATTCTAAAATCTTTTGGTATTTCTCCCTACCCTTCAAATTTCTTTCTATCTCTAAAATCTTTTAGTATAAATAAATCATTCTCTTCTTTTATTTATGTTCACAAAGTCATAATAAAAAACTAAGAGGGGAAAATAACTCACAAAGTCATAATTTAGACACCAACATAACATATATATGTAAAATGTGGATATAATAAAATGTAGATACATCACATACATAATACATTTTTTTTAAAAAAAAATGGAATGATTTTTTTTTTTTTTTTTTTTTTTTTTTTTTACAATTTTAGCCATAGTTATTTATATAATACCTAAATTACTATTATTCTTAAATCTTTTAAATTAAACATTTTTTTATCATTCCCTCAATTATATGTACCTAAATTTTAAAGATGAATGTGGAAGAGCATAATACCTAGATGCACTATTTGTTTTATATTGAATGTGGAAATATCATGTATATCACCCATATTAAATACTAGTATATTCTAAATTTGGCGATTTGCTTTGTTCGATAATCACTACTAAGAAAATATATAAAAAAAAATTACTAAACTAAACAGTTATATTATTAGAAAAAAATACATTTTTAGTCCATGAGTTTTGATGAATAGATGCGTTTAGTCTCTCAGGTTTTAAATTAGTCATTTTAGTTTTGAGTTTTTAAGAATGAGTTTAAAATATCTTTCTAATTAAAAAAAATCATTAAATTTAAACAAAAATGATGATTAGATACTTGAATGGTAAGATGAGTTGGAAAAAAGAATTTCTTAATCTTTATTTCATCTCTCTTCTTTCTCTCTTCCCCCTCTTTGTCCATTCTCGTTTCTCTCTCTCATTTTCTCTTATTCTATCTCCTCCCTCACCATGGCTCCTATGGCTCTTGTACACCAACACCACCTCACAAACCCATTCACATTCGCAAGCCCAATCTGAAACAACAAATTTTCGGTCCTTGTTTATTTTTTCAATTTAATACCAGAAGTTGGTCGTCTGCTGCTTATGTGCAGCATCCCCAAATCCCACCACTCAATTTCTATCTAGGATGACCTTCGCGGTGGTGGTGATCGTAAGGCGCCGGAAAAGGTAGTGACATCGACGCCGGTGGACCGAGTGGCAGTGGAAAGTAACTAGGATACTGATAGTATAACGGCGAATGATTCCGGTATTGCATTGGGTAAGGCGTAGTGGCAGCGAAAACGTACCGTTTACTTGTAATTTCAGGCTGGGGTGGCGGAGTTGGGTGACTCCGGCAATTACCGTGTCTTCTCCGGCCATTGAAACCGCTACTGCCAATGTTACCCATGAAAGTGAATCTGATGTCGAAAGGAAGGAAAATCTTAAAGGAAAAGAACCAAAATGGGAAAAAGAGAAACCCAGATGAAGGAAATTGAAGAGGGCAAAGAAAAGGGGAAGAAGATGAAGATTTAAGAAGGGGATGGTGAATTTGGATGGAAATGACAAAGGAAAAGGCTAAAAAAAATGGGGAAAAGGGGAAAAGAACAGAGGAGAGGGAGAGAAAGGGGAATGGACGAGGGGGAGGCGGGAGAAAAAAGAGAGAGATGAAAGAAAGATTAAAAAATTATTTTTCTCAACGCATCTTCCCACTTCAAGATTTAGTAACAGTTTTATTTAAATTTAATGATGTTTTTAATTAGAAGGAATTTTTAAATCCATTCTTAAGAACTCACAGATTAAAATAGTTAATTTAAAATTTGAGAGACGAAATGCACTTATTCATTAAAGTTCATGAATTAAAAAAGTATTCTTTTTTTCTACATTATTCGATACGAATAATATACAACGTGAGTTTATAACTCAACTATCCACTTCAAACATATTCTCACTTTTTGAGTCCACGTGACAAAAGAATGTTTGAGAATGCTTAAAAGAAAGGAGAAAAAAAAAATAAAAATAAAAAAAATAAAAAAAATAAAATGTGAACACATTTGAATTTGAACGGTCAAAGGATATTATTGCTTTACAAAATACAGCTGTTAATTCAAACAATACAGCAAAACAAAACAAGGGTCGTTTACCGGCTGAAAAAACCACGACACTGACAACGAAAATGATTGCCCATTCAAAATCATAACCCATTTAAATAATAAATAGTTTCTGTTTCAAAATAAATAAATAATTAGTTCATATACTTTTTTTTGTTTTTTTGTTTCTTTTGCTTTTTCACATTTTGTGGTCACATTCTTTCAAAATGTCTAAATTGAATTCTATGGTTTTAAATTTCACAATTTTTGTTATTTTATTTTTATCCATTTATTTCAATACAACAATATACATGCTACATTTTAAAAATATAATAAAAATTTATATTAATTATTTTATTGAATATAAAATTTGAACAATAATTTATCAAAGAAATTTTTAAAAATAGAAAAATAAACAAAACTATTTAGATAAAATAGAAATTTTTTTAAATAGTTGTGATAGACGCTAATAGATAAGAAGCCTCCAAAGAAGTCACTAGATAAGAAAAAGGAAACAAATTAAATAAGAAAAAAGGGAAAAGATATGACGGGTGGGAAGAGGAAAAAAAAAAAAGAAACATAGTTTTGAATCTAATTTTTATTTAATCCTTATATTTCAAAATGTTGCCGTTTTAGTTTTTATATTTTTTATTTGATTTCAATTTAGTCCTAAATCTCAAAATGTTACAACTTTATCATTGACATGTAAGTTTATTTCAATTTAGTACATAGGTTTCAAAATCTACACTTTTAAATAATTTTTTTTTAGTAAATACTGACTTTCAACTTTTGATGTTAATGTCTATTAATTAATTTAAAAGAGTTTTAATTGCCCGATAGTATAGTTAAAATTGCCAGATCATGCAAAATCAACGCATGCAGATTGGCTCTCGGCTCTCCGCATACCCTAAATGGATTGTAAACCAATTACTTTTGGATGGATGTCCTCTGATGGCCATGGTGGCACCATAATACAAGAATCTCCTTTTTTGAAAAAAAATATTGAAGTGAAATTTAAATTTAATCTTGATAGTGATGAAGAATAGTGAAACTTAATTAATTATAACTCTTTCAATTCTTATCAATTAATCAATAGACATTAACGTCAAATGTAGAAAGTGAATATTTAATGAAACTTTGAGTTTAAAAATGTAAATCTCGAAATTTAGGGATTAAATTGAAACAATACTCAAATTTTAAAGGTAAAAGTGTAACATTTTGAAATCTAAAGACTAAATTAAAACCAAACTCAAAACTTAACTAAAAGTGTAACATTTTAATGCCTAAGAACCAAATATAAATTAGACTCCAAATCTAAAATTGAAAAGATATTTTTATAAAAATTGTTGATGCCAAAAGATGGATCAACCGTGAATTTATTTTCTTTGGGAGAGATTCGTCCGAGTGCCTGCAAGACAGTAGCAAATGAGTATAGGTGTGGCGTGTAGCCACACACACTCCGACGCTCAACTCAGTCTTGTGTTTTTTAGTAACTAGACAGTAAGGAAATAATAAGATATTTTTAGCACAATTTTGAGTGTACCTTCGACCAATGGTCTCGGTCTTATTTATAAGTAGAAAAATGTAACTGACGTCAAGAGTTATAACGCCCTTCTTCAATCCAGGTAACAACTGAGTTAATTGATTCAGCGGTTACATCACTATTGGTGCATCACTTAAAGGTTCGCCCGTCATGAATATGGACGGTTTCAACCCCAAATTGCCTCTCCTAAGCTTTCTATTGAGCTTAGGCTCCTCTTGGCTTGAGCTCGACTCTCCTTAACTTTGTAGGCTTAGGCTCACCTAAGCTCTCTTAGCTTACCTCACGGGTTCCACCAAGCTTGAGCTCTCCGAGACTCTCTTACAGGTTCTCTTCTAAGTTGGAGCTCGACTCTTTTAAGTTTGCTTGTAGGCTTAGGCTCACCTGAGCTCTCTTAGCTTACCTTACGGGTCCCACTGAGCTTGAGCTCTCTCAAGGCTCTCTTGCGGGTACTCTTCTAAGCTAGAGCTCGACTGTCCTAAGCTTGTAAGCTTAGGCTCACCTGAGCTCTCTTGGGGCACTTCATGGAGGCTCTTCAGCTCACCTCCACCTAGACTCTTCAGCTCAACTCCACTAGGCTTTCTACAGCTCACCTCCACCTCCACCTAGACTCTTCAGCTCAACTCCACTAGGCTTTCTACAGCTTACCTCCACCTCCACCTAGACTCTTCAGCTCAACTCCACTAGGCTTTCTACAGCTCACCTCCACCTATGTTCATGGAGGCAGGCTCATGGAGGCTCTTCAGCTCACCTCCACCTAGGCTCCTCAGTTTACCTCCACCTAAACTCATGGATGCTCTTCAGCTCACCTCCACCTAAGCGCATGGAGGCTCTTCCATAAGTGCTAATCTTGCCTATAACAAAAATAATAAATAAGAACAAGAAGAAGAAAAAAAGAAGGGGAGAGAGAGTTGAGAAAATGGTGGGAAAAAGTGGTAGTTAGCCGAAAATGGAGGTTTGAAGAAGTCGATTGACAAATTTTCACACAGTAATGTTAGCTCTGCTCTGAGAAAGTGTGAAAACCCACAGTTTTCACACACGTGTTCCATAAATTGTCTTAAACGCCGTAGCCACATCCACGCCATCAATCCATCACACATCCACCCAACCGCACATTAAAACTGATAAAATATATAATTTACGTGCACGGCGCCGTTTTTGTTTTTTGTTTATATAAACACAATTATTTCGTTTTCCTAGATTACGGACTTCTTATTATCCTCTTCTCTCTTAATCCTCTTATTTAATCATATTTTATAACTTACTAAATAAATTAGCGATTGGGACACCCAAGAGTTAATTGACATCAAGAATGATTAGTCTCACACTAAGTAAATTTGAAAATGGGAGTAAATGGATGCGTTTAAGAAAGTTCGTACTGTAACGACCCGACTTTCTAGAAATCGTTACTCATGCATGCATATGTTTCAAAATAACCTCTTTTTCGTAATTTGACTAAAACCAAGAAAATTCATAAAATGAATAATTAAATTAAATAATTTTAAAATCTTTTCCAAAAGAACATAAAACTAAACCTTAATCGGGGTACCCCTAACCAACAAACTAAATCAAAACTCAAAACACCCAACGACCAAAATGAATAAACGAATAAATTCACCAGTAAAAAAGAAAGCAAGCAAACTGGACAACTCATTTAAGAAAACATGAAAAATGAAATGTGGAAGCCTCCTCGTGTCCCTATTTGGCCCGGTCACGGATTCTGTCTGTCGCCAGCCGACCCAGTCTTTATGTGAAATTCATAAAATGTAACTGAATGAGTATAAAACTCAAACTCAGTAAGTAATCCCAGTAAGTAATCCCATTACTTGGGTTTCTGGTGTCTAGACAACAAGTTGCCCGTCACGCATGTCTAGTGGCACACCGTCGAGGTGAACCTGACGATTCAGGTCACAACACATAGTATGGGACATAATGGAGTCACAACACATAGTATGGGACATAACGGAGTCACAACACATAGTATGGAACATAACGGAGTCACAACACATAGTATGGGACATAACGGAGTCACAACACATAGTATGGGACATAACGGGCGTAGGCATCAGATTAAGTTATATAAAAGTAGTAAGTACAGAGTTGGTCAGTCACGCATACCCAATTAGCCAGATGTCCGTGAATAATCAAGTAAGTAGAGAAATCATAAACTTGATGCTAAAAAAAAGGTGCTGTGAAGAAGGCCAGCCCAGCAATAGGATCACTTACATGTAAGTGACAGTAATTATCCCCGCAAAATCCAAGTTTTACAATTAACCAATAGTGACCACTATGTCTTCCTCCCGGAAACACAAGCGAATGACTTTCACCCAAAACCAATTTTAAGGACAATGATTAGGAATCCAAGATAAGAAAAAGAAAATCTTACTCTGAACTAAACAACGAACTCACTGTAGTCTCCCAAAACAGAAACAACGGAACCGACGCAGCGGCGACACTGAGCGACAGTGCAGACGAAACCGGCAGCGGCGCGGCAGCGATCGACGATCGGCGAGCTGCTGGCGGACGAAATGAGCGGCGGCGTCGCGAAAATGAACGTCGGCGCGCAGCTGAAACTCACGGCGTTGCGGCGGATCTGCTCGTCGGGCTACGAACAGCGAGGGCATGAGCGACGGCAGACGGAACTCACGGCTGGAGCTTCACGGCTGCGGCGGACGAGACAGACGGACGGCTGGAGCTTCACGGCTGTGCGGACGGGACTGAGGTCTCGAGGGAGAAGAAGAAGAAAGAATTTCTTTCTTTCTTTTATACGCAACCCTAGATTTTAATTAATAAATATATTGTTATAACAATATATATTATAATATATATAATATATATTATAAGATATATTAATTAAAATACAATAACAATAATATCCCCAAATCCACAACATACATATTGTTATTATTCCTTTTCCTTCCCCAAAATACTTCAATTTCTCCAAACTAAAATAATAAGCAATTTCATAATTAAATCTTAGGTGCAACCAGCGTCAATTACATCCCACCAATTAATTTATTGACACTTAACACCAATTAATTTGGGGGTATTACATTCCTTCCCCCTAAAAAAAACTTTCGTCCTCGAAAGTCTCAACCTCGAACAACTCTGGGTACTAAGTTCTCATTTCGTCTTCTCGCTCCCATGTTGCTTCCTTGAGGTGATGCTTCTTCCACAACACCTTCACCAACGCTATCTCCTTGTTCTGCAGGACTTTCACCTCTTTTGCTAGAACCTGGACCGGCTTCTCTTCATAGCTTAAGTTCTCTTTCAATTGCAACGGCTCAAAATCTATCACATGAGACGGGTCCACCACATACTTCCTTAACATCGAAACATGGACTCTATTGGTACGCCACAGAGCCTATTCGTTCCAATACCTCAAAAGGTCCGATGAAACGGGGACTTAACTTTCCCTTCCTCCCAAACCTCAACACTCCTTTCATAGGTGCCACTTTCAGGAATACCTTATCTCCTGCCTCAAATTCCAGGTCCTTATGCCTAACGTCGGCATAATTTTTCTGTCTACTCTGGGTTGTCTATATCATTGCTCTAATCTTCTGAATAACTTCACTTGTAACATGCACTAACTCATGTCTCAATAATTCATTCCCCCAACTTCATCCCAATAAACAGGAGATCTGCAGCTCATTCTATACAAGGTCTCAAAAGGCGTCATGCCAATAGCTGTCTGATAAACATTATTATAAGCAAACTCTACGAGATGCAAGTAGGAGTTCTAACTTCCTGAAAACCTCTACCGCACAAGCGCGTAACATGTCCTCTAAAGTTTGGTTCAGACATCCTGTTTGACCATTAAAATGTCTGTGAAAAGTTGTACTGAACTTTAACTGTGTGATCAACGCTTTCGAGAGACACCTCCAACAATGCAAGCGAAACAGGAGTCACCATTGGATATACTGAAAGTGATACCTCAAGAAGTGTGACAATCACTTCCATTTATAACTATGAAACTTGAGATGCTAAAAATCAATAGTACTTTAACACGTTCACTCTGAGAACTGTCATGAGCTTAAGAAGTCTTACTCATTGAAAACATGTATCTGAACTGATCGTGTTGATGTATAGAAATGTTTGTACGTGTCGCAGAGCAACTGGCCATACATGACACAACGAAACCTCAAGATGGGTAGTAAAGGAAAAAGAAAAAAAAATATATATATATATATGGTCAACTGAAAGGTGCTTCTACTTTAGGAGCATTAACTGTGATGCCTTCCTTAGTAGCTACATGTGTGAGAAAAAAACATTGTCCAACTAAAATAATAAGCAATTTCATAATTAAATCTTAGGTGCAACCAGCGTCAATTACATCCCACCAATGAATTTATTGACACTTAACACCAATTAATTTGGGAGTATTACACGTACAATTATTAGTTTATAAATTTTAGTTGTTCGATAAAATTTATGGAAAAATTTGATTCGTTGAAATGAACTTTAAATTTGTATTGATTTTAATATAGTGACTACAATCTCTAATAAAGAATCATTTGATGTTTTCTCTTGAAAAGTAAACTTCTTTTGAGAGATTTGTATCTAGTTCTCAAGGTTGATTTGTCTTGAGGGCTTTGCAGCTTGTTCTCCAATGTTGATTTGTCTTGAAGGTTTTGTAGCTTGTTCTCAAGAGTTTGGAGAGTGGTTTGCTTTCTAAATTCTCTCCAAAATTGTCTCTAGAGTCTTTGACTTCTGTTATGAATCGTCTCTTGAGTTTATGACTTCGAGTGCTTCAAAGAGTCTTCTATTAAATTTTTTAAACTACTATTGGCCTCCTCTTTTTTATTTTTTTTTTTTTTGGGTCTTTTCACAAATAGAAAAAAAATAAAACTAATTACACATATAGAAAAAAATGGAAAATAAAAAATCATGGGGTGCACTTTTTTTACCTGTGTAATTAATTTTTTTTTCTATACACAACAATTTCCCTTTCTTTTCTCTTTTGTTTTTGTTTTATTTCTTAATTTAAGCACTTTTAAGCAAGTGAGTTGACTCTAGGTTTTAAAAAACCAACAGAGTTTTTGCCCTTTTTCTTTTAACCAAGCCCACTTTTGAATTTTGAACTATATAATGTTGGAGTTTCTGTTTGGAGGATTAAATTGGTCATACTAGAATAATCAAATATGGACCTAACATGAATGATGAATGGCCCTATTTGCAACATATAAAACCTTTGGGTAATTCATCAGTAATAAATTTGGTTAATGGCGTTGTTTCCCAAAAGGTAAAGGAACTTTCAATGGCCCATCAATTATTTGGATTGAATTCAAATCATTTGGGCTTAAACAACCATAAGTTTGTTGGGTCACTGTAAGGGAGGCTAAGCCCAAGAAGGCTTAGTCTATGATCATTTACAAAAACGCAACAGAAAATGATAGGAACTAAATATTTAGAACCCATTTGATAACTATTTTCTTTTTTATTTTTTTTTTTAAATTAAGTTTATTTTCTTCTTATTTCTTACCTTAATTTGCATCTCTCTTAAATATAGTAGTTGAATTATTTACCAAATTTCAAAAACAAAAACAAGTTTTTAAAAGCTACTTTTTTTAGTTTTCAAATCTTGGTTTAGTTTTTTAAACCATTGGTAAAAAGTAGATAACAAAGAAATAAATTTGAAGGTAGAAGCAATGCCTATATGCTTAATTTTCAAAAACAAAAACAAAATACGAAATAGTTATAAAACGGAACATTTTAGTTTTTAAATATAAGCTTAAGTCAAATTTTGAAAAATAATTTTCTAAAAGCTTTTTCATCGTTTTTTTCAAGAAAATTGAAAATCATTATAAGAAAATAGAAAGAAAAGAAGTATAAATTTTATAAATAATAATAAATAAATAAAAAAAAAAGATGAAAACATTATGAAATAGAGTCTAAAATATCTTACTTACATGTACTAGCATTTGTAAGATTTTTAAACTACTTCTATACCTATTTTAGAATGTTTAATAAGCCAATTAACTTTCAATTCTAATATGTTCATATATTGAAGATGTTAAGTACTAAACTTATTTATTTATTGCATAACAAATTAATTTAATGAATCAAATATTAAATGTTATATGCTAATTATTTTTGTACAGTTGAGTAATTTATTTGAAAAAATCGAGTAAGATAGGATAGCCGTCTAGTTTTCCAAAGAAAACGAGTCTCAAAAAATAGCAAGCTTACTTCTACTCAAGAAATTGATGTTAACTATTAATAATTTTCAAAATTCTTAAAATTACAATTCATCTTTTTTGCAAGCGATTCATATATTCCAAAAACTTTATTTAAAGCCAGAACCTATACAAAAAAATTCAAAACAACAAGATCACAAGACTAAATAAAACTCGAAGGAAAATTAAAAGTATAGGAAGATGGAGAGAATTTAATGGAATGAAACAGTTCCTTTATGTTCAACCGTCGTTACAATAACAATAAGAATCTCACTATACATGGTACTAATTTAAATTTAAATTTCTTTACCTCTAGTTTTATATTGTTTTATTACGTACTTTCTATTAACTATTAATTAATAATCACTCTTTCTAACTATCATTTATCAACCAATCAAATGATTTTATTAAATAATTAAATATTCATTGATTAATTAATAAACACTCCTAATTATTATTTATCAACAAATTGTAATTTAAATAGAGTAGACTTATTATTCAATCATAAATCAAATAAACATTAACTTAAAATAACTTAAAATTTGAAAGACCAATATTTGTAAATTATCACAAAACCCACATATCTTTACCCATCATACTCTAATCAATAGATAATAAAAAAAATTAAATATCTTTAGTAAGATAGAATCTAATAAATGACGTTAAGATTGTAAATTTGCATGGCATGAAATTAAGAAGAAGAAAAGCTGTGAAAAATAAATGTGTTGGAAAAACATTGTAAAGGTTTTTGAAGTGTAAGAGATGGATACCCATTTACCTTTGATATCCACCCTTACATATACATAGTTTTCTACATTCTAGAAGCTACCCATTTTTACATTACCCAATATCTCAATTCGATCTTTTCCTTCCTTATTACATTACATTTCTTCCTATGTTCCTTCTTCTTTTCTTCCTTCCTTTTCTCTCTCTCTCATAATTGAATATTTAAAACTTTTCCTATAGATCGCCCTCCCACCAACCGAGTCCCTTTGAACTCTCTAGAAACTACTAATATTATTATTATTATTAACTTTACTTCTATGAAACGGCGTCGTCTCATAATTCCGATAACGGGATTTGTCTTCCACGCGCTCAGTCCTCAGTTGCAGAGGTTGCTGCTCGTCATCAACGGCGCGTGCATCTCAACCGACTTCATTGCTTTCGCATGTGGTGCGTTGCTGCACCCCATTTTCTCCTCTCGATCCCTTTTCATCTTCTTCTCCTTTTTCCCCTTCAACAAAACCCCAAACAATTTCAGAGTTTCGCCGCAGTCGTCATCATCTTCTTCCTCTTCTTCTTCCTCGACCGTACCGTCGCCTTTCAGATCAGCACCGTCGTTACATTGAGTGGAACCGTGGTTGTCCCCCTCTTGTCTCATGATGCGATTGATCTGATCCGGTGCTACCTTCAAATACTCCGTCAGAAAAGTTACGAGCTCGTCACACCGCTTCTTCGTCTGTACAAGCTCCGAGTTCAACATCTCGTTATCCTTCTTTAATTTCTCGTTTTCCTCAGTCAGATCGGCAAATTGTGCGATCGTTCCCATCTCCACCGATCCCGGATTCTTTGAATCCGGTGAGGAGGTGGAAGTCGATCCAATGTCCTCGCCGGAGCTAGACGGCGAGGAGTTGCCTCCGCCGCCGGATTTGGCGGGATGAAGAGTTTGCGAGGGTTGGGATATCATGACCGCCTTTCGGCGGCGGATTTTGGAGAGGAGGTCCTTGTGGCCTCGTTGGAAATTGTCGTTGGCGAATTCCCATTTGTCCGGTACGATCTTGCGAAACCCCTGGATTAAAATCATAAAACAAATTCAATTAATTTGTAAAGATTCCGTATACGGACAGGGGACGAATCCATAATGTAATTTCATCGGTTACAGGAAGTGGTTGAGAGAATTTTAAAAAAAAAAACCCAACACGTGGCTTTAAAAATTTAAAAAGATGCAGAAAGTGTGTGAAAATTGAAGAAGTCACTAGAGGCATCTGGACGGTGCGAAATTGACGACTTTTCTACGCATCATTACTTGTCTAAATTCGTGGGGACTCTATAATGAAAAAATGTATATATATAAAACAAAGGAAAAAGACTTTTATAACCCTCAACTACTCCAGATTTCACACGGCACACGCGAAGGAACATAGGAAACGGTGTGAAATGGAAATCTTGTTTGTTAGAGAAACGGTAGGTGAGGGAACTAGAACCCCTTCCCAGCATAAGCATGGCTGGATGAATACACAAACCAAATGATATATATAAATATTAACAACTGAAGTGTATGCTTCGAATGTCACGTATGTACCGTAGTAACAACAACAATAATAATAATAATAATAAATTAGAAGAGAGGAGACTTACGTAAGTATTAAGCTGACGGACAAAGCTAGAGAAATTGTTGTGTTTGAAGTAATTGGGAAGCAAATCTCTGGCGAAATCGGCGGTTTTCCATACGATGAAGGTAGAGCCAGATTGATTCCAAGAAACAACGTCGTCGGTGGCAGGATCGTCGACCAGCTGGTAGGTCTTGGTGAGAAAGGGGGCGGGGAGGGACCTGTGTGCCATGGATATATAGAAAGCTAAAGAAAAAGGAAAGGAAGAGATAATTACAGTAATATTTAAGAAGAAAAGAGGATCAGATGATGAGTGGGCTGAAGAGAAGAAGAGCGGTGAGGAATTCCCAATCCCAGCAGTAGAAACCGGAGATAGAGCGAAGGGGATTTGCAAGTGGGGGCTTGTCAAGAAGTCCCATGTTGGAATGGAGAGAAGATATGGACCATAACTACAAAATGGGAAGAAGAATATAGGAACCCAGATTAATTTGCTAATAATAATAATAGTGATTCTTCTTTTTCCCAGTTCATGTAAGGAGTCCTTTTAAAGAAGAAGCGAGAAGGAAAAAAAAAAAAAAAACACAGAGTGACGTGGAGTTGCTTCTAGAAGTCTTGAGAAACCGCATCCTAGAATATTAATGAATTGAAAAAAAAGAAAAGGAAAAGGAAAAGGAAAAGGAAAAGAAAAAGAAAGTTTTGTTTGGTAATGGCCAATAAAGCCATAACAACATAAAGAACCCCTCCGGCCCTTCCTCCACTAATACACAATACGCTCTTAGTATTTCAAAAGAGATAGAGATCGAAAGAGCCGCTTTTTGACAATGGAGTATTATTCATTCATTATTTTATTTTAAATAATCAAAGCTCTCGAAACAACCCAAGCTTGGAAACTGGATCTGGATCATATACCGCGAAGCTTCTAATAACCCTTTTCTTTTCTTTCTTTTAAAGAGGGAGGCGTGTTCTCTCTCTCTCTCTCTCTCTTTTCTTTTTATTGTAATGCTAAGTTTTTTCATTTTTTGGAAATTCAAATGTGAACGCGTTCTTTTTTTTTTTTTTTTTTTTCCCTTCTAAAAGAATAATAATAATTATTTCAGCTTTTTTTCATTAAGAAAATAAAAGAGTATGACTGGCAAGCCAACGCCTTGCCGTGGGAAGGAGAGGAACGTTTCATCTTTTTTTATTTATTTTATTTTTCCTCTCTCTTTCTCTTACACCTAACTCCATCTCCGCTTTCTTCACATGAGTTTTACCGACCAAAAATGTATATCTAATACTAAAAGTAAATTTCAAATTAACTACAACTATCTAAACAATTTCGTCTCTATTTCCATATTTCTATATTATTTAATAGTCTTGCGAATCATCATGAAAGCTCTACAAAAATTCTTGAATTGGGTACAAAATTGAAAGATATTACAAAAATATTTTTGTTTTCAAAAATTCATATCCACTATTATTTTTATATTTAATAAATTAAAAACCCCCCAAGGAGGTGTGTCTTATATTCCATAGAGTAGGTAAAGATTGAAGATTCAATCTATACAACGAGGGAGATATTTAACTAATCCCAAACCGTACAGTAAACTAACGTTTTTGGATCATCACAATCTTCGAAAGTTGTTAAAATCAACGGAAAAAAATACATTTAATTTTCATTTGATTCTTATGTTTTAAAATGTCACACTTTCCGTCCTTAAATTTTGAGTTTAATTTCAATTTTATCGATAGATTTTAAAACGTTACAAATTTATTTTTCAAATTTGAGTTTTGTTTCAATTTAGATTCTAGGTTTCAAGATTTACACATTTAATATCGATTTTTCACTAAATATTCATTTTCAATCTTTAATTTAATGTCTATTAATTAATTTAAAAGAATTAATATAGTTATAATTAACTAACCTTCAAAGTTTAAAATATCGATGTCGATAGTATCGAAATCTTAATTTTATAAAAATATCGATTTCGACAGATATTTTTAGAAAAATTATAAAAATAAATTTAAATTAGTAAATAAATATTTTATTATTTTTAAATAAGTAAACACGTCTATTATTTATATTATATTTATATTAGTGGCATTTTTATGCTTATTTTTCTGTGTTTCGTAGATTTTTTATATAATGGAATATTCACCCCTCGTTTCAATATCAAACTCATGGAAACTCCCGATCCGAAGCACCCCTTTTCCATTCATAGAGAAATCCAATCGTCAAAATCAATAAAAAGGCCATCATGGACCAAGATCCAAACAGATCAATCTTGTTGAGAGGTACTGCCCAAGGAAAGGAAAAGGTTACTTCCGGATCAAGGATAATAAATAAAATGGAAACAAGATAAAATCGTATATCGAAACAGACTTCTGGCATCACCGGAAGGATCGAAACCACATTCATAGGCCGACAATTTTTCTAGATAGGTTGAACTATTGGAAGCAAATGGAAAAGGAACACCGAGTGGGATCAAAGAAACTAGCGGACTGATCACTAAATAGATACAAATAGGTGCAAATTCTGACATCACCACAGCCCACTTGGTTCTTTCGCTCCTTGATCGCGGAGCGGCATACCGAAAAAGAAAAGAAGAAAAAGCCCATTCCGAAACCTTCACTATCAAGTTCAAGATAATGAAAGAAATTCCAATGAGAAATTTAGGAACCCGGATGAAGATCAGAAAAAAGCAGCACTCAAACGAGGCGGGGGATCCATGTGAAGCAGACCGACAATCAGATAAGGAGAGATTCAATCAACCTCAGAGAGGAAAACTAGGGATTCCCGCATAATCAGGTAGCCGGAATCGCGGCAATGAAATCTCGAAACACACAACCACAACAATCAAATAGAAAGACTACGGCGAAAGCACAACCGCATCTCCGCCATGTTGCACAGCCGGAACACAGACCCAAACTCACTAATCCCCTGATTCTAAGATTAGATATCAGTTAGTTCAATTATTTATATTATATTTATATTAGTGGCATTTTTATGCTTATTTTTCTGTGTTTCGTAGATTTTTTATATAATGGAATATTCACCCCTCGTTTCAATATCAAACTCATGGAAACATGGAAATATCGATGAAAATATCGACATATCGATAAAAATTTAATATTATGCTAACCTTCACTATTTTTTCATAAAAATAATTTTAAATTTCCACTTCATAATTGTTTAAAGGAAAATTTTTAAAAATAGATAAATAGAAAAACTATTTACACAAAATAGTAAAACTTTTAGATAGTTGTGATAGACGCTGATAGAAATGATAGAAGTTTATCACTGATAGATGCTAATAGAAGTCTATCAATATCTATCAGTATTTTTTTTGCTATTTTTTTTTGTAAATAGTTTGACATTTTTTTTAATTAATTAATAGATATTAACGTTAAAACTAAAATTAACCATTTAAAAGAAAATTAAGGCTAAAAATGTAAATCTTGAAACAATTGAAACAAAACTAAAAATTTAAGTTTAAAAATTAAGGACGAAATAAAAAAGAAAGAAAGAAGGCGTAGTAAGTAGACGTTTGATTATTGTTGTCCAAGCATTTTACAAACATGCCGAAGGGTGGAGAGTATGGTTTATGGAAAAGTAGGTTCTTCCTAAGCGGATTGGATAATGATCGTGTTTGGCTTATTTTCGGCTTCACACTTGTCAAGCAGGGCCCTTCCATAACCGTCTATAAACACATTATTTGGTTACCTTACTATCACAAAAATACAATTACATACATATCTATACTAATTAATTTCCTCAGTTACATCCAATTCTACCCTCTTTTTTCTTTTCTTTTTTTATAACTCTCAATACCATTTTTATACGTCAAATATTTTTCAATCTTAGATAATATATGTAATCAAAACTTACCCTCCCCAACCTGGCTATATTTTCTTTGTAAAACAACGTAAAAAGAACAAAATTTGTTCGTAATAATGTTACGGATATATTGATAAACTAATTGATACTTAATATTTATAGTTAAAATTTGTACTTCCTTTTATTCTTTTTAGTAACTGTTTATTCACTAAAAAAATTTCAGTGAACATGCTTTTTTGAGAGAAATGTATTCACATGAGCTGTTACCTAACTAAAGATATTAAATCAGAAAATATAGATAGAATCTTGTTGTAATGATGTTGTTGATTATGAGACAAAACTTAGACATGGTAAGTTTACTCCCGCATTCTTTCACTCTATATTGTAAAATAAATTATTTATTAAATTTATTAAATAAATTTCTTTACCAAGTTGATAATAAAAAAAATTGTTTCCAAATTGAGCGTATATAACTCAATTAGTTAAGATATATTTATTTGACTAAAAATATAGAGTGTGAAATTTTTACCTTGAACTTCTTAGTAGTAATAATAATAATAATAATAATAATAATAATAATAATAATAATAATAATAGGAGCGGGATAATTCATACCACATAACTTTCGTCATTAACACTATATATCAGTTGAACTATGCTCGCTTTGGCGCATGAAGTTGTTATCAATGTCAATATATACTACAATTATTTTTTAGTTTTATTTATAATTTAACAAGCTAGCATAAAAGGATTTGAAACGTTTGACCCTTTTTAGCTCTTAAGAAATAGAAGAAGAAAAAAGGGGGGAAAATAGAAGGGGAATTAATAATGTGGAATTGTATAAAGTATAGTTGTAGTAAGAGAAATGTTAGGAGGCCACCAAACATTTGGAGGCGGTGATAAAATAGCAGACAAACATTGTGTGAATGTGGGATTTGTAAAGCACATTGTTTTAGCGATGTTGTTGGTCGTAGTTTTGACGAACCCCCCTCCATACGAAATATCTAAGGAAACAAGCCGAGCCGAGCCGAGTCATGTGGGAATGAAGAAAGAAAAAAAAATCACAAACTAACATTTATATAATTAGGTCAATGTGATGGGCATGAAATTCCAATATCCACGCTGCCAATGCTACATCTGTGTTCGTGGAATTGGAATGGCCTGCCTCAGAACAGACCCACACCCTGCCTCTGCCTCTGCCTCTGCCTCTTCCTCTTCCTCTTCCTTTTCCTCTTTGACGTTTATTTTTTTTCCATTCTACTTTTTGCCTAACCTTTTGACAAACTATACAACCAAACATATCCTCTAATTTCTAATCCACCTACCACTACTCTCATTCTCTATAACACCTCTTTCATCTTTTCTTTCAATATATATTTGTGTCACACTCTTAATTAGTAAGGTCATATGTAATATATAATATTAATATATACTTTATACGATTAAGTATTAAAATAAGGTCCTTTTAAAAAATATTTGTAAACCATGTGTAGTATCAAAACTATTTATAAAAATAGGGTTGATTCTTTCTCTTTATTAGTTAAAAGACTGAATTTAAGACAATTAAGGTTTTATAAAAGATTAAAATTATTTTTTACTGACCCAACTACATTTTATGTGATTCTTTTTTTTTTTTTTTTTTTTTTTTTTTTTTTTAATTTCGTCTTTATAAAAGTCTGAACTGCTCTATGAGCTTTTTTTCTTCCTCATTTATTGCTTTTTCACCGTTACTAACATTTTTCAAACTACACTACAACACCACTTTTTTTCTTTTTTTTTTTTGGGTTTAATTGATTGTAACCGATTATTAAAACATGATTTAATTACAATTTTTGGTCTTATGATTAAAAAAAAAATTAGAAATTAGTTCTTATAATTTTAAAAGTTAGAATTTAATTTTTATGCTTTGATAAAACTTCATAAATTTTTCTTATGGTTTGATAAAATTTAGTGTAAATTTTAAACTTTTATGAGAATTTTATTAAACCACATAAACTAAATTCTAATTATAAATTACAATGGCTAAGTTGTAATTTAATTTTAAAATATCCATTGACATGTTATATCTATAAATTGAAACAACTATTTATAAGGATTTTAATAAACCGTAGGGACTAAATTTTAATTATAAATCATAGAGATTAAATTCTATCCTTTTCCAAACTATAGGGACCAAATTTTGTAATTAAATCATATTTTAACAATTAGTTAATCAATTGAACCCAAAGAAAAAAAATTTGTGTTAGTAGTAGTTTGAAAAATGTTACTTAATAAAAAGAAAAGCAACAAATGAAAGAAAAAAAAAACTCACAGTGGATTATTTTTTAAAAAAAACTCACAAAAATAAAAAGGACAAAAAAATCAACACTATTTTTATAAATAGTTTTTACAGTCACAGTACACGTTTTTTTTGCAACAAATATTTTTTTAAAGGAGCCTATTTTTACCCTTAATCCATACTTTATGGGAAAAGTTTTAAAAATAGAAAAATAAGGAAAATTATTTACATAAAATAGCAAAACTTTTAGATAGTTGTGATAGACGTGGATAGAAGTCTATCACGGTCTGTCAGTGATAGAAATTATAAGAGTCTATCACTGATAGATGTTGACAGAAGTCTATCCATGTCTATCAGTGTTTTTTTTTTTACTATTTTCTGTAAATAGTTTAACATTTTTTCTACCGGTAAAAATTTCTCTACTTTATATGTGGTGCAATTATATGGTAGACTATATTAAACTCGTAGGATAAGGAAGGATCAACATAACTTATTCACTTAGAGAGATGGAATAAGTATTTGGCGAGTCAAAGAGTTTATTTCAATGTGGTGAAACTTTTATTAAAATTAGAGATTCTTCTTTTTTTTTTTTTTTAAAAAAAAAAAAAAAAAAAAAAAAAAAAAAAAGAAAATTGAGAGCCAGCAAAGAGACAATCGTATATACTATTGAAGACATTAGAATTGGTTCAATCTAATAGCTTTTATAGCTAATAGAAAGAAGATGATATGATGGTCCAACTTATTTAAATTCTAAAAGAGATCCAATGTGTATGATAACATTCGGGCTTCAATTAAGTACACAAAATATGTTAGATATTGATTTCTTTCATATCTTCTTTGCCCATTTTTACACCTCATCTGCATCTTATATACATTTTTTTCAATAAAAATAAAATGAAAAAACATCTGCGTTTTGTTTCTCATTCTCTCCTTTTATTGGAAAATATCCAATATTTTCACAAATTGATACTACCAAAAAAAAAAAAAAAAAATATTAGGCTAAATTCATGGAAAAGTAAGGTAAGTTCATCTAAAGACACCCACCAAGAATAAAAGTTCTATATTAAATGATATTCAAAAGTCTTGCACTACCGTCTATAACCCTAAATTGACTATTTATAGTTTTACAAGAAAATAAAATAATTAACTAATTAATTCTAAATTACTAATTGAACACTAATTAAACTAAATTAACGATCAACAAATATTAAACTAAACCATTATGGGTTGGCATAGTAGGAACGTCTAAAAAAATGGCTAAAGAGTCATAGGTTCAATTTATGGTAGTCACTTACCTAGAATTTAATATCTTTCGAAGGAATTCGAGTCGTCTATAGTTTCTAGTGAAATGTTTGCGAATTAGTCCAAGAAAATAGATTATTCATTATAATTGATATAATTGGTGACTGCTCTATACATGTGAAAAGAAATTTTAAAAAATCATTTTGAGAGCAACAATGGATCTTTATCCAAAATAAAATGAAACCTTCAAAAAAAAAAAAAAAAAGTCAATATAGCAACGCCGTATAATGTTTCCTACGCTAAGACTAAAGGGGAAGGGAGGGCCATTGAAAATTTGAAACAATGGAATGAAGGATTGACCAAAACAATGAAGTTTACCTCTTTGTATGAACATATACACAATAAAACTTTATTATTATTATTATTTTTTATATATATATATGAGTGTGAGTGTTTGGACCAATTTAAGCGCATCTCGACTAATCTAACGAGACAACTCGCACTATTGATTGAACTCAGGACCCTTTAGCCCTTTGACTTTTCTTTTATGTTCTCACTACTATCAAGCCTTGGAGTCTTGCTATTAGAGTTTGGAGACAACGCCCTCGAAATCTCAGTTTTATTCATATTTACGTTATTTGCAATATTTATGATTTTTTTTAACGTTATTTGCCCTAATAATTTTCAAACTCTTCTAAACCCGCCTAACTTTATATGTTTGTAACATAAAAAGTGTTTTTAAAACATTAAGTAAGTCAAAACTTTTTAAAGAAAACAATGAAAATAATAAACTATTAATTACTTTGAAGGAAAAGAAAGAAAACCCCAATAAATAATTTGAATCGGATTGCTTTTTTCTTACTAATTATTTTATCAACACAAAGTCGTATTTGATAAAATAATTTACAAAAAAAAAAAATCTTTACTTAATTTCTCAACTGTTTATTAACCCTTTAAAAAAATTTGTCAACATTTAAACACCCTACAAAAGGAAAAGACTTTTTAATTTAAAATGCTTTCATAAGTATTATCAAACAAACCCAAAATAACATAGATTCATTATTATGAATCTAAATATAAGTATATAACTATTAGATCATTGCTCAATGACAATACTTAATAACTATATTTAGAAGCTCAAATCACAATTATGGAGGAAATAAACCACGAGAAAGAGGAAAAAAAACGTGAAACCAAGAATAATATCAAATATACAGACCAAATTCTTCTTAGGAAATTGACTTTTGAAACATCATTCTGTACAATCAAAAACATTTTTCACAGAAAATAAAAGACATGCGTGTGCTTGCTTTTTCTGGGTCAGAGAACCATTTAATTTGATCAACTTTTCCAAATTAGAGAACTTTTAAAACCATAACAAGCAGTCTTCAGAACATTTGAGTTTGTTGAATGTTAATTATTTTTTGCAGATTCAGTTTTATTTCATTTTATTTTATTCTTTTTGGATAAAGATTCAAATTCTCTCTTTTTATCTATGTGTTTTCAGATTTTCATTAAAATAATAATAATCATCAGCAAATGATCCAAAACCGAGACTTTTGCTTCAAATGCGAAACATCTGTACATTAATTAATATATACCCTGTTTTGACTTTAAAGCAAGATCCTTTTATTTTTCTTTTCCCATTGTGTGATCATTTTTTAAAAAAGAAGTTTGTGATATCAAATCATTGAAATTTGTAACATTAATTCTTTTAATTATTATTGCTTCAACTTGCACTGGAATTTTGGCTTTGAATGGATCTTCAAGCCCATATGACTGAAGAATTCAAAACCATGATTAGGTTATTTCCCCCTTTTTTTAATTTTTAAAGAAAAAAACTATTAAATCAATGTCATTACTACTTAACTAAGTTTTTGATCAAGTATGATGAAATTGAAATTGTGATGCTAAATCTAGGGTTGAAGATTGAATTTTCCGCTTCTTTCTTCAGTTTTATTATTTTTTTATATATGAAAGGTAAGCATCCAGAGTTTGTTTGGTAGGCAATCTAAAAATAGAATTTAGAAAACAACCGATTAAAAACACCATAGGATTTTTCATGTTCTTAGATATGTTTTTGGTAGCAAATTCAAAAAATTAAATTTCAATTTAAACAATTTTTTTAAAATGTGTTTGATGATATATTTATAAACCATAAAATTAACTATAGTTACTCACTAAATATTAAATTGAATATAAACTATCACGAACGAATTGTTAAAATTATTGTATAGTGAATATTTTGTAATATCATATAATATATAATAAATATTTTACTTTTACAAAAATAATCGAGTTTATAACATGAAATACTATATTTGTTATTGTTTTTATATATTCTAATACAATTCTGCATTTTAAAATTTTAAATTCAAAATCTAGATACACAAAAAAAAATATATAAAAATGTTAGTTTTCGAAATTTGCATGGTTTGAATTATAAAATATGAAAACAATTTTCAAAAACAAAATCTAAATTGTTACTAAACACATATTCGTTATTATTTGAAAACATAAAATAGAATTTAAATGTGGTATTAGATATCAAATAGTATGGAGTTCCATCTCAAAACCAATTGGTTTGTTATTATTTGAAAACATAAAATAGAATTTAAAATGTGGTATTAGATATCAAATAATATGGAGTTACATCTCAAAACCAATTGGTTATGAGAGGAGTAGCTCATCTATCTTATTAAGAGTGTGAGACCCCTTAATTTGCCCCTCAAGATGGTGTCTCTCTTGGGTTCACCATCCTTAATGGGATATCAATTTCATTTTATTGGACCAAATACCCGTTTGGATTTTATGGGCTCTAATACCATATCAAATAGTATGAGGTTTCATCTCAAAATCAATTGGCTACAAGAGGAGTAGCCTATCTATTTTATTAAGAGTGTGAGATCCCTTAATTTTTTCAATGTAGGATTGTTAACGAAATAAAGATATCTTAAAGAAGAATTAAGACCTATACATTTGGAATTGAGAACGACGCTCGTGCTTTTTATACGAGATCGTTGATCCTTTCAAAAATTAAATTGAAATAACCCATCGGATTAAAAACAAGAAGGAACGATGATGTTCTTGTCTGATTTGTTTTAGTTTCAATTTTTTGCTTTATTTATTAAAAAAAGAAAAGAAGTTTTAATATTTCTACTGCCACTTATAGTTACAATTTTTTTAGAACTTACAAGTCAAGCATAGAAATTCATTATGTGTGTCCTGTGTGATCCCTTAATTTTTTCTACTGCTTTATTTATTCAATTAGTTTAATTAATCCGATGGTCACAGCCCTGTGTCCTGTGTGATCGACGTTGATTCTTTTTTTAAAAAAAAAAACCGTACAAAATTTACAGGAAGAAAGGTTGACTTTAGAAAGGTTCCAACCTTTTTATTTATTCATTTATTTGTTATTGAGTGCCAATTTATTATTTGTATTCACAAAGAAAATTGATAACTTAACCTTGGATTTTTGCAAAAATTTTAGAAGAGTAGTTTGTTTGGAAGATCAAGGGACCTTATACTCTTAATACGATAGATGAACTACTTCTGTCATTGACAATTGATTTTGAGATGGAATCTCATATTATCTATTACATGTTTAAAAAGTTCAAGAAAATAATGAGCACTATAATGCTTTGAGAGAGTGTATTCTTGTAATTGGACTTGAGAGAATTACTGTGTAATTATAACAATTTTTTACATAGTGAATTTCTTTCTAGGCCTTGGTTTTTCTTTAGATTTGGAATTTTCTTATGTTTCTAATTTTTTTTTTTAATTTTTCAATTATTTTTCTTACTTATTTCTGTATAGCAGCGATAAGTTTTTTTTTTTTTTTCAATTGGGCTGAATTTAAAGTAGTTGGGAATAACTTCTATGTTCAATGAAAAGAATGCTTATATATATCTTACCTTTCACTTCATATTTTGTATAGTTTTGGTTAATTGATAATTCATCTTTCTAGTGGTTTTTCAAATATATTTTGGTGAATCATAGTATGGTCAAATAGAAATATAGCAATTGGGTCAAGATCAAATAAAGCCCAAAAAGCTCATGAAATGAAAATTTTGGCCCAAAGCCAACAAAACCCAAATTCAAATGGTTGAGTCCAAAAGCCATTAAAGTTCAGGGCCACACAATTTCCATAGAATGTTCTAGCCCGACGAGGAATGGTAGAATACGAGGTTTCATTCCGAAAAATAAAATAAAAATAAAATAAAATGATATCTAGGATTATTAGTTACTAAATGTCAAATGACCAAAATACTTCTTAAGACACAAAACACAAATAACTGATTGATCCAAAAGTAAAATTATAAATTGTAAGAAATTAAACAAGATTTAGTTAGAATTCAAAAAGGTTGGATATGCTTATTTTCTAACTTTTCAAATAAAGTAAAAAAGTTTTGGTTTCTTGGGAAATATATTCGAATCTTCCTCAAATTTAAAGCTGCAAACAAAGAATACAATATATTTAATACTTCTAGCAGGTTGGAATAACATTCATGATGAAAACAATTATTAGATAATTAGTATCTTTGAGTTAATATTTGTATAGATGTTAGTTTGGATTAATTAGCGTTTAGTTAGTATTTTAGTATTTTAGAATTAATTAGTTAATTGTTTTTTTTTTATAAGACTATAAATAGCCATTTTAAAGTTGTAATATAAAACTTTTCTAATATCAATTTAAAATAGAAATTTTGTTGGTTTGAGAATGTTCTCTCATCCTAGGGATGAATTTCCCAACCCGCTGCATTAAAAAAAAAAAAAAAAAAAACTAATGAAAAATGGTTGACTGAGACAAATAGTGAAATTTAACTACCCTTAATTAATCCAAGTCAATTTTAGTCATATAAAATTCACTTTTATAAGTGTAGAAACTATTAAATTTTTTATTAAAAAAACTCAATTTTTAATAAATCACTCATAAGCAAATCTTTTCTCACTAAAATCACTACTTGAAATCACTTTTTCCCCATTCTACTGTAAAGAAAAATTTTCCAAATTAGACTAGTCTTCTTATCATATGGAGAGAGATTTTAATCAGCGTATCCATTCCTAATTCTCGTTTATCATTAGAAGATATCTCCTAATCAATAATTTGGTGCTCTTTAATGTGCCCACATAAACAATTCATAAGCATACAACCTGTTCTACTTCAGATGCTCATTCTGCCAGTAAACTAGGTAGGTCTTCTGATGCAGCCGGTTGAAAGTATATTGGGCAAAATCTATCACCAATCATCAAATAAGGAAAATTCCTCACTTTAAAAAAAATGGCTATTACAATTGTAGCCTTACAAGAAGACGTATAACTAAATTAATCTAAAACACTAATTAAATACTAATAAATCTAAAATTATCTAACTATTCTCCTCATCATCTTCTTAGAATATCTACACTCTACTCTCATTCCTCATTCTATCAATAATGTAAGCAGAATAGAGGTCAACTAATAACGATCTTCATTGCTTTCTTATGGGAGACATTTAATCCTTCGAAAATTTCTCATAATGATAAAAAGTTGCAATTATTATGCATTCAGGGTAGATAATTTGGTCACAAACATCAGGAGTACATCTCATTAAAGATGATTTTTGAAAATGCTTTAATTACTATACATTAATACAATTTTAGAAACATCAGTTTGTGTACCGCTCAAACTTGTCATCCTCAAATTCTGAATCCACAAGTAATCCCTTGCGTTTCCCACATGATTTCAGAAACTGAAAATATCTAAAGATAATGTGAAAAGGATGCGTGTGGAAGATACAGCAACCTGCCTCCACATTCTTCCAATTCCTCGTGTTCGATGAATATAATTTATAATGTATGAACTTTGGAGCCCATTTGACAACAGAATTTCAGAAACAGAGAATTCAAGAAACAAAAAAAAAAAAAAAAAAAAAAGGAACTTTGGCTAATTGAGGGTTAAATTTGTATGTATTGATTAGAATTTATAGTTAAGTCAGAAACAAAAGTCTAAGAAAGAAAAAAGAAAAACATAATACAAATTTGGTGATGAAATTGATTAGCAAGAATCAATACTGCCTTACTGAACAAGCAACCACCTGCGCCCATTGTTTCAGCCTTGTTTTCACCATCTGTGGATTCTCCCCTGAAAACCCAGTTCGAAATTTCCCACGTCCAAACAGATAAAATCAAAATCAAAACAATTTTCACCATTCAATTTCACAAGGGATATAAAAAAGGCAACATACCGTGGTTGATTATGGCGGCGGGGCTGTTCTCAGGAGAGGGAGAAACAGATTCAGAAACAGGGGAAGAGCAGAGAGAGGCCGACAAGTTCGAGAGCGTACGATTGTACTGCTTATTAACAGCATGGTAAAAGCCCAACGCCGGAAAAGTTTCACAGAGCCGAGGGTCCACCTCCGGTGAGTTGAATCCGAAGCCCAACTCAACGCAGGCTTTGAGTTCTTCGAGATCATCGTCGGTCACGCTCTTGGTCCGGCGCATCTTGCTTTGAGTTTTGCGGCGGAGCCAGGCTTCCTCGCGGTCGGCATCCGGCGACCAGGACAGCTGCTTGTAGAGTGGGAAAGGGCGTGTTAAGGGCGGAGGCGGTAGGCGGTGGTCGGCGGAATCCGACATGTGATGCACCGCCGGGGGTCCGGAGACCTCGCCGGAGAGAGGAGTTGGAATCGATATGGGAAAAGGGGGATTTGTTAAGGAAGTAGAGCAGAAAGGGGAATATAGGCGGTGGTGGTGGTGGGCCAGGGCCAGTGGTAAAGAATTCAACTTTGGTTGGTCCTCGTCATGCTGACCTGTCGCCGTTCTGCCTTTTTTTCCCAAGTTTGTTCCATAATTTTTCCGTGAAACTAAGAAAATAAAAAATCAAAATTCCCTTTCTTTCGCAAGAAAATGCAAGTTTGTCTGATTCTCAATGAGTCAATACGATCAACTTTCTCATTAAATAGTCCCCCATATTTTTGCACAATTAACAACAAAACCATTCCACAATTTTGGAAAAAATTATTGCACATCACACGCTTGCCATATTTATTTCTCTTTACTTCAGTAGCCTTAATATTTTTGTAACGGAAATCTGTTTTTTTTGTGTGTGTGTGTGTGAACATTTATTTATAGTTTTTTTTTTAGTATAATTGAATTGTTACTGAAAATATTCGAATAACGAAGTGATTTTTATTATTTGAGTATAGGTTTAGAAATAATGCTGTAATAAACAATCATATATAAATTTTGGCATTTCTATAACTGGACTTGGTCTTTTCACAATAAGACAAGTGCCTCAAAAGTCCAATGCATGTAAACTTTTTATTTCTTTATTTATTAATGGAAATTCTTATTTGACCTTGTATTTTAACATGGTTTAGAAACATTATTATTAATATAAAATAAATAAATAATATATTTTTGTTCAGTCTAATATTAGGTGTAAAATGGAGGATTCCGTACTCTCGAAAGGTATTAAGAGGTGTGTTGAAGCACTTGATTAAATAGTGTAAGAAATATATATAGGTGGGAATATTTGGAATCCTAGGCCAGAATAACAACCAACGAACAATCAAGAATCAATATGAGTAAGGTTGGCCACCAAATGGTAGGAAAATATTTGAAAAGTTCGCCACTGACAAGTTTATAATTTACTTGTGTTAACAAAAAAAAAAAAAAAAGGATATCATATCACACAAATGATCAGAAGGACCAGAATTATTGTAAAAATTAAAAAAGAAAATAAAGGAAAGATAAATGGCTGTAGCTTTCAATCCATATTAAAAATAACATATTTTTTAACAGGAAAATAAAAAATAATGTTGAGCATGGAGACTTTCGTGGCCATTTGGCAATTGGCTCATTTGAAGCCGCCTTGACTGACGGAAGTAACGAACAGTTCAAGGTCATTATCGTCCATTTATATTTGAAATTGGTCAACATATTCTTCCTCGTCCTTACAAATTCCTTTTTACATCCGAAAATATAATTAGGACACCTTTTCAATTTATTGCCAGGATTTTTTTTTTAAAAGATATTGATACTAATCGGATATTATTCCTGTAGTTGGTAGGTCAAATTTGAGTGTAAATATGTGTGTAATTTCCTTATTAATACTTCCACATTTTATGGGTCATGCTTTAACAGTAGGTTGCCTTTGCTCAAGTAAAAAGTGATTATTTTGGGAGAATCTTTTTATAAATCTGATTATTTATTAATTTTTCTAAAATTACTTTCAAATCTACTCTAAGATCCAAAATCATCCTCATACTAGATTTTAAATTTCCTAAAATCTGACATTTTCTTTAACTAAGATTTAAAAGATTACAAATATGTCCTTTCATGTCTTTTGATTGATTCAATTTTTTAGAGCAATTTTATGTTTTATTTTTATCAAATAATTTAGATGGTAACATAGTTATTTCCATTTAAAGCATATACATTTTTAAATTAATTATATGGAGTATCAATGTAAAACAATTGAAATAATATGTCTACTTTAGTCCTTATAGCTAAATTATAATAATTTAGTATTAATTTATCAAACACCGTAATATATTTTTTCAAGTATTAAATTGAAATTTTATCAAACACTATTTTTATTTCATGTCCAAGTTGATTTTTCTCAAAGTACTATCGCCAACAATTATTTTGAAAGCTATAAGGGTCCCAAAATAAGCCTTAGTTATATGTTATTTATTAGAAAGATTTATAAAATAGATCTACTTCACAAGTAATATTTTATAAATGCTCTAAACTTTAATTATATTACATAACTAGATTTTTGAATTTTTTTTTTTTTTTTTAACAATTTTAATCTTGTAATACACTCTCTCTCCTATTAAATGTTGATATGAATTTGTAATTAAAATATTAAAAATAATTCAAAATATTTTTTTTAATAATCATTTGGAGATATTAAAAAAATAATTAATTTCATTATATGTCATCATAGTTATATATTTTCATTTAATGATTTATTATTTTATTCATTAATAAATATGTATATATCCTTTATTCTAGGAAAATTTTTATATTATTTTATAATATATTCTCTTTCATATTAAAATTTTATATTATTTATAATTAAAATATTTAAAAATTTTAATCCAAATTTAGTATTTATTAAATTCGGTTTATATTCCATTAATGGAAGATTTTCATAATATTATTATCTTGAGATTTATAAGATTTAAAATCCGAAGTTTATAGTTTTCTTAGACATTTTTAAGTGGCTTTTTAGAGACAGGATTAAAAATTTATAGATTTATTAATCACAATTTTTAAAATTTAGGAACTAAACTTGTAATTAAACCTTCACGCACGCAGGCACGAAAAATTTAAATGGAATTAAAATTTTCTAATATGTTTCAAATGTAATAAAAGATTAAAATTATATGTATACATTAAATTAGAGATTAAAACAATTTATTTATTGAACAGCATGTGCCCTAGTCCCTTCATAAATCTGTCTCCAACCTTCCTAAAAAGATGTGTATCATAAAAATTGTAATTAGGACAGTTTTCAATTATAATAAGATGAGTCAAAATATTTATAAATTTAATAAAATTATCACCAATAGAAAGTGATATTTTACTATATTTGAAAATATTTTCAGTAGTTTTGCTGTTTAAAATAATTGCTCTTTTATTATTATTATTATTTTTGAAAAGGCACAATATAAAATTCCTAATTAATTTTTTTTAAAAAAAAAAGTGAAGAAAACGAGAGCTGAAAATTGGTGACAGGAAAAGATGACGAACTTTATCTCTCGTGTACGTTAAAAGATAGAGCCCAAAATGAAGCCCAAAATGTGTTGAGAATTGTGGGCGTTACAGTAAAAGAGCCATTATACATCTCAACATCAAATGAAAAACTTGAAGAACGTAGAGAACATGATTGAACATGCTGCCAATGCACCAAAGTCAAAACAATAGTTCTTACACAATATTATATTAATTGTATTATATAGGCATCCTTTCTTTAGCCATACACAAAATTAGATGCCCAAAATTTTAAATTTATTTTTCCCATCAAACAAACCTAAGTTTAGGCCCACAAATAATGGGTATAGATATATAAGAAGCAGTACATTCTGGTTTAGGGTGTCATTTGAAGCATGTTTGTTGTGTGTGTGAACTCCAATGAGGCTTAAAGTAAGGTGCCGATTCCCATTAATACTCCTCTCTATAAAATTATAGTGCTCTCTCTCTTTCATTCAAGGAAGACTAGACTCCAATTCATGAAAATGCTTTTTATATGTAACAATCCACATGAATATTATTGTTTCTGTAGCAAGTCAAGTGATTATGCTTTAATTTTCCTTGTGGTTTAATTTGAATTTCTATTATCCTTCAAAAGGTTAAAAAAAAAAAAAAAAAAAAAAAAAAAAAAAAAAAAGATTCTCTTTAGGTTAAATTATGATATTTCAGATTATTTCTGCAAGATATACAACTTGGGTGGCGAACAGAGAATCAGCTTTTTGAGAGCTTTTTTTTTTTTTTTTATCCCATGCACCTTTCTTTCTCTCTCTCTCTCTCCTTGAGATAGTTTCAAGATTTCACTCAATTTACAAATAAGAAAATCCTTGTACTAATTATTACCATCCTTTTCCTTGTTATAATATGCAATGTAGTGCTTTAGTTTATTACTTGGATTATTCCATTATTTAAGATGTTAAAATGGAAAAAGTTTTAAGATAATCATATACTTTACAAAACGTGTGAAATCTAATGATTGTAAACAATAAACTTACATTATTCCAATTTTAAAATGAAAACGGTTTTTGTATTTGTAGAAGTAAACAGTTATTTCAATGTAGGTTGGTCAAAACTGAAAAAAATTGTCGTGTTTTTGTACTTGGGTAAGGTAAGTTTGTAAGTTGGAAGTGTAAAAGTAAAAGCAGAAAAAAGAAAAAGAAAATTATAAGTAAAGAGAAAGAGAAAGAGAAGGCAAGATGGGACGTGGAGTAAGGATGATATATAAATGGATGGTATGCTTAAACTGCATCGTTTTGACAGCCAACCCAAAACCATTTGAATTGGTACCTTTTCTGTCAGTTCCCCTTTCAATTTTCTTTTTTTTTTTTAACTCTCTTCTGCATGGAATGTTCCTTCCATCCATTTCATTTTATTCATTATTATTAATTATTATTTTTAATATTTTAAAAAACACACATATACCCATCGCACTGTCACACTCACGCCTGTCCCTAAAACGAAACCTCCTCTATATAAATTGTACCCGCAAATGTCAATAAATTAAAGACACTTTACATAATCAGACCAAATTAAACTCTATTATTGCCTACCTACCTACTTACTTTTAACTCTTTAAAAATATCTCCGTCAGTTTTCTAATTACCTATATGTGTTGTAATGTAGGGTACGATAAACTAGTCTAAATACAAAAAAACAATGGGTTTCCAATAATATATTCTTGTCCCTTTTCCTTTTTTTTTTAACCTTTCATAATTGATCTGTTTTAATAATGTTGAAGAATTGAAAAATCCCATATTGCCAAGAATAAGGAATTAATGATTTTGTAAGCCAACAACTACAAGCAACAAGATGTTTTTGGAGGTGTAAATAATTATTTATATGATTTGATAAAAAAAAAAAAAAAAAAAAAAAGAATTAATAATATGGTGATAATTGATAAATTTAATTAATACAAAAAGTTGCTGCTTCCAAAACTGTTCAAATATGGGACTTTTGGAAACTGATAAGACTATTATTGATACAACTAATTAATTAACTTTATTGTTACATGACACGACGTCTGTGTGTGTATATATATATATATAAAATTTGAAAAATATTATGGAAATAAAATGACAAGGGCAAAGACAGTAATTTTGTTGATGTGAGAGGGAAAGGAATGGGGAAAATCCAAGTGTTTTTTTTGGGGGAAATGTAAAGAAGGAAGAGATTGGGAGGGGGCCTCCAAACATGAGCAATTTTGGATTTTCCAAGTACTGTTTCTCTAATTCTCTCCAACTAAATATGCGAAGGGCCGGGGATTCCAATTTCATGGCCATCTCACATTATTCTACCTACCAAACTGCCCCCTACATAAATTTGTCACTTTTCACTAACGTTTTTCATATGTCTAAATATTCAAAATTATATTAGTATAAAATATATGTTCTGGGGTTTTTAACTTTTGACTATTTTCTCAATTTAGAAAAAAAAAAAAAATAACAACAAAACTAAACACACATATTTAGCAAGGAAGAAAACTTATACTATATTACACAAACTCTCCACGGTATAAATTTTGAGTTTAGAGGAAATTAATTAACTTCATATTATATCAAAATTAAAAGTTTTATATTCCAACTTTCGCAGGGTCGTCATGTAATTAATTTTGGACCCTACGCATGAGAAGGAGTGTTAATTGCAATATTTTTTTTTTTAAAAAAAATTAAAGATAAAAGAAAGCATAATTATGTAAACAAGCAACCTTTAAACCATATATGCCTTCAACTTGAAGCAGGCTGTGTGTAAAGCAAAGTGCAATTTATTTAGGGAATTTATTTATTTATTCCATCTTTAATGACACGCATGAAGAGATGCGTACTCAATCCCTATCTGGTAACAGCCTCGCATAGATTAATTTATAGATTTTCTTTTTTTCTTTTTTTTTTTTCCCCTCTCCTCTCTCTTAAAGAATTGATTAATTTATATAGCTTTTTAACTGTGCGTGCGCATAACATTTGATGATTGGCTTTGGTCAAAGTGGGTACCAACCCCAAAGTAATCACCGCACACGAGTGTGCCCCAAAATTTTCACTTTTTTTTTTTTTTTTTTTTTTTTTTTTTTTTTTAATTATTCATCTCTCCTCAATGCCTTCAGAAACAATATAATAAAAAGTTACATAAATTTATAGTTTTTACGTAATTATTAATGTCAACATCGTTAAACTGATTCTGATAACCATCTTGATCATAAGGAGTTCGGGCCGGCCTTCCTCAATTCTTCAATATTATTATTATGATTATGATTCAAGTTGCCTAATATCATAGCTCTAGCTTATAGACCTGTTAGTTATATATTATAATTGAATTAAAGTTTCAAGCAAAATAAAAAGTTGTTGTTTAAGTATCATTTCATACAAGAAAGGCACCTTACCTATGAAAATTAATAATTGTGAAATAAGTTATTTTTTAGTGAAGCACATGGGATACGAGTTTGTGTCTCTCTTGCAAAAAGTAAAATTTTTTATTCTTTTTAAGGAAAGAATTTTTTTGAATAAATTATTAGGAACCTTCAATGAATATGAAGAGTTCAAATCTCTACCTTCCATAATTTAATTGTGGTATTAAAAATAGATGTAAGTTAGAAGGAAGAAACAATAATATAAAAAGTGGGACTCATATAAAAACGTTCTCAAGAAATTAACTAGTTAACAATATTTATGTGTATTATAAATAATAATAAAAATCCATTACGATTGCAATAATTTTAATTATGGAACAGTAAATATGACAATATTTTCAAAACATTATTGAAAACAAAAGGGGCTGAAAATAGAGCTTTGTGGACAAGGATTTCAGTAAGAAAGGTGTGAAAGGGGATTTTCTTTAGTGGACAAACACAATCCATATGTCTCTTTCATAACCAACACAAAATTTGATTGCTGATTTTGATCTACTTACAGTAATAACCAATACATTTTTGTGTAGATTAATGCATCCGAAGAATTCTAAAATCAATGTGATGCAATTGAAATACTTTTTTTTTTTAGTAAGATGTAATCGAAATACCTTTTTTTTTAGTATGATGTAATTGAAATATTTGGATCTACAACATGAACTTAAAACATAAATTTTCAATTTCATATATAAAGCTAGAACATAGCTCAATTAATATTCCAATTATATATATATATATATATATATATATATATATATATATATATATATAAAAAGAATAAACTAAATAAAAAGAAAAAAAGAAAAAAAAAAAAAAGTGGAGAGAATCTAATCTTGTGTGGCTAGGTTTCTGGCCTTTTGTATTGGGTAGATCACAGTGGACCAAAAGAAGATATGAATGCTGACAGTTTATAACAAAAATAAACTTTGGTTCCAAAATTCAAAGTCGTAACTCCACTCTCTGAGTATAAAGCCAATGTGTGAAAGTCAAGAGCCTATGGGCTTCCTTTACTTGGGCAACTGAAATTGAATTTGTAATCATATAATGACACCACCCAAACTCCAAACACATTGTCTTCATCTCGACCTTTCAAGATCAGTCTGTGCCTGTGGTCCTTTCCCCTTTGCAAATTGAACCAACCAATAATCTCACTGAATTCCTTGAAATTTCCACCAAACACATAAAATGAATCCATGTCTCCTCCTTCTCCCTCACACAATTCACTTCATCAATCCCAACCCACAAAAAATATGTCTATACTTTTATATATATCATTTTTATTACTATAATCCGCTAATTGGAATTGACTAGTTTCTAAAGTAGACGTAGATGTGATTTTTTTTTTTTTTTTTTTTTTTTAAATTAATTGTCTCTGTCATTGTATTCATTTTTGTTATTATATATGTATATATGTATGGTGTCAAATTAATGAAGTTTTTGAAACAACGAGATCACCACATATTACATTTCAATTAATAACGATGATAACCACAGTCAATTTTGAGAGGAAAAAAAAGGACCCAAATCCCATCTTCTGTTGGCTACAAACGTAACCTATTGGATAAAGACATGAGAGTACCATAGTTCAAAGCATGGGTTATAGAGTAGACATGTGGTTCCACTTTAGGTAAACAATAGTGACTTTCCATTAGACTTTTGTAGCTTCAAAAAATGTTTGGTGACCTTTGTATTTATTACACATTTGGTCCATATGCTAAAAGCTCCTACAAATCTATTTCATCCTGCTTTCTTTTCATAGCCACCCTATGCTTCGATCTAATTCAAACTTATTGCTCCATTTCCTTGATTTAGACTACTAAAACCTATATATCTTTAATAATTAAATTTTATTTATAGCCAAAGAAAAATATTAAAAATCATCCATGGACAATAACCAACTACCTTTAAGACATGTTAGTGAGTAGTATTTTTTGAATGACTAAAATCACTTTTAACATGCCTAAAGTTAATTTTCTTTTAAAATTATATTATTTGGTAATTATGAGAAAGTGATTTCGGATCAATTATTTGGGAGGTATTCTTGAAGTTGAAGTGATTTTTTATTATGTGATTGTGGGTGATTTTCTTTTAAAAAAAAAGTATTGTTATTTTATATTAAAAAATTCTACTCCTATTTCATTTTATCTTCTCCTAGAATTTTTAGAAAATTTATATTTTTATTTTAAAATATTTTGTTCATTTTTATCTTTATTTCTCTCTATTTTTTACTCTCTCCTTAATTTTCTTTCTCTAAACTTTTTATAAAGTTTATATGTAATCTTATTGTGTTTTTTTTTTTTTTAATATCATTTTTCTTACTTTTACTTTTTCTCTTTCCAATGATTTTTAACTCTCTAATTTTTTTTTTCTCTCTAGTTTTTTTTTACCTACTTCACTAACTTTTTGCTCTTGAAATTTTTTTGTTCTCACTTTTTAAATTATTCTCCATAAATAAGTCATTCTGTACAAACAAAGTTTCTTTCCTTTATATCTATGTAATTTTACTTCTCTATTTTTGAATTTTCACTGTCTCTATTAAATCTCTCCTCTGTCATTAACATTTGTCTCTTTAAATTTTTTTAATTTCCAACCCTCTATTTTCTCTTTTAAAACTTTTGCTTCTCTATATCATTTAGTTTTTTTTTTTCAATCTCAAATATAACTTTTTTAGTAATTTGATTATTCTAAAATTACCTATGAAAACAAATATTAATCATTTAAAAATAATTTTAATTAAATTTAAATCACTGGTATAAATATGGAACCATGATTTATAACAATTTTGCAAAACTAATTGTAATTAAATAATTTAACTCAAATCAATTATTATAAAAATCAATCCTAAACATGTCCTTAAATCATTAAAAATTACTTTTAAAAGTATAGAATCAAATATTAAAATAATTATTTTAATAAATCAGTCGTTAATAAATTAATTTTATTATCATTACTATTAAAAACCACGTATTTATCAAATGCGGAATCCTAAGTTGTAATATTTTATTCACTTTTTATAAAAATTTACAGACGGTATGAAAAACTTTTTTGATTCAACACTTGATTTTGTTTCTTTCTTTCGATACGCATGTTGTTTGTTTTTGCTGAAAAACATAATCAATTAAAAAGATAGAGAAAAATTAAACCAATCACTTCATTCCCATGTTAAATGCTGAACCCTATTATTGATATATGATGAGAAATTTTCAATGAAACTATGCTATTGTTGATCGAGTGATGAATGAAATGTATTATCAAATCAAGTTTGGTTTGTGTCTAGTTGATTTAAAAGGTGACTTTTTTAATACCTAAAGTGTCAGATTCATGGTAATCTATACACGATAAATTAATTCAACATTTAGCTTTTA
Organism: Lagenaria siceraria; assembly: GCA_002890555.2. Taxonomy (NCBI): domain Eukaryota; kingdom Viridiplantae; phylum Streptophyta; class Magnoliopsida; order Cucurbitales; family Cucurbitaceae; genus Lagenaria; species Lagenaria siceraria. The sequence continues at coordinate 7,533,430 of CM016485.1, read as the reverse complement.
GTATATATATATATATATATATATATATATATATATATATATATATATATATATATATATATATCTTAAAAAAAAAGACAAAAAGAAGAAAAGAACTTCTCAAAAGTTAAAACAATGGATTTTCTTATTTGTCATCAGGATCTATAATATACACCTTTATTTTAAATTTTCATAATTGATTCCACAATTTAATTAACTTCATTTAAAAAAAAAACATTTAATTTTAGTTAATAATAGTATGATTTTAAAATTGAGGTTAAAATAACATTTTGGTCCTTACACTTTACTCTGCATTCTATTTAAGTCTTTATTACTTTCAATCGTGATTTTAATTCTTTTGTAAAGCATGTGTATAATTGAATGGTAGAACAAAAAGTTAAAGAAAAAAAAACTCATAAAAAATGCATATTTTTTAGGTTATAATAAATTGCACCAGATATCAATAATTGAACTCAACCCTGCACTATGATAATTATTATCCACAATAATTATATAATTTCAATTTTATTTTTAACATGTTCCTAAATTTTAAATATCTGGTTAGCACATTTGTATCTATTTAATTTTTTTTTTTAATTTATCGAGTTATTGCGAAGTTAAAGACTAAACTTTTAATTTTAACCAAAATTGTTTTAGAAACTTGAAACTATTTAAAAAAATTTACAAATACTTCAATAAAGCGAACAAAGTAAAATGGAATAAAAATCAAACCACAAAAGTTTTTTTTTAGACAACACAAAGGTTTTTTAATTCAAACTTTATGTTAATTATATATTTTAAAGCAAAATAATTAAAAGCAGTGGGACTGGAACATTCTGGAAGTTCTCATACTATTTGGTTTTTCTTTTCCAATAAATCATAAATATATTTGAAATTAGAATGAATCGAAGAACTATTCTTATTTTAACCTAAAAATTATTCTGACGAACAATTAAGTAAAATTTTTATATTCATGAACTATGGACTTTAATGTATCTAGAATTATTTTATAAATAATTTTTATTTTATTTATTATTATTATTTGCAAAGTTTAATTTTCGAAATTCAATAACCACTTTGTTTATGAAACAAACACATCTTGTTGTAGACTTGTAGTGATGTGTGAAAATGACATAGTTCCGCCTTTTCTTTAATAAGACGACTTCACGTGCCGATCACATGTTTCTTGTTCTTTTAGTTTGTGGCTTTGTGCCTCACGTACAACAGTAGAACGTAGAAGTCATATACTTAATTTCAATCTCTCTCTGTTTTTTATATATATATATATAATATATATATATTGCATTACATGAATATTAATTTGATGTAAATAAAATCATCTTTCAAGAAACATGTGATTGGGCACGTGAAAGGAAAACTCCAACTTTTGCCTAAAAAAAGGACCAAATGTCCATGAATATATTTGAGGGAAAATATCATTTTTACATCTCTAATTTTTGGAACTTTATTAATTTAAATCAAACTAATGAGTGTATAAATTTAAATTCTGAATCCTTATAACTATATTAATTTACATCTTTTATTACATTATTTTTTTATATACATTGTGTGAGACTTATATTTTATCAATTAAGCTCTTAAATTTCATAAATAAATCCATTTAGACTCTTAATTAAGATTTCTTTTAAAAATTATCCATGCATTGATTATAATCCTCTATTCTATTAATCTGACAATTGAAGAAGTCTGTACACGTATAAGAATTGAATGCATGGACAAATTTTAAATGTAATATTAATAAGTGGTCTAAATTGATTCACTTATATCAACTTACAAGTTTAATTTGAAACATACCATATGTTCTGCACGATATTTTTTTAAACTAAATTATAAGAAAATACATAAATTGATATACTTATGATATTTTAGAATTTAAATTGATACAATAATTAGTTCAAAATTTAAATTGAGACTATTTAAAATTTAGAGGTGTAAATTAAAAAATTACCTTTATTTTAATATTAACATACAAGTAAGAGAATCTAATATGTTAATTTAAAGTATGCCTTGTTTTATCTCTACAAGTTGCACTAGACGGTAATATATAAAGTGATAAAGTAAAGGATAGATTGAAAAGAAAAAAAAAAAAGTAAAAATTTAATTCCCTTCAATTTTTTTTTTTTACCTTATATCCTTTCAAAATTTTATTTTATATCTATGTCACGTCCTTCTAAGTTTCAATTTTTTTTTTTTTTTTACATTCTACTTTCTAATAAGTTTCTACTCCAACCATAACTTTAAAATTGAAACATGTATAAAAGTTTAAAGGTAGTATTACAAATTTTTAAAAAGGTAGCATTACACATTTAAAAAAAAAATAGAAAATTGAAGGGTAACTTTTATAATTGAACTTTAAAATAATTGGATATATTTATTTTATAGGTACAAATATTTAAGAGATTTAAATTTTTAAAATACATTTTAGGATAAATTGACCTATTTAGTTTATATATATATATATATGTCAAATCGAGCCTAATTCAACTCATATATTAAAAGATGGAAAGTTTTGTGGTTGGAAATTTAGTATACAATTTTACTTTAAAAAAAAGAAAAAGAAAAAAAAGACATGGATATGTGTGCTTGAGATGGAAAAGAAAAAGGAAAAATAGATGAAATAAAATATGATATATGCACGCTTTTGAAAAGAAAATGAAAATTGCACGGTGTGCGGTGGGAAAGAAGTGAAATTAGATTACTGCGGTGGAGTTGGGAAATATAATATAGAAATGTTCATATTAGTCTTAATCGAAAGTCGCAACGCAACGCAAGAAGTGCCTATTAGTAAAAAAAAAATAATAATAATAAAAAAAAAATAGAAAAAGAAAAAAGAAACTAGTTAAATGAAAAATCTGAGATGGGGTCCACTCCCATTAACATTGATTAAACACACCCACTCGGCCACCTCTCCCCTCTACCTCTATAAGTACCTCTACCTTAACTTCCTTTTCTTTCCGAATTCTTCCCTAACTTATACAACTTTCCTCATAAATCCCTCCTCCTTCTCCTTCGTCTATTTATCACTGCTCCATCCATTCACTTCTGCCCTCCAATGGTGGACGTCGACCGCAGGATGGCCGGTCTCAATCCGGCCCATATCGCTGGACTTCGACGCCTCTCCGCTCGCGCTGCCGCTGTCACTCCTTCTCACCCTTCACGCGCCGGCCTTCTCTCCTTCTCTTCTCTTGCTGACAAGGTCATCACCCATTTGCGCAACACCGGCGTAGAGGTGCAGTCCGGCCTCTCCGTCGCCGAGTTCGCTCGAGCTGAGGCCGAGTTTGGCTTCGTTTTCCCTCCCGATCTCCGAGCCGTACTGTCCGCTGGTTTACCCGTCGGTCCAGGCTTCCCCGATTGGCGAGCCTCCGGCGCCAGGCAGCATCTTAGAGCCACGCTCGATCTTCCAATTGCGGCCATCAGCTTCCAAATCGCAAAGAATACGTTCTGGTCCAAGTCTTGGGGTCCCAGGCCCTTAGACCCGGAAAAGGCCTTACGGGTCGCCAGAAATGCTCTGAAGAGAGCGCCTCTTTTGATTCCCCTCTTTAATCATTGCTACATTCCCTGCAACCCTTCTCTGGCGGGGAACCCAATCTTCTCCGTCGACGAAAATCGGATTTCTTTTTGCGGTCTGGATCTATCCGATTTCTTCGAGAAGGAATTTCTTTTCCAGAGCTCCGAATCTGATGCCCACCTACTAAAAAAGCAAAGGTCCATTAGTGAAAAATCCGCGGGCTCCTCCTCTAACTTCTCGCGACGTAGCCTGGACACCGGAGCAAGAACGCCGAGGTGGGTAGAGTTCTGGAGCGACGCCGTGGTGGATCGGCGGCGGCGAAACTCGTCGTCGTCGTCGTCTTCGTCGCCGGATAGGGTAATCGAGATGCCGAGGTCGGGAATTCCGAAATGGGTAAACGAATACATAGAAGAAATAGGATCGACTTTGAGAGAGGGGGGATGGAGCGAAACGGACATCACAGACATAGTACAGGTCTCAGCCTCTGGATTCTTCGAAGGAGCAGCGATGGTATTAGTGGACAACCAGGCTGTTCTAGACGCTCTGCTTCTAAAAACGGATCGATTTTCGGACGTTCTCCGTAAAGCCGGATGGAGCTCGGAAGAAGTGTCGTACGCTCTGGGGTTCGATCATCGACCCGAAAAGGAACGAAAACCGGCGAAGAAGCTATCCCCAGAACTGGTGGAAAGAATCGGGAAACTGGCGGAGTCGGTTACTCGGTCATAGTACGGGCATCCCAATCTCAATCCCCATCTCCCCAGATTCCCCACTTTGCTTCTTTTTAAAATTTCAAGGTGTTGGGTATACCATTTTCTGCCATCCAGTCATTACTATTTCTTTTTTATTTTTTTATTTTTTTTTAATTTAATTTTATTATTATTATATATATAATATATAAAAATCATGGTATTGAGGAAAAAGTAAAAACAAACAATCAAACGGTCTAATTTATACGATCCCGTTGATGTATGTATACGAATAATGATGGATAAATGAGAAAAGTAGAAATATTATATTATTTTATGAATTTGAATCCAGCTCATTTATTGTGTAATGGGAAAATAGGGGGGTGGTAGCTGAACTGTATCAGGTATGTAAAGGAAGCTCCAACGCACGTGTGGGGAAATGATTTAATATTGAATAATAATAATAATAATAATATAGAAAAAAAGAGGTTAAGGGATGGGTCCCGTACCCGTCCCGAGGCGCTCTCCCTCCCATCGAATTCGAAAGAGAAACAGATAGAAGAAGCAAAGGAAAAAGAAAAAGGTTATTAGGAGTAAGGTGTAAAGGTTGGGAGAAGGGGAGGCGTAGCGTGGAACACGAAATCAATGATATTCCATGCAAACCAAAATGGGGGTCGTCGTTTAGCGTATGGAAATTAAAAGGAAATAAATCTTATATTTTGGATTATGTGTTTGTGTTTTAGTTTTGTGGTTGGACTGTGGGAAAATGAGAGAATTTTCTCCCTTAATGTGTATTTATTTAGGTAAAATTTGAATTTCCCTAGAAAATCTCATATCTTGGGTTTGCATCCCACTTCCTACTGCAAAATCAGATGTATTGAGAATTGGAAACAAAAACAAAAAAGCTGCCTTTGATTATATTTATTGGCATGCGCTGTGCGTATTAGTTATATATATATTTTTAATCTTAATCTTCTTGCACAATATTAAAGTTTCCTGCCTACTCTTTAATAACTATTAAATTTCTATTCATTTTCCTACGTACTAGGGGCATCACCATCAAAACACTTTTTTCTTTCTCTCTCTCTCTTCAGTTCAATTGTGAAAATACTTGATCGTCTTCTACAAATTAAGAACAAAAATTAAGAATTTTTATTTATATCAATTAACTCTTTTTACTTTACTAAATTAGCTTTTACTTGTTTTTCTTTTTAATTTTTAACCTCTTAATTGTAATTTAATTTTAGTTTTTTTTTTTTTTAAAGTTATATGGGTTATACTTTTTCAAATTTGACATTTTGAGTAAAAACTTAATAAAATTTAATATCTTTCACGATCAATTGAATATCCTATTTTCATTTCAAACCCTCCATTTATTTTAATTTTGGGTCTACACTTTCCAAATCTGTAATCAAAACATGTAATCTGATTGAGGAATGGAGGATACTCAATTCAATCTAATTGTGTTAAAAATTACATAAGACACATTACCTTTACAGATTTTGTTACTGCAATAATACGCGAATCTGCCACATTTATTCTTACCTTTACCTTTAACGTTACCATTAGGATCAAACAATAATAGTAACGATAACAGTAACAATAAAATGAGAACAGATTTATAGTTCTAAGTAACCGCGATCAAAAGCAATCCAGTTACATTTGTGAATCAGATCTATTAAGATTGATCTATTAATGGAATCTCCTTATGATTACACTCATTTTGATTATGGGTTGGTAAATGTCATCTTAATATGTTTAATTTGATAATTAATAAATATAAGTTATCCATTTGCGAATTGTCCAAAAAGTATATTTATTCACATAATGTCCATTTAAGTTAAAAGAAGTGTTTACTTAATTTGAAATGTCCCAAATCATATTAAGGAAACTATTAAAAGTAATTATTGACTAACATATTCAATGAGATTTTATCAATATTGAGTCTATCATATATTGGGCACGATTCAAGTGACATACAATATGTATTAATGATTAAGAGATTAGGTTCAAATAGGCAACCTCTATTGTACTAAAAAATAATATATTTATCATATATAAATACTCCTATACTTTTCAAAAATCAAACTGAATCACAGTTTTATTATTATTGCATTAAATTCTTGGTGTTTATTATAATATTTGGGTATTGATTTCAACATGGTTTATATTAAAGCGGTGAAATTGAAAAAATTATTAACATATAAATATCATCTAACTTCACTTTGAAAAAAAACCACATAACTTATTATTGAAATTATATGATGGACTACATCAAAATTAAAAAAAAAAAAAAAAAAAAAAAAAAAAAAAAAAAAAAAAACTGTTCTTTTAAAATCAATGGAAAAGTGAATTATTTGCTGTCCTCTTCCAAAGAGATGGAAGGTGTTAAAAGGGAGAAAAAATAAGAGAAAATTAGTCGCTGAAAATTACTCATTATTGTTAAGTGGTCCAAAATGAACAATTCCTTAGAATTGGACCATTCAAGTTCAATTATTGAATTATATTCTACAACTAATTGAATAACAATAATTAAATATGACAAAAATATATATAATGGTACTCTAAGGCGAATTAGAAGAATTACTAATTATCATATCCTATTTTTTACATATTAAATATCACATAAACAATAAAACTAATGCAGAATATAACATGTTACTTGTTTTACATGCAATATTAATATATATCTAATATATGGCATTAAATAGAATTCAAATAATATTAAATGACATTTGTGACTAAATAGTTCAATTTGAAAAAGTAAAACTATATTACTGTCACGTAAATTAATTATTCGCAATTAAAAGTAACACGAAATCTAACAAAGAAGATAAGAAATTAAAATAGTTGTAGAGAACCTAACGAAATTGGTCCATTTTGTTCAAGAAGATTTTTCTCAAATAATTAAAAGTATAGGCCTAGCTAGGGCACACCATTAATTCATACATTGATGTTAAATAAGCAATTATTCAAAATTGATGTGGTCGGAACGACGACGTCCACAACCTTCAACAGTGTCATAACACCACCTGCTTTTACGGTGGAGGCTTTGATTTTCCGGGCACGTGGTTGGAGTTTTTAAAGTTTTCCCCTTTTAAATCACATTCAAATTGCCTTTTTTTTTTTTTTTTTTTTTTTTTCCCTTTTCCCTTTGAGAATATAGCATTATTTAAATTACTGTTTGGCCTGCTACACCCCCACATATTATAGGGTTAAACAGAGAAAAATTCATCAGTTGTTTAATATTTTAAGCAGGTGGGTCTAATAAATAAATAAAAAAATTAAACATATGGGGTTTCGTTTTTTAAAAAATAAATAAATAAAGTCGGATGTTTTTACAAGTAGATAAGGTTGGAGGCCATTTCAAAAGCGAATTGAAACAGTTGTGGATCATTATTTTGCCACCTCCAATTCATATTAACTTCCTATGTTCCTTCCCCCTTTGATAAATAGTAAGCTTATTATTAATCTTTTTAATTATCATTATTTCCATTATTTTAAGCAATAATTCAATTATTATTTCCATGCAACGCAAAGAAAAGAGCATTGGCTGGCCGGTGGGTCAGTACTCAGTAGAGATGCTTTCCGTCATGGTTGGACAACGGATGAATCAGATTCCATTATTATTATTATTTATTAATCAGTTAAGTAATATAAATTAAATCGAGGTTAAGCCAAAACACCCTCTTGTGGTATTTAAAAAAAAAAAAAAAAAAAACAGCCTCTTGTAAATATTAATAAGGAAGCTGCATTTAATTTTCCAACGGTCGTTTCCCAATTTCCACCACTTGACCTGACCGTTACTCATCACGTGCCATGCCACCACCGCCCCTTACTTTTCATCCACGTGATCACAACCGTCCTTTCTCCATTAAATGCAGTCAAGGACGAAGATGCGTAGAAACTTTTCGGGTATACGAAGAGAAATATTAATATTCAAATTTTAACGTTATTAAATTTATTTTTCAGTTTTTAAATGGTACTTGGTAGTCGTCGTTTACTCATAATTTAAATTCAAAAACTTCATAATTGTCATTAACAGATACATTGAATTTTCAATCAGTACTTCAAGCCTTTTGAATTTTTTTTAACTTTCATTCAATTCAATTCTTATTAGTATAACAATTAAACTGAGGTATGAAAAATTGAACCTTCAATTTTGAAAAAAAGAATACATACTAATTTGTTGAATGAAAATGTTTGATTGAAAAACAATATCGACCAAATTGAAAAGGGCTAAAACATATTAAAAAAATAAAATAAAAACATTATTTCCCAAGGATCTAGAATTAAAGGATTCCCAGAAATTTAGTTTGATAAGATGGGAGGGTAAGGAATGTGGGAGAATGAAGAAGAAGTACAGGTGATTGGAGGAGACATGGTATGGCCCAATGGGCCTCCCATGGTGGGCTAAGGTACTCTTCTGATCCAGATCAAGTTTGTCTTGTTAGGTCAGATCCAAGGACACAGTTATATATATGTTAGCCTGTGTTGTGATTTTGCTTCAAATCCTTGGTATCACACTTTAGGGTACAGGAAAAGACAATCACTTTATATCAAAAGATTAGATATCCAATCCCTACTCTCCTATCTAATTTTATTTATTCAATTTTAACTTGTAATTATTCAATAAAGTATATAATTATAAAAAAAATTCAACTTGATCCATCACCAAAGGAGTAAGTTAACAAATGGAAACGTTCCCCCTAATCTTAGAAATTGGATCGGGACACACAATTTTATAAAATGAATTTTCATGCAATTTTAAAAATAAATAAATAAATAAATAAATAAAAATGTAGGGGAACACTGCGGTATTATCTTGTTAAGTGGGCTGTCCGTAGAAGGCATTAAGCCAGCGTGCATATTTTCGGATTATTATGAATATTGCACGTACAAATGTTAATTATAGAGGATCATGTTTCATAATAGATGGACAATTGTTTTCTTAAGGGGGCATGCTTATTGATTAATGCTTTCTTTTTTTTTAAAAAAAGGTATTAGTTGGAAATTGGAATTGTCGGATGGTGTTGTAGGATAAGATGTTAGGAAAATTAATGTTGTTGTCATTCTAATTAATATTAAAAGGTCAACTACAGATCAACATGTATGCACCAATAGTTATGATGGGAGGAGGACTTGGGCCAGAGATTCCACTCTGTTGAAGATTTGGGTCGGGGCCCAATTATAAATATAAGCAAGCTTGAGGCTTTCCTGACATAAATGTCTTTTTCCTTTTTCTTCTTAAAAATGCTTCTAAATAAGTGTTTTTCTTGAAAGCACTTGTATGATTAATAAATTACTCTCATCTGTTCATGAATGTAGCTAGTACATGGTTAGTAGATTACATAAATCTCTATGTTTATTTTTGTATTTTTTACATTTATTATATTTATTTGATTGTTGATTTGTTATGTGAAGTGAATGAAAATTTAGGAGAATTGTCACTATAGTCTAGCGAACATCACATTTATAGCATTAGATTAGAATATTTAGTTAGAAAAATAAGTTATGTAGATGTAGAAGTTTATGAATAAAGTAAAAGAAAAAAAGTTTTTGAAAAAGAATGGAAAATGTAAAAGGTGCATATAATTCAGAAATAACTCTTTTAGATAATGCTTAATTTGTAGAACAAAAAGGGTAATGTTAAAGTTAGAGAAAGGGTTAATGAAGTGTAAGAAAAAAAATAAAGTGAAATAATAGAGGGTCATATGATTTTTGTTTGTTAGAGAGAACAGAGAATAGACATTGCACATGTGTACCCAACCCCCCTTCACAAGGGATGCATGTATCTTTCCTATCATCTTCTTGGATCCATGTCCTGTTTATGTTTTTTCCTCCCTCAAAACACACTATTTTATTCAACCTTCTTTTTTTTTTTTCTTTTTTTTATAAAAATAATTATATTTTGAAAACCAACCTATTAATTCTTTTTCTTAGGGAAGTTCATTGGAAAGTGAATATATATTAATGGTGTCTACTAACATAGATTCTAATATCTTTGGTAGCATGTTGTTTAAACTCTACATATGATAAAAATAAAATTCAAAACATATAAATACCTACTGATATTGTATTATTAAATTAAAAAAAAAAGAACATTATTTTAATACAATTGTGAGCACACAATTTAAAAGGTTGATTTGTTTTTTACAACAATTGAATAGCACAAGGGTTGTTTTCAAATATAAAAAAAAAAAAAAAAAAATGAGTCAAATTATTTATAAATATTGAAAATTTTTATTGTCTATCAGCAATAGACGGCGATAAAAGTCTATCGCTTTTTGTTTATAATAATTAAAAATATTGATATTTTTTCTGTTTATAATAATTTTTATATTTGGCAATGTAAGAATATAAAAATGAGATATAAGTTTAACTCAATAATAATTCACATGTATTTCTTTTCTTGAGATAAGACGTTTAAATTTTCTTACAACATTTGTTGTACTAAAAAAAACATGAAAACTAATAAAATTAGACCTTCTAATAATTAAGATTTCTCCTCAAATTTTAGCACATGGTTTATTCAATAGGCTGGACGTTCCAATTATGTATATGACTAGTCTAGTCACTTGCCTAGAACTTGTATCTATAGACATGGGTTTATATACTCTTCACTACTGTGTCCCCCCTTCTTTAGAGGTTTATTTTGATTATTTTTGTTCAAATTTTGTCTTGCACAACTACAAGGAGTTTTTTTTCTTTCTATCTTTTTTTGACCTAGTTCATGTTAAAGGGACCATTTACCAAGTGTATTCCATGATATATTACATACTCACAAATATTCTTGTAGGTAAAATACACAACATATTGATGGAGATTGATGATAGTATATGTTGGATAGTCATGTCAAGTCTAGCTTTACTACTTATGTCTTTACTTGCACATGGAACTTCGTCCATTTTAAACTTTCAATCTAGAATTCTTTATCTTCTTTGATGATCCATTACTCAATTGTAAAATTTAAACTTTCACTTTAGTTATAGAACACTCATTTACTAACTAACAATTGTGAGAATGAAAAATTCAACTTTAACTTTAAAAGAGAAAGTGCATCTAAATTACTGTTGAGTTAAATTCACCTTGATTTACCTAAACAAAATTACTAAAAATTACTAAAATCACAAAATGATTAAAAAAAAAATCACAATTTGATTAAACTAATTAAAAAAAAAAATCAAAATACAATAAAAATCAAAATACAATAAAAATAATTTGTGAACTGTCTAATCTAGTCAAAACAAAATGATTTTTTAAATTCTAGCGAGTATTTAATCACAATTTGATTAAACTAAAAATATGTAGTTTGTAAGGTTCCTTGAAAACAAAAATAAACAAGGAGAAATTTAGTGGCCTCGAGTCATGTAGTGAAGGCATATAAAAGATAAAACTAAGAGTGTAAAAAAAAAAAAGAGGCAAAGGCATGTGAAGGAGGCAAACAAAGCCATATTTGAAGGCTCTTTTACTATTTTAATAATTCATTTTCATTTATTTGCACCGAAAGTATTAGTAGAGGCAGAGTTTGTCATTCCAGAAAACAAAAAAAAAAAAAAAAAACGAAAAACAAATCTTTTTTATGTATCAAATGAATCTTCCACTTTATCCAAAATTAATGACCCATTGTCTTTTTCCTTTACCAAAGCACCTTCTAAATTGACTTAATTCCAACCATTATACTACCCCTTCTACATCCTTAACTTTCAATTCTAAAAGATTATATATATATATATAATCTAAGCATCAATATTTTGACAGTATTGGACTTAAAATAGATTTTATTTATTCTTTTAAAATATCATTTTGGTCCTATATTTTAAGATTTATTTAATTTTAGTCCATGTATTTTTAATAAGTCTTAAAGTGAAAAATTTTCACAGATATAAATAAATATCAAACTATTTATAGAAAATAGTAAAAGAAAAAAAACACTGATAGTCATTGATAGACTTCTATCATATTCTATCACTACTATCTAAAAATTTTGCTCTTTTGTGTAAGTAATTTTTCCTATTTTTCTATTTCTAAAATTTTTTTATTTTTATTTTATCAATTAGCATTTTGATATAAATTTTGGAAATAAATTCGCATGTTGTACTTTCCTACATGAAAAATATTATTGTTGTTTAATCAATTTTGATAAAAGTTAATTTTGAAAGACTAAATTTAAGATTTATTAAAATTATAGGAACTAAAATTACCCATATAAAAATATATGAACTAAAATTAAATAAATAGAAAGTAGAAGGATGGGTGGGTGCTAGCAAAAAAATTAGAAAAGTTATTTTAAAATTTTATCAAAATTGATTGGAGCAAAATTTGGTAGGCTATCCTCACAAAACACCCAGAAAAAGTAAAAGTAGACCAAAACAAAAAGGTAGTGGCAATCCACTTTATCTTCTTAAAATCATAAAATAACACAAAACTGCTAACAAACAAATCGTTGATTGAAACTGAACATTAGACTTACAGAAAGCCTAGAAACTAGAAAGACCATTGATCCATCAATCCGTCAGGCAAAGATGGACGACATAAAATTTAAAAATCTCTACATTGGTTGAAGTGCTTTTCAAGATTCCCATCATCTTCAATGCGTAGTTCGTCGACTTTCATACATTCTAATTTATAATAAATCTGATGTGATTCTCAATTTGGCTGTGTCCTTCTTTGATGACCCTTTATTCCAAACCCTCTAATTCACTCCATTTTATAGTAACCAAAGGGAAGCAAGCTAAGCTAAGGTCGCTCCCTGCTGTCCTTCTACCCTCCCGCCAAAAGGAAACAAAGTGAAAAAAAAAAAGAAAAAAAAGAAAAAAAAAAAGTTTCCAAACACTCCCACGAACCATAGCTGTATTGGACAAAAATGGACGGAAGAATAGTGTCAAAAGCAAAATTCTATGGATAGAGACGTAGGGAAAAAGCAAAACCCAAACACCCTTCTTACTGTGTTGTACTGTTCATAATGAAGGAAAGAAGTTGCAGTTCTTCCCACAATTTCAGTGCGTTTCCAAGCCCTGGAGTCCCAAATTACTGGGAAATTAATGTCATGAACCAAAGGGGTTGCAGCTCCGAGCGAATACCTCAGCCTAATAGCAACACCCGCCGGAGAAATGCCTCTGTCGCCGCCTTGACGCCCTTTTTCGGTAGGACACTGCCCTCCAAATGGGAGGATGCCGAGCGATGGATTAGTAGCCCTGTTATGGGCAATGGGTTCAGCAGGACTTTGCAGTCTCACCTACAGAGAAGACCCAAGTCCAAGAGTGGCCCTATTGGGTCGCCTGGAGTTTCTAATTACTCCCATTATTCACCTGCAATTCCAACACTCGAGAATGGGGCTTTTGCCGCCTCCAAATTAGGCTCTGCTCTTTCCACTGGAGTCTTAGTGGCTGATGGGGTTTCTATCTGCTATGGCGGTAGCATTGAAAGGGGACAATCTTACCCAGAGTGTACCATCCAACGATTAGTTTCTGCACCCAGATGGTCAAATATACTGAGCGAGTCGCCGCTGCCTAGCTTTCAAGGTATCTCTTTCTTCACCCTTTATTTTCTGGGTAGTTTTGAAGCAATCTGTATAGTTTTGGCTGAACTGGAAGTCATTTGTCTTTAGTATTAAATAATGCTCATGTTGGTTGCTTGTATTAATTGTTAATGTTAAGTACAGTACAGTTTCTATGCGACAGTGATTGAGTGGAAAATAAAGTCTCTCTAACTTTCATATCTGCTTAGAAGTTAGATCACAGTAATATTAGGCTGGGATTAAGTTGTCTCTTCATCTTCATTCTTAAAGAGCTCAACATTGTGGAGATCCATTTTGTTGAGATATTGAAGATAGTTAGAAATTGGTGGTTCTCAAGATGTTCTTTGTGGCACTTGTATCATATCCACAGATGAAAAATATGGTGGTTCCGATGAGACAATGGATTCAGGCGTTGTTTCACAGAGGAATATGGCAACACAAATGAGCAGTGAAGATTTCACACCTTTATCTCCTCAGGGGAATGGTTCCATTTCCTCTTCATCCCCTTCAACACGTCAATCTATGGTTGTAAAAGAGAGCGACCATTGTTCTAAACAAGAAGTGAGAGATGTTGAGGTAGACAAGGGAGCCACGGTGATGCAGAGATTCAAAGGGCATAAACTCAGATTGACCGACGAAAACTTTCCACACCTTGGAAACTTGGATGAGAATGTTGCGGAAGCTGGAGCTTCATCTCTGGATATTGCAGAGGCAGCTATTCAGGTTTCCAAGTAGGGTGTTCTTTTCATCATTTTTAAGTGCTGTTAATTTTAGAGAAAATTTTATGTTCTAATTTTGTCCTTATTTGAATGTATAAAAAATCTAACGTAGAAGTTTTAATTTCGTTGGATTGATCTTGAACTTAACTAAATGGTAAAATTGATACTCTTTATTATCTGATTTGGTAACGTTTCATAGGAATTTACATACAAGCGTGGACTACTTTTTTGAATCCTAGTTTTGTAGTTGTGTTGCTCAATTATCTTGCTTGCTTTTTGAGTGTTTTGGTGTTGTTTGAGCCTAGTTGTTATCTGTTGAATTCCCAGACTAAGATTGGTTGTTTTTGTTGTTGGATTTAGCCATTTTGTATCCGGGCAGTAGTTGTTGTGTTGATTGGATTTGAAGTGATGTTTTAGTTCTTGGTTTGTTTATTAGCACTTTTCTAAGTTGGTTTTGAGAGAAAATATTGATTTACCAATCATTCAAGTTCAGGATTCAATTCATTAGAATTAAACCTTTCAATTTAACTAACTCAACTAAGTACATGAATCCAAAAACAAACAAACAAATTTACTTTTTCTTTAGTTCTCTCTACTATATTAAAAATCAATGCCAGTCACAGGGTTCAAACTTCCAACATTGCTTTATCTTGATCTCCGTTCTCTTTTAGATTGATATTTTTGTCTACATACCTAAAAGATTTTAAGCTTCCCATGACCTGTAAAATCAATTATCTACCATATATCCTTGAACTAGAATTCCCGGTCTTTGCTTAGGAAATAATTTTGTGTCTTGACAACAAAATCCAGTCTTATTTGAGAAGCTTGGGAATCTGTTGTACAGATCAAGATATTGCCATTGCCTGGAGTTGCCAACAATCTCCGACAATATAAAAAAAAAAAAAAAAAAAAAAAAGTATCCACTAATTCGAATTGTAATGTTTAGGTTGCAGAGAGAAGAAGCCAAGATAACAGCATGGGAGAATTTGCAGAAGGCGAAAGCTGAAGCTGCAATTCGCAAACTCGAGGTTAGGCCTGTTTTTAGCTTCAACATGTGCAACTTTCACTCTGTTTTATTGGAAAAAGAAATGGAGAGAGAAAATAGAGAAATCCTAGAATGTTATAAGAAGTTGCTCCTGGTGAAAGGTTAAAGCAGCTTCTTCTATTGGTGGATTTCTTTTCCCCAACATTGCATTTGAATTCAAAACAATAGAATTGTCATGAATGTTGATCTTGGTCAAATTAGAATGGCAATGTACTAGAACTAGAAGAAGCTATGTGGTTCACTGACGATGAGCCTTGTTGATTCAGATGAAACTTGAAAAGGCAAGATCATCATCAATGGATAAGATATTGAAGAAGCTGAGGAAGGCACAGATGAAAGCACACAAAATGAGGAACTCACCTGCAGGCGACCGAAACCAGAGAGTTCAAAACACTGACAACTTTCTCCCATTTCACAAGCACGTATGGATTGGTTCCCTCAAGCGTTGGTTCATCTGCCATGCTTCCTGATTTCTCAAGGTAGCATTTGATGGTTTCGTCGTCTTAGAAATTTACACTAGCTTAGCTTGGTTGGTTCTGTGTCGTTGTAGATCTTGCACTGTACACTTGTTCTAGAAGAAGGAAGTAATAATAGCTGGCTTATGGCTGTTGAGCAGGAAATATTGATGTACCTCATGTTTTGAATTGCCACCCAATTTGATATCAGGTTGTAGAAAAAGGCTGAAATAGAGTACTGTCCAGCAATGGCTGAGACATGCCATACAAATTAAGGACTCATTTAATGAGAGATTAGTTGAGTTAGGTTCAAACTAATTCTGATCACTCTCAATAATTTATTATAAAAACAGTGGTTGATGTAAGCAACCAAAAGAATGAGCAAAACAATTGCAATAGACGAGATGAGAGTTTTCACATTGGATCATTGGGCCTTCCACCTTTGATCTTAAAAACCCCACTTTCACAGAACAGGGAATTGAGTTTTATCATACTTTAATATTAATTATCACGTTAATGTCTTCATTATTTCCAGACGATTACTAAAAAGGTAATTTACCTTATAATTAAAGTACTAATAGTTCTAACATAGGATTCTATATTTGAAATGTTAACTTGAGCATAATGTATGAGGTAAGTACGTACAAATGTTCACCCATCCTTGTGTTTGAACTCAGAAAAAGAAAAAAAAAAAAAATACAATTTTATACCTTGACATTGATATATATAATTGGGCAAATTGATTACTGAAGTTTATAATTTAAAAATTGTGATGGATAATAAGTCTTTATTTTATTTTAAGTTCAACAATATTATGTAAGGCGGAGAAATTTGATCTCTCATAATTGATAAGATGGACAAACTTGAATAATCAACAACACATCTTGCATCAATGATATAAATCTTTTTTGGTTGAACATGTCTCTAAATATTTTTTATTTCCACATGGATTCATAATTGTACCTTTGTTTAGTTTGAAATATTCAGTTGGGGTCCATGAAACTCAATAATATAATTCACAATCACAATAGATTGTGTTGAAGATAAGCTTACTTTATTTATCAAAATAAAAAAGGAAAAAATAACAAGGAAAAAGATAAGCTTACTTGTTTATATGTATGTATGTAGAAATGTTAAATATAATCCCATTTCCTAATTATAGCTTCATCATTATTGCTTACTATTCTGTTTTACGTATCTTTTAAAGCGGTTTGGTGGACCATCCATCATTTTTTATTGTCGGACTTGCCCCTTCTTTACGTACAACTATGAGGTTAATTTTTTTAGAAAAACGATCAATTTATATATAGTTTTTACTTCTAAATTTTAAATTGCTACCACTTAAAATCTCAAACAAATAATTATATTAATTAGAAAATTAAATTCTTACCAGAAAATCAATTTAAACTCTCTATTAAAATTTTATTTTAGAATCGTTACTGGATAATTTTCATATGTATATATATAAGACTTAGAAATGAAGAAATCAAATGAATAGTAGGATGTTTATCTTAACTTGAGTGGTATTTTATTTTCGCATCTACTTCATATTTTTCTACTTATTTAGGAAGAATTACAAAATATTTTTTTTTTTGCTAAGTTAGTAGGATTTTGCAAGAAGAATAATTTTATTTAGGTTATCTAGAACTTCATTTATAATGAAATCAAGTGAAAAAAGTTGTATTAAATAATTAATGCAGGACCTAAATTGATTTATTTTTAAGTATGAGATTTTGATAATTGACATATCATTAGTAGTTTGAGATTTTAATTGATACAAATCAAAAAGTTTATACGTATAAATTGATTGTTTTTTAATGTATGAAGAAAAAAAGCAATTATATGACAAAAAGGAATGAGATGGGGGAAAAAGAAAGTCATAAAATGAGTTTGGAGAGAGAACCATCATCATATACTATATTTGTTCCATCATTAAATCATTTTTCACATGCCCATTAGCAATTTTTATTACTTTAATTGTACGAACCATTGAAAGAACGCAATTTCCTCAACATCCATTTGGAGCAATTTTCTCAGCTCTAACCCTAAAAAAAAAAAAAAAAAAAAGCTGACCTACAAACCAAAACAAAATCAAAGGTTGACATGGTCATAACCTCTTTTTGAAAAATGTACACGTAATAGGATGCATTTCAAAATAGCTTCATCGTTTTTTTCTTTAATTTGGTATTGATGGTTATTAAATCCATTAAAATCACGTTTAAAACATATAAATATATATTTACT
Organism: Lagenaria siceraria; assembly: GCA_002890555.2. Taxonomy (NCBI): domain Eukaryota; kingdom Viridiplantae; phylum Streptophyta; class Magnoliopsida; order Cucurbitales; family Cucurbitaceae; genus Lagenaria; species Lagenaria siceraria. The sequence goes on along the minus strand of CM016485.1, from coordinate 7,515,253 downwards.
ACCCATGGTTTTAAAAATCAATTGTTATTAGTCTTTAGATTCCGACAGTATTATATGTCACTTTTGAATAAATTTTTAATTTTGTTCTTCAAAATCTAATTTTATAGATCTGGAATATTTCTCACATGACCAAAATCTATCTTATATTTATTATAAGTTGAATTCAACCATCTTTTTTTTTTTTTTTTAAATCATATCATATTTAATTTTTTTTAAAAGAAAAAATTAAAGCTATTTCTCATAATACTTAACTATTAATTTAAAGAAAACAAAGTACTATATTTTCAACCACTATTTAAATATTATAAATTATAAAAAATTAAAAAATTTAATAATATGTCTATTTTAATAATTACATCTAAAACACAATAATTTAGTATTTATTTACCTAACAAGGTAGCTAACTTTTTTAAGTCCAAAGCTCAAATTTACACACTAATTTGTTTCCTATTACATATGAATTTTTTAAAAACATAGTTACCAACACAATTATATTAAGAGCTACAACCATGCCAAATTAAGGCTTATAACACAACATTTTTTTTATTATTATTATTATAAAAAAAAGAGAAGAAAAAGAAAAATTACTACTGAATCTTGACATCATACTCGGTTTTGAGAGGAGAAAAGATGATGTCTGTGGAACCCAAGCGAGTTGAATTAACATAATCTTGAGGACAATGAGCAGGAATTCCAGGCAATAACAATCCAAACAATCTCACAAATCTCAAAAGCACTCTTTCCTCGTACTCTTTCCCCCTTCTCCATCCAATTGTGAAGCTTCTCCCTATCTCCAAACATGCTTGTACTCTCATCACTACTTCTCCCACTATCGAAAAATAGTTCTTGAATGGCTCTTCGTCAAGAATCTGACAACCCCAAAAATGTAATTACCACTAAATTATTAATTAAAACGATTTCACACTCATAAACAAAATGTCAACTTACCTTAGCATCATAGTTCCAGTCGAAATAAATACAACGTCCAAAGTGTTTGAACATCAAGGCCTTGTCATCAAGAGGCAGTCTAGGGACCATGTCGAAACCATAAACGAATCTGTAGTAACGAATCTTGTAAAGTGAGAATGTTTTCAACATAAACTCTCCAAATTTGCGATCTCCAACCCGAGGTTGTCCAAATGTGTATACTCCCTCTAATCTTTCCAGCAACAACTTTTGGTCATGGAACGCCAGAATAAAAGGAAATAGGATGGCCAAAGCCCCACCCAGGCTGTGCCCAGTCACTACAAACCTTGTTCGCTCATTTTCTTTCACAAGTTTTTTTAGCATTTTTCTGAGGGTGTAATAGGCCAAAGGACGTGTTTCATGATCTTGTCGGTCTACTTTTTTGGGCCATCCTATGGATTTTTGTAAGCCAAGTGCTTTCATGAATCCCCCATGAATTTTTCCGATGCCTTTGATCTTGTACCAAGATATGTCAAAATCAGAGCTCCAGTCATCTGCATTGAATGGCTCTGTGCCTCTGAAGGACACGATGATGGTGTCATGATCAACTTTCTTATCTCGCATCACTAATGCTTGTGTTGAGCATTTTTCTTCATATTCTAGTAGATACAATTGAAAAAAAAATGTCATTAACCAGATGTTAGTTGTCGTATTTTTTACAATATATTAAAAAATTAGAAGTCCCATGTGTTTAAAATTTATTTTAGAGTGATGAGCTTATTTATTTATTGATTTATAATATGTGGGGTGTGGGAATCAAACCTTTGACTTGGAGGTAAATAATATAAGCACCATACAAATTGAGTTATGCTAATTTTAATGAGTAATGGGCTTCAAATACTACAAAAATAATCTATGATTTTTATTTTAAATCATCTTAATTAAAAATGTCTTAACTTGTGTACTAAATCTATTTACATGTCATCTTTGTATACTTCTATCTAGCAGGTCATAGCTTGTGTAATCTTTCACGTGAAAGTTCTTGTTGTTTTCTTTTAATTTTTCAAATATGTTTCGTTCATTCTAGAAGGTGTTTTTCACAAGGGAAAAAACGTGACATATATGCACCACACATAGATTGAGGTAGCAAAGTGGAAAAGGGATACTTGTACTCACCATTCCAAAAGTTGAAGAATCCCAATAACTCCATCTGCATAATCCAAAGAAAATAATAGGCACTAATATGTAAGAGAAAATAACATGTATGGTCAAATATCCTCAAAAAAAGGAAAAAAAAAATTGTATTAAAAGTTTAAATTATTAAAGAAAGCCACTTGATTTATTTTATTTAAAAAAATTCCAAAAAGTGGTGATGGGATGGGATGAGTACCTTCCAAACATGGTTGACAATGTGTTTAACGCGGGCTTGATTCTCATAAGCGAGTTTAGAAGCCATCATGCAAAGAGCTCCGAAGTAGTTGACATCACCAGGCTTTATGTTTTTGTCCAACGTTATTCTCCCATCCAAATAACCAATCACCGACCGGTACTCCGCTGATGAGCTGTCCGGTAATTCCAACTTCACTGCACAATTAATTAATTAATTAACACACACACACACACATACTTACGAATATATAATTCCCTAATTAATTTCATTATCAGTAGCGTTACATCGAAAGATATTTAGGAGGTTGCCGGAGAAGCCATGGTTAGAAGACAAAAAGTTGAGGCAGAACTCAAGGCAGAAGCCAAAGAAGGCGAGTGGAGTGGCAAACAATTTGAGGAGCTTTAAAATTATGACGGAGAGGAAGATGAAGAATCTATGCCAGAAATTGTATTCTTTGGGTTGACTATGACTCGAATCTACAAATTTCCTTTTCTTGAGGTTGCTTGAAAACAGGAGGCAACCCAGATCTGAGATCTTCGCTTCTTGAGGCTTCACAAGCATGTAGCTGCTGGAAAACCCCTTGTTGCACTTACAATCACCCATTATTACTCTTCTAACGTTCCTAATTGGGGGAAACTCGATATCGATTTTTGTAGAGATTGAATATATAAATAATAATATTCCTGTTCTGTGTGTTAAATATATACAATTTTACGAGGGTTTAGATTTTTACCCCTCCAAACATAAGCTTCATTTATTGCAACCTTGGGGCCTACCATTTCCTTTCTTTCACACCTAACTAGCTTCTTTCATTTTATCAATTTTTTTATTTTTATGTTAAATTATATATAAAAAAAAATGCATTTAAACTTTAGAAATTTTCAAAGATAGAAAAATTGTCTAACTGTTTATAAAAAAAATACTAATAGACTTTAAAGATTTCTATCAGCATCTATCAGTGATAAACTTCTATTATTTCTATCACTGATAGACCTTAATAGACTTCTATTAACATATATCACAACTATTTAAAAATTTTGCTATTTTTTGTAAATAATTTTCTTTATTTTTCTATTTTTAAAAAGTCTCCTTTTGTATTTTGTTTAAAAAGTACTCATCAACCTTCAAAAGATTAAAAAAGTATCATTGCTCTGTTAAAATTTTGTTTAAAAAATATTGTTAAGACTTAAAAAATCTGTTTGAAGGTCCACTTATATCATGGACATGACCAACCAACAACCATGGGTCAGACCTATGTAGGCCTTGGGCCAACCCAAATGAGGGGGTCTACGTCTACCCACCTGTGCTATGACCGAATCACTAAAAATTTTAGTGGTACCTTCTCGTCTATTATTCTTCTTTTATTGTGTAGTTAATTCTCCATTTTTATTCCCAACATTTAAGTATGCTGATTGAATTTATTACAGGTCCTCACTTGTATTTATTGCTTTCATTTATTCTTTGCACTAAATAGACTCATAGTATTGATCTGAAAATTTCTTTTCTTGTGGCTTTTTAGAAAAATCATTAGGCTTCAGGGAGTTTTATTAAAAAGTGTGTGATTCTTGATAAAAAAAAAATTTGAATTATAAAGAAATTGTTTCTGAATTTTTTAATGAACCCTAATCATCCTTTAATTTGTCATCGATCCAACAAATCCTTTATGTTTTTTTTTCTAAAATAAAACCCTTGTATAATTTTGAAACATTAACCATAATCTAACTCAGATTAAAAAAAAAAATCTTAAGAAAACTCAAATTAAATACAAGCAGCGGAAACAAAGGTAATGTAGTTAAAGAAAACACACGATTTTTGGTTTTGAGTTAATATAAATTTATTGATTATAACTAATTGAATATTAATTTAATAAAATAATTAACTGTAATTATTTAAAAACTGCATACTTCTACTGATTTATTTAATTGAAATTCAGACGAAAATTTATTGATTATTCTAAATAATTAACTATAGCTATTAAAAAAATGAATGCACTTTCTAAATTATAACTACTATTATTAGAAATTGGCCTCCTTCCGTGGTCTTTCTTAACTTCTCTGATCTCGACCTAGTTGATACTTGATAGGGAATTCCATTTTCTATATTTAATTTGCAAAATAACCTAAAATGAATACTCCTTTAATTATCAATACATATTGCTATTTTTCTTTTTCTCCGTCCTTTCCCGCACTTGTTTAGTTTGTAATAATTTAGTTTCTCCACTTTTGTATGTAACGATTTTTAGTGTTTGTCTGTACCATCAAATTTGTAATGTTTGTCTGTACTATCAAATTTGTAATAATTTAGCTTTTGAACTTTAATAAGTAATGATTTAGTCACACTGTACTTTATGATTTAAGCCGGTATTGATTGTCATAGGTGGTTATTATGCTTCTTGTTGATCTTATGACAGGAATGAATACTTTTAACTTTTATAGTTGAACCCACGAGTCAACCACCATACTTAGCTGATCCCTTGAGTCATCCCCTTCTAGCTAAATGCTTAGCCCTATTTTTACTCACATCAATTGCCCATAACTCCTCATTGAAGCTTTGTAAGTATATTTTTAACTTACTCTAAGAGATTTTTTGGTTTATTCAACTAACTTTTGTACGCTTGTCTTACGACCTCTTGCCACTCCCATGGTTATCCCTCGAATCGGTCTCCATGACCTTAATCTTTTTAAAAGAAAAGGAAAATAAGCAATTTTAAACTTAGTAGAAGTGGTTTAACAAAATATTAAAGTTAAATGAATTTTCTCTATTTTCTTTTCTTGTATAAAAATTCATGATTGTTAAAAGAACAAAAAAACAGATGAAAAACTATATATTGCAAGATTAAGGTATAATTTTAATACTTATAAAATTTTGAGAGTTGCAACTGTTAAACGAATAGATTTTTAACACAATCAACTATTAGACACGAAATAAAATAATTTAGAAGATGTATTAGAAATATTTTTGGGTACAAACCTATAAACAATCACTCTTTAAAATTGAGATACATACTTTTACTCGATATAATGTTTATAATATAGATAATTATATATATATATATATATATATATATATATATATATATATATATATATATATATAATTTAGAAAATATCTTTGTAACTTTCTTTCTTTTCTTTTTCTCTTTTCTTTTTGATTTCTGGCTTTTGAATTCTTTGTTTTCTATGTTAAAAGACGAGAATTAAGTTTGATTGTCACTTTATGTTTTCTAATTTTTTTTTTTTGAAAAAGAAAAAGAAAAATTGAAAAATAAACATGTGGGTTGTTTTCAAATATAGAAAAATGAGTCAAAGTATTTACAAATATAGAAAAAATTTACTGTCTATCAGTGATAGATTGCAATAGACTGCAAAAGACTTCTATCATTGGACGATAGACAGTAAAATTTTTCTATATTTGTAAATAGTTTGATATTTTTTCTATTTATAATATTTTTTCTTTAATTTAAATGTGTTTTTAGCTTTTTTTTTTCTTTTTATTAAGATGGGTAGAAAATTATGTAAAGGCAGGAATTATTTTCAAGAAATTAAAAGTTAGCATGAGAAAATTTTGGAGAAAAATTTAGAGAAAAAGAGGGGGTTAGACAGATGAAAGTTAAAAGAAATTAAAAATATTTTAGTTAAAAACTTCTATAATAGATAGGTTAGATTTTAGAAAGCGAATAAAATTTAGTATATATATTAATAAAATAAAGGTTTATTATTAGGTGCAAGAATAATATTAAATTTTGTAGATTTCTATAAATTCGATATTGACATAAAAGATGAATTGATATTTCCATTATGTCGTAGGAAAATCTACAAAACATACAAAATAAGCAGAATTCATTAAAGGGCTGACTTACATTGTAAGAAGTTGAGAAGAATGTCAGAAAAGCCGCTGTTGAGTGATAGAAAATTGAGAGAGGACTCGAGGAAGAAGCCCAATAAGGCGAGAGGTTTGGCAAAGAATCGGAGGAGCTTTAGGATAATAATAGAGAGAAAGATGAAGAATCTGTGCCTGAAATTATGTTCTTGCAATTGGGTTCGACTCGAATCTACAAATCTCTGTTCCTTGAGGTTGCTGGAAAACAAGAGACACAACAACTCCAACAACTTCACTTCTTTCGACTTTAGAAGCATATAATTGTTGAAGTCGGTGTTACAGTTATTATAAGCACCACCATCATCCATTCTTTTGGCTTTTCTGAGAACTACCAACTCTGATCTCTCTGTCATTTTCGTTTTATCCATATTCATAAATAAATAATGTGTGTTACTTCACTCAAATCTTGTCCACAAAATAAAATAAAACAACTTAAGAAATTCTATCAATATCTTTATGTCAAATCAAGAAACATCCAACTTTAAGAAAAGCGGTACGAAACCTCTAGAACATGGTTGTCTTTTGCTTACTCACTTTTTTAGACTTTGTTCGTATTTTCAACAAATATTCACATAATAAATTAGTTGGTAAGGTGTTTATTTTATTTAAAGAAATGTGGAACATTAAATCTTTAGAATTTGTTAAACTAGACATAGACAGTGTCAAATTTTAATATACACTTTAAATTTTATTGATATATCATGATCAATACTAATAGATAATAAGTTGTAACAAACTAAAGATAATTTTGATCAAATTAATAATTTATGGGTGTAATTATAACAAATGTAAGACAATTGTTCAAATTAAAAGTTAGTGAAGTAGTTTAGTAGTAGTTTGCACAAATTTATCTAAATAAATCCATTCCTAATTTAATTAAGGCTAAATTACAAATTTAGTCCTCAAATTTTAAGTTTTATATCTATTTGATCTTCAAGCATTTAAAATTATAAATTATATAAAGTTCAAATCAATCCATATATGATAAATCAATTACTCTTTAATAATTTTTGAATTGTTAAGAATTTTATTAAACACAATGACCTATTAAACATCAAATTAAAGCTACATTTAAGACTTATATAAGACATATTTAAAAGTTTGAGAACCAAGACATATTTAAAAGTTTGAGAACCAAATAATTATAGACTTGAAAGTTGAAACTTGAACTTTGAATTACTTTTTCTGTAAACGAACTCTTGATTTAGTTTAAGGAGTGGCCTATTATAATTACTCCTGTTTTGTAAATTCAATTGCAACCAGCTTGTACTTGCGTTTTGGGTTACTGTGTTCAAGGTTTTGGTTTACCCAAGTCAAACCTATGTTTGAACTTTCATAGGTCAACATTTAAGGAATTGAATTGTACATGTTCAGAAGCTACACTCTACAAATTTCCTCTTGCTGAGGATAAATAGCCACAACCATCACTTGTCATGGTCTAATCTTAAAATTTATGTGTAGGTGAAAAGGATGCGCTCGTAAAAACAAAAAAAAAAATTTAAATAACTTATCAAAACACGTCAAGATAAGATCCTCAACTGTAAAAATATTTTCAAATAAAACAAAATAGTATGTTTTCATATGAGAATTTTTTTTTTACTATTTTGCTATATTTATAAATAGGTTAGTAATTTTGCTATCGGTTGAAAAAGGTCCCAATACTTGTGAATAGTTATTGAGATAGACCATTTTTAAACTCTAATATCTCCTTCTCGCTTACCTGATTTCCAATTTTTTTTCCCTATCCAAAATCTCAGATTTGTGCTGCCCAATACTCCTTCCTACACCGCCTAGCAACACCCACCTCACGTGCGCGTCTCCCTTTGCCGCCCAACACCTTGCGTGCGCCCTCCTCCGCTAGCTTTCTCTCGCTTGTTGCACCTTATTTTTATTTTAAAGTTTCTTTCCTAACCTTTTTTCTTCTATAATACTTGGATTTATTTTGCTTGATTTGCAATATATGCTATAAGAATTTTTTTAATTTTTGGTCTTTTGCGATGTTTGCCTTCTCAATTTTATAGCTTATGCATGCTATTTGATTTCCATTTATGCTTGTCTTGAAATAATTTGATTGTATTGCGGTTTGGAAATTCGAATAGAGTATTCTATTTTGATTTTTGTTTGGAGTTTTAAGCAAAGTATATATCTTTAATTGGCTTATGAATATCTATTTGGTTCTAGTTTTTTTTTATTTAAAAGCATCAAGATTAATCTCGAAAAACTTGATTAAATTTGTTTCAAGCAACGCATATTTCTTTAGTTAATGAATATGTTTGAATATTGTTTTTGAATGTAGGATGAGAAATATTGTTCTTGTATATAGTTTTAAATGTGTAAGGTGAAAAATGTTGTTGTTTTTGTTTTGAATGTAGGTTTAGATGTTAAACTCTCATTAGTTTAAGTTGTTCTTATTTTAAATATATGTAGGGGGAGACATGTTTATAAGTTTAGATGTTAAACATTAGTTATTAAATTTAGTTCTTTATGCATTTTGAGTTCACTTTTGATTTGAATACCGTGCTTTTTTTTTCTTCTTTTCAGGACAAATGTTATAATCATGAATACGTTAACAAGATTTATGTTATTCTTTAAGTGTTACTTTATTTGTATTACAACATTTTTACAAAAATTAACAATATTATGCATGTATAAGAATATACATTATTTGAATGCAATTTGTTTGTGGTTTTTTTTTTTAGTGGAAAACTTTTTGTTGACTCATACAAATAGCATCGGCATACCCCTCTTCTATCAACACGACTAATAAGTGTCAATGTTATAAGTGTTTTCCTGACAACACCTTTTCGTCAACGTAACTCACTTGTGTTGATGCATAGTACTTGGTGTTGACCGATCTTGTTTGTTAACCATCGTTGACTTGGCGTCAGCATAAATACCCAATAATTGACGCCCACCAAAATCGTGTTGGCATTGCTTCTCTAGTCTTATCTTGACAAAAGTTTTCGAAGACCATTTGGCTTCATCATAGGTTCCGTCAATAGTTTTTTTTTTTTTTTTTTTTTTACCCTTTTATGGTTTTTTGTACGAGAAGAGACCTTATTTTTTGTAGTAGCTATTCACAAGGCAAAGATGGGTACATCTTTATCCCCATCTTTGCCCCCATTTGATTTTATCATCACGAAACTCTCTATTAAATTTTTTTTGAGGATTAAGGCAAGACAGTGAGTAGTAAAGCTTCCATGTTTCCGTCTCTCAATCCCATTTGATTTCCTATCTTTAGGAAATTTCTCAAACATATTTACGAAGGTCAAGTTTAAAAGTTTAGAAAACTAAAATGGTCCATTGTTACTATAATATTTGAAAAAGGTGGAACTTAAGCTTTTCTAGCGCCTCTCTTTTGTTTAAAATCTAAAAGACAAAATTGACCTTTCTAGAAGCATTTTGACCCAATGTTTTAAATATAAATATTTGTGAGAAAATCTATCCAAATATATGAATGTATTTATTTCACAAGTTTAATATGTTTGTTTGTTTTTACATAATTCTTATTTATTTTTTTTAAATCATGATATTATTATCTAGAAAACTTAAAAATTCATCTGACATATGAATTTTCTAATACACTTCATACATGTCCCACTTGTATACATGGAGATGAACGTTAAAAAAGATATTCCAGTTAATTATTAAAAAATAGAAATTTCAAGAATAATGGACTTCAAGTACTACAAAGGTAGCCAATGATTTTCATTTCAATCATCTTAATTAGAAATACCTTAAACGTTGTATACTAATTTGACTCTTGTTAAATCTCGTTAAAAAATAAAGTAAAAAGTATTTATTATACAACAAACTATAATTTGAATAATTGAGTGTGGAATTTATAAAAATGGATGTATGTAGGAAGCACCTAAATGTTTTGTCTTTCTCAATTCTAATATGGAAAAAAAAAACTTAACAAATAAAAATGTGGATTACAAACCAATTTACTGACAAATAGAGATGGTCGAACACAAAGATATATATTCGTCCATTTACAGAGTATGTTTAATTTGGAGAGCATTCATTACATATATATAATCAAATTAAACACACCAAGTATTATTTTAATGTTTTTGTTAGAAAAAACTACTGAATTTTGACATCATACTCGCTATGACGAAGGCGACCTGTGGAACCCAAACGGGTTGAATTAACATAATCTTGAGGACAATGAGCAGGAATTCCAGGCAACAACAATCCAAACAACCTTACAATTCTCAAAAACACTCTTTCCTCATACTCCTTTCCCCTTCTCCACGCAATTGTGAAGCTTCTTCCTATCTCAAAACATGCATGTATTCTCATCATCACAGCTCCCACTATTGAGAAATAGTTCTTGAATGGCTCTTCTTCAAGAATCTGACAACCCCAAAAACATTACCACCAAAATATTAAAAAGATTTCATCGAAAGATGTTTTTTTTTAAATCCGTAAACAAATTTCAACTTACCTGTGCAACATAGTTCCAGTCGAAATAAATACATGGTCCAAAGTGTTTGAACATCAAGGCCTTGTCATCAAGGGGCAGCCGAGGGACCATGTCAAACCCATAAACGAATCTGTAGTAACGAATCTTGTATTGTGAGAGTGATTTCACCATGAATTCTCCGAATGTTGCGTCTCCAACCCGAGGTTGTCCAAATGTGTACACTCCCTCTAATCTCTCCAACAATAATTTTTCTTCATGGAACACCAAAATAGAAGGAAATAGGATGGCCAAAGCCCCACCCAAGCTGTGTCCGGTCACTACAAACCTTGTCCGTTCATTTTCTTTCATGAGTTCTCTAAGCTTCTCTCTGAGAGTGTAATAAGCCAAAGGGCGTCTTTCATGATCTTGTCGCTCTATTTCTTTTGGCCATCCAAGACACTTTTGTAAGCCAAGTGCTTTCATGAATCCCCCATGGATTTTTCCAATTCCTTGAATCTCATACCAAGAAATGTCAAAGTCAGAGCTCCAATCGTCGGCATTGAAGGGCTCTGTGCCTCTAAAGGACACAATGATGGTATCGTGATCAACTTTCTTGTCGCGCATCATGAAGGCTTGTGTTGAACATTTTTCTTGATAGTCTAGTAAATACAGAATTAATTAGATTAGATTATTTATGCAGCACTTATAAGTTGAGTATTAAAAAGTGGAAGAGAAGGATATGTGTTATATATTTTTTTGTTACCGTTCCAAAAGTTGAAAAATCCCAAAAACTCCATCTACATATTTGAAAGAAGAAGAAATTAATGAAGCATAATATTTATGAATATAGATGTGTATTTGATTTGATAAAAAGATTAAATAGTAAATGAAATTAGATAATATGGAAAAATTGGAGACCTTCCAGATATTGTTGACAGTTTGTGTAACGTGAGCTTCATTCTCATACACAAGTTTAGAAGCCATCATGCAAAGGGCACCAAAGTAATTGACATCACCAGGCTTTATACTTTTGTCCAGCGTTACTCTGCTATCCAAATGACCAATCATTGACAAGTACTCTGGCGATGAACTCTCCGGTATCTTCAAATTCACTGCATCAAAATTAAAAACACACACATATATTTATATTATTTCAATCATTTCCCTTAAGCTTAATTCACCGGATTTGAAAATTAAGGTTATTCTATATGAATACTATTTGATGATCTACTCTTTTGTTATTTGCTTTCTTCAAGTATTTTCATAATTTTAAATATACACAAATAATTTTTAAAATTTTGTTTTAGAATTTAATTAAGTAAAAATAATCGTGAAGAAACAAATCTTATTTTCAATAATAGAAAAAACAAAATTTTAACAATTATATCTACTGATTTAGAACTTATCAAATTTATCTTTATAAGTTTGTACTTTAAAAATGTTGGTAATATATCTTCTAAACTTTTGAGTCATTAGGTTAAACCCATTAGTTTAACATTTTCACCTTCTTAAATACTTGAACTTTTGATAGCATGTTCTATAATACTTAAACAACATATAATAGTGGATGTCTCATGATAACAACCTCACTATATATAGACTCAAAATGGATTGTTGAAAGTTTCTTTGTTTTTTCTATTTCGAGTAAATATGTCTAAATATACAAAAGTTTAAAGTTTAAGGACTAATTCAAAGAATTAATAAATACAATAATAAAAAGTTGATAAAATCAAAGCTTATAACTTTTTTTTTTTCTAGCTTTTGAATTATTTTCTATTTTTAAAAGACGGAAATCAAGTTTGATAATTACTTTATGTTTTCTCTATTCAAAAAAATTGAAAACTAAACATGTTTAATAAATGTTATTATTATTTATTTAAAAAATTAAAAAGATAGGTAGGTAGAAAATAACGTGGAGGCAGGAATGTTTCTTCTCCTTTTTCTTTTTGTTTTTTAAGTAGAGGAAAATAAAAGTCAGCATGAGGAAATTTTAGAGGATAACTCTAGAGAGAAAGAGGGCTTAGACAGATGTAAAGAAAAAATATTTTAGTTAAAGAAATAGAGAGAAATGTTAAAAGAGATTAGGTTAGATTTTAGAAAGAGAATAAAATTGAAAAAAATATATATATTATTAGTTAAAGAAAGGTTTATTGTCAGGTGCAACGTGCAAGTGCAATGTCTATGACTCTATGCCCATCACCAATAAATTAAAAATAGTGGGTCCTTTTCCAAAATAATTGAAGATATTAAAATATCACATACATAATCAAATAAAGAAAGTGATGTATATGTGAACAAAGTCAACTCGAATCAAGAGTATCACTGACACGATATTTTCTATTATTTTTTTCACAAATACTTCAGCTTATTCTGTATTGCCATTTTTCATAGTTTATTGTTCAATCATAGTTTTTAACATAATTCATTTTTTCCTTTTTTTAGAATAAAAAAATATTTGAAAATTTTCTACTGAGTGACTAAAATGAACCTCAAACACATAGAGGGACAGAGGCAGTACAAAGTATTGCTGTTATTTTTCTCTTTTTCTTTTTTCTCTGACTAAATTCGAATGGATGTGAAGAAAGGTAAATTTAAAATTTCAATAAATAAAAAAAAAAAAAACAAAATTACAAAAGAAATGCATAAATAAGCATTGGTTTGGCCATATTTAGTTTTCAAAAAAATATAATTGTTTAAAAAAAAAAAACTTTATCATACTAGTTTTCATCATTTCTAAATAAACATATGAATTATTAGTCAAATTCTAAAAAAAAAATCTAAAAAAAAAATAAGTTTTTAAAAACGGTAGTTCTCTTTTTAATCTTCTAAACTTTATTTGAATTTTGAAACAATTTTATAAATAAAGTAAGAAATCAATAGATAAAAATAATGAATAATTATAAACTTAATATTAAAAACAAAAAATTAAAAATTATCAAACGAAACGTGAGTGATGTTCTACTCACATCCGTTAAGTTATGTTGAAATAGTATTAGCTCAAATTGTAGGGAGATTTAAACTTAAAGGTTTAAATTTTTTTTTTTTTTTAGAAGACTTAAAAGTTAAACCTAATATAACTATAAAGAGATATAAATGTCTATCTATTTAAATAATGTTTCCAACCTAGGTAAATTTAATATTTTCAATAATATTTGACACTCCCCCCTATTTTCGGAGGCTTAAAATTTTCACAAAATTTATCTAATTGTTATCAATTGTAACTAAACCCAAAAAAGATAGCTAAAAAATTAAATTTATATAAGAAGATTAGGATTGGTAAAGTCTTCCATTTAGCCTCAAGTCAACTAATGAAATTTTGCCCCTCGCTTTAAAAGAAAAAAAAAAAGTAAGGAATAATTATGAAATTAAAAGAGGTGACTTACATCGTAAGAAGTTGAAGAGAATGCCGGAAAAGCCGTCGTTGGCTGATAGAAAGTTGAGAGAGAACTCGATGAAGAAGCCAAGCAAGGCGAGGGGTTTCTCAAAGAATCGGAGAAGCTTTAAGACGATAATAGAGAGAAAGATGAAGAATCTATGCCAGAAATTATGTTCTCTAGCATGACTAGAATCTAGAAATCTCCGTTTCTTGAGGTTGCTAGAAAACAAGAGGCGCAACAAGTCCCAAAACTTCACTTCTTCCGGGTTCAAAAGCATATAGCTATTGGAGAAGCCGCCGTTGCAATTATAAGCACGGCCACCCATGCCTGAGCTCATCATATTCTTAATAATCCCTTGCCTCTTTAGTCTTTGGGGAACTTATAACTCTCAACTCTCCTTCTCTGTAGCCCGATTTTCTTTATATACAATTATTTTGTGGATCTGTGTTACCTACATGCCCCTCATTCATAAATAAATAATTATTGTTACTTTACTCGCTCAAAGCTTGTCCATATAAAATAAAATAAATTCATGTGTAAAATGCGTACTAATATTCAATGTGAACAAGCCTTTATGGAAGGAATTCTGGTGTTGGTGGGATGTGATTTAGAAGAAAAAAAGAATAAATAATTACCTTTTTTTAGTCTTAACACAGGCAAGTATAATTTAGAAATATCTACTTTTGGGTGACTTAAAGTATCTATTTAGAACGGAATTACTTTAGTTTGAGCATTACCTTTTTTTTCAATCAGCTTAATTAACACATACAAGCAGAATTTAGAAATAACTACTTTTGAGTGGCTTAAAGTATATAATTAGAATGGAGTAATCTTAGTTTTAACATTTTAAAATTTCAACACAAATCTGTCCTAAAAAATAATAATAATAATAATACAAATCATTTACTATCTTTTAAAAAGAATACCTTTTCTTAGAAAAAAAAAATTAATACAATTTTTTATTTACTATATTTAAAAGCAATACTAGTAATAAAAAATGTTTTATTTTCTAACGACATATTTTTTAAGACTTTTTACAAGTCACTTTAATCTCTCTCTCTCTCGCTCTCATGTGTGTTTTTCAAAAATAAGTTTTTAATTAATCAAATTTTAAATATTTTTATTCATTAATATTTTTCTTAATATCAATTTCATCATCTAAAATCAATAAACTTGATATTAAACATATTTTAAATTATTAATTTTTTTACAAAGTTATAGAAGAAAAAAAAATGTGGGCATTTTTCTTAGGATATATTTCACACACACAGTAGAAAGGCGCGGGAAAATATGGGCATTTTGGCAATTTATGTCACGACTGCTTATATTATTGGAAGATGGTCCCACGATATCTCGACAGCTAGATAGCTTGTCTGTTTTTATTTAATGTGTTCGCTTATGACGTGAAATCTTGATTTAACAATTATAAAATTTGTTTTTCTTTTTTATTTTAAAATTATAACAAAGGGTGTGCGTATAGTGTATACTTCAATTTCAATCGAGAAAAAAAATGTATGTCAATTATATATTGACTTTGGTTTAATCCGTTATATAGACTTGAAACTAATAAATTTTTATTATAAACAATAGTTATAGATTAGTTTTACCGTTTGAACTATTTTCAAAGTATTTATTGGAAAAAAGAGATATATTTCAAAGCACAACTCTGGCTAGTTGATGAATAGAACACATTTAAAATTTAAGAAGTTTCTCCTGCATTAATTTTTTTTTAAAAAGTTAAAGTGGGAAGGGAGAAAGGAAGAGTAGAGGAAAAAAGAATGAAAAGAAAGAATAAAAAAGAATAACAATATATCTATATAAATAAACGAGACAACATCAGAACTTTAATGGTAGTGAGGATGATGACGAGGACAATAGACACGACAACATCAATATAGCCATAAATGGAGAAGGAAGAAGGGGGAGAAAGGGAAATATATTTAAATAAATATTAGTGTTTCTTTTAGTAAAAAATTTAAAAAATTATATATATTCTTATAATAATTGGTTATTAACATAGAATTGATGACAATAACTAAAAAAGAAATTACAAGCTTAAAATATGTCAAATTAAAAAATTCAGAGACCAAAATACTTTTTAATCTAAACTTTAGAAATAAAAAATGTTATTTTCCTTTTTTTTTAAATATATCATACTATTTTAATATTTATGTAAATATTTTAAAAGTTTTAAAGCTTGAATATAATTTAAATGATTATGGAATTATAAATATGTGATTGTTAATTAATCTGAAGAATAAATCAAGTACTTGTTGTTGTTGTTTTTTACTCATTCATAAAATATTAATTTTAAAACAAATCCTCACGGATTCAAATCAAGAAACATGCATAGCGGTTGGTTAAAATATGAAACTCCACCTATATATAAGGCCTCCAATGAAGATAGTTATTCTTCTGGGGGAAATCAATGTATAAGAACTAAATATGTTATTGGTAGATTTTAGTCAATGCCATCGGGATCCATAGGAAGTTTAGAATGAATTTAGAGACCCATGAGTTAGATAGTTAGAGTAAGCTCAGAGGACCCAATAACAGAGCTAGATTGTGAGTTCAGAGGACCAATGAAAAACTTAGAGTCAACTTAGAAGACTCGTGGAGAGCTTGCTTAGAGTAAGCTCAGAGGATCTATGAGGAAGCAAGAGTGAACTTAATGAGCTAAGAGGACCCATGGAGAGCTTAGAGTGCAAGTTCAGTGGATCCAACCCATACGGGAGCCTAGACTATGGGAAAAGCTAAAGTGTGAGCTTAGATGACCCATGCGGAAGCCTAAAGTGAACTTAGATGACACATGGGAGAGGTTAGAGTGATCTCAGAGGACCAATGGGGAGCCTAGAACAACTTTAGAGGACCTACGAGGGAGCCTAGAGTAAAGGGCAGTTATGAGCCCAAGCATCAATTATACATTACTATATCCTATATAAACGACCAAAGTCATTGGTCGAAGATACGCTAAAAATCATCTACTATAATATCCAACAATTTTTCCTTAGTCAATTATATACTGATGATTCTTCCCTTGTACTCTAATTAGTGCATTGATGATTCTTCCCTTGTACTCTAATTAGTGCATGACTTTATTTGCATTCTCAACAAATATCCATACAATAAATTAGTTGTTAAAACATTTATTTTATTTAAAGAATGGTGGAAGATTGAATCTCTAATATTTGCTAAACTAGACATTAACAGTGTCAAATTTTAATATACACTTACAGTATTTTATGGATATACGTCTCATCAATAATAACAAAATGTGGTGATTGCATCACTTAATGAACTACATGCAATTTTGGTCAAGTTAATAATTCATGGTATAACTATAACAAATTTCGTAGTTTAGGAAGATAACTAACTAAATTAAAGATTAATGGGTGTAATTGTATCAAAGTTCATAGTTGAGCAGTAGTTTAATTTGTGCAATTTTGTCTAAATAAAACCACTTCTAATTTTGATTAAGGGTAAATTACAAAATTCAATCTCCAAATGTTGATATGTGTGTGGTTTTGGTCCTCCCCTTTCAAAATTACAAATTTAATTTTTTTAAAAAAAAATTGCAAATTTAATTCTTGAACTTTCGAATTTAAAAATTCACAAATTTGTCAAATAAATAATTGAAAATTTAAAGTTTTATTAAATATAAAATTTAAATTTATATCTAATAAATCAATTATTTTTTATAAATTTTAAATTTGTTAGAGATCTATTAATTACAAAATTAAAAATGTAAGGATCAAATTAGACACAAAATTTAAATTACTTTTAAGACTTATATTATATTATAAGTTTTTGAAAATTTAAAAACTAAATAAACACACAGGTCAAAATTTAAGTAGAATTTGTAACTTCACTTTTAATTAGTTTTTTTTTTTTCTTTTAAGAACTTTTGATTAGTTTAAGGAGTGGACTATTATAATTAAATGTAATTGCAGTCGAGTTTATACCTAAATTTTCTACAATGGAAAAAGATGAGGACATTCTATTTACTTCTAATTATGGTGCTAACGGCTGCCACAAAGGCTCATTCTTCTTGGCTATGGACGAATATTGCATTGCGAAGATTGACACTAATTCCTATAGGAGTTGATTGATTGAAAAGGCTCTAAAGGAGTTGAATGATGGAATGGAGAGACTTTTGCATTACGCTATGCTTCTTATTCCAATTGATGAATCGCGTCACGAATTTGGAAACAGAGTCGAGAGTTCTCGTTCATTCTTCTTGGTTGTGGACGAATATTGCATGCGGAAGTTTGACATTCATTCTTAAAGGAGTTGATTGATTGATTGAATAGGCTCCTTAAGGAGTTGAATGTTCGAAAAAATCGTACTATGATAGTACATATTTCTCTCGTTGATTATTTGACACGTCATTAAATAATTTTTTAATTTATTGATTTATTTCATGAATCCAACATAGTTCTTAAATAATACTTTTGTGGCAAGCAATGAATGAAGGTAGTATGCAAAATTTCATACTACCGTAGTATTAGAAATTTTCTTTGGAGAGACTTTTGCATTACGCTATACTTCTTACGCTGCTCCAATAGATGATTCGCCATCAATGGAAGATCTAGAAACAGAGTCGAGAGTTCTATGACTCTGCCACTCTGGTATGGTTGGAGGGGCATAATGACCTGTAGAAATTTTTTAAGTGAAGATTAAGGATTTGGAAGCTGCAGAAATTTGGGATAATAAAGCGTTAAAATCGCCAATCAAATTTGATATCATATCTTAACATGAATTTAATATTAAGAATGTCGAACAAGTGAAAATGAATATTAAATGGGAAGGAAACAACAACACAGGGTTTGACATTCTGAACCAACCAGCTCTGATACCATCTTAAATCGTCAATTGACCTAAAAGCTTGAGTTAATAGGTGAAGACAAATTTAATATATATCTTAACATAAATTAAGAGCTAATGTGTTGTGATGAGTGAATACATTGCAAATCATTTGTAAATCTTAAGTTTAAAATCTAGCATAATATTTCTATCAAAAAAAAAAAAAAAAATCTAACATATAGGTGTTAGGAAATAAAATCTTAAAATTCAGATTTCATGTGTTTAGGGAATGGGCTAAAAACGGAAAACGATACAGCTACGAAAATTGGGTTTTGGGTTTCCCAAGTAAAACTTGGGCTTGCTAAACCCACACTCCTAAATGGGCTGGGCTCTCCCTAAACCCAATCCATCCTCCAAACACCCACATTTAGGTTTAGGGTTTAAAATAAAACTATAAAAAGTCCAAAGGGCTGCTTTGAAAATTCTAGAGCTCGGTACAATGAAAGACCCAATGGGCTTTTGCAAACCCTACTCTTGGGCTATCCAGCCTTCAAACCTTCAAATCTTTCAATTTTAGTCCTGTTAATTTAATTATGTATGTTGGTGTATGTTTTAAATTATTTGAACGTTGTATAAAATATATTCGACTAAAATTTCATCCTAGGTAAAGTTTTATATAACAAAAACTGCACTGCTTTTCTAATTTATAAGGGCTGACAATAAAGGTACACAAGGCCAAACTCAACCTTGATACATGCAGGTAAGGTCGATACCAACACCAACTATCCACTAGAGTCTGAAAATATATACCAATTTACTTATATATATATATATATATATATTATTAATTATATGACTAGCTCTTTATATTAAAAATACAAAAGGCGATATTTATATTAAAAATACAAAAGGCGATAATTTGTATCCCTGACCCTACATGGATTCGCCACTAACTAATTTTGAAGATTAAATAATTTTAATGAAAATTTCATAGAAATTAAATAATAAAAATTTCATAAAAAATTTAGTGCTTTAAAACAACTTTGAATGACTTTTTAGAAATTTGAATTTATGAACAAGTTATTTCAAGAGAAATACATGAATCCAAAATTTATGAAAAGCATTTATGAGTATTTAATTGGAAATTCTTTCTATTTTCATATATATATATATATGTGAAAATAACCAAAATACTCTCATACTAATTCACTTTCCCATGGTTGTCATCACCAGTAACTACCCTACTAACTACCACCCTCTCTTCTCACCAACCCTACTCGGGGACCACCAACGACCATCGATAACTACTGTTGCACACCTCCGACCACCATTTCGTCCACTACCACTGGCCATCACTACTACTCATCTATTGATGACCACTCTACTAACTACTTCCAAATATCTCATGTTAGCAACAAATTGTTGCCACCTCACAGTCGATATAGTCACTCTACTAACCACCAGATATCAAATAGTATGAGGTTCTATCTCAAAATCAATTGGCAATGCATAAGTAACCTATCTTTAATTTTTCCAATGTGTGATCCTCAACATGCCCCTTCAAGATGGTGCTTCTTTTGGGTTCACCATTCTTGATCGGATCCCAATTTCATTTTATTGGACCAACTACCCGTTTAAGCTTTATGGACTCTAATACCATATCAAATAGTATGGGGTTCTATCTCAAAACCAATTGGCAATGAGAGCAGTAACTCATCTTTGTTTTTTCCAATGTGGGATCATCAACACCAGACGATGTTAGAAAATATAAATTTGAAGTTATTAGTTTACAGTGTTAAATAGTTGTCCTTTGTAGAAATTTGACATTTATAGAAGCATTTTGATCGTCGAAGCAAACCAAACAAACTTATGTATAAAAACACATTTATGAAAAAATGTAACAAAAAAAAATATGAATGTTTTTTTTATATATAGTTTTAATATAAAGTGCTTAAAATAAAATAGATTTTTTTGATAAACACTTTTTCACCCTTAGGTTAGCAATGATATCATGTTAATATGACAAAAAAAAAAAAAAAATTAAAGGTTGTCTTAAATATTATGTGAAATATTTTATGCATTCTAGATTACATTTTCTTTTTTCAACCCCACATATCCACCATATAACCAACAAAAATAAAAAATATATATATTTAAAAAAAAAAAAAAAAAAAAGAGTTTGTTTTTTGAAAAAATATGATTAGACTAAATGAAATGGATGTAGTCTAAGATTCACTCAATATTTTTCAATATATATGCACACCACACTTGCAGTTGCAAACAAATAAAGGTCACTTACAAAATTGTACCAACACACAAGAATTAGTTGACTAGCCGCCCTAAATTCTATTTTCTTTTTTCCTTTTTTTTTTTTTTTTTTTTGTGGTTACGATGAACTATAAATAAACTACTTCAATCCAAATTGAAAAGAATATCAATTACATTCCCACGTCACTCTCGCTTATTCATTGATCAAATCACATTGTCCCAACTCAAAATATCAACAATCCCCCACAAATATACACCCTTCATTTTTTTCCTCCCAAAATAAAAATGCACTTATTTCATTTAAATATTTTATTATTATTATTATGGGGAAGAAAAAAAACCCAAAAATTGTTCGAATTCAGGCGGTGTGTCTATTTTTTAAAAGTTCCCACTATAATAATGAGGGAGGCCCGTGAGGCCGTGCATCCAATCTTTAATTAAAAAAATATATTCGGAAATCTTGGTCTCATACTTTTCTGTGCAATCTCAGTAAATCTGCGAATGAATTAAATAAAAAAAAAAATTTGAAAAAAGGGACGGCGGAGAAAATCTGGAAAGTAAGTAGAAGAGCCACGTGGACGGCAGGTATGGAGGGAGTCAAAATCAAACACGGCTGCCTGAGGCCACGGTGGCACAGTCGCCGGTGGGGCCCAACCCACGGAAGGAAACTTGTTGGAATTGGAAATGAACTCTTGGCTTACAAGTCGGGTTAGGTCAATAACGAAATTGACTGGTGCCGTCTATGCAGTCACGCACCGGCGGCTCCGGAAATAGGTTCTTTGTATCTACAATTGGTGGAATTATAAGTTTAGATGCAAAGAACAAAAATTCTTTTTTCGATTAATTTATATCATAAATCACAAATATCTTAAAATAGAAGCCTTGTCGAAGGAGTGCGGCAACATTTTCCTTATCACAAATTTTCGTTTTAATTAATGCATTCAACCAACTCTAAAATTCCTTGGATTCTAGAATTAAATGTAATGTCATGCCAGAAAATAGATACTGTGCAACCAAGTTGAATAGAGTTCAATTAGTTAATTAGGACTTATTTTGGCAGAGAATTTAAAAACATTAATTCGAGAAGAAGAGATTCCATAAAAACAAAATTGTATTTCATGTTTTTAGATATGTATTTGGTAGTAAATTTATAAATTGAATTCCAATTGTTTAAAATATATTTAATACTATATTTAAAAATCATAAAACATTTAGCACTAACATTTTGTTCACAATAAATTACTATTATTTTATTTATAAATATAATTTATGTTAAAAAAAAGAGAAATTGTTGTGTATAGAAAAAAAAAACAAAAGTAATTACACATATAAAAAAAATGTACTCCATGTTTTTGTATTTCTCATTTTTTTTTTCTATATGTGTAATTACTTTTGTTTTCTTTCTATTTGTGAAAAAGACCCCTTTAAAAAAATTATATAATTATTATTTTGCAATATTATATAATTCATTAGAAACTACATAATACCAATTGAGTTTTTAACATGATATATTGTAGAACTAAATGTTTTTATCTTTATTTGATATAATTATGCATTCTAAAGTTTAAAATTTAAAATCTGGATACAACAAAAATATAAAATATTTGTTTTCAGAATTTGCATAGTTTGGATAACAGATTTCAAAAATAATTTTTAGAAATAAAAGTCAAGTTGTTTGTCAAATGCGTATATTTATTTAAACCATTAAATCTGAAAGCATAAAACAAAATTTGATTCTCTACCAAATAAGTCTTTCTTAACACCTTATATCATTTTCATCCAAATCAAGAATTTCTATTTTCATGGTTGAACTTCATAATAAATAAATAAATAATTATATATTTGTTGGGATTTGTGAACTTTGTAAAGATTCGCTGAATTGTCAAATTTAGTCAACTTTGTACGAAGTTCAATTTATTTCTTTATTTATTTATAGTTAAAATGAGTTAGTTGTAAGAGTTTTTATTATTTAATTTTTAATGCGGTGAGATTAAAGCAATGGGTCAAATTTACGGCTAAACAAGTAAAGTCGTTTTGAAAATTGAGAGAGCTATCCAACAACACAGGTTATATTTCAAAATAATTTATGATCAAGAGACTTTCTATTATAACTTAAAAGTAGAATTTTATACTCTTACAAAAAAAAATTAATACAAATAACTAATATCATGTTTACTTCTAATCAATCATCGTAATATAAAAAGTGTGGTTCATTTAAATACATACTCATAAAATTAATTAACAATATTATGTGAATTATGCATAATAAAAAAAAGTTCATCACGATTTCAACAATTTTAATTACAAAGCAGTAAATATGGCCTAAATTAGTTTAAAACACTAATTAAACTAAATTAACAATTAAGTTTATACATAGAGAAATTTTGATGCAATTAAAAGTAAACATAGTTGTTTTTTTCTTGGACAAAACTATTATTTTAGGTAGTGGATGTGAATGTGATGAAGTTTTTTTTTTTTTTTTTTTTTTTTTTGGGGGGGGGCGCGACTTTATTCCGTGCCCCATGAAAACAAAACAAAAAAAACTATTAATTTGAAGCATATTTGGACATATTCATCAAACTGCTGCCATTTGTACAACGTGTAAAATGTTAGAGTATTAATTTATAATTCCCAACAGAAAATTAAGCGCAAACTGGTTACCTATAATTTATGTCAAAATCCAACACATTTTTTGTTTAAAATTGATTTGTCAATATCAAGTTCATAATTAAGACAAGAATTCTAATGTGAGTTCATTAAACATTTTTCTATTCTTTTAGGCGAAGAGATGTCTAACAGTATTGAATCTAGAAACTGCTAGCTTTTATAATTACTTTACATCCTAGACGGCATCTATTTGCATTTCATCAAATTGTCTAATCACAATTTACTACCAGACAAGTTCACTTTACTTTTTTTAAAAAAAATATTTTAATTATTTATGTGTCCATAATGAAAGTGAGATGCATAAAGATAAATAATGTATAATAAAATGCACTCAAGTATTTTTCTTTCCTTCCTTTTTGGAGTAGAAACAAAGGAACTTTATGTAGGATTAAAAATTTCCTAGATTTATTAATTATTTTTTGTTAAAATATAGTAAGTCCATAAAGATTCTAACACAAAAAAAAAAAAAAAAAACCACAAAGTGTGATTGGTTTTTCACACCGTACAAATAAAGAAGTGGTTAAATTATAAATTTAGTCTCTATAATTTAGAGAAAATAAGAATTTATTTTCTATGATTTGATAAAATTTCATAAATTGTTTTTATGGTTTGATAAAATCATCATAAATAGCTTTTATCGTATAAACTATTTATGACAATTTAATCCGACTAAATTTTAATTCTAGATCATAAGAATTACCTTCTAATTTTATCCAAATAATAGAGACCAAATTTATAATTTCAAATAATAAGGACCAAATTTATAATTTTAACCTAAAAAAAGTGATAGAAACAGTTTCACCCAATAACATCTTTAATTGACATCATAAGAGTAGCTTCATAGTAACGCAATACATGATGAAATCAAACGTACACCAAAATTCGGGACATGGATAGTGTGAATCCAACGGGGAAGAAGCCGGGTTTCAATTTTGACTTAGATTAATCAATTGTGTAATCACAAGAGTTAATTTTGACCATTGAAATTGGTTTATTTGGAGGTCAATAAAAAAAATACAAGTCTTCCCATTATTTCAAATTAGACGGTGATGCTGTAAGAAGAAAGAAGCTTCGCTGCCTGCTTCGACACTCCAAATTATAATGCCTATGGATTATTGGTTGGTTTGATAGCAGTAGCACCACCCCACCCCCCACGTGTTCTCAAAATATCTGCCTCCATCAAAATTAAATTTAAATATATATATATATATATATCTCCCTCTCCTCTGGCCCTCCCCTTTTAATATTCCTATACCTGTTCTTCATTATTTTGGGAACTACTTGTACTTATAAACTTATAAGACTACCCTACAAAAGTTTAACGGGTACTTACTTTTAAATAGTACACCTTCTATCATAGCTGTACTAATTAATTATGTTGTGCTATTCTTCAATTTCTTGTCTAATCATTCAAAATTTAATAATTAATTTAAAGATATAGGACCATGTATAGATTCCTCAACAATAGATAAATGGTTAGAAGTAGGATCAATGTGTAGAAGCAATATCTTTATTTATATGAAGCAATTTGAGTAAAAAAAAAAATAGTCACGAAAACTTACTATTATAGAGAAATTTTCATATGAAAAGGTCAAAACTAATTGGTGGGATGGGTATCAAAATCAGAAGTTGACTTGAAAATAACATCATATATTTGCATAATTTGATCTCTGATTTGGTTGTTCCAACTTTTGGGATTGATTTAAAAGAAAATCAGATTTCATTGTCAAAGGGGGAAGAAGGAAGAAGGAAGAAGGAAGAAGGAAGAAGGAAGAAGGAAGAGGGAGGGGAATGAGAATAATGAGACTTGAAGGAAAAGAAATGAAATATGAAGTAAAGGGTGAGGCGGAAAATAAAAAAAATAGAAATGTATGGAGTGGAGAGTAAATGATGGGTGGGGCATTTTGTCAAACAGGTTGTACTTATTTAAAGTACAGTGTAGCTGTCAATTGGACCCAATACCCTAACAACGCGTGTCCATATGCCTTAATCTTTATGATGTGAATCATGTGGTTCTGTGATTCACTACCAATCTTCCGCCGACAAACACTAACTCAACTTACTCTTCACTCTCTTCTCCTCCATCATTTTAAATTCCTACTTTTATTTCGTCCTTTCATTCGTAAGACGCTAAATTCCACTTATTTTCTTTTCTTTTTTTTTTTTATTTCCTTTTATTCCCCTCCTTTCAATCATTATAGTGTGGATTTTATTACATTTTAATTATGTTATGCTTCATTTTAGAATCTTATAATTCATCTTTTAACTTATAAATTTAGTCGAAAAAGTTAAAAATATATTTCATATAATTTATAATTAGAATTTAGTCTTTATAGTTTTATAAAATTCTCTTACATAATTTCGATAAGAACTGTTTATGAGATTTTTTTTATTAAACTATAACAAATTAAATTCTTTTTTTCTTTCAAATTATAAAGACCAGATTTATAATTAAACCTATAATCTAATATATAATCCATTCCCAAATTTTACTCAATATTAGAAATTCTATTTTGTATAAGAAAATACCATGCTATTTGTAGTCCATAATTCAGCAACAATAAAACTGCCATATTGTCACAAATATAGAATAATGAAAATTAATTTTCTTATTATTTCTTACAAAAAACGAAATTAGGGCTGCCAGAGCTGCTTTATCCATGTTGAACTTATCCCCTTTTTTTCCTTGATAAAACAACTGTGATCATAATCAAATAGGAAAAGTTAGCATATATTGTATTATTATATTTCAAAAAGTATATGGCATTATATCAATAAAATATTTGGAAAGATGACGTTGCTTAATTAATTGATTTTCTTAATATATTTTGATGGGTTGGATGTTGAATAACAAATATATAGCCTAATTAAGATAATATTCTATTAAACTATATTTGAATTGATTTCTTTTTAATTGCTGTTGGATTTCTCCTAATTACAAGATCATAGAAAGTAGTAAGAAAATAATATTGAAATAGCTATAGATGTTATCCAAAATCTATGTTTCAGTTAATTAGTTTTTCGAAAAATTTTGCAGTGTGAAAAAAATAACAAGAAAATGTTAAATTATAGGCCTAATTATTCTATTTCTAGTATGATGTTTATTTGACAAAATTTGAAAGTATTTTCATTACATTTTCTAATTTTGAGTAATAAACCTACATTTAGTTTTTTGCTAATAATACGATGACACGCCCTTTGCTGTACGGTGATGGTGATGCGGCCTATATTTTGATGGCGAGGTTGGTGCACTCAAATCATCATATTCTAAACATTTTTAATTTCTACTTTTTTTTATATAATAAATTTACTCTTAGATTCTTAATCAATAAAATAATAAAAGGTAATGTGACAAAACAAAATTACAATAAAATATGATACTCTTTTGTCACCTCACCTCAATGTGCAAAGTACCTGCAACCAATAATTGATGGCATGCATAGTGATGATTTTGTTAAAAAAAAAAAAAAAAGAAAAAAGCATAAAGTAGATTTATAAGGTGCCCTGCTATTATCTTTCTTTTTGAATACTCAAAACTCTATCAATAGGGCTTTAAATAGAGGCCTCCATTTTCACTTTCGTTCTAAGCTATTGGCTCTATATGTATGTCCTTGCTCACCTCTTTTTTTTTTTTCCATATATATAAGCTTCTTGACTTTGAAATAGATAGTACACGCTATTTATGAGTTCACCTTCATTTTTTTAATTTATTTTAAAATTTCATATAAATGTATGTGAAAATATAGTAATTTAAGAAGCGGATTTTAATTTGATCATTATGAATCAATTCCTAATTAATTCTTAATGATATCAAGTTATTATTTATCGTAGTTAGTTAGGTTTTCAATAATTTACCACTATTTTTCAAATAATCATGATTAACTTTTTTTTAAAAAAAAAAACAAATAAAGATCCGCCGCTTTGAAAATGTTAAAAGAACTAGGAAAAATTACTTTTTTAGTCCCCAAGTTTTGAACAATATGTGCGTTTTAAAAATGTACCTTTTTAGTCCCTTAGTTTATAAAAATAGGTCCATTTGGTTCCTGAGTTTTCAAAATATACCTTTTCAGTCCCTGAATTTTTAAAAATAGGTCTAAGAGATTCCTCAAATAATTTTTTATTATTAATTTAAATAATTATATGACATTTTACATTATAAGAATAATTTTTAAAAACTATTTCGTCTCTAAAACTATTTTTTCTAATTTTAAATATCATATAATTATTTTAAAAAAACTAAAGAAAAAAAATACTCGGAGGACCTTTTAGACCTATTTTTAAAAATTCAGGGACTGAAAAGGTATATTTTGAAAACTCAGAGACCAAATGGACCTATTCTTATAAACTGAGGGACTAAAAAGGTATATTTTTAAAACTTAGGGACCAAACGCACATATTGTTCAAAACTTGAGGACTAAAAAGGTAATTTTTCCAAAGAACTAACTTTTTTGTACGTAAAGTATAAAAATGGGCGCCGTTGCTAATTTTCTTTTATCTATGGAACGAAATATTTTGCAATAATTTGAAGGAGTACTACTTTTTTGCTAATCAATTTTATTTTTCTTATTGTAGATCATTGCTTCCACTACATTGTGAAGGAGCTTGCCGATATTCATTTTCATATTATAAAAGTTCCATTTTAAGAGGTCGATCCACATTATTTTTCTATTAAGATTAATATTTTTTAGAAAAATGTCTTATTGTATTTTACTTTATTTTAGCTTTAGCTAAAAAAAAAAAAAAATAGTCTTTATTCCCTTTTTTTAGTATGTCTTTTTAAAAATGTATGTTCAAAAGCTATTTTGATTATTTGCTCATCCCCTCAATGAATGCTTTTATAGATAGAAATACATACAAAGTGGGAAAATTGTGTTAGGAAAACATAATTTTAAATCTATAAAAGGAAAAAGATGTTCATAGTGAGGAATATATTATATTCCGAATAGAGATTTAATAAAGGAAGAAAATTTAAAAAGTGGTATGTAATTAAAGGTTAAAAAATGAAAGGAAAAAGAAATAAACGAGACTTGAAAAGGAATTTTTTTTGTCAATTAAAGTAGTTTATCGGTAAAATTATTAATAAGTCCTTTTAACTATATATATAAAAAAACAAGGAATTTTTTTTTTAAATAATGTTAATTTAATAATATATGACAAAAATAGGGTAGATAAGAAAATAATATCAAAAATGGGGTTGTAAAATCGTGTACCCGGTCCACGAGTTACCTGCCACATCTGCAGGTCAAAGATTCTCGTTGCCACGCCGCTGCCACGCACCTGCCACGTAGTGAAATCGTGGACCGGGTCCACGAGTTCCATACTCGTGGACCGGGTCCACGATTTTCAACCCCTCTTCTTCACTCCTTCTCTTCTTCACTCATTTCTTCTTCTGCCGCCCAAATTCCTCTCGCCGCTGCCGTGGTCCGCCGCCCACCACCGTGCTGCCGCCGTCTCCGCCACCGCCGCCGGTAATTTTTTTTTTTTAAACACAAAACTTGTTATGAAGTTTGTTTTGGTTAATATTCAGTAAATCTAGAGTGTGAAGCTTGTTTGTTGATTAATATTGAATATTTATTTATTTTGTATAAGATTTAGTATTTTTTGACCATTAGATTTGATTTTATAATTTTGTTTTCGGATTGCATGAGTTTGGGATTTTTTTTTAAAATAATGTTAATTTAATAATATATGACAAAAATAGAGTAGATGGGAAAATAATCTCAAAATTAGGTGTATCTTTATTTATTTTTTAGTGATTTCGCATCATAGATCCGGGTTCTGGCAATCAACAAGAGTATTATGAACATCCATTCGTCGTCATCGAAGAGGATATTGATGAATTAATTTATCAATAGCAACACTTTGAAGTGCCTGTACCTCGTCGTCCGCACCGTCAACGAAGACATCCACCATGTGGCACATGACTCGTGTGTAATTTAAAGTTTAAGTTTTTATGAATTTCTAATCTTCAGACGCATTTATATGAATATGCTATAAAATAACAATATTAAGAAATGTAATTGTTGATTAAAAAAAAAGAAAGAAAAGAAAAATGGAAATCGTGTAGGAAATCGTGTACGGGGTACACAATTTTACAACCCTATTTTTGTCAATATTTTCTTCAACCACTCTATTTTTAGGATTTCTTTACTATGTACCCTATTTTTGTCAATAGTTCAAAATTCAACATTAATTTTGAATTTTGTCCAAAAATAAGTCTTATTTATTTTAATTTTATGCAGCCCCATAAAGACAAAATTAAATAAGGAGATTGATTAGAAAAGAAAAATTATAAATTGTGTTGGACAGAACTAAAACACTATGCATAGGGATAGGAGAGAGAAATCGTAGCCATAAATGAAACTTGAAAGTAGTATATTAAATCTTAAATCTCAAATCTAATGCACCTAACGAATCGGGTGGCAGTTTAGTCATTTACACAAAATGAATAAATAACACACGAGGCATCGCTTTTAAAATCCGCGTGGGGTTCAGTAAAAATCTTGGACGGTCCACCATATCAACCACGTTTCTAAAATACTGCCTTACGTTTAACACTCTCTCTCCCTCTTTAGATGTGAAAACAACTTCCCTTCCGCATGCAATTTCTAAGTTTATCACGTGCTCTAATTTTTCTCCTTTTCCTTTTCCTATTCCGTTTCCTTTTAACCTTTCCTTATAAATGAGCGCTCTTAGCCAAACTATTTGTTGCAAATTACGATTTTCTTTTCCTTTTCTTCTCGTCAACCTAAACCCGCCGACGATCCTGACTTCCAATTTTGATTCATTCTACCCAACCATGGAGTGGGTTCGAGGAGATGAGATTGGGCATGGAAGTTTTGCCACCATCAATTTCGCTACGCCTTCCAACACTTATTGTGGAAATCAATTTCCTCCATTAATGGCGGTTAAATCATCTGCAGCTGTTTGCTCTGCCTCGCTCAAGAACGAGAAGCAAGTTTTGGATCTTCTGGGTGATGATTGCCCACAAATTATTCGGTGTTTTGGGGAGAGTTGCAGTTACGAGAACGGCGAGGAGCTTTACAATTTGTTTCTCGAGTATGCTAGTGGTGGGAGTTTAGCCGATAGAATACAGAGCCGCGGTGGTCGGATACCGGAATTTGAGGTTAGACGGTATACGAGGACGATTCTCGAAGGGCTTCGGTATATTCACGGAAAAGGATTTGTTCACTGCGATGTAAAGCCTAGGAATATTCTCGTGTTTGATGACGGTGATGCTAAGATTGCGGATTTTGGATTATCGAAGAAGGCGGGAAAAAACAGAGCAGAAACAGGGGAAGAGGTAGGGAGATTTCAATTGAGAGGCTCTCCTCTGTACATGTCGCCGGAATCGGTGAACGATAACGAGTACGAGTCGCCGTGTGACATATGGGCCGTCGGATGCGCGGTGATTGAGATGTTGACAGGAAAGCCCGCGTGGAATTGCCGGCAGGGATCCAACATCTATTCTCTGTTACTCAAAATTGGGATCGGAGAGGAATTGCCGGAAATTCCTAAAGATCTATCCGAAGAAGGGAAAGATTTTCTCGGAAAATGCTTGGTGAAGGATCCTGCAAAGAGATGGACGGCCGATATGCTTCTGAAACACCCCTTTGTATCAGACTCCGGGCGCTCTGTTCCATTGACGACCATGGACGAACCATCAACGTCGCCGAGATGCCCTTTCGATTTCGAAGATTGGGCATCGATTCATTCACAAGAGGCCGATCAGAGATTTGAGGAGGAATCAAATTGTTGGTTAAATTCGTCGTGTTCGTGGTTGTCTTGTCCGAAGGAGAGGCTGCTTCAGCTAGTGGACAATGGGCCAGTTAACTGGTCCGTCACTGACAGTTGGGTCACCGTCAGATGATTTCTAATCACGGTTGGATTCGGCCGTGGACAGAAAAGACGGAGGGATATTTTGGGGTTGAAGAATTTTATTTTTTTTAGAAGATCTTCAATCAAAATGAACGGTCCAGGATTCAATTGATTTGTTGATTAAATTTTGATATATATATATATTAGGAAATTTGGTGGAGATAGATAGGTGCACACGGGGTTGAGTTGATGGATGAATACACCAAATATGGTGTGGTCCAGTGTACATAAAAACCTATTTTTTTTCGTTCATATTGGAAATAATATATGATCATTACTTTCCAATTAAAATCATAAACGTGAAAAATATATAATTTCATTAATTTTGAGGGTAGGACTTTTTTTATCAAATATCTTTAGAAGATCTTTTTGATAAAAAATATTAATTAAACGGACCAATGTAGATAATTATGATCCGTTTCCCATTTATATCTTAAGTTTACCGAAATTATATTTAAATAATATAAAGAATGGAATATACCTCAATTGGGTCAATTTTCTTTTCGCAATTTGACCCCTTGTTTATTAATTGAGTTCAATTTACGGGTTATAAGATTATTTTTTAATAGAAAATATATAATAAATTGTGAAGGTAAAAATTATATCCATTTAATCTTAATGATTTAATCTTAATGTTCCATTTCTTTTTAAAAAATAAAGAGAATATTCCAATATGAACTATGGAGGCGTAATTATTGTCTAAGGAGTTAAATGGTCTATATTTGAAATAAGTTGAGAGTTAAATGGTTTGTGTTTGGAGTGAGTTGAGAGTTAAATGGTCTGTGTTTGAAGTGAGTTGAAGTGGAATGTTTGTGTTTAGAGTGCAAAGATATGGTCTTTCACTAATAAACTAAAATTATTTTGTATCGTGCAATATTTGCTAATACTATAAATTTAGTTGTGATATTTGCAACGGTATTTTTTTTCCCATTTAAACGGTACTCAACAAATAATTTCTATTTAGTTGACCTTATTAAGGTTACGGACAAAGTAAACTTTTGGAGAAAAATGTGATTTTTTTGGAAGAGTAAAAGAAGTCTAAGAGGGACTATTTAATAAGTCATAATCCAACTACAGTGATTGAAAACTCTTAGCCAATTAAACTAAACTTATAGGGTGACTAAATTAAAGCATGTAATAAACATGGAAACCAAATTAAGATAAAGTAAGTCAACTAAATTATCTACATTCTTATGTTCATACTTATCATGAGAAAAAGAATTCCAATTCCTTTAAAATTCAATCAATTAAATACATAAACTAAGCATGAGTCGCTGAACAATAATTTCCAAGTGATCCCTAATCTTGTTTACAGTGATAAGGGTAAAAAAAAGGTCCATGAATTGATTTTTAAAAATAAATGAATCAAATGGTTAAGGTGTGAAAGGAAACTAGTTGGGGGGGTTAGATAACTACAGGAAAGCTTTGGCAAGTAGTTAAGTATGAATAATGAATTGATATACAATTGGAAAGAATTGTAGATAATGAGAAAATTTGGTAGCACCAAACACCCAAAAAATAAATATGAATCATATCATAGGGACTAATCCAATGAATTTTGAAGCAAAGCAGGAAGCTTCGTTTTGCTGAAGATTTCAATTCAAAAGCTGGTGGATTTCCAAAAACCTTTTACGTTTCATTCGACAATCAAAATTCAAACTTGGAGGGTCAAACCCCTTCTCTTCCAAACAGATAATAACCCCAAAAAATGAAATCACAAAATATATTAGTGTATGATATATGAATATAAACTAACAATTTTTTTTTTTTTTTTAATTTCTAATTTTAAGCTGATGAGCGGTATGTGCATTTATTCTTGAGGGGAATGGGCTTGTTCATATTGGTAGGGTCCATTACCACGCTGCAATCCACGCTCTTGTAGAATTTGGGCTTCACCAGTTTTCCCAACACGTTAGCTCTGGACCGGACCGTGAATTGAAGGTTTAGTGGTACCGGTTCGACTGGTTTTCCGTTGACGCTGCCCAGACTGGCTCCGCCTCCGTACAACGGAATCCCGCTTCCTTTTACCGTTACCGTTATGCCTCGTTGGCTCTTCCTCGCTTGGTGGAATTTTTGCATCTGCATTTTCAACAAATTAATTTTGTTTCTAATTTTCTTATTAAACACGTTTCTTACGTCTCTTTTTATCTCAAATTGATTCCATAATTTCCTTACCTTTTCAAGTGTTTAATTTAAAAAATAAATCATTTTTGAAGAAGAAAAAAAATTGAAATGTATTTTAAACCGTTTTTGTCAAAAAAAAAAAAACATTTTGAAAAATATTTTTTCTCTAGTCAATCAAATGAGCACTGAATCTTTTAAAATTATTTTTAAATTCCAAGGAAATTTTGAAACTTGTGTGACTGTTTTTTTTTTCCAAAGTTAAAAGGTTAGAAAATTGTTCCTAAACTATTTTTTTCTCTTATTCATTTTTAGAATTGTGTTATAATTGTAAGAGTGATGAGAAAGTTGCTAATATTTTAAATATTTGCCTATCTTTAATTTAGCATTTGCAAACCAAAAGCAATTCCTAAAGATCTAGTAGATGATCATTATATATATATATATATATATATATTATATATTTTACAAGTTAGGATACAAATCAAGAAAGCAAATGTTAATAATTAAAATCTTGTTGTATAACTATCTGATTTGTAAACTTTTTATTTTTTAAAGTTTTACTTGTTTTCACACTATTTATTTATAATGATTTTTATCTTAGGTGAGAAAACATATGAATTCTTAGTCACATTCTAAAAAAAATAAATTTTTTTCTCTCTTAATTTTTAACATTTTGATTGATTTTGAAAATATTTCAAAAGTAAATTACATAACAAATAAACTAAAAGGTTGAATGTTAAATGTAGAAGTAGTGTCTATAAAATTAAATTTAAAAAATCAAAAACAAAAATGTAAAGAGTAACCAATCGAGACCTAATTTATTTAATTTATTAGTTTTGATGTATTGTTTTTTGAAAAAAAAAAAAAATTGGTACATGGAAAAAAAAACATAAATTTATTAATTGGCTTTTAATAGTTTTTAAAAATTAAAGAAATCAGTTAAAATTTTAACAACATTCTAAAAAAAGATGCTTATTACATAAGGAAAAAGAATATACATTTTTAAAGAAAATCGAATTTTTTAAAAAAGAAAAACTATCAAATGGACTTAATTGAATAAAATACTAATGAATGATCGAGAATTTAATGTTTGTTTTGATGAATTAGATCTACTGAATCCAAAGCATATAATCTTTAATTAAATTTGAGGAACAAGGCAATGTGTACTTGTCTGGTTCATGAACTCGATAGAAAAAGAGATACATCGTGAGATTAAATTCAGAAGCGCATTAGAAATGAAAGAGAGTTTGAGAGATTAGGGAATTGCATACAGTTCCAGAGGCGAGCGTAAGCTGGGAATACGAAAGCTGAAGCGGAGTGGAAGTAACATGAACTCCGAAAAACGTCGCCGTATTTCGAAATACGAACTTCACCGTCGCATTCATCGTCACCAACCCGGTGGCAACCCCTGAAAAATCTGCCCCCGCTTGGATCACGAACTTGTCAAACAAAATGCTCTGCCAAATTCCCCACCATCAAATCAATCATTAACCACACTTAATTACCTTTTCTAAGTTTTAAAAAAGAAGATTGAAAATTGGACTTACTTTCATCAGAATGGTAGGTTTCTGAGGCCGGCTGGCACCCCACAAAATGAGAGAAAACAGAGAGAAAAGAACCACAAAACCAATAACAAAAGCAAGGAAGTAGCAACGGCGGGTGAAGCCGTCGGAGGCACCGTCGTCATCGAGGAGGCGCTCTTCTTCAATGGCGTCGAAGCGCTTCCAGGGCTTGGGAATCTTGTGATTGGCGGGCTTGCGAGATCCGGGCTTGACGGAGGCGGAAAATCGGGTGGAGGAGGAGTCACGTGAGTGTGGGCCCAACGAAGAGTTGGAATGGGAGTGAGGGGGGGACCCCATTGGGCTGAGAACTGGGCTCGAGTGGAACGAGTTCGTAGTCTTTTCCCCATCGTGCGAATCCCGCGACGGGCTCTGCACATAGTAAACTGGTCGGCGAGAGCTGGGCGACCGTGTCGGCGACGACGGCGTGAGACTACTCACCTCGGAGTCGGTCTTGGCCAGAACCACCGACATTGTGAGTAAATTAGCTTTTAGGGAATGGGTGGGGTGAAGTAAGAGATAAAGAATGTGGAGAAGAGAAGCAAGGGATTTGAAGTGTGAAGGGTGAAGTGAGAAAATCGAAATGTATATATATTAAGAATCTTGCAGAAGCGTACGTATTGGAAAAGCACGTTGGTGTTGGGATTTGTTTACTGTGTCCAAAGTATTTTGTTGGAAATGAAGGGCTCTAATTAAGAAGCGGCAAATTGTGTAGTATAGATCTGGGCATTACAGACAAGTACAAGATTTTGTGAGATTTATGGGCCTTTCTTCGGGTGGGCCTTTTTCTAACCAATCGTCCTTTCTTTCTTTCTGGTACATTTAATATTTATTATGAATATGATTTCTTGATTGATTGACCAATGATCATAGGGTTTTGTAATTTGTGTTTATTTATGTATCCAACCAACCTTATATTTCTCTATGCAAACTCTTTTAGTACTTCTCTCTTCCTTTTTTTTGTTTATTTATTGTTTCTTAATGTTTATTTTCATTCAACAACTCATACATATTGATATTGGGAGATCATTAAATTATCCAACATCATCGATCTCATTTAAATAATAACAAAGATATAGCTCGTTGTTTTATTGATCCTACGCTCTCAATTCTGTCATTTTCTTTAAGTTTTACGAAAGAAAAATGTGAATACAAATCTTTAATTTTAAATTGTGTATAGAAAATTTTAATTTTAAATTAGGAAAAATCAATTACGTTGTCTGGTAAACTAATATTAAATTGGTGCAATTTGATTATATGGATTAAAGTAGACTTATTATTTCAATTATTTTAATAGCAATGTTTTAATTTATAATTTATTTTAAATTTTGTATGATTTGAATTACAAGGTGCAACTAATTTTGTTTAATCTAAATTATTTCATAAAAATTTAAGAAAAATAATTATAAAAAATTGAATCAATTAAAACTTAAGAATAGATGTGACAATTCTAAAAAAGAAAATAATAATAGATGTGGCAAATTATATTCATATGAAATGATAATTTTGAGATTAGTAAACAATTAGAGAAGGTAACTAATTTTTAGAAAAGTTAAATCTAAAAGTTAATATTTATAGTTGAGTAACCAGGCATTGATGGTGATGAGGGTTGAATGCGCTGTCAGTGGACATGGTATAAAATGTTAGTGATATATGAAGTTGGCCTCTAAACAATGAGTTGAGTTCATATCTCAACTCATCTCCTCACTTGAGTGTTTGGTTCATCTCCCTCATGCTCTCTATTTTTGTGTTTTTTTTCTTTGCAGGCATCTCCTCGGCGAATTTGTCTTTTTTCTTTTCTTCATTAATTATTGTATGAACCGATCTCGTTTTTTTTCATTTGTTTTAAATTTTGGTTTACAATCATTTGTTTTAAATCTGAAATAGTTGCTTTCTTTTTTTCTTTTTCTTTTTCTTTTTTTTTGTTTGAATCTCCTCAATGGGTTTTATGGTTTTAGATTTCACTGTCGATCTCTCTTTTACTATTTTCCTTATTTTATATCACTTTTGCACTTATATAGATTTGAAAAAGTTTTTTTTTTGTTTTTTTTTTAATTTGCATGTATAGATCGCAGCTATCTATATTCGAATCCATCCTGTGTGTTTGCATCGACTGACATGTCGTTTTTTTTTCTTTTTTGTTCTTCAGTGTTTGCATGTCGTTTTTATTTGTATCCACCTTTTTTTAAATGATATAATATTAAATATGTCTTCATCCATTAGTTCAAACTTTTAGGTCAATCAACAATTTTCATGGTATCAGAGTAGATACGTTGTTATGCATTTCATCTCCCTGATCCATATGTTCATCCAAACCCACTATTCTGCTTTTGTTGGGGTGTTTGCATCTCTATTTCGAAGTGTCAATTTTAGATATGAACCCCTCCATTTTCTTTACTCTTTTTGTTTGCATCTCACACAGGCTCGATTGAATACGTTAGGTTTTTAAGAATGAAAAAAAAATGTCAAGTCTTTAAGTAATTAAGTGTTAAAAATTTGTGTATAGGATATGTGAAGTTTTTAATGATGGAACAAGAGTATATTAAGTAATTGTGTGTTACGAAAATTTGTGTTCAAATATGTTGAGTTTTTAAGAATGAAAAAAATTATGTTAAGTAATTGAGTATTAAAAATTTTAGAAAAATATGCGAGTAATTGAATACTTACACTAAAAAGTTAATATAGCAAAAAATTCAGGAGAAAATTAGAATTCTTTAGAAAAATTGCACAGAAACTTTAATTCAACTCAACTCTGTATCCCAAATACGAATTTTTTGACTCAACTCTACACTCCAAATACAAAAAATTTAACTCAAATAATAATTACCAACTCAACTTTGAGTGTCAAACTCTCCCTTAATTTCAAAATTTCTACCTTGTTTTTGGGTTATATGAAAACTTTGGAAGAAAAAAAAAAAACCTTTTTGGTCCATAAGTTTTGGGTCTAATTTATATTTGGTCTATAGGTTTCAAAATGCTATAATTTTACCCTTGAGATTTGAGTTTTGTTTCAATTTGGTCTCTATACTTCAAGATTTACACTTTTAACCTTGATTTTTTTTATTAAATACATATTTCAGTTTTTAACTTTAATGTCTATTAATTAATTTAAAATAAAATTGAGTTTAATTAATTAAAATTCTTTTAAATTAATTAATAAACATTAACAATTAAGAGTGAAAAGTGAGTATTTAATTAAAAAAAATAAGGTTAAAGTTAAAAGTATAAAATTTGAAACCCATAAAACATATTGAAACAATACTCAAATCTCAAAGCTAAAATTGTAATATTTCGAAATCTATGACTAAATTGAAATCAAACTCAAAATTAAAAAGACTAAATATATTATATTTTAAAACTTAAGGACTACATAGAAACTATATCCAACATCACGGGACCAAAGATATATTTTTCTTAAGAACTTCTAATTTTTTTAGTTGAACAACATAATTGAAGATTTTATTATATTTTTTTAAAATGCATAATTGAAGATTTCAACCTCTTACTTTTAGTAAAAAATAATATAAAATATATACTTTAATAACTGTAGCAAGTTGAAAATAAAATTTAATTATTATATTAATTGCTACCTTTTCATCACTATATCACGATTCTCATTTATTTTATTTTAGTTGATGTATATTAATGGTTCAATTAAGGATAACAAACAAATTTGACATGACATAGTGTAGAAAGCTGACATTGTACAAAAAAAACATTATATAATTACAGATACATGAAAGTCTCACACACCACACCATATGAAACGTCTATAGTGTTCCACGTTTTTTTTAAGGGTGGGTCCTGAACTTTCATGTTAGTTGCAAAAAATTA
The DNA here is from genome assembly GCA_002890555.2 of Lagenaria siceraria. Lineage (NCBI taxonomy): Eukaryota > Viridiplantae > Streptophyta > Magnoliopsida > Cucurbitales > Cucurbitaceae > Lagenaria > Lagenaria siceraria. The sequence continues at coordinate 7,476,157 of CM016485.1, read as the reverse complement.
CTATATATAGCTACGTCCTTACGTGGCTTAGTGAGCATTATAGGTTAAAATAAGAAGTGTTTTTAAGTTTAAGATGACTCCACATAATATAGGTTATGTTTCAAGCCATGTGTTTTGACCCTAGACTCTATATTTAGTAGAAGTTTATTGTCGTCATATCTCATCCTAGTTTTAATGTGATACCTTGGGGCAGGGTGTGATAAAACTAGCCCAATCCATCCAAACCAAGGCAACCCCCAATAGGAAATGTTTCTTCATTTTGCCAAGCTTAGGTGGGTACTTTTAGATATGAACCGACCTTGAAAATCACAACACACTATTAGAAGGGTAATACTTGAGTGCATTCAGATAGCACTCATCTTGATGCATCCCACTCTCATCACTCACTTGAAAAAATTATAAAATATTCGAAAAATAAACAAGAAGAATTTGACACATGTCAAATATGATGGGATCCACAAAAATTAGTGTTACCCGAGATGCACCTAAGTATTTTTTCCATTAGAAATGCCAAAGATTATGTGTTTCTACGAAAACAAATTAAACATCATTAAGTTATTAAGGATCTTAAGCAAATGATCAGCAAGGTTACCAAAAGAATAAGGTAATAATTAATAATCACGAGATAAACATTCCCAAGAAGAGAGGTGTTACACGTGAGGTAGATCAAACAACCCTATTACTCGATTTAACACAAACCATAATTTGACTCTAACACTAGAGTATGTTGGCGAAGCATCACATTATTTATCTAAAACACACATTAATATGATCTATTACCTCAAAATAATATTGAAAAAACAAGTCATACAACTTAACTATTTACCTAAGTCAAAATATCTTTCATCAACACAAGATAAAATGATGTACTTAAAATTATGAGAATTTTTTAAAAATAGAAAAGTAAGGGAAACTATTTACAGAAAATAGTAAAAATTTAGATAGTTGTGATAGACGCATAGAATTTTATCATGGTCTATCAATGATAAAAATAATAGAAGTCTATCACTAATAGATGTTGATAGAAGTCTATCAATGTTTATCAATATTTTTTTTTTACTATTTTCTATAAATATTTTGACATTTTTTCTATGTAAAAATTCCCCTAAAATTATACTATCATATTATTTAGTAATACATTTTAATTAGTTATAAACATGACAAAGGTAATATAGTATTTGTATTATATTTTATGAGTTGTAAATAAGATCAATAAATTAATAGATTTTTTTAAAACATGAATGGATTGATGATAATTTCTAGTAAACAACATTAAACGAATACTATTCCGATTTCAGATCTTTTTTTAAAGTAAAATTTCAGATGATTTTATATGGGATATGAAATAGATATAATTTTAATCTTTTTAGGTTTTTTTTTTTTTTTTTTTTTTTGATAAAGATAGATTTTTATTTGTAGAAGTAGTTTTGGTTAGCCAGTTAAGTTTTATAAACTCCATAGTTAACGACGGCGGTAACATAACGATACTGTCAGTTATCTTTTTATTTTTTCCTTCCACAATGAAGCCCTAATTTTCTCAATTTCAGTTCACCATTCCCTCTCTGTCTATAGACACTCTCGATTCCCCTATCTCCCTCCATCCCAGATTCGAGCTTCAGCCCTCATAAATCCACCACCTGCCGCCGGCGACCAACCAACCAACCGCCACCCGTTCGCGCCCTCTTTCCCGCTCATTCTCCCTTTCGATCGATCGATTTTTCGGCTCGCAGAGTCAAGGCCCCCGCCTCCCACCTCTTATTTCCTTTCTCTTCCTCGGTAAGATTGATTTTTTTATTCACATTCTCTTCCTTTTCGGTTTATTTGATTTGTGCCCTCTCAATGCTCACCTTCCCACCCCCTTTTGTGCTTCCTGTTTCTGCCGCTCCCATCCCCTTGATTTCTTGTAAAATTGAAGTTACTTCTTGATCCTTCTAGCTTAGCTTTGCCACCTTCTAGTTTTTGCTTCCATTGGAATTTACAGATTGAATATAGTTGGCTTTGGCAGTGAGACAACCGGATAGATAGTCCTCTTCTTGTTACCAATTTCTTTTTACTTAGTGAGGATGACGGGGTGGAAGATTCAGAATGAAAATATATTGGAGAGGCGTTGTATGATTGATTTTTTATGCTAACATGTGAATTTTCGATTTAAATCAAATGTGGGACTCATCACCAAAATAAAGGTACAAAGATAATTTTAAAGGAAAACTTGTGTCGAATCAGACACACATCATTTGCGTTTCTAGGAAAAATAATGGGAATGAGAGAGATTGATTTTCGATCTTGAGATAAATGTAACCATAAGATATCGTTTTTTTAACCTAAAACTTAAGCTAGACTATCTATAATTTATCCGAGTAAAGTTATTCGTATCCTATTGTATCAATCTAGTAGATCATTTTGCTTCCTTGCTTTAGGGTGTTAAGCGTGAATTGATTTTACTTGTGTTAGGAGAATCACATGTCCCAATCTTAGACATTTTCCAAAAATAAATAAATGAAAACTACTTAGTTGTCACTCAGAAACTTGTTAATGAAAATCATACTACTTATGGATGTAAAGAAATAAATTTTTTTCCCCGAGTTCAACAAGTAGTGGTGGAGATTCAGAGTATTTGACCTTGAAATGATTCAAACGAGTAAGGTTTACAATTTTTTTTTTTTTTTTTTTTTTTTTTTTTTTTTTTTTTTTTTTTTTGTCAAAGGACAAACGGGTAAGATTTACTTAAAAACAATTCTGTTCACTAGGCAGGTGGGGACGAAAAGAGTCTATTTCTTTACAATATTCGAATGTATCATAGCCCATCTATTCATCTTTTTATTAAAAAAAAGGAAAAATGAGTTCTGCATCTCCCCAAGGCCGGGAGGACAAATAGGCATGAGGAAGAGGGAGAGGATTAACTTCTCTGGGGTGTGACAACTCCTTCTCATGAATAATCCGCATAAAACAGTTGAGCGGAGGAGAAGGATGGATTGTTAGTGTGGACGAAAACATAATTGGGAATTTGGGGGGCATGTATGGTTCAGTTCTAAACTTTTTGTACAATTATCTGCTGAAAAATAATTGTTAAGGTCTCTACTGCATGCAGTTTAGCCATTAGGTTCTATTAATTGTTAAGCTCATTGTCTGCTGAAACATAATTGTTAAGCTCATTTGGAAAACATAATTGGGGGGCATGTATGGGAAGTCAAGTTGGAAGAGAGAACGACTTAAAAATCTGCAACATTAGTTATTTTGTATCAGGGCTTAATGATAGAGACCAACCACAAGTATTTCATAAATGATAGGAATTAATTTGTCAGATTTGAAATTATGGAGGAAAGATAGAGCAGAAAACTAATTCAACTACAGAGGCTCAAAGTGTAATTTTTCCCTAATAGTTCATTAATTTGGAAAATGTAATTCACTGGCGTTAATTTTTCTGATTGCATATTTATCTAATTTATACCCATGAATTCTTGTGCAAGCTCTTAACTACCTAACTCACTTCCAACGTTTCTTCATTTTACCAAATTTTAGTTAGTATATATTGCTGCTAAAGTAATTTAAATAATTGCAGATATTTGATGTTGGGGAACATAAGGAAGGCAGTGCGTTCACTTCATACAAGCCACAGACTTAGACATTTAGAAGTGAGGAACAGCGGGACAACTGTTACAGTAGAGCCTCTCCTTCACACTAAATTGTTCTCACATTATAGGTTTTTAGCTAGAGGACATGGTTCCTCCCCATTGTACTGCACAAAAAGAAGTTTAAGCTGGACTAGGAATTCTAGAAATTTTTGTATCTGGACAACCAGTAATGTCGTTAAACGCCATGCTAAATTTGTTTGGAAAAAGGTTTGCAGCAAATTCTCTTCCAATGGCCATAGTATTCCCACCTTAAATGAAGTTGCTCGGGCATTCTGTTTGGCCATGTCTCGTTCTCACCTGATAGTTCCTGGTATCTTTGCTTTTACATGCGGAGAGCTAGCATGTGCCCAAAGAACATTCACAAACATAGACCCCTATCCATCTCATAATTCTTTCTACATTCGGGCACAAGATGGACATGCCTATTTGATTTCATTACTATTCTCTACTTTAGAAGGCATTATATTATTATTTAGAGCCCTTTATTTGGCAATCTTGTTCTCACCTAGCATACTGATGGCTCCATTCGCGGACGTCTTTGGACTTCGCTTCAGGAGACTCTGGCTTCAGGTTGTTCATCGTTCGCTGGAAAAAGGTGGTCCAGCATTCATTAAATGGGGTCAGTGGGCAGCAACACGACCAGATCTCTTCCCTAGAGATTTATGCATAGAGTTATCAAAGCTTCACACTAAAGCTCCGGAGCACAGCTTTGCCTACTCAAGGAAAACTATAGAGCGGGCATTTGGTCGAAAGCTTTCCGAGATATTTGAGAATTTTGAAGAGCAACCTGTTGCATCGGGAAGTATTGCTCAAGTACATCGGGCTTCTTTGAAATTTCGATATCCTGGTCAACAAATGGAGCCCATGGTGGTTGCTGTAAAAGTCAGGCATCCTGGCGTTGGTGAATTAATTAGGAGAGATTTCATTATAATTGATTTTGTAGCAAAAGTTTCAAAGTTCATTCCTACACTCAATTGGTTGAGATTGGATGAAAGTGTGCAACAGTTTGCTGTTTTTATGATGTCTCAAGTCGACCTTGCAAGGGAAGCTGCACACTTGAGCCGCTTTATCTATAATTTTCGGCGGTGGAAAGATGTTTCATTTCCTAAACCTGTGTATCCACTTGTTCATCCTGCTGTTTTAGTGGAAACTTATGAACAAGGGGAAAGTGTTTCACACTATGTTGATGAGCTTGAAGGATATGAAAGACTCAAGTCAGCATTGGCACACATTGGGACACATGCTCTTCTAAAAATGCTTCTGGTAATACAACTGTATATTTATTACTGTAGCCTTGTTGACGGTTTTTACTTCTTTTATATGATTTTCATTTATCTGCTAAGAAACTATTTTGTTCTATCTTTACCTCTACATGCGCTCATCTAATGTCAAAAATTGTAATTTCTTGGGTGTGTTTGCGTTTAAATTATTGTCCTATTCTGAGATGGTTTCTTAAGTTATTTGAGTGTTGCACTTTTCTGGATGCCAAGGAGTTCAATCTTCTTTGTTTCAGGTGGACAACTTTATACATGCAGACATGCATCCTGGAAATATCCTTGTCAGAGTGTCTCATGAAAAGTCCCGTCGGAAGCGACTCTTCAAATCAAAACCTCATGTTGTCTTCCTTGATGTAGGCATGACTGCTGAACTTTCTGGTAGTGATAGAGTAAATTTACTGGAATTTTTCAAGGCAGTTGCTCGTAGGGATGGCCGTACTGTTGCTGAGCGTGCCCTTAAATTATCAAAACAACAAAATTGCCCTGATCCTGAGGCATTTATTGAGGTAAACAGTGTGTGTCATTCATATTCTTTATGAGCTTTTTAGAATAATTGCGGTTTAGGTTGTGGAATGTAGGGTTGCGCTTTAGAGGGTTGTTTTGTAACTCCGCTTGTTTCTTGTTTTCAATTTTTTAGGCTCCGTTTGATAACTATTTGATTTTTGAAAGTTGTGCTTGTTTTCTCATGTTTTCTTTGCAGTGCTTTTCATCTTTGTTAAGGAAGCATTTGGATTCTTAGCCATGTTTTAACTTTTCATTTTTTTTCCATAAATTTTAAAAACAGAAAACTAAAATAAAGTTGATGATGGTTCTTTGTCTATTCTTTTTCATTTTTAAGGTACATTCTATATGTTGTATTAAATTTTTGATTTCTTGTCTTTTTTGTTATATTTTAAAACAGTAAAAGCACTGCTTTGTTGGACTTATAAAATGAAAAACAATAATTGAAAGTAAAGTGACATAATAAATTATTAATATTTTGTTTTTAAAAATTTGTTAGTCAAGTAGGACTATCATTTTTTGTATTCTTGTGGTTGCCTTTGCCATGGAAACAAAAGTAAAAGAAATAAGAAATGGTTCTTAAACTTAAAAAAAGAAAGAAAGAAAGAAGAAAATAAAAACCAAGGGAAACAATAAATAAAAAACAAGAAAGGGAAACGATACTATGCTATGCGTGCTTTTATCTTATTGGTGGCTCCTCTATGAATTTGAGATCGAGATTTATTTACCTCATGAGTCTCTTCAGTAGGTTTGATTCTATTTTTTGTGAGAGTATTTCTGACCAGCTGCTTACAGGAAGTGACCAAGGCTTTTGATTTCTGGGCTACCCCCGAAGGCGATCTAGTTCACCCTGCTGAAGCCTTGCAGCAATTACTGGAGAAAGTGAGGCATTACAGAGTCAACATCGATGGAAATGTCTGCACTGTGATGGTGACGACATTGGTTCTGGAGGTAACTTCAGTCTTCCTTTGCTATATGGAAAAATTTTCCCCTTTCTTTTTAGGATGTATTTTTAAGGGTTGCGAGAATATTATTGTATGGTCCAATGACGGTCTCCAATTGGCAGTCACTGATACTTTTTTACTTCTATTTCTCATTTGGATAGGGCTGGCAGCGGAAACTTGATCCTGCTTATAATGTGATGGAAACACTGCAAACTCTGTTACTGAGAGCTGGTTGGGCTGAGTCTCTTTCCTACACAATTGAAGGATTGATGGCCCCGTAGAATGATGTGCCTGATCTGCTCCAACAAAACAATTTTGACAATGTAAAGGAGAAGTTACAAATATTAAGCTTAATATGTTATATTTAAGTCCAATCTTGTATTCACATCATTCTTTCCACTAAGCTTTTGCATTTAATTTTCCTTGTTTTAGCTCAAATGTCGGGCAGACGCAGTAGATAAAGGTATAAAGCAAATAATGTGGTAAACAACCCAAAATTCTTTTGATTTTACTGTAAAGTTGGCATCTTCTGCTCCTGGTGAACAGAAGCGGCAGGGAAAAACATGATCTTCTTCATTGTTTCTCATTTGAATTTGATTTCCTACGCATTGAATTAGAAAACCATTCTCTTGACTGTATTAGAGTGTTGTATAGATACGTTTCAATAGCGGTAGTACACCTTGGCTGGCTTCAATTTTCTGGATCCACGGGGCCACACAGAGAACAACAGCTATTGTTTGTTGTCTGAAGCATTTCTTGCTCCAGAAGCACCGTTTTGAATGGTCAATGGACCCTGTTTTTTTACAATGAGGTTTCACATGTAAATATTAGATATTTAACACCCACGAGACCTGGTGTCTGAAATATAGACTTCTCAACAAAGAAATATCTCTTTGGATAGTCAATGTCTGTTTGTTTTCTCCAACTGCTGATGTCTTGATGTAAAATTGACTAATACGAGCCTATTATTGTATTGAATTATAATATTGAGGCTAATTACTCGTGGCCCTTCCATCTAAATAAAGAATGGATCTTCTAGAAAATCATGATTGATGATGCCTAGCCTAAATTTATAAAGTACTATTCCCCTTAGGTGGCTGCATTTTGGTCAATGTTTTGCGTTACTAAACTAAGCCACATTTATTGATATTGAATACTAAAGAACATGTATGCTAGTGTTCTTTTATTTATTTATTTATTTATTATTATTATATTTCAGGTTGATAATTAATATAAAATGGAATAGTCAGTGATCATACTCGTCCCTCCCTGTATTAGATCATTTGAAAAGTCAAAATTCTTCGAATTAGGATGACTTCTTCGGTCGTGAGGCTTTAATCTTGACATATATAGAACTATATATATAGTCATTTATAGTTCGTTTTTTTTTTTTGGGAGAAATATGTACTGTAAGTCTGTAGCTTCTTGAGTTACAATTTTAATTTTCCAGTATATTTTTTACATACATTAATATTACTTAGGGAGACATTGAATTTGTGATAATAATTGATATCAGTAATTTACATCAATACTCAACTTTACATTTACTTCTTGCCTACTGTCTCTTGTGAAGATTCTTCAAAAGCTTGCCTCTAGTGCATATAGGTTTATGTGGATCAGTACTCAACTGTATGGATGGAAAAATGGTGCCACAAAGTCACTGATTAGATTCTGTTGCCTTCATAATAACTTGTTATTTTAAGAGAATTAAATTTAGAACTTATTGTAGCGTATCCGTAATTAAGGAAAAAAAATAGAAAAAATTAGATTATTTAAAGACATTAGATAAAATTAGACAGAGGGTTGAACAATATTAGATTCCATTTTTACCGAACACGCTGTTATTCAAGTACAACATAAAATTTAACCACCCATAAAATAAATTAGAAAATAAGAAATAGGTAAAAAAAAAAGAAAAAAGAAAAACCGACTCCAAGTCTAAACCTGATTAATCCACAAAAAGCCGAAGAAAAGCCTCTATGATTCTATTTAAAACAACACGAAATCAAATCGAGAAAAAGCTCTCTCCTCCATTGAAGTCTTCTCAGAAATGCAGGCATGCCTTTCTCAATTCTTCTCTTTTATCTCTCTAATTTCTCTTACATTCCAATTAAACTTGTTCGTTCTTCAATGGCAGGGATTCAAAGCAGCCATTACTTTTCAATTTCAACTTCTCTTTATTTCACTCTGTCTTTTCACCTTCTCTTCCACTCTCAAGGTTTTCCTCTTTCTTCTCAATTTTTTTTTTTTGATTGCTATTATTCAAATCTCGCCTCCCTTCCTTCTCTAACCTAACCTCCTGCTTCTTTTTAGATCGGAGAAACTTGCTCCGCCAACGAGAAATGCGATTCCGGTCTGATATGTGATACTTGCCCTGCAAATGGAAATACGCGGCCAAGATGTACTCGCATCCAACCTATTAGTCCAACATCCAAGGCGAGTCTCCAAAATCGCCTCCGATTTTCAGTATCCAGAAATTTCGCTAATAATTTAGCCTTTATGTTTGGTTGTATTCAGGTAAAAGGGCTTCCATTCAATCGTTACTCATGGCTTACGACTCACAACTCCTTCGCTCGTACCGGCGAGAAATCGGATACGGGAGCGAGCATATTGGTGGCGCCGACGAATCAGGAAGATACGGTCACCAGTCAACTAAACGTGAGTTCTCCTTCATTCATTACCATCTTCCTGAAGATCTTCCGTTTTCGACGGTTTCATTTTAGAAAAAAGAACCTACCATTTTCTCTTAACACAGACCTTACAACGATTTTCCATTTCTATATGCCGCCTTTCTTTTTACCCTCTTTTTCGCTCTCTAAAATAGATACACAACTCTTTAGATTTTTTCCCACCCAACAAAATATATTTTTTTTCCCCTTAAATTTTTCGACTTATTTAGACTCTAAAATTTATTTGGAGTCTAAATATATGTTTTTCATCCTATTTGGAACTTTTTTTTCCTTCAAATTGGTCCCTTGTCTTTTAAAATTTTCAGTTTCATCTCTAATGTATTGAATATTTTCAGTTAAGTACTTGTTCACATAAAACACTTAAATTGGTTAACAAAATAAAAATGTCACTGCAAAATACACTTTATTTATTGATTGAATTAAATGTAGTATATGCTTTGATTTTTATGATTTGGTAAAATTGCTTGTTACATAAATTTGGCCCTTTAAAAGGTTGGTATACTAATAATTGACAAACTCACAAGAATTATATTAATATATTTTTAAAAATTCAAATACATAATAGAGGAAATTGGAACTTTTAAAAGGCTGGAAATGAAATTATAAAAACACACAGATAAGTAAGAAAGTAAAAATTAAATTTTTTGAAACTTTAAGGAATGGCTTTCAAAAAGATTACTTTAAGTTATTTGGAACATAGCTGAAAAGATATATGTTTAATGGAATCGGCAAACAACTTTAATTTCAATAAATTAAAATTAATGGAATAATGTTACATTATTAAACTATATGATGTGAATAATCTTTTTAAAAAAGTGCAATTAGGTGGACTGTCCCAGACATCAAATCTCTATGTGGCCGATAATGAAATTGGTGGCTGTCACATGCTTTAATTATTCTGTTTGTGCGCTTTGGCTTAAGATCAAAGCATCATCGCTCATTTATGCAAACTAACCGACATTCATATTCCGACAAACCCAAACTAAATCTTTAATATTTCCATATATATATTATACTTTTCAATATTAATTTTGATACAGAATTTGTGGTTTAATTTTACTTATGGTTAATTATGATGAATCTGTAGAATGGAGTTCGTGGGTTAATGTTGGATATGTACGACTTTCAGAATGATATTTGGTTGTGCCACTCCTTTGGTGGCCAGTGTGTGAATGCCACTTCATTTGTAAGTGCTCTGCTTAATTTTTCATTATCATCCATTTCTTTTTTCTGGAAATAGATGGCATTATTTACCAATCGTATTAGAATTATGGCATTAAGCTTCTGCAAAAAAAATTTAAAATAGAATTTGGTGCACATAATTGTTAAATTTACGATCCAATTTAATGGAAGGTGAATTAATTATGAGGTAATAATTAAGTTACTACAAGTTAGCTTAAAGTTAAAACAATTTCTTTTTTCTTTTTTGAGTATTACTTAAGGGTTGAAACTATTATTTGAGTATTTCATTTCGCTAACCATGATGATACAATTTGTTGTTATCTTTCTTTAATTAGCTTACGTAACTAGAATCGTTCCTACTTGTTTAGCTTATTCTGGCTTTATTTTCTTTCATTAGAGTTCTAAATTAAGAATATTCATTTATTATTACGGAACTTATCGAAAGTTAAAAGTAGTTCTGAAACTTGCTTAAAAAAACTGAAAACATTAGTTTAAATATCCACTAATGGTAACGAGTGGAAAAACAATTGTTTTATCCAGATAACAAATTCATGACAAAAAAAGTACAAAATAGGAAATATATTAGGAAACTTAAGATGAATGCTGTGATATGTTATGATGATAATTGAGCTTTACAAAACCTCTTGTTAAAAATTCAGTTAATATATCTATGAAATATTGTTATTGTTATATCTATAATCACTATTGTTTTGTTTTCTTTGCTTTGCATCAAACAGAAATGGTTCTTTTGTTTAAAAAACATAAAATACAGTTTTTTTTTTTTTTTTTTTTAAAAAAAAGGAAAGTGACCCTGTTGACTTCTTTCCAGCAACCGGCAATCAATGTGTTGAGAGCAATTGAGAAGTTTTTGGGAGCAAACCCAGAAGAGATTGTCACAATCTTCATTGAAGACTATGTGAAATCACCACAAGGCTTGAGCAAGGTGTTTAATGCTTCTGGACTGAACAAGTACTGGTTTCCTATCTCCAGAATGCCCCAAAAGGGTGGTGACTGGCCAACTGTCGATGATATGGTGAAGCAAAACCAAAGACTGGTAGTTTTCACCTCTAAAGAATCGAAAGAGGCCTCGGATGGCATCGCTTATCAGTGGCGCTATGTTGTCGAAAGCCAATGTAAGCCAATTCCTGTGTTTTTTAGACCCGTGTTGTTATGAGTCTTATGACACTTAATAAGCAAAAGAGTGGGTATGCATTTGCAGATGGGGATGAAGGAAAGAAGCCTGGATCTTGTCCAAACAGAGCAGAGTCGCCTCCATTGAATACAACAACCATATCCTTGATCCTCATGAACTATTTTTCTACTAATCCCAACAGAACAGGCGTTTGCTCGGATAATTCAGCCCCATTAATTAGCATGATGAATACTTGCCAACAAGCAGCCGGCAAACGGTGGCCAAATTTCATTGCTGTTGATTTCTATCAGGTATAACGAGGATATATCATTTTCCTTGCACTTCGTTATGTTTGAGTAGGGTAGATTTGGGACAATGGGAATTGAGTTTCTTCTATATATAACATTGGTACTTCTGTTTCTGTACTTGTTGCTTGTAGAGGAGCGATGGTGGAGGTGCTCCAGAAGCTGTGGACGAAGCCAACGGTCATCTCACTTGCGGGTGTAATAATATTGCCTATTGCAAGGTTTGTAACCTATTTTAGATCCCGGTTATAAGACTAAGATGTAGGTCTTAAATACATATACTAAAATGCGTCTGAATTGAAGAGTACTAGATGCATTTATGACTTAAAAAAATGTAAAGAGATGATGATACTTGAGAGTAGGATGTTGGCTAACGGAAAATTGAATGGATAAACAGGGAAATACAACAGGCGTATGTGACAACCCTCCGATTTCTCCCCCGCCACCAGCTGCCTTGGAAAGTCCAGCGCAAGGTACAGGAGACTCCGGGGATGCACACTTTAATGGCAGACCAGTCGAGCTCAGGTGGTTGTTTGGAGCAATTTTGGCCATCACACTGTTATTATGCCCCAATTAGTCATTATTCTGATAGTCTCCCTTCCCTCCGATGATATTGATAACCAGTTTGTTGGTTTCAATCTCCTTACTACGTACGCAAATTGCAATGTCAATATTTAAATACATTTGAGAATGCTTCTGAGAGTAGTTTTATCTTAAACGAATATTCTTCTTACTGGCTCTTTTATCAATCCTGATATCTGCTTAAAAGGAACAATAATGGCCAATGACAAATACAGCTGGACAATGAATAAGTCGAACGGAATTTAAAGCTAGTTTTAAATGGCATTAAAATCCCCATCAAGAAAGGTCCAAATATGTCAAAAGGGATGCTCAAAAATTCATTTCAATGTAGAAATAGACTACTTTTATCACCCACAGGTTTTTAGAGAGAGACTATATAATAGCTGTCAAGTGACATCAAGCTTCAGCTTTGCTACCCTTTCCTGAGAGAAAATGATGGAAAATTCATGTTCCATGGAGCAAAAGGGACCACTTAATTTATTAGGCTCAATCAGGAAACTGTTATCATATGCATACATTGTTGACAAACTGGATACAACTTTCTAAGCTATAAATTTAAATAAATGTTTATAAATGGGGTGTGGATGCTCTACTTGAACCTTTTCCTATTATTTTCAAATTTATGTTGTTGAACAGTGAGGGAATGGAGCAGACAATGTAAGAAAATAATAGTACCTCATCCGCAAAGACCGTCTTCGGAGGGGCATTGACAGAGACATGAATTGATTTTATCTTCAATGGTATAAGGACTGGCAATGGAATCTATTGACAGCAAAAATGATGAACTATACATATTGTGATTGACATTGGTGTGGCCGTGTAGGACAGCTTCTAAATGAAGGACCCGGCGTACTAGTTGCAAATAGTCATTTGGGTGTCCCAAGCTGGAAAAGTTGACTACTATTTGTGCTGATGTTATTCATGTATCTCGTTGTCGAGTACTGAGTTCATCTGCGTTGCTGCCACCTAATTCTGTCGCCTGCCTTTCATTTAAACCATCATTGACATTGTCTGAATGTGAATTCTCTGGGTCCTTTCCAGCTTTGCGATCCTAAGATAAAATTTCATGCTTGGTTTAATGATCAATATGAAACAAACTTTGAGAGGCTGGAAAAGATAAATGGAGCATTCAATGAATTAACGGTTCTGTGATTCTCGACCAAAGCATATTTTTTTTATTTCCTAGTTGCAGTCTCACTGGAAAGCACAAGAAGCAAGGACCGATCACATAGAAACTTACTCGTGAACTAATGAACTCTTATGAGGGAAAAACCATTTGCAGTATTTATGATGACTAGCCTGAAAAAGTGAGTTAAATGACTACTACATTTGTATCTGGATTCTGGACATCTTAGGATTAAGATTTCCTTTGCATATTGATATAAGTGATGCTTTACTCAAATTAAATACTTTCCAACTCAGCATTATATTTTCATTTATCATCTGAAACTGAAAGTAGCTGGATCCATTGATTACGTGTGTCATGGCATTCTGCAACTCCTAACTTCCTAAATATTAATAAAACTATCCAAGATATATATAAACACAATAAATGAACTTGAAGTAAAATTTGTTTCATACCCCTTTAAAGTTAGCATCTTCAGCTTCAAGCATATGGATAATATGGCCCATTTTTGGCCGTTTCTGAGCATTTGGGTCCACACAGCGTAATGCAACAAGAAGAGCCCGCTTTAATGCTCTTGAAGTAGGCTTTTCAGAAAGCTTTGGATCCAATACACCCTCTGGATTACGGTTACTGACCATTCTCTTAAGCCAATCGATCAAGTTCACCTGTAAAATTTAACCTCTGCAAAATCATAATCGAATAAAAGGAAAAGGAAGATCTGAACAATAGTTTAACCAGCGTTTAATCTTGAATTTTCTTCAAAGTATGGAGCATACCTCATCTGGAGGACGACTATAATCAACAGGGTTCCGTCCTGAGATTATTTCCATAACAAGTATTCCAAAACTATACACATCACTTCTTTCATTTAGCATTCCTGTACTCGCATATTCTGGCGCTACATAGCTGGAAAAGAGTACAGATCCCATTACAAACTCTATATTTACACATCAAACACCCACAAGGATGTACATAGACACCTCCAAAGCTATGTAGTGTACATACCCAAATGTTCCCATGACTCGAGTTGTAATATAACTATTATCAGAGCATAGTAGCTTTGCAAGCCCAAAATCTGAAACCTTGGAATTCCATTGCTTATCGAGTAAGATATTGCTTGATTTGATATCCCGGTGAACAACTTTTGGTTCCAATCCCTCGTGAAGGTAAGCTAGCCTATATATGCAAGTTATAATACATTAATGACAAGAATGTGTAATCCAGGCCAAGGCGGGGGGATGAAGAAAACTCAAACTTCTACAATCGAGTTGAAGCTAGACAATACCCTTTTGCGGTTCCAAGAATTACGTTCATTCTAATCTCCCAAGTAAGAGGGCTGAAAGATCCCACATCCCCATGAAGCCATTGTTCCAAGTTTCCATTATTTATATACTCATATACAAGCATCCTATCACATCACATAGAGAAGAGAAGGCAGATTTTAGCGCTCAACATTCACCTATCAACATAAGACAGTAAATGCAAACAAACAAGAAAAATAATGGAATGACTATAGCCTCATCTTCAGAACCAAAGGTAAGCTGGGGAAACAAAAAACAGAGTACCTATGAGCCCCTTCAGCACAGTATCCAAGCAATCTAACTAGGTTCTTATGTCTGACTCGTCCAATTGCTTCAACTTCAACTTTAAACTCCTTCTCGGCTTGTCCCCTACGAAATAAATGATTCTTTAATGCAAGTCCCAATCAACAAACTAAGGCAGATGAAATTAACGTTGAAGAAATAAGAGCATAAAGACTGAAAAAAGAGTACCTATTGTTTAGCAAATTCTTCACAGCAACCTGAGTTCCATCTTCCAATATGCCATGGTAAACAATTCCATACCCACCCTCACCAATTACATTATCGGGGGCGAAACCATTAGTCGAAGCTTCGAGCTCTCTGAGAGTGTACCAATGTCCCCAACCCAAATGCGAAACTTCAGGCACCACCATAGGCAACTGATCGCCACCACATCGGCCCTCTCCACTGCCCTGCGAGGAAGACGATCGACCAAGGCGCTCAGGATATGAAATCCTATGATCCTTCCCGATGTCAATATGAATCCTATTCACTCGCTCTTCCTCCTGTGGCAACGAAAGCAACGCTTGCCGCTCAATTCCAGGGATTGGTTCCGGCTCCGGAAGAGGGTCGACGTGAAAATGGGACCTATTGGGCTTATGTTCTTGGTTTTGAGCGAGGGCATGATCGATTCTGATCTCTTGGATTTCTTTGGAGACGATTGGAATAGTGGGTCTGTGAGAAATCTTCTTGCGAGAGCGTTTGGAAGCAATCCAAAGAGAAATTAGAAACAGAAAGAGCACAAAAGCAGCTCCAACACAAACCCCAAGAACAACCCACAAGCGTAGGCCAAAAATAGAGGTCTGCTTCGAGAGCTGATCGGTCATGGAGCCTGATTTGTGATCAGACATTCATTCAATCAGTCGGATTTGTTATCGGCAAGAAAAGGAAGAGAGAACTTGTACTCTACACATTCGCCCTAAACGAAAAAGAATTGAAGGGATAAATTTATAGTCGGTGGTCACATCAGAGCTGCAGGCAGTGAAAGAGAGAGATGAGTAAAGGAAGGGAGAGAGAGAGACAATTGGGAGTAAGAAGCAGCTGGCATGATGGGACCTTTTGGAATCCATAAAATCACAGTCCCAATTTGGTTTTCTTCTTTGGCCTTCGCCTTCCCACTCAATTTCAATTTACGCGGGTACAGATTTCTTCTTTACAAACTCTGCCTTGCCATGTGAGAAATAGCACTCATTCAAATTCATCATTTTCAGGCTGAACCTCCACGCCAGGAATATTGATTTCTTACTTGTCATCAACACTAACAAACCCCATCCAATCCAATTTCCCTAAATAGTAGACCAAAGATTCATAAAGTTTCCAACTTTGGATCACCCTCATCATTACTCAACTGTTCCAGCCCACTTCATAAAATTTTCCCCACCCAATTCAAAGTTTTGTGTTTTTGACCAAATATATTATCAAAATTTTCTGATAAGTTTTTTTTTTCTTTTTTAAATGACTTCTTTAGAGTTTTTATTATCTTTTACCAATCTGTTTTTTTTTTTTAAGCTTTTGACCAATCTTTTTTTAGAGTACAACTTCTAAAGCTTTTTAAGGAACATTTGGTTGAGTTATATTAATTAACGTCAAAATTAATTTTTTTTTGTCCTTTTTGTTGATCCTTAATGTAAGGACATTCTTTTTTATGAAAAATTATTATAAATAGAAAAATGGGCAAAACTATTTATAGATATAGAAAAATTTTACTATTTCAGCGACAGACCACTATAAATTTTTATCGTGATAGACTGTAATAGATTTTTAGATTGAGAAATTTTTTTTATATTTGTAAATAATTATACTCATTTTCTATATTTTGAAAAGGATCTTTTTTTTATTTGATTATTAGTAGCAGTAAGTAACCTGTCCTTTTTGGTTTCTCAATTGTTCTTTGGTTGATAAAAAAAAAAGTTTCTAGACAAGACATTTTGATAAATTTTAGTAAAGAGTATGAAACTATAATTCATTGACATGAGATTCTATACTTTTATATCTGTTTCACTCATTTTTTCTTAGCCCACGTTGCATCTAATAAAAATTTGTCATGCCGTTTTTTTTTTCTTATATATATAAAAAGGACCGTATAAAGATTAGGTCGTACTTAACCATCATGAATTGGCCTAGTGGTAGTGGGAACATCAAAAAAAGAACCAAAGGGCTAAGGGGTTGTGGGTTAAAAAAAAAAAAAAAACTAACTAATTGAACCACTCATTTTTTACTTGTTACGATTATTGTTTGTGTCACTTATTTAGGGTAATGACTTCTAGTTACAAGGGACGTGGCTTAGTGCCATTGATTAAGGATATTTCTAAGGTTAGTAATCTAGTCAGTGAATCAGTGGTGGTTATTTATTTTCCTATAAATACATATAATATTCCTAACTCCAATGCATAAAACACAACTGAAACACTTTCTTCAAGCTATTTCTTGTTTTCACTTTTTGTTCATAACTTTCCACATTTTACACTTTCCTTACAATAAAAGTAGGGTATAATTTTGTATTCAAATTATTGTTGTTGTTGCAATTGTTGTTTATTATTATTATAATTGTGTTAGTATAGTCTAATTATCTTGAGCATTACCGAAGGCATGTCCATACCTTTTTTTTAGTTCAATAATGTAGAGGTGAATGTCGAACCATCAATCTTTAAGATGATAATTGATATTTTATCTACTTTAATTGTGAAGTTCTTCTACCGTGTATTATAATTCGCCGTAAGTACGCTAAGAAGTAGAATGTGCCCATGCCCTGTAAAAAAGTTGCTACCTGGAATAATGCTCTAAAAATTATGACATGCCCATGCTATAGAGCAAAGACTGCCCTTTGAAATGTTCTATTGTGAGGATTAAAGTTTCTTTTAAAATTTAATTATTTTGAATTGTTCTAAAATCGAAATCTTTAATCCATCCAAGATATTGTCTATCAAAGGCAGATTCTATTCTATTCTTGACTGAGTGTTAAAAGTATTTTCTATTTGGGGATAGAAAATCAGTGAAGAAAAGTGGATTCAGCTACAGATTGTCTCCCTCTCTTTACATGTCGATTAAACAGTCCATTGTCTTTTTTTTTTTTTTTTTTTTTTTTTCTTTCTTTTTTTTATCACAATAAAGGGGTTGGGATGAAGAATGGTTGAAGAAGCACTTTTTCAACAAATCATGAGCATCAGTATGGGTAGAACAGTAATGGGAAGACAAGATAATATGGCATTTTGATGTTGATAAAAAAGAAAGTAAAATTTTTTGAATGGGGGGCTTAGATTCTGACAAAATTTGATTGTCAGAAAAGCCTATTCAGAAAATTTGATTGTCATTCTGAGAAGAGCTTTGCAATCCTAACCGAACTTTTAAATCCTGTGTATTAAGATCACAAAAACAATCTTTAAAATTTTAGCACTAGCTTATCTCAAAAAACGAAGTTTGTTTATCAACAACTTATTTCCTTAGTAATATTCTTAAACCACGAAATTTTGTTACAGAACAAAGAAACTATGATTTATAGTTTTAATAATAAACGGGAATCTGAACATAACAATTACAAAAAACCACCATATCTAATCTGAACTCCAAATCAAATACATATATTAGAAACATGAAACGTGACTAAACCCCCAAAAGATGGATGGGGAAAAAAAAAACGATTCAACCCATAAAATAATGATGGAGAAAAATCAGTGAGTACTTGAATATTGCAGATTTGTACAAGAGGAGAAAACTGTGGAGATCCTCTCCACTATGAAATTAGCCAGCTCAATGCAACAACTTTTCCCCCATTTTCAGAATGATTTTGCCAAATGCTAGCGAATGATTTGAAGAGAAAAAGAATATAGAGGGTGACAGAAAATGTCAACAATGTTGATCATTGCAGCTCTGTTGTTTCAGTTGGTCTTCCTGTGTTAATGCTGGAAACAAACGTGAACCAAAAGTAAAGAAAAATGGCAGAGAAACAAAAGGGAAGGAGTTAGATTCAAGTACGTTTACCGATTAAAAGGGGAAGGGAATACAAGGCTGTGCTCTGGAGTGTAATTTAGAAGCACACCTGAGCGATTTCCTTCTATGATGCTCGGTTCCACTGAGACGCAATTCTGTATTCCTTGTAAATCAGGAGGCGCTGGTATGTTATAGGGGCGTGACACTGCGACAAACAAAATTAAAATTGAATAAAAACAATCTCATTTTGTTGGTTCTTCATGGATTTAGTAGTGATTTAATATAGTATCCCACATTGAAAAAATCAAACTTTTTGGGATGAAACCCCATGTTATCTAATAGAAGCTCCTACAAAATGTAACTCATTTGCTTTGACTTCTGGTTTAGCAGCAATTTAACAATTCTCATGAAAAAATGGAGTAATGTAGAAGTGTTGGTACATCAGATTACGCACCAAAGGGAGTTGTCTCCGATTGGCGCACATTCACATTCACCTGGTGATCATCTCGCAGTACATCTCTGCTGCAAATCTCCTTCAAATGCAACATGGAAGGAAATTTCACGCATTGTTAGTTTATATTGAGGGAGGATTTGAAATAGATGTCTATATAAGTTATACTTCAGTTTTCAACCTCGTACTAACAAAACCAACCTATGAATGAATTACTGTAAAGTTTTACCTTAGACTTGGAGGAGTCACTCAAGTAAAAAGGGAGTAGGTGAGCCTGGATGGGCGGGGTCAATTCAAATGCAGTTTCTACATTAGTTCTTCCAATGTCTGACATGAAAGGATGGATGGAGGCAGTCTTTTGGTCAGGCAAACTGAGAAAGATCTGGTTTGGTCTTTCTTGGTCAGAAGAAATTGACCTGTTTTCTTCACCAAAGTCCATTCTCATGTGGGAAAGTTGGAGATATTGCAAACTCCCAGGCAAGTTCATAGGATGCAAACTCAAGCCATTTCTCATCGACAGCATCTGGTTGATGTGAATGAAACCAGAAATGAACTTGGAGAATGCAATTATTTATGTATATAATTAGAAAAGACAGCCACCCATGCACCTACCTGAACTTGAAGTTGAAGTTGCTTCAGATATTCAATTGCTTCGTCCAGCATCGAGGCCTTGTCAGTCTGTTACACTTGCACGCAACAGAAGAACAAAACTCAAAAAGGGAGAAGAAATGAAAACCAAACAACAACCAAATTTGGAATTCAATTGTGTTACCTTGTTAGAATTTGGGATCAGATTTTGCAGTGCCTTCATTTTCTCATTTATTCTGCTCCTCCTTCTCTGCTCGTGAAAGCGATCAAAATTAAAAAAAATTAAAAAAAACGATGATAATAACGTTTGGAAATCAAAATAAAAGGAAAGAGACTTACCTTTTCAGACAGATTATGAACTTCGGCGGCTCTGCTTCTTTTGGAAGAGCTGCGAGTATTGGGCTTTGTAGGGAGCTCTTCAGCCAATGCCTCCAGACCCTCCTACGCATTTACACGAACACGATGATTGCATAAGAAATTCACCATTTGCATTCCCACCAGCTCAAGCCTCAAAAGGGGAAAGACAAAAAGAAAGGAAAAACAGAACCCAGAAATGGAATGAAGTAGTTACCTCACTTTCGCAGTCAAATTCATCGTTTTCGTTGTGATCACTAGCTCCAACCGACGTAGAAGACGCATTGGGTGGAATGGGTGTGGGACAAGAGCGCAAGGGATCATGTAATATAGCGGACGATGAGGAATCGACGGCGGAGATCTCGTCGGGCACTGCATTAGGCGGCCCGTAAGGAGGGGGAATGTTATGGGTTGGGGGGGTGAAGGCTCTAATGTTGCAGGTGAGCTCGGAGAAGATGGAGGGAGAGGGAGAGGGAGAGGGAGAGAGGAGAGAGAAATGGGGAGCAGAGGAAGAGGAACGTAGCAAAATCTGTTGCAGAAACAGAGAGATATCGTCGGGAGGGGAAGAGGAGGAGACGGCGGCGGTGGGGAGAGTCCACGTCGACGAAGTACATGCATTTCGATCGCAGTTGTTGGGAATGGAATGGTCCATTTTAGAGGGATAGGAAGCGAAGCAGAGTAGCACTCTAAGTTAGTTGAACATCGTCCACTCCGTTGATCGGCGCTACCCCGTTAATCTCTCCAACGTCGTCCACTACTGTCCGGAACTTGTGGCCGGCTTACACTTTTTTTTCTCCCCCTTCTTTAAATCTTCTTTTAAACCCTTACGAAACGCGCGGTGCAAATATAGTAATCTGGTCTACAGTAATAGAGAAATAATTTGGAGATATAACCCAATTTACCACTAGCTCATAGAAAATGTCAAAAGATTTCAATCAAAAGTCTATCACGTACACACTCATATAAATAATAGGTTTCATCACAGATAACAAAATCAATCAATAATAGAAATTTATTAGTGATAAATTCCACTATCTCTAATACTCTATTATGGATATAGAATATTTTTTTAATTTTATATTCTTTTTTATCAATGAAAGTATGAAAAAAATAATGATGAATAATTGATATCGGAGATGAAAAAAATAGAAAATATGATAAAAAAAAAAAGACATGATAAACATGTGTTTCTATCGATCGTTACTTAAGTCACATATACATGATACTTTTTTTTTTAATAATTCATATACTTTGATCACAAACATATAGTCTTTCGATGATAGAATATTATCATTGCCTGAGTTATGTAAATGTGTTGTGATAGAAGTCTATCACTTATAGACTTTTATCACATAACATGCATGTAGCTTACCATTGATAGACTTGTATAAATAGGTTGTGATGCCAAAATATATATTCTACCCGTGGTAGCTAGTGGTAGAGTAATATTATTTATAGATAATTTGTATAAAATTCATATACATATGTTGTGATTGAAGTTTATCAGATAGACTTCTATCATAAAAGATATCATCTATTGGTAATAACTACTGATATAGCACAATGTAACAAATATAGCTTACATAGCACAATGCAAAAGTAATAGTAGATATATCACAATGCAAAATAATTTGTAGATATAACACAATTTATGTCCAACTCATAGAAAATGTCAAAAACTCCCAAACAAAGTTTATCACTGTCTATATGTGATAGACTTGGATAACAATAAATGTATTATGATCTTCAATTTTCTTGTATTTTTCATAAGAGCAATACTTAGGTGCATCTCACTATCATTACACAAATAAAAAACAGATATTTCAAAAAGAAATAAAAAATGGCAAATTATGATTAGACAATTTAGTGGGATGCACAAAGATATGTACTATAGCATGTTTTTTTTCTTCTAACCATTTATTTAATAGACAAACAAAGAAGAAAAAGCATAATCCCAATTAAAAGTATTAATAAATGGAACAAAAATAAGTTTTTCAAAGGAGGATCATCATCTTCCCAAAAAAGAGGTTAGAAGGTATTTACCGATAAATTATTTTTCCCCATTTTTTCATAATGACTTTGATATTGCTGTATAGTTGATGTATAATAATAGAAGCCTATTACTAATAGGTAGTGATAGACTTATATTTTATATAGAGTTATATAAAAGATGAATTTTAAAAGTTTGGAATTTAAAATTCTATTACTGCTAGATATAGTTTCTTTTCTCTTCTTTTTTTATTTATTTCTTTTTAGCATGTGTAAATTTTTTATTTAAAACTGATCGATCGATTGGTCGATCGATTTTACATCAAACATGTAGATAATCAATCATGATCGGTCAAGTTGAAAAATCGACCCTATCCAACCGATGCACACCCCTACCCCGGAATTACTCAAACACTAAATTGGTTAAGTGGCACAGACTCCATTTACTCAGAACTAAAAAAAAAAGTTAGAATTATTGTATAATGTGTTGGAGAGGGTGCGTTGTTAAGAAGTGTAGTAGACGCGCGGAGAGAGTGAGTGGAAGAGAAAGAATAGTAGGAGGATGAGCTTTTGAGCAGCGTGGTCTGAAATTTGTCAGTAAGTGAATTATGATTGGACCCTCAATCATACTTGCACTAAACTAATCCTAATCCTCAATTCATTTTTCTAATCTTTCGAAATTATGTCTGCTTCTGTCGCCTCACTCCCACCCCCTCACGTGCCCCCCCACCATCTCATTTTCTTCTTAATTCACTATTAATTAACCTTCCACACTGCACTATACTAATATACTCCTTGTTTTTTTTTTGTTTTTTTTTTCTATAATTTTCCTCCATAATCTTTGTTCCCCATTTTACTCATCTACAATGTCTGCGACAACAATTCCACCTTGTTTTTTTTTCTTTCTAAATCTCACTTCATTTTTATATTATTATTCAATTTATGCTTCTACATTTCATGTTTCTACACTGCACTATACTAATATACTCCAAGAAAGTTGTTTCCTTACATTTTTATTTAGAATAAAATCAATATGTATAATATCTAATTTTGAGTTAAAACTAAAATACATCCTAAATAAATTAAATAGAAAATATTATCAAAATAATTAAATGAAAAATATGTACCAATAATATATGAAAATATACTTTTTAATATATGTGTATCAGCGTGGGATTCTTTGTTGAGTAAAATGATTTGATTTGTAAAGTTAAGAAACAAGTAATATAAGAAGAGAAAAATATAAATAAATGTAAAATTTTAAATTATTCATTAGAAGAAGATGTACCTGTGATTAATTAAAAGGCATGTAAGAGCGTTTTTAAAGGTAGTACTAAGTAAGACATTTTTTCTACTGCATCCAATAAAATTCTAAATACTTCAAAATAGTATTTTGGAATGTTTGAAAACATTATGTTGTATCGAGTCAAATAATCATCCGCCATGTCACATTTGGAGAGAGATACGATTTTAATTAATTAAATTTACCTTAACAATATATATATAAACCATTGATCCCAACAAATCTGTTGATCTTAAATTAAAGAAATAAACCCTTGGCTTGTATTCTAACAACAAATTATAAACCCTTGGCCCGAACGGGGAAGTTGCATATTATTCCCACGTGCTGGCTTCACAGGGCTGCTGATTTTTAGATAACAACCCATCAATTGTCGTTCCAATTTTTATCAACAATTGCCCCACCCACCTAACAACTCATATCATTTCTCTACGTCTATCACTTTCTTTTTCTCTCTCAAAGTTTTATTTAATTTTGGGAAATTTTTACAAAAGAAAAAAATGTCAAACTATTTACAGAAAATAGCGATACAAACTCATATATATATATATATATTGTGTTGTGTTGTGCACATATATTTTTCTGTTTGAATAATTAATTTATAATATCATAATAGAAACTTATTAACACAACACGAATCTATCATAGAAGATCTGCATGAACATGCAAATCTCAACAAATAAAAAAAAAGTAATAATTAGGTGCAACTTAATTCCATATTTTTATTGATATTATAAATTAATGATTCTATGCTTAGGTTGTACTTAATTTCATTCTTCCCTTTCCTTTACACAATTTTTTTTTTAAATATATTACATGACAATTTTTTTATTGTACAACTGCCTAGGCTACACAAAGATATATAGGTGCAGCTCTAGTAGTACTTAATTTTTTTCTCAAATAAAAAAAGATGAGGCTACCTACGAAACAAAGTGCCCTCTCACAAATATGATGTTTATGTCGTCGAGGATTTTTAAGAAGTACAAGATAATTAACACATGGATTTCATATCAAAATTAATTCGTAATAAATACCTTCTCAAATACAGTGTTCTCCCTAGACTATCTGCTCTGCTACAATGTGTAAATCATCAATTGACTCAAAATCTTAAGATAGAGCATGAAGACACATTTAGCATTATATCATCTAACACATACCAAACCAAACCATATCAAAATTAATTTGGTTCGATCCATTGGGCACTAAAACCATATTAGGTATAGTCGACCAGCGCCTCAGTCCACACTCGACTAACTTAATTTGATCTCGCAACTTTGGTTTATTTTACTTTAATATCACCCTTGACAAAAACAATTATAAATAATGCCTCTATCTATTATAAGCTCATAATTAACCGTAAAAATTTAATGAAAACTTTGGTGGTGTAATAGCAATGGAATGTACACATTAGAAGTATCTAGAGTAGATACAGCTGGTTTGTGGGTGAGGGGGAGATCAACTGGGGTGGTAGCTATTAGATGTACTTTTGTAAATGGGAGAGAGATGCAATGAATTTAGATTTAATTTTAACTTTCATTCCAAAATTCCCCATTTTCCCTTCATGTCTCTTGTCTTTGTAACAAGGACACGTACACATTTGCTTCCATGCCTATTGTAATTTCTAGCCTTCTTCAACTTACAAACAGTTGGACCCCACAACACTTTATCCGGATCCATCTCCGTGGGGTATGGTATAATGAGTACCATAGACCTTAATCCAATAGATACTCTATTACAATTTGCAACTAAGATAGTAAAATGTGGGTGAGACAGCTCATCACCAAGTATAGTTTTAATTTTATATCTATGTGAGGAAGCTAGTAGTTCTTAAAAGAACAATTCAATTAGGTATCTAGATTGTTCCATTCTAAATTGAAGTAAAACATCGTCTACCACCTTCCAATAATATTATCACTCAACTTCAACTAACTGATAAATGAAATATAATCTATAGCAACAAATACAACCTAATGTTAGTAAACTATTATTGATAAGAAATTAGAAATTATTGTGAAAGGACGATACTATGTTATCGACTATAAACATAGACACTAATTAATTAATTACTGCATTGGTTGCTTAGCAACATTGACAACCACATTAGTTTGAGTAATTTTAAACAAAAAAAAAAAATCAACAATGAAAAAATATTTATATATTCATTTTGTATATGTCTTTATTTCTAATATTATTTAGATGTTTTTTCAAATTAGGTTATTGTGAATGTTTAAATTGGATGATGATGGGTTTACTTGATATGCTGCTTGGTGAAATATTAAAGATTGATGGAAAATGTAATCCAATAAAGAAAATTTTGTTATCCACTTTTTTAAGGAGGGGGTAAAAATTTCAAGTTGTACATTCATAGATGACATTTTTATGTCGTCTTTTTTAAATTTAGTTAATTCATGGAGTATTTTGTTGTTTTAATTTATCACAAATCAATATCGTTTAACATTCACAAACATTAAAGACAATAGAAGTACATAAGAGATTAAATTGAGTTTATTAAGTAATAGAAATTATTTTTAAAAATACTTTAATATCAATAACTAAAACATAAATTTAGTCTATTTTATTTTAACTTATTAATAAGAAATTTTTTAATAAATCAACCCCACACCTTTATTGATCAAGGCATAGCCATATATATACAAGTGTAAGTCTAACAATAATTAGTTACAAGAATATAAAACTATTCTTTAATAATATAATTTTAAACCATCTTTAATACTCCCCTCAAGATGGGAACAATATATCTTGAACACCCATCTTGCCTATGAGTGTGAAAAACAATGCTGCTGAAGTGGTTTTGTGAAAACATCAACGAGTTGAGTAGAGGAACGAAAGGGAAGAAACTTGACAGTGCCATCAACAACTTTCTCTCTAACAAATGACAGTCTAGTTTGACATGTTTTGTTCGTTCATGAAATACTGGATTAGTAGCTCCGATACCATATTAACAAGAAACTGTTTAATAAATCAACCTCATACCTTTATTGATCGAGGCATAGCCATATATATACAAGTATAAGTCTAACAATAATTAATTATAAGAATATAAAACTATTCTTTAATAACATAATTTTAAACCATCTCTAATACAACTCATTGAGATGAGAACTTTTCTTCCCATTTGCTTTCTTATTTATTTTTTTCCTAATCTATTCGTATGTTGCCTTCATAACAAATCATTAATTAGTAAAAAATTATTAATTTAAAACTCATTATTTTATTGATATAAAATCACGAGAGAATTGAAAAACCAATTGAAACCTCTCCCAATCATTTACCTAACAAATTGTATCGTGTACGGCTACGGGCAAAAGCTTAATGTTTGCAATTCAAATAATTAACCAAAGTTATCGCTAACCTACTATTTATACTTAAATTTCATAGAATGAAAACTATACAACTTTTCCCCGTTGGAGAAGAAAATGCAAAAGCAATCGCACGACACTGACACGTGCAATTTAATACATTGGGAACATACCATTTTCTAAAAGTGAAGGCCCACCAATCAAACCACATACCGAAAGTGATCAAATTGGAGAGTCGGAGCATTAATAAGAGCCGTCGGATCAAATAGTCAGATGTAAATCTCTAGGATTCAATCATTCCATCTTGTAGAAACGTCCACATCTAAATCACAGACTAATGAGACTGAGAAGACTGGTCTGTGTTTGGACGTTGATCCGATGTTTAATGACGTCACTTGATAGACACATTAATACTTCTGTGGACCCGACCGCAGGGTAGACCACGATATCCTTTTACCTAATCAAATCTTGCCACGTTTCATTTATTATGCTCCAAGGCCTCGAAAAAGATATTGCTAAAATAAGAATTTTAGATATAATTGAAGATAAACTGTGATTGGTGTCGATTTGAATATATACTATTTCGTAATGTGTCGCCCATATTTTATATTTTGAAAATATGGTAAAAATTTTAAATATAAATTTTTTATTTTTATTCCATATTTGTCCTATGCAATCAATTGATAGAGAAAAAAAAGTGGCAACTGAACATGCGACGGTTGACGGGAGTAAGTGGCGGGGAGGTAGATCAGTGGCTGACGACATATAGTGTGAAGGAGTGCTAGTTGGTGAAAAAGAGATGTGAGGGGGGGTCTACTGCGACTGCGAGAAGAGTTCATTTTTTAAAATATAAGCATATCATTATAAAGTATATTTAATCAGTCAAGTGCACAACTATCAAGTTTATCAACAGTATATCAATCAAGTATATATCAGTAGTATAAAAGAGTGAATGATTGACAAATTTATCAATCAAGTATATCATTTTCAAGTAGGGTTGGCTAGGGGACAGGGTGGGGCCGGGATGCACTCCCCATCCCTGTCCCCGCCCTATTCCCCGTTTTGGGGAGTCGAGGAATTCCCGTTCGGAGATCGGATCTCCGCAGGAAAAAAATTATCTTTTTATAGTTTTATATTTCATTATTTTTATATAAAATCAATTAAATTTTGGTATTTATATTGAAATTGTAAATATTTTAGATAACAAATTAATATTATTATTGTTATATTTAGTTAAATTAATAATTTAAAAATAATTTATATATTTTTTTTTATTGTAAATTTAATAAAAAGTTGTTAATTATATTATGAAATGAAATTTAAAAAATAAAAAATAATAGAAGCTACTGTTTCATATATTAAGTAAAAATGTTATATATATATACATATATATTAAAAATAAATAAAAAAAAAATAATCAAGGCCATTTTTGTAAATAACAAACATGTGACCTATGGACCTAATGAATGTATTTTATTTTGCCCTTCTTTGCAAGTGCCCCATAATTCAATGGATAGTAAATACTATTGAAGTTTATACATTTCGATGACCTTCATTTTTTTCTCTTTCTTTATTTTGCATGTTTTTCGAGGAATTTCATCTTATAACTCTACACTCTAAATAAAAATTTCATAGCTTCAACATATTTACTTAAGGCCTATTAACTCCACTTAATAGGCTAATAAACACACATTGAATGTTATTTTAAGTTGGTTTAATTATAGTTTACTAGGATAATAAGCTAAATTATATAAAAAAAAATAATATTCTTAAACTTTGTACTTCGTTTAAAAAATAATCTTGAACTTTTAAAAGTCTTAAAAATTAACCTTTAACCTTTTTTTAAAAAGTTCAAAAATATTTTTTGCGTTAGTTTTGGATAAAAATCGTCAGTAATTTATTTCAAAAAAATCTCTAAAACTTTCAAATAAAAATATCCTTAAACGTTTAATTTTTTTTTTAAAGTTGATTATTACCTTAACTTTTTTTTTTTAAAAAAAAAAAAGTAATGAAGACGAGTGCAGACGAAGCGCATCTTCTGTGAATGGTTCTTAAGCTCATGAACGCCAAGAACACAATGGAAATGGGCGTTTTCACTGGCTACTCTCTGTTCGCCACTGCCCTCGCCCTTCCCCATGAATGCAAGGTTAATTAACATTATATTATATTATAAATGAATTAAACCCTTACCCTTACCTTAACAACATACATAATATAATTATATTGAACACATATTGGCTATGGATATCAATCGTAAAAACGACGAATTAGGTATTGTAGAGACTTTGTGTTGAAGTTCAACCAAGCCGTGGCAGCTGATCTGATCCTAAGATTGAGGTTTCTCAACTTACTTACCGAGGCAACTTTTTAGTCAACCATGTTTTGTTTTAATCATTTGAATGGTACTAAATTGGTAATTTGTCCTAAAATTTGATCTACATTTTTAGGCAAATGAAAACAATTCAATGTACACTTTAATAAAAAGTTGGAATGTTGACTAAAGTTCTTACTTTATTTTGTATATGTTTTATTTTTATTGAATTAAGACAGATAATGTGACTAGTAGCTTTAAAATCAATAATTTTATGTAATAAAGTTGAGTATTGAATTTACACGAAGAACCATCTTTGTAATAAAATGATTGTTTAAGCAACCATTAATAATTTAATAAGTAACAAAATATGAGCGTTAGATTTACTTTGACAAACAAAATTTCACATTGACTAGGGAGAGAAAGATTTATAAGATATAAGTAAGCACAATTATCTTTGACATTTCTTTGAGTTTGATAGCATTTTGATTTTTTTTCTTCAACCTATTTTTCCCTCACATCCTCTTTCTCTCTTTCTTTCCAAGTTTAATATTGGAAAAAAAAAATTAAGAAAAAAAAAACCTATCCATCTTTAACTTTCAAAGGCATAACCATAAAGACATGTTTGGGACTTGAGAATGACTCTCAAATGACTTAAATCACTTTTAAAATATTGTAAATTAATAATTTAAAGTCAATTTTGATTATATAAAAATTACATTTAAAAGTGTAAATTAAATATTAAATTAATTTTGAGTGATTTAAATATGTATTTTAAAAATGACAAAAGTGATTTTAATAATTTCAAAATCACTACAAAACATGTGCTAAAAAAGATTTTGATAAATATTTGAGTGACATATTTATTTTTTAAAACTATTTTTAAATTATGGGAATGAAAAATTGTGGTGCTTCGGTATGTTCAGATTTTAAATGTAAAATTTTAAAATGCAAAAAATAAAATAAATAAAAACTTTGATAAATATACTATCGTAAAATAATAATTTATAACATAAAATATGTTAATAAATTAATAAAAATAAGTTAAAGTGAATATATAGTTTATGGTAATTAACATTATGCACCTTTTCCCTCTACTTTCCTCAAATTACAGCCTACATGCCATAATGAATATAACTCAACTGACATAGTATTTATACTATCAACTTTAGAAGTTAGAGATTCGATTTCTCTTCCTACATGATGTTGAAATATTAATAAAACTTAATTAATATTAGTTGAGATTTTTTTTAGTTCAATAATTATATGGCCCTATATAGGTAAGAGATCAAACCATCAATTTTTGAGATGATAATTGATGCATTGATTTATCTATAAAAGTCATGCTCTAATTGACAATAATAATTGATATTCAGTCAAATTTTTAACTATATTTTTTAATACATAAATAAGGTTGAGAATTTGAACTTCTAACATCTTGATGAAAAGTGAAAGTGACAATAATAATTGAAATTCAATCAAATTCTTAATTGGTAGTATGACTTATGTCAATTGTCAGTTGACAATATTTACAATTATTTTTAGGTTAAATTACAATTTTTGCTTCTATATTTTGAAATTTATTCAATTTTCGTTATTGTACTTTCAAATGTCTAATTTTAGTCCCTGTATTTTCAATTTAGTCACTCGAAGTTAATTTCTATCAAAATTGATTAAATAATCATAATAATTTTCAAACAAAGGAATACAATATGTGAATATGTTTTCAAAATTTATAGTAAAAAATGCTAATAAAAACAAAAAGTAATAATAAAATCTATAATAAACTAGTAGTAGAGACTAAATTTAAGATTTATTGAAAGTATAAAGACTAAAATTGAATATTTAAAAATATATGGACTAAAATTAAACAAACTCTAAAGTATATTTTAACCTTATTCTTATCATTTATGCATACGTTAAGAAACATATTTTGAACAACTTTATTTGTAGTTGAAATTCAATTTTCTAAATCTACTATCACTCACATGTGGGAAAATAATGAATATAAAACAAATGCCTTTTTTTCCCTTTTTCTAAAACAATGTTTTGCCATAGATATTTGGTTCTCAATTTAATGACTAAAGGCAGTTTTATATCCGAGAATTCAAAGTAGTTTTGCTTTCCCAAACCGCCCCTAATCCTTATTTAAATTTATTTATTGCAAAGGTAATCTTTAGTAATATTATTATTATTTTCTTGATTTGGTGTAAACTATCTCAAAAAAAGAAAAAAAAGCTGGTATTTGGGGTAAACATCCCCAAATCAAATCATAACATAATATAATAAACTACGGATTCTGGTACGGTAGAGAATTTAGAAACGGGAGGGATCGGAGAATTTCCGTTTGAACAGCGCCGCCTAACTCAGTATCGATAACGAACAAT
This sequence comes from Lagenaria siceraria, assembly GCA_002890555.2. Classification (NCBI taxonomy): domain Eukaryota; kingdom Viridiplantae; phylum Streptophyta; class Magnoliopsida; order Cucurbitales; family Cucurbitaceae; genus Lagenaria; species Lagenaria siceraria. The sequence continues at coordinate 7,444,579 of CM016485.1, read as the reverse complement.
TGTTGGAACACAGGCCGCAACCTTTGGAATCCAACACACCCAGTGGTTGCTGCGACTGCGAGTCATCAAGCCGCGGAAAGCTTTGTTCAGGGCTTGGTGGGAATGGTTAAAACCAAGCACCAAAAGTCCAACTCTAAGCGACACCCACAAGTAATTCTTTCTGTCTCTCCTTTCTCAAATCTACGCCTTCCAACTACGATAGTCTTGATTTTCTTGTTTCTGTTCTATTCCTAATGCAACCTTACACGAATTCGTTAATTAGCGTCCAAATATGTGCTTATGCTGCCTCATCCCAAGTTATCATTGCGGTTCAACTTACTCCAATTTTTCTGAACTAGCTTGATGATTATTTAATTTTGCAAGATATCAATTTTATTATTGTTAATTCTTGTTTTTTTTTAGCTTAGTGATGATATGGACAATGAAACCTCCACTTATCTCCAAATTGGTATGGTATTATCGACCTGAGCTATATACTTTTGATCACTTTCTTCCCTTAGGACTTTGTTTACACTCCTAATAGTTTTTCTTTTCCTCGAACAAAGTACCACCCCTTGAGCCTCTCCTTAACTTTCCACTCTTGATCACCTACAAGAGTTTCCTCTTACCAAGGCCCCGAGCAAAGGCTATAGAGCACAACCACAAGTCACATTGTAGAATGTTCTCAATGTCGATCACTTGTCGAACCCTTAATCTCCTCTTCTCGAACTAAGATCTACTCCTCTACCAGTGCGGCATTGGTAGAGTTATACTTATACTTGCTTGCCACTCGAGCACTTTTTATCCAATCTGTGTATTCATCCACAATGTCAGTAATGAGACTTCGATAATTCTCTTTGTTCGGAATCTGAGGATTTTTTTCCAACACTTAATTAGGTTTAGGTCATGGCTCTGATACCAGTTTATAAGGACAACGGAACCTTCACCTATTTCCATATTGGTATGATATTGTCTACCTTGGGCATAAGCCCTCATAACATTACTTTTGGTTTCACCCCAAATGCCTCATATCAATGGAGATGATTGTCCTCATTTATATACCTATGATCACTTATTTGCACTTTTAACAAGTTTAAAAATATACCATAGTCTATCATTTGGGTTTAGTGATACTGAAATGTAGTATCAGAGCAGGGACTTTTGAATTCAAATATCCTGCTATATCAATCTAATCTTATTTGATATTAATATTGAGTTTTCTTAGTTTGCGGGAGAGTTAAAAATACACTAACAATGTTAGATATACTCTGATTTATGGACCAGAGTTTCTAGGGTCAGGGGTAATTTAACAAGGATAATTGTTGTCAGTTTGTTTATTGTAGCTTTTAAGTTTAGTCAACGTACGTAACGGTTAAGTCACTAGCAACCTTCTCAAAAGGTTAAACGTTCACAATTGCAATGCTAAAAAAAAATGAAAAAAAAAATTGTTGCTTAGCAAGAAGTCTTGAGTTACTTCAAGGGAAGATTATTTCTTTGCAAGATATTTCCGAGGTAAAATGTAACATTAGTTGATGGCTGGAGACTAGCCAAATTCCATTCCTCCAGACAGATCAATTCTTGACGAAATAACTATGTGAGCAAGCTTCAGTGCACCAAAATGTATATCAACATGTTCAGTCTATACGTTAAAGTTTGTTTGTTTGTTTTTTTGATAAGGTATACATTACAATCTTTAATGCCTCGAGTTTGATGTTAAGCTAGATGGTCATAATTTCCTCTAATACTAGTTGTTCCATGAAAATGGTTTTGGTTGACAGAACAAAAAGCCTGGAAAGTCACCTGATATTTCTCAGTTTCGTGCTCAGCTTGACTTATTGAACCTCCAAATTGTTCAAGTGACTGCAGATGGTAATTGTTTTTTCAGGTCAGGAATAATTAGATGAATGCATCTTGTTCTTGTTGAGAATCATATATTACTGGTAACTACCTGAGGATACAGCTGGGGAGATGTCATATTTTCTTGGTGGTTTCTTGTGTACCTCTTCCTTCAATCAATGTATATATATACTGCATAATGCATATAGCTCTAAACTTCTGAGATGTTCATTCATTTTTGTTGCAAATGGTTTGCATGCTTATCAATTGACTTGTCTAATGCTCATGTTTTCAAGAGATTTTTTATTTGACTTATGTTTGATTAAAATTACTAATGTATTAATATCAATAAGTTGCAGGGCCCTTGCAGATCAGTTAGATGGTGATCAAGAGGAACATGGAAAGTATCGGAAGATGGTTGTTCAATATATTTTGGTATGTATAAGGAACTAGCTTCTCATACGAACTCTGGCATTGTACTTAACCATACTTTCTTAATGGGTATAAAATGTTTCAAGTAGACATTATTTTTTAACCTCTTGTAGTAACTATGATACGTTAGTATTCCTTATGCACTGTTCATTACAATATCTGACTAGATTAAAAAAATTGTGGAATTTTTTATTTGGTCTGCAATCTAATTTCGTTATTAATCTGTCTGCAGTTGATTCTATGTTGTCATCTAATTATATTGCAATTTGGCTCATGTCGCTTGGATTCATATAAATTCATACTTGTTTCATTGGAATTGTCTACTATCTCTCTCTCCCCTGCTTCCTACGTATCTTTATCGTAATATGTAATATGAATTATAAAATGTCATTAACAGAAGAATCGTGAAATGTTTGAGCCATTCATTGAGGATGATGTCCCATTTGATGAATATTGTGATTCCATGGAAAAGGATGGTACCTGGGCTGGACATCTTGAACTGCAGGCTGCTTCTCTTGTTACTCATTGTAATATATGCATTCACCGGGTGAGAACTCTCTAGAAACCCTTGCGTCCATTGTTTCTTTCCTTGACTCATCCATGTTGTCTTCCAAATTGAATAGCCAACACCACGTTCCATTCTTTGAGCAAGTATGATGATCAATGTAGTGCTAACTATGTAGTACAGAACAAAAGGGTGCTTGCTCTGCTGTAAGCCTGTATTTACTACGAGTTGTTTAGCACTTAACAAGACATGTATTTAAGTGTCAATCCTGGAACTCATAACAGCTGGGTATTGTGTTTAGTATTTATATTGGTGAAAATTCCTGAAGGGCTTTCTTCATCTAATGTGTATGTATATTTTGTATATTTGTATTAATTGACTAATTATTATTCCTATGCACAGCTGTCCCTCAACTAAAATTCTTGATTTATCGTGGCTACCACACAGACATCACGAGTTATATAATATTAGTTGGTCAGTCAGAACCACTGTTTACTGATTGCTTGTAAATGTATAGATGTCATCACCTCGTTGGTACATACGAAATTTCGAGGATCGAGAAGCTCGTATGGTCCACTTGTAAGTGTTGGATGATTTTTACTGTACCTTTGCCATTAAATTTTCCTATAATTGATTGAATAGGTGTGAAGATTTTGAATATGAAGCTAATTAGGTGCAATGTGTTTGGTGCTGTATTTACGTGAATGGTAAGAGTTGTTCTTACAATAGATGCTAATAGCTTCTTATTGTAAACTTAAAAGTACTATCATATTTGGAAACATATGCCTTGAAGTAGCTATTACAAAATGCAATCATAAATTTGTCGTTCTATCGAGCAGTTTCTGACGACCAAAAATTTACAATCAGTCAGTCTTAGGACCTGCTGTTAGCAAAATGAGTTGGAAATGTGAATGATACTGCTTTTTAGATTTTAATATAAGTAAAAAGAAGAAAGTTAACATGACTGAAAAAGATTTTGAAGTGGGTCTTCTTAAGGTTCTAGTTTCTTTTATGAGACATATCCAAGCATAAGAACACTGATGTTAACGCTGGTATTTGAAAATATCAATCAGAAATCATCTTTTTCTGATCATGTTGGTTGCATTTATCGTTGATGTTATATGTATCATCATACTGTGGGATAGTATGACCCATCAATATTATTATCTGTGCTTCTTAAGCAGTGTATCTGGTTGTCAATGCTTTAAAATCTACCAATATTTATAATGATTCGGCTTGCATGATCTATATGTTGACTTCTGGTTGAAAATTTTGCGAAGATCTTATCATGACGAGGAACATTATAATAGTGTGCGGTCAAAGGAAGACACTTGTGCTGGCCCAGCCAGGTTAATCATTATCAAAGTCAGTTTCTCTTTTTCTTTTTTCCCCTGAATATATATTTATTATGGAAGCTATGCTCATTTTAACTGAAAGATTAAAAGCAATATATTAATAGCCCATTTACTTGTTTTTCTTTGGAAGGGTGATACTGTTCCTTCAGCAAGCTCACTTCAAAGAAAAGTTCTCTCTAATTCTCAAAAGAGAGGTGAAAGTGCTACTAATCTTGGAAATGTTAAATTAGTTATGGCAGGTAGTGGTTGTCAAAATTCTAAAAGAGTTGAAAAGGTGATTACATCATGCTAATAGCTGATTTCCCATGTCCATCTAATTGATTCTCTTACAACTTATTTACTATTTAGTTAGGAGTTGTTGCGCTTTTCATATTTTGGCAGGTTTTGGTCCAAGTCGATGGTGATGTTGATGCTGCAATAGAGTTTCTGGTGGCAGAACAGGCAGCAGAACAACACGAAGAGCCAACTGAATCAACTTTGTGCCATATAGATTCTTCTTTTGGTAATGTCGGATCATCAATCTTCTTCCTTTCTAGAATAATTTAAGAACTTAGCAGACAATATTAAACTTTACTTTGTCGATCTATTTATTATATTATTATTGTTTTTCCTCCTGAGCTTGTGGAGAGAGTATATGCACTTTGAAAAAACTGTGGTTATATACTCTCCAGTGATTTGGAATTTGCGACGAAAAACTTGAAATGCAGATAGCATTAATGCTTTCTTATAATTAAGCGATGATACTTGGTTTGGAGTTATGCACTCTTATGTCTGGGTTGAATCGGTAATCTGTTTGGTCTTGGTTTCACAAAACTTCAATTTGAGTTTTGTCTATCACATAAATGAAGGTGGATAAATTTACTTCTCCTTTGTCCTTTCACCTGCCACCTACGCCGCTGGAAGAAAATTCCTGAAAAAGAATTTTGTTTTTCTGGAGACAAGGCTTTTGCTCAATGTTGTTATCATTGGATTCCATAATTCCTTTAATATGTATCAAGATTTTTCAGGTATCGATGAAACAAAAGATTATGAGAAATTGGAAGAGCAAATAGAAGAGATGCATGACAAAGTTGATTCATCTAGTCACAACACTAAACATTCTAACTGTAGCAGTTTTCAATCGGATGACAAGGTCTTTTATATCATAATGCAACATATTTTTTCTTCGCCAATTCTGATCTCCTCCCACCTTCTTGCTCTTAGTACAGTGATCGTAGCTGCTTATATTTGTCCCCTTTTCTCATCAGAGGATCCCAAGGAATAAAGTCTGCCCATGTGGCTCAAAAAAGAAACATAAAGCTTGCTGTGGATCAATTGCTGCCAGTTCGTCTGGCAAGTATATAGTGTATGATTCTCCACCTGCACATACATCAAAAGAGAAGACATTGAATTTTAGTTCTTAAAAGAGAATTTATGTGTAATATGAAGCTTTTCTTGTAACAGGAACAAAACTATTGACTCTAAGAAGACTAGAAAGGAAAGGAAAGCGGGCAAGAAAGGTGGACCTGCTAAAGTTGAAGTGTCCTCTGGATCTGATGGATTGCCACATGACTTGGGAGCTCTTTGCATTTGATCTTCATCTGGCCGTATGAAGCCATTTAATTGATTAATGTTCTGTCATTCGTTTCTCAGTAACTTTGTATTGAGAACATCACTCTATTTTGTTTCAGGAGGCATTTTCGCCGCAGCTTAAAGGGAGTTTGGAATCGCAGGTCAGTGGCATAAAATAGTCTACCTCTTTTTCAACGTTTCCTTTATGGGGTTTTGTGACTAATATTTACCAATAATTTTGCATGTTTGAAGGATTTTTTCCCCTCCAACTGTTATCACCGTTGTTGTTTGGATAAAGGATACAACTAGAGGAAAATAGAGGGTACAATCGAAAAGGATAACAATGAAACATTTTGAAAAGAGAGGAAAAAGACTAGTTCAAACAAGAACAGTAAGGGTATTTATTTATTATTAACCTTCGTTTCCAAACTAGTAAAGGAGGATGACATTAATGGATTTGATATTGGTGCTTCATAAACAAGTATACACCTTGAGTCTAGTTCAACCTGACTCACGATCATCAAACTTGTCTCAAAATATTTTCTTATTTCTATCCCACCGGACAGCATAAAATGTGTTTCATCCACAGGTTTCGAGTTTTTCATACCATTTTTTTCTTTGTTCAAACCTCAAGTATTGGAGAAACTAAGAAAAATGAAAATGCTAACTATTCAATTTAGATTTTTTACATCGTGAACTGTAATTCTGTTGGTTTTAATGATTACTTTTATTCACTTTCCCATAATTGAGGAGCACTGTGCCTGTCCAGATATGGATTACCCCATTTTTTTTGCAGGGCTTCCCCTCATTATGTTTAAAAGAGTCATCTTTACATAACTGAAATTTGCATCATAGTGATGTCTTCAAGTTCGGGATATATGATGGTGTAATCTATCATTGATTGGTTGTGGGATTTTCCCTCTACAATATGCCACTGGTTACTGAGAAAATGAAGAATGATGGCTTCCTCCTTGTACGCCTATGCAAGGCTAGATGTTTGCTGAAGCCAACTTGACTTGAAGTACAAGTATAGAAGCAGAGTATCTCACAAAAATGAACTTGTGCTGCCAATCCTTGCCAAAGTTCAAATTCACCCACCTCCAGGGATTAACGTTGCAATCGTAACCACAATACATTTGAAGTTATTGTATGGTTAATCTGTCAACCTATGATCAATATCTTCAGTTAATAGTATTGTTAAATGGAACAAGTGAAATTACGCACCCACTATGTACACACAAAATATGATTACAAGTTTTCTTGTAGAAGATTCACGGAAGTGGCGGATTTGAGAAAATGCAAATAATTATTATATCAACCAATAAAAGATTGAATGAGGTTTAGCTAAGGTTTATATGCTTTGGTTTCACTTGTGTCTTAGACTATTAAGGAAAGCTAGCATTTGGAAATTTGTTCCTTATGCACTTGCATTCTGTAGTATCGGTGTAATCATCTGCTGCATGATCTTTTATGTGGCTCCGTTATTCTTGCATTCAATTGAATTACATTAAGCTACTTCCCTCTCTTGGTTTCTTGGTTACTGAGCCTCCAAGAAAAAGTATTGGCCTTTACTCTTTCCAGGTTTATGGGGCTCCTGTGAAGCTTGATTTCCGAAACTACCATGTCTGGGAAGGGTTGAGTCAGTTGAAATTGGCGAGTGTTTGGAACCGAGATTAGCAAGTTCAGTCATAAACTGCAGAAGCTACAGAAATCCTTTGGCTTCCATTCCCATGTTTGAGAACAACAGTTGCGCTGAAGGTTCACTTCTAAAGAATATAAAACGCAGTGGATAATCTTGCTATTTTAAGGAGACCTCATTTCTACATCTTGTTTGTACTCCTTGCTCTTGTAAACATAGCAGCTGGACACGATCTCTCTTCTATTGATGTGGTTGCTTGTATTACCCTTTTTCTTTTTCTTTTCTTTTGAAAGATTGATTAATAGACTCCCAATAATTCTTCACCTCAATATGTATAAGTGTAGATTACAATGTCCAATTTGTTATTTTAGACTTGATTAGAAGTATTTCCCTTCTTTAAACCATCTACGATAAATCTTGAGTTAGTATAGATTCACTTAAAAGTATCCTCGATAGCAATTGGTATCTCGATTGTCATGTATTCACTTATGTCATAAACGATTTTTGATAAGATAGCGTGCTTGGCGAATATGCCAGGTTTGAAATTCTTATTGCAAGCAATCGGGACAAACTTAAGATCCATTATGTCGGATCAATCAAGCAAGTTACCCTTTGCTTCCCAACAATAAATTTGTTGTAAAGAATATAGTGGCATGTACATTATTGGCTTCAGAAAGAAGCTGATGAATGTTGGTAGGTTTACAAACAAAGGAAAAAGATGTCTGTATGTTAATTGACAAAACATTAGTGTGGTGCAGGGCACAGGGTAAATTTTGTCCTCCTCTTCAAGGACACCCTCATAGAGAGGGTTTGTACTAACTGTGCTACTTACGAGGACACACCCAGTAATTCGTCCCTACTTATCTCTTTGAATGTGGTTATTTGTTATTTTGCTTTGGTAATGTTACATTCAAAATATAAATGCATTTCACAATGAATGAACTATGTAAATATCTTTTCGTGTACTTCCAAACTCTTTATGTATGACTTTTTGTCCAAGATATGACTTTTTTTAAAAAATTTATAAATTTAGATTCTGAATTTTGAGGTTTGTGTTAATAGGTCCTTAAACTTTTAATTGTGTGTTAAAGTTATTGATATTAGATTGAATTTGAATATTATGTTGAATGAAAACGTAAGGTCTTGTTTGGTAACCAAATCGGTTTTCGGTTTTAAGTCTTTCTCTCTGTTTTCTAAAAACAAATATCACATAATATTGGTTTGTTTGATAGCGATTTTGATTTTTGGTTTTTTAACTTTTTTAAAGAAACATTTGATTTTCTAATCAAATTTAAAAAACAAAAACAAAATTTTGAAAATATAAATAGAGAATAGATAACAAAATATACCGATTTATTGGTGAAATAGTTTATAATTTTAATTTTCAAAAGCTAAAAATAAGAAATTAAATGAAATGGAATCTCACTTTCAAATTTTGTGTCGGGTAAACTCATGAGTTTTAAAAAATATCAAAGTAATTTTGGAAGTTCGGGACAAAATGCACTAAAACTTCAAATTGAGGAAAAAAATTTGTAATTTAACCTTTCTTTTTCTTTTTTTCTTTTTAATTTTTTTTTTTTTTTTCCCGCAGGGTCTGAGACGCGAACTTCTTTTGTGAAAGGTCGATTTCTGCTTGCCACATTCAATTCAACACGTCTCTTTAATATATATATGTCAAAGCGGATAAAAGTTAATATTTAAAATGTATTTATTAGTTTAAATAATAAATTCCATAAGTCATTTAATCTTTTTTTATATTAATAAATTGATAATCTACTAATAGTAATAATTAAAAAGCAGAGGAAATTTGAGAGAAAATTAAGCTTAAAGCTTCATGTTCTATCGCTAGCATGATTTCCATTTCATAATGGTATCTCACAAAGTCGCATGATTTGTTTGTCGTCTCTAAAAGGAGAAAGTTGAGAAAATAAAACTTGCTAAATAAGAGCTGAAGTTAGGAAAAATGAGAAAATAATACGTTAAAAACACTCCATTTTTATCATTAGTTTATTTTCACGTTCATAAGTATTTGTCAATCACATAATTAAATAGTTTATTTTCATCATATTTGTCTTCTTCAAAGCTAAACTTATCTTCATTTTTTTTCCTCATGATATCAGTCACTAATCTCATAAATTTTGCATCTTTTTCCAAAATTGAAAATGATGGAATTCAAGAACCTTTCCTACTTTGGAGGAAAAGAAAGGAATCATAAACAAATTGGATTTGATCAAACATTGACTCTGGGAAATTGCCCATATAACCTAAAATGGCAAACAATTAGTATGAAAATAAACGCATTTATTTCTAAATTTATAAACTCGTAATGCACCCTCTAACTCCCACTGCCTTCATTAGGAAAACTTGCTTAATTTATTTAATTCTTATTAAGAAAATTGTGACGATTTACCAATTGTGTCTTTAATCTTCTTGTCCTCTTCCTTTAAACTTACGTTTTTTTTTTTTTTACCCTTTTCGATGAAAAATGAGATTCTTTTTAAAAGTGGGATTTTCTATTTGAGCCTCTAGATGAAGAACAGCCACTTCAAATTGAAGACACCTATATTGACCAATTTTATGAGATGAAAACTATAATTACACAACTAATAATATGATGATTATATATCCACTAATAATTTGATAACTATAATTTAAATTTGACAGCATGTTACAAATTGATTGATTAATTTTGTGATCGACCAAATTTAATCTATTGTTTGGTCGAAATTTGACAAGAGTATTTAGTGAATACTTTATCAATAGTAAACAAAAAACCTGTGACCAAAAGATCAATTTGATTGGTACTTTCACACCAAATTATTATTGATATGATATTTTTGTAATTTTAATAATGTCAAAATTATAGGTTAGATGTTGACATTCTATATTATTGTACTAAAAAAAATTAATTGTAGGTAAATAAAAAACCTGTCATTGGAAAACCTTTTGTAACTTTATTTTTAAAATCTGTAATTTGTGTAATTATTATAAATTACACGGCTTGTTTGACTCAAAATTTTCATCCTTTACTTCTAAACCTTCTTTTACCAAAATTTATATATATATAAAAAAAAAAATTAATTAGATGACCTAATATTAGTATTATTATGGATCATTGGTGAATTAGTTTATCCAGGGAAACACACAAGAAAATTGATTAGAGTTTCCATTGAATTTTTATTTTAAAAAAAAAACAATTTTTTTTTTTTTTTTTTAAAAAAAAAAAAACTGGCTAGTACTTACAAAATGCATATATAATAATAATAATAAAAAAAAAAATTGATTAAAAAAGTAAAAAAGAAAACAGAAAATGGTTAATGAAATGGAATCTCAGTGTTTAGATGGCCAAAAATCAGAGAGGAAAGTAATAGGTGCAGATGGTTATATTTAGACAAGGAAAAAGTTCAATTTAAATTTTCTGACTTGAATGCACAATGAAATCTAGCCACTTTCCTCATTTGAGCTAAACAATAAACAGCTTTAATCCAATACAACAGATCTACTATCTATCCTTCCTGCACTCCTCTTATATATATAATAATATCTTACTTTCCCACAGGAAAATAATAATAATAATAATAATAAATCAAAGTCATATTCATATAATATTAAATTTATGATAATCTAAGATTTTGAGTTGATTGATGATTTAACATGATAGTTCAAACTTAGAAACACATGAAGAAAAATTCAAATTTATTATGACATTTTTATTACACGGAATTAAAGCTTATGGAAAAGTATATTTGAAAGGGTTTTATTTTAGTTAGGAGAAAGAAGTAATGAATTTAAGAGAGGTGAATATATAATAAAAGAAGCAAAGTTTTTTCTGGTCCCCAAGGATGGAAGCAGGAGCAGCTAAATAGGAAAGTAAAATAAATTGGAAAGGGAAAATTAGAGGGAAAATGTAGCTAACCTAACCTAATAAACATAAAGTTGTTGGAAATGGTTACATAAAAAGTTAAATTGTGTAGTGCATAGCTTTTTGGGCATTAAAGGAGGAAACAAATTGGTTGGTCCATAGCTGAGAGGTTGAGTCCCTTTATATTTAAAACCTCAACAAACCCACTCTGCCAACTTTCTAAAACAGGAAACTCTTCAGTTGATCACAAAACTCAAATATTATGGAATTCATATGTCCAGGGATTCTGTTTTTTTTTTTTTTTTTTTTTTTTTTGTATAATGGAATACCCCTCCTCTCCCTCTAAATCCAATTATTCTACCCTAAACCCTACTCTCACTAATATACTTTACTTTACTTCACTTCACATTTATTTTTATTCAATTTTCACTCCCACATTCAATTCTTTACGCTTCCTACTTCACATAATAATATCTATCTATCTATCTATTACAATTGCTATGACCTTCAATAATATCTTCATTCTTAAAAGAGTATAACGTTTATCAATTATTTTATGTTGATTATAAGTGAGAATGACCCACCATGAATTTCTCAAGTAAAAACAAGATCGCTATATATATGCATTCATCAAGTTTAATATGTTGAGTGGTTTGTTTTAGCCGGCCTTTTCTATCTAATTAAGGTCATAAATATCTTTTTTTTCCTCTCTCTATTTTCTTTTGTTATATTGATCTAGTTATTTGTTTCATGTCCATCTTATTTTGGATTTGTATTAGGCATCTTTTGATTCATGGGAACCTACTTTCAAATTTAAAGAAAGTGTGACCATCCTCCTTTAGAAAATTTACTTTCTAAAAAGGGAAAATACCTTCCCTTTTTCTTCCTCCTAGGAGAAAATTGTAATTAACCATATACTTCAATTTAACTAAATGAATTTTTATTGCTTTAATTTTTGTTTACTTGTTCTGTCACCTTTATTATTCTCAACATACGAAAAAATGTGCCAAACTGAATTTTGCTATATCAGAATTTTGTTTGCTTTTTTTTTTTTTTTTTTTTTTTTTTTTTTAAGTCAAGATTACTTCCAAATATAGAAAATAAGTATTTTATGCATATTGTTTTAAATGAAAAAAATGTTCTAAATTATAGGAGAAATTTTCACAAATAAAAAAAATGTCAAACTATTTACATAAAATAGCACAAAAAAAATACTGATAGACATTGATAGACTTCTATCAGCATCTATCAGTGATAGACTTCTATCATTTCTATCACTGATAGATCCTGATAGACTTCTATCAGCGTCTATCAAAACTATTTAAAAAATTTGTTATTTTGTGTAAATAATTTTCTTTATTTTTCTATTTTTAAAATTTCTCCATAAATACTGTTTAGAACAAAAAAAAAAAAAAAAAAGCTGAAATATTAGGATTTTACTCTTTTTATTTTCATATTTAGAAATGATATGACCGAATTTACTACTCAAATACATGTTAAATGTATACATATACAATAATTTTATATACGAAATACACATGTCAAATGAATCTTGATGCAAGAATGAATCTACATCTACTAGTAAAATACATTTTAATTATTGATCTGAAATGCGCATACTAAATAAGTGACAATCCATCAATGAAATTCCTAATTCACTACTAAATTGAATGTGAAATAAATGTAGGTATACCAAAATGTTATACATGAAATGCACGTTAAATGAATACTAATACACAAATTAAATATATAATTTACTACTAAAATACATATATAATGAACACCAATAATATACCACACCTAGCTAATACGTGTACTTATGTGTAACGTATTCTACTAAGGAGTTGATTAATATTTGTTTTGTACTCAAAATCAAAATAATAAAAGTTGATTAATATAAACAATATTGAAGATAGTATATTAATATTTCGTATTCAAGGACCAAAATAGCTTCTTTTTTTTTTTTTTTTTTTTTCTTTTGTAAATTGGCCGGGACCAAAAATAATAATTGTTTTTTTTTTTTTTCCTTAAAAAATTTTTCATTTTGAAAAGTTAAGAAACTAAAATGTAATAAATGTACAAGTTATAAATGAATACAGAAGTTGAAAATGACTTTGTTGTGGGTGACTTTTGAGATGAGGAATTATAAACATGAGAATGGGAAAGATAGATGAGTTAAAATTGTTCACCATCTTCTTCTTGTGGTCCTAATTCATATGTATAAAATGACACCCATTCACTTTACCCAATCAAAATTTATATACAAATAAAATTTATTGTTTTATTATTGCACAACTTTAGGATTCAGACTATATCCCTCTTATTTCAGCCATGAAAATTTTATCAATCTTAAAGAGATTACATTGTATTTGCATCCATTAAAAATATACCAAATTTATCGATCTTGGTTTTTGTCTATTCAAATCTCTCTCTTTTCCCCCCCCAAAATGTTACCCTTTTTATAGCATTTCAAAGTATCTAGTTCTCAAAAAACAGTATTTTTTATTTATTTATTTATTTATTTTTTTTTTTTTTGTTACCAAGATTTTCTTAAACATGGGAAAACAGAAGACAAAATATTTAGTAAACAAACTTTTACAGAAGAAAAAATCACTGTCAAATGGGGCCTTGATTATTTAGAGAAGAAAAGGACAGTTTGCATTAAGATATGAAAGAAAATATCATAGATGGAAACCTAATAATGTGGTCCTGAAATGTGAAATATTGAATGCAATATGTTTCCTTTTTTTGGAGTTAGTGGTGACATATCTTTGCTTATAATGTACACATATAATTGCGTAATTTGAGCTACATTTCATTTATATCTTAATGAGTTTGGTCAACAATTGGTTATTAATTATAATTTATAGGTTAGCTTGTATAAAATACTCATAAACTTTTCGGAGTTTTATTTTTTAGTTAACTTTCAACATTAAATTTGTTTCAAAATAACTTTCAATCAACTCTTCTTCTTCTTCTTTTTTTTTTTTTTTTTGTTTGTTTGTTTGTCTAAGCTAAGGGAAGATTAAAAAAAATTAATGATGTGACATAGATATGATATGTTTTCATTAATGTCCCTAAACTTTAGGTTTAGGTTAGGTTTCAATTATGTGTTTATTATTTAAAAAAAATGTTCATATCTTGATCTTTAACCTTTTGAACTGTTTAAAAAACACAAAGATACATTAACTTCCTCTTTAAAATAAAGGCAAAAAGTATAGTGTGGTAATTAGTTGAAAAATGACTGTTATATCATATCATTTGCACATATTTTAGCGAAGATTTTATGAGAAAAATTGAAAGGTTATAACCACATCGAAAACAAGGGGAGAAATCAGAAAACTTTGTGAGAGGAATATATTTCTTCTTAGATAAAATTTGTAAAGGAGTGAGGGCAATTGAGAGTCCAGAAAAGTATTAATTGATGAAAAAAGACAAGTAATTCATCCTCAAATGTAAGAAATATATAATGATCTCTAGGTTTGATTGTCTTTAGATTTCTTTCTTTATTCATCACCTAACATTAATTTCCCTCAATTGTTAATGAAATAATATCAATGGTTAATATGGATTATTATCAAACTTTTGAAATGATAATCTAAGATATAATTATTTGAAACATAAGATAAAGTTCAATGATATGATCAAAATTTGCCACATTTACCACATGTGTCACTATCTTACGAGTCATAAGCACCTCACTTTTCCATCGTTTATTTTAGTGGAAGAGTTGATGAAAGGAGTAGTTTTGAAACAAGTTTTTCAATTCAAAAAGTAAAATATAATTTTGATAAAAAAAAAAAAAAAGATATAGTTGAAATGTTCCTTAAAGCTAAGGTTAGAGGCATTTTTTCCATAATTGAACATTTAATTATATAAGGGTTGAGTTGAGAGTTGAGAGAGAGATAAAAAGAGAGATTTTTGGAGGAGATATATGATAGATAATGAATGAAAGATAGGTGTATGAGAAGGGCATTCCCTTTCCTAAAAAACTTATCTCTCCTTTACACAAAGTGAGTGGAGAACCCACACCTATATTACCTACACATAGCACGGCCTACACACTTCAATTTTTATTTTTATTTTTATTTTTTTTGTGGTCCTAACTCCCTAACCCCCTTTTCCCTTCACTTTAACATCCCTCTCTCTCATTTATACTTCTTAGTTGTTAGGTTTTTCATGTCCAAACATACTTTCTCTTTTTTATTTTCTTTCATTCTTAAAATCAACACTATCTGGAAATTTTAATAATCTGTCTTTTCATTTGTCACCCATGTTTTTTGTTTCTTCTCATCTTTACATTATATTTATACAACATATATATCAAACTCTCCAATGAGTTTGTTTTCTTTTCTTTTATTTTATTTTATTTTATTTGGAAAATTAAAATTTTTTCTTTAATTAGGATGAGGAAAGGTGTAATCAAATGTTAATTAATAAAATGGGATATTTAAGGGAAAGGTAAAAAAGAGAGAAATAAATAATAATAACAATAATAAGAATAGGTAAAAGAAAAGTGTAGAGGTCAGAGAAAGGGACTGAGCGAAGGGGAAAGAAGAAAAAGGAAAAGCAGAGTGAATTAGAGTGGAGAAGATGGGGAGAAGCGGAAGGGGCATGAAACTGCCATAAATGGAAATACACTGTCTAAATTTATGCAACCATTTTCCTCCTTTTTCTTTTCTCTCTGTGAATCCCTCATTCAATTGAAAGCGATCTAACACACTCTCAACTCAATGCTCCTTTCCCATTTTCTTTTCTTTTCTTTTCTTTTCTTTTCTATTCTTTCCCTTCCCTTCCCTTCCCTTCCCTTCCCACTTATCACTCTACTTTTTTATGCTATTTCACTAATCTCATTCTCAACCTCAACTTAATTTTAATCTCATTCAAGTTTTCCCCAATGGGGATTGTGTTTCTCTTTCAGATATAATATGCACCATTTGCTCTCTGCGTGTGGGACAATAATTTTCAACGCTAAAAGCTAACCTAATTATTCATAGCCTCATAGGTAGAGTGAGATTTCTTCTATCTCTCTCCATCTGACCTTTTTGCAGTCTTCTGTAGATTCGATGCAATGCCCTTCCCAATTTCAATTTAATTTTAAATTAAAAACTCTCCGCTTTGTTCCCTTTGCATTTGATACAATGAGAAGAGAGAGAGAGAGAGGGAGTAAGAGTAAGAATAAGTTTCTTGTGTAAACTCCTTGAATGAAAGACGCGTGGAATATGCTACTCTCACTGGACCAGTCCTTCTATTTTTAAGCTATCTCTTCCAAATTATAAGGTAAACACACAAAAAAAGGAAAAATTAAATCTACTACTGACCAATTAAATACTATTAACTAATCACATCTCTTCCAACTCCCAACCTCTTCCCCTTTCTTCTTCCGTCAACGCACACAACATTAACTCCTCATTTCTAATTAATTAATTATATCTTTCACTCTTTTAATTTAATCGCTTCTCTCTCTCTCTCTCTCTCTCTCTACTAAATTTTTATTTTAAATTAAGCACACAATCAATCATATCTCAAATCCATTGGTTGACTATATAATTAATCATTTTAAAAATAAATAAATAAATAAAAAAAAAAAAAAAAAAAAAAAACATAAAATAATCCTCTCCACAAATGGCAGGATGTGGTGCTAAACTTTTTCAGACTTAAATCACACAAGGGATTAAAATAATGAGTGATGACGGAGTGAGTGACGAAATTGTAACCAAATATTATATCCATTTTTTTTTACCAAACTTTACAAAAACAATATTTATATATCCCAAACAGGGGTTTTATGGTTTGAATAATCCCACTGTCATCGAAATAATCAAATCGGAATTGGAATTTGAATTAAAAAATAAATAAATAAATCAACAAAACAAAAATAATAAATTGATTATAATACAAATTGACAATGTTTGTTAGTTTCCTCGTATGCTCTCAAGTTCTTGGTTTGCTTTTGCTTCACATGCATGTTCTGTACAACCCCTTTCTCACACTCTCTGATTATAACTGGAAGGGACGTCTGACTAAACCTCATTAAATATTATTATTACTGCTCAAATCCCACTCCCCCAAACTCTTTTCTCTACCTTTTTTACCCAATGGGGAAAACAGTAGAAAAAAGAAAATGTATCAGATTATAAACCCAAGAGAGATTATGCGTAATAGATTAAGTTAATTAATTGAATAGTAATAAATTAGTGAGAAAAGAAAACAGAGAGTGAAAAGAAGAGGAAGGGGGGTAAGGATGAAAGGAACCAATCGTGATAATAGCACTGTCTGACTGCTTTTGGCTGAGGGAGAGAAGAGAATTGATTCAAAGGACACCATGATGCTGACTATTCATCGCCATTCAGTGACATTTCCAAGACACTCTCTCAAACACACAATCTTTTTTTATTATTATTTATTTTTAAAAAAAAAAAAAAAAAAAAAAAAAATTCCTAATTTTGAATAACCCTCTTATTTTTCTGTCTCCCCCGCCCCATCCCATTGCTACAAAAACTAACCCCCTCCAAATACATCTCCTTTTTTTATTAAAAAAATATATATATATATATCCTCCCCTGGCATTATATATTCTATTTGAGACAACATAAACGGAATCTCTCCCAATAAAAAGAAAATGACAATCGTTGGAAAATGGTCATTCAATTTGATGAGCTACAAAGTGTAAGACAACCAAATAACGCCAACACTACTAGGGGACTACTACACTATCCTCTTGCCGCGGCTTCTTTCTAACAAATATATTTATATTAATATTACTCAAAAAGAGAATTGTAATATAGGGTAAATATGGAGGCGTAGTAGGTAGACAAAACAAAGCAAATGTCTAAGGAATTGGGAATTGCTGCTAAATGCACACAATGAATTCTCGGTCAGAAAAATTCTAGCTTTTTCTCCACCCATTACCTTCAATTTTTACTACACTTTTTTTTTTTTTTTTTTTTTTTTTTTTTGGTGGGGGGACTTCGTTTTTTTCCTTTCTTTCTAGATTCTCATCGGGAAATGGAGAGAGAGAGAGATAAATAAATGAAAAATAAAAAGTAACAAAATTAAGCTTTCATGATTTTTTTTTTCTTTTGGGGGGGGGGAGGAGGAGGAGTTTGTTGATGGGGGGAAAGAGGGGGAAAATTTATGTTATAGATGTCAAGAGGGTCTCATGAGACAATGAAAGCCATTGTTATGCAGCCAATTTTTGGAAGGTCTAATCTGGGGTGCGAATCCTGATGATGCTGCAGCAGTTGCAAGAACTTGAGATGGCCCCGATTGAAGATGATCATTTAGAGATAATGATAAATCACTTCCTACTATTCGGCCTCCATGACTGCTGCCTGAAAACTGAATCTTCATAAACAACAAACCAAAAATTAGAAGAGAGCATGCATTAGCATTAGCATTCTACACAATTATATATATATATATTATATATATATATATATATATATAGATAGATAGCCGTACTTGATAGTTGAAGGTTGGATTGTGATTGTGATTGTGAAGCAATATCTGGGAGTGGGGCTGATCTGCTGCACCAACCGCCGTCTGTGGCCGGCTGAATTGAGCCTGACCGTGTCTTTGCATTTCAAATGAAGCTGGAGATTGAATGTGCGTTTGGCTTAGCAGCTGCATGGTTTCACTCTCCAGGTACCTACTTCTTCTCTCTATATTATTGTTATTTTTGTTTCCACCTCCTCCATTTTCCAAATTTAGCTTTACATAATACACATCCAACAAAATTCATTAAATCGAAAAAAAATATATAAACACCCATAAAAGTTTAATTAATATGGAAATTTGAAAGAACCTGAAGAGGCCTAAATCCTTGATTGCGTTGCCAATCAGCTGAAGAAGCATGGTGTGGACCTATGGAACCATTTGGGCTGTCGTTTTGCTTTGAGCTTGAATTTCCTAAACTCAAATCAAGACTATGATCCGCCATATTGCTACTTGAATCTGTATAATGTGAAATCAAACAAAAAACAATAAATCATTTATAACAAGTTAAAAACAATAATCTGTCTGTCCCTGTGTGTGTGTTTTTTTTTTTTTTTACCAGTTGTCGGATTCAGTTCATTCTCGTAGATGCTGGGATCGAAATTGGTGACAGCTTCTTTGCCATTACACTTGATTGCAGCTTTATCATAAGCCCTATCGTTATCATCATCATGTGCACCGGATTTAGTTTTTTTTTATTTAATCAAAATAATAATAATAATAAACGACATCAATTGCAGCTTCTTTCCTGCTTAGCTGTTGAGAAAGATAAGGAACTGACCTTGCGGCTTCAATCTCCGTATCGAACAAACCCAAATAGACATACCTGTAAAATTGGGGATGAGTAATTAATTGATTGGTTAAAGAAAAGAAGGAATGGAAAAGGAGGAAGGAGAGGAGAGGAATTAATTAATTACTTTTTGCCAAGAAATTGGCCCATTCGAGCCTCCCATCTTCCACACTTATGAAGTGTTACACCTCTATACTTGGAGCTCCCTCTGGGGAAGCCAGTGCTTTGTCGGCGAAGTACATGCACAAATTCCTCCTTCGTTAGATTTCCCATCTGTTCATCATCCACAATCACAATTCATATTTCTTCATTTTCATAACCAATCCTCTATAATTATAATTATAAATTAATTCCCAAACCCAAATTTGAATAAACCTGTTTTAAATCGTCCTCGTAATCTTCGATGCTGAAGTTTATGTCCGCTTCCACTCCTCGGAATTTAATGGCCGCTCTATCGTAAGCACTGTACAAACAACAACAAAATTAAAATTAAAAATTCCCATTTCAATTTTCAATTCTGTTTGAGCTGAGAGAAAATAGAAACGGAAAAACCGTGAGTGCTCACCGAGCAGCTGCATGTGCCGTATCGAATCCACCTGTAACCAATTCATTTGATGCGGTGGAGAAAGAAAAAAAACACATCTCTCTTTGTTAGAAGACAAGAAATTAATTTGAAAAAAAAAAAAAAGTAACCAATAGCAAACCAAACATACCGAGATAGACTTGCTTTCCGCAATCCCTGCACAGAGCAAGAACCCAAAAAATAATAATAATAATAATAATAAAAAAAAAAATTAAATCAATTAAATTGAATTGAATTGCTTGCACAATTCCAAAAGCAGAAGTGGGTTTGTGAAACAGAAATTGCAGTACAGAGAGATAGAGAAAGAGAGTAAATATATATATTCAAAGAAAAAAAAAAGAAAAAGAAAAGAAGAGTACCAAATATGTGACTCCCAACGGCCAGTTCTCCGGTAGAAAGTGACGCCGCGGTACTGGGAGCTACGGGACCTCGGGCCGCGGCGGCTCTTCTTAATGGGGTGAGAGAGGTCGGTGAGGGTGATGGAATTATTAGGAGCGGCAAGAGGATCGGGATGGGCAAATTTGACCCCAACCCAGTGAGCCCGAGGGAAGGCGGGAGAAGAAGTAGAAGTAGAAGTAGAAGAAGGTGGAAGGGGAGGTTGGATTTCAGTATCTTCGAGTGGGAAAAACTGACGAGTGATGACCATGGGCGTTGGTTCCTCCTCATCGGATCCATCCACTTCCACTTCCTCCTCCTCCTCCACAACCACAGCCGAAGAACTTGAATTCGAAACCGATCCCACTCTTTTCCCTTTCTCCTCTTCCCCTTCTCCTTCAATCGATGTCTTCGCCGACGAACATTCATCCTCCTCCCTCACATCAGGCCAATCGTTCAGATCCCACATTTTTCTTCTTCTTCTTCTTCTTCTTCTTCTTCTTCTTTTCGCTTTTTCCAAGGCCAAGTTTTAGTCTCTCTTCTTTTTTTTTTTTTTTTTTTTTTTTTCTTTTTGGTGGGCTTTTTTACTTAGCCGAAAGCCTCACACCTCATCCATCCTTAATACCCTTCTTTCTTTCAAATCCTTCTCTCTCTCTCTCTCTCTTTTTTTTTTTTTTTTTTTTTTCTTTTGATGGGTTTTTGCCAAATGAAATTTATACAAAAGAATTAAAATGGGAGGAGAGGAGAGGAGGGAGGAGGGAGGAGGGAGGAGGGAGGAGGAGGAGGAGATGGGAATTGTGTTTGTGTAACCCTAAACCAAATATATTTATTTGTGTGTTATCTTATTCTTAACTTTGCATCTACCAGCTTGTTTCTTTTTTTCTTATTGGAAAAAACATATATGAGCTACAATTTGAGAGACTGAAGAAGAGAAAAATAAAATAAAAAAATAAAAAAGAACCATCTCTTTCTTACACAACTTTCCCACGTTAGCCAAATCGAAAAGCTTTCTCTCTCCTACTCCATTTGTGTTACCCAATAATGGAAATAGACAGCGGAAGGACTAAGAAAGATAGCTAATTACTCAATTTCCTAAAATATCTAATTAATCATTCATCATTCACCTCAAACTCACTTCCTATTTCACTCTTCCTTTTTTAAACTCATACATTTCCCTTTCTCTTTTCTTTTCTTTTATTTATATTAACCTTCACGCTTTTTTTTTTTTTTTTTTTTTTTTTTTTTTTTATATAATAATAAATCAATTTTATCCGTGGTTAAATTATAAGTAAAAGTTGTGTCAAATAACTTTATAAATTTTTTATTTTATGTCTAATATTTTTTTAAAAAAAATTCTAGTAAATCTTTAATTTTTTTATTTCTATCTAATAAGTTTTTTCACCTATTTAATATTTTTAATAATTCACCAACTTATTATATAAAAAATAAAAGTTAAATATTTGATTATATACATATTTTAATTTTATGTCTAACAAATTTATTGATGTTAAAAAAAATGTTAAACATGTTAATAACCGATTACATACAAATTTAAAGTTTACAGTTTTTTTGTCATAGTAACCATGAATATATTTTGTTTTATTAGCCAACTTGAACATACTTCAATTAGTTTAAGCATATGACATCAACTAAAAATCAAACGTTTGATATATATATAAAAGAAACAATTTTAAAAATAGAAAAATAAGAAAAATTATTTATACAAAATAACAAAATCTTTAGATAGTTGTTAATAGTAATATAAATTATAGAAGTCTATCACGAATAGATGTTAATAAAAGTATATTAATTGTCTATCAATGTTTTTCTTTTGTTATATTTTATAAATAGTTTGACATTTTTTCTATCGGTAAAATTTTTTCAATAAATTAACTCATGATTGACTACATAATAAAAACAAGTTAGCTTTTTATTTTTGGTTTCCCGATAGTCGTTGATTAACGTATTATGATGGTCTGAACTTTAATTGGCATTATTATAACAATTGCTATAATTTTTACTTTTTGTAGTCATCATCTTAAAGAATATTTTGGTTTTTTACTTCAACAATATTTAAGGAAAAACCATTTAAACATCCAACTTTTTAATTGAAAATAAATTAATGTCTCAAATAGGTGACCTACACTTAAGTTGGTAAAAATATTTTACATTCAGATATGAGAAAAATACTTTTGAGTGTATTAAAAAAAAAAAAAAAAAAAAAAAAAAAAAAAAAAACCTATCTTAATAAAATTTGTTTTAAAAAAAATACGATTTTCACTGATTTAATTTTATTATTATAATAACAATTGCTATGAGATTATTTAAATTTAAATAATTTTTCTTTAACTAATAATATATGCTTATGTTATATACATATTTGACTTTGTTTGGTGGAGTTTGATTTTAATCACTAACTTTATTGTTCAAACTAATAAATGTGTTATGTTAATTCTATTGGTGCCAACTTGGTTGTGTAATTTATTAAATACTTAAATCGTATCTTAAGTAGTTTACTTGTACTTTTTCCTATACTTTAATTAATTAAATTGAATGTACTCTAGTTATGTTAAATGTACTAAAAAATTGATTTTAGTTTAGAATATCACATTGTAAATATTGTAAATATTAGAGGAAGAGTTGGAATTTACAACCCATAAAAGATAATAGAAATACTTTTAACTATTGAGTAATATTCTTGTTGACAATACAATTTGATATAGTGCTATTATAAATCCATGTGAATTAATATAAACATAATTTTTTCAACATACATACAAATTAAAGGAATAACATAAATGAAATGGATACCCTTTTAACATAAAAAAATTTCACCTCAATGAAAAAATTGTTTGCATTAATTAGAGAGAAAAAAATGTTTTTATTTAAACTCTTTTGATAGAAAAAGAGTTTAAAATACATTTTGAAAGTATTTCAAAAGTTATTTTAAATGGTTGTCAAATACTTCAAATTTTTTTAAAATGACTTATTTTTAAAATTAAACATTTGAAAAGTTAAATCAAACCTGGTTGGAGCAAAATTGTTTAATTTGAAAAGGAATTGTTAATCTTTATTCACACGTTTGTTGGCAACAAAGGCCAACATTTGATAACCTGTAACATAAAAAAATGTGTAAAAAGTATTCCGCTGACATCAATGTTGGGTGTTTTTTAAACGAGACATTGACACAATCAAATCAATAAACTTAGTTATAGCACCAAAGAGAATTGGGTACGTATTGGGGTGAAAGGAGAGTTGGTAGTTACCTTAATATAAATTATAAAATTCTATTTTTGGGCTGGATTGGGACACTTTTTATAGAATAAAATTCTATGCATATATCAAATATAATTGTTTAATGCCTTATCTAGACGACATTTGTTGTAGATGGAGCGTGTTATTTGAAAAAAATATAATAATAACTTACTTATTTCAAAATAGGAGCATAGAATGTGATAATTGATATGGTTATAATAAGTTCTTGTCTAAGACAAGGTGAGATGCACTATATTGTTTTTATTGACAAAAAAAAAAAAAAAAAAAAAAGTAAATTGCATATATCGTTCAACTAATAGATAACATGTGTTAACGACTTAAGGTATGTGATTCAAATCATTCACGCCTATCGTATTAATAAAATAAATCTTAGGTTAAAAATGGAGTTGTTTTTAAATATAAAAAAATGAGTCAAACTATTTACAAATATAGAATAATTTTACTATCTATCGCATTCTATCGTCGATAGACAGTGAAATTTGTCTATATTTATAAATAATTTGATATTTTTTATATTGATAGTAATTTCTCTTAATTAAAAATGTCTACTAAACCAAATCATATCCTAATTGGACATAAATGGTCAAGAATTGTAATACTCGTTATTAAATTGCTTTAATAAAAAGTTTAAAATAATTGTTTTGAGAAAACATCTCGTTGAAATAATTCTCTGCTGATTTCTAGTTAAACAAAAAAAATTGGAAGTTTAAATTAGGATAGTTATAACTATTTAATTTCTTGAAGAAAATAAAATTTATACCTAGATTTCACCAACCTATATAGGTCAGAGTATAAATATATAAAAAAGATAATAGAGCTTTATACACCAGGATGAGGGCATTTTGGTAAATTCAGCAATATCTACTTAATCCAAAAATCTGTTACTAGTTTTAAGTAATTAATTTGATATTAAAATCTCAATTCAAAATATTTGTATTCGGTAAGATGCGTATTTCCAAATTTATCCCTAACAAGAATAGTTACTAATTTATTATTATTTTGATAAAAGAAAATAATTACTTATTGAGGTTAAAAAAAACAAATCAATCAGTTAGCAGTTTAGATATAGTTTTCGATTGTCTTACATGGTCACATATTAAATTAACTTTTCACTCTTTTTACTCTTTTTACTCTCCACCAACCTTAATTTTCTAATTTACAATTACATACACACCCCTTTCTATTCACACAACCCATTTCCTCCCTTGAAGAAATCTATTTAAAAGTAGGCATTTTAAAAATTCAAAAATAAATTATCTTCAAATTTCTTTAAAAGGGAATTGTAGGGGGGGAATCTGATCACTATTGTAGCACAATTTCAATTATTATTTAAAATAATAATAATCCTGAACCGTAGGTTGTCTCAAATAAAAACTGGAAGATTGCCTTCAAATAGAGATAGACAGAACCAATGGGAAAAGGTTGTCTGCATATAATTTGGGCACAAACACCTTTCTTTTTTCCTTTTCAACATTAAAGCAAGATTTAAATTTGTCTTTTACAGTATATGTTTGTTTCTCATAATTATCTACTTAATCAATTCTTCAGACTCGTCACACTCCTACTGGTTGCAAAATATCCTTTATTATTCAACCAACCATACAGCTTTAAATTTCATATATTATTTTTATTAAGTCTTGCAAACTATATAAGTTTGAATTTCTAATGTATTAAATATGAAAACTAGGTTAAAAAAGACTATTGGTCCTTACTAATTCTTTTTAACTAATGATAATCAGTCATTGAGTTACTAAAATGTTTCTAATTTTTATCTAATTGTGAAAATTTATGAAGAAAATGATAAATAGTGGAAAGTAAGTTTAAAAAAATGGTGTGAATCTCACGTGAGAATTAATGAGAATGAAATTAAGTATTTAGATGAAATAATTACATATTTGGGAGAGGCTCACAATTGATTTTCATTTCAAAATATGATAAAAAAAAATTCATCTGGATTTTTTTTTTTCTTTTGATTAATAGAATTTAAATTTTGTATTAAGGGTAAAAAAGTATTAAAAAAAGAGAGAAAAAAGGATTTATCTTTTATGAGAAAGAATCACACCTTTATGTTTCTTTTCTCTTTTCCGCTTATTTTTCATATCAACGAAATTGCTTCTTTTTTTTTTTTTTTTGTTGGAGGCTTTAGTTTTTAATAAATAAGTCCACCACAGTAATATGTGTCAATTGAATTATTCGTATCTTTTTTCTTTCCTGAATATCATTTCATTAAACTTGGGATTTTTATGGATATTTTTTTGGGAATTTTAAAAAATAGGAAAATGAAGAAAACTATTTACACAAAATAACAAAATTTTTAGATAGTTGTGATAGATGCTGATAGAAGTCTATCAGGGTCTATCAGTGATAGAAATTATAGAAGTTTATTCCTGATAGATGCTGATAGAAGTCTATCAACGTCTATCCGTGTTTTTTTTGCTATTTTCTGTAAATAGTTTGACATTTTTTCTATTTGTGAAAATTCATTTTTTTTGTTTTGTTTTGTTTTTATCTTCTTCAGATGAGTCCAACTTTTAAAATTTAAGTTTTTTGGCCTTCTTACATCGTTACTAGGTAAGTTTATCAAAACAACCAAATAAACACAACAAGTGTATTCTCTCACTTCTTTCTTGCTCTTGCTTCACTTCTTTCCTCCAAAATAGGTCATTCGCTCTCGATCCTTGATGGTTGATCGTCTTGCTTCGCTTCTTGTCCTTCCTTCAATCTACAACTCATACCTAAATCATCGATCTCCATCTCACTCTCAATCTCCTCTTCGATCTACATTTTTTTAAGGTGTCGATCTCCTTTATGGCATTTTCCACAACCTCTCTCTCTCCCTGACATTTTTCTGCAACCTCAGACACTCTCTCTCTCCAATCGAGAACTACAATTTTTTCTCCTAAGAAGATGGAAGATGGAGAGTGAGCATGAATTAGAGTGAGGATCGAGGAGTGAGAGCATGAATGGAGGGAGCATAGAAGGAATGAAAGCAATCGTGAACTGAGGAGCGAGATCGAGATCGATAATTGAGGAGTCAACCCATCACACTTGTATTTTGAATATTGTTTTGGTAAATTCACCTAGCGATGATGTTAGCAAAACGCCAAAAAACTTAAGTTTTTAAAAGTTGGATCAAAACTCATTTGGACACCTCAAAGGAAGTCATCTATACAAAAATCTCGTCAAACTTCTTACTGATTACCGCATATGTTTTTATTGTTAAGATCATCAAAATTTTCTAATGTGATACCATTGCTTCATGTGTTTCATTTGAAAACTATTTTATTTTTAGATTCAAGTTTTTTGAAATTAAGTTTGATACATTAAAATACCAAAATCTTGTCCCATCGCCACTTTTAAAAGGGGACTAAAATTCGAGGGGTGACCCTTTAGAAAATAAAAATAAAAATAAAAATTGAGGGGTGACCCTTTGGAAAATAAAAATTAAAAAAAAAAATTGAGGGGTGACGGGTGAGAAATTTAGAATGAGAATGAGGAAATAGGAATAAAAAAGAAAAAAAGTCCCATCATATTTTTTTTCCTTCCCATCAATTCCCTCTTCCTTTCTCTATTTTCTTCCTCGTATTTCTTTCCCACGCGCTTCTCTGTCTCTTCTTCTTCTTCTTCTTCTTCTTCTTCTTCTTTTTTTTTTTTTTTTTTTTTTTTTAAATAATCTAATTATTTTTCCTCTTTTAATCTCTGTTTGCATTTTTGTTGTTTCCCAATTGGCAATTGGGTTTGCTAAATATATCCAACTTCTACATTTCTGGTTTTTGTTCAATCATTGAATTCCTCAATCTTTTTCACCTCAATCCCATCTCACTCCCTCTCTCTTTTTCTTTTTCTTTTTCTTATTCTCAACCTTTAATCATTACCTTAACTACCTTCTCATAATTCTTTTTACTTCTTAATTGCATTTTAAGTTATACCTAATTTCATTATTTTAATACACACAATATAATATATATTTTATATAGACCATAGGATACTTGTCTTAAAATTTCAAATGGATTGTCAACGTTTTACATGTTTATCAACATTATTTTATTAAATATCTAACTTAAATAGATTTAGATGTCAATGTCGTAGTAAAAAATGTCACATTTTAAAGTTAAGCTAGTTTTTAAAATAGAGATGCCAAATTTCTAAATTTATTTTTTTTGTCCCACCTCTAACTTATATACACACATATATATTGCAATTGCAATAACTTTCCGACTACAAATTAAATCTCACTATGAAAGACTTTTATTTTTTATTAAAAATTAAATTACATCTTATGCATTATTGTACTATGCATAAATGCACATATTCAACTTCAAGGAAGTTGCAACGGCAAACAAATGATATATATATATATAATATATACACAAAAAGTAATATGTCTAAATTATATTTTGAAAGACTCCCATGAAACAAATGCATAAAATATATTAAATTCATTTGGAAGAAAGCATTAAAATAAAAAGTAATCCATAATTGAGTGCTCACTAAATAAAGTAACACAACCATTCTAAAAAAAATAAACAGAAAAAAAGTTTCTTTATATTGTTTCACTAAAAATAGATAAGACAAGTTGTTAGAGAATATAAAAAAAGAAAAAGAAAAAAGAAAAGAGGAGCGTGGAAGACACCCAACAGAAGTCGCGTAGTTATAACCCTTGCTAAAAACCTCACAAAGGATTTAGAGAGATAACATCATCCTTGACATCATCCACAGTATTATATTCTATTTTTGGAATAATTTTCTAATGAATTATAATTCATAATCACAATAATTTTCCAATATTCCGTGAACATAAAATTACAATATAGAATGGAGAGAATGAGTTGGGACTAGATGCTCCACATCTATAATTTTATATTTATCAATTAAACTACTATCTTTTTGGTATTGTAGGCGTGTAATTTTTTTAAAAGGAGGAAGAACCAATTTCCGATTAACAATGACATATTAAAAAAAAAAAAAAAGTAGTAGATTAGAAAAGGTAGAAGAGAATTAATTATTATTTGAAATAAACAAGACAGCCTTATAATAATAATAATAATAATAGTCAGCCAAACGAAGAAGCCACGTCATCGGTAGCCGACAAATTCTCATAAGAGACCCAAAAATTTCGAACCGAAAAACCTCAATTCTATGTCTCGTGAGAAACGTGTGAGCGACCTTCCCATAATGGAAGGGGGACGAGGCTAAGACATTGGAGGGCGGATTCTGAAGTGTATATAGTCCCTCACAGTGGGCCCAGCCCAGGCCCACCTCTCACTTTCTTGAGGTAGCCCACCAGGCCCACTCTATTATTCCTCTCTATCTCTCCTCTAATTTTAACCCCCAAACATTCCTCAATTGCTTGGATCTCCCATTTTCACATTTTTATCTCTATTTCTTTTCAATGCCGATTATTATTCTTTTTTACCCACATTGTTGATCACTAGCCAACTTGTAGTATTTTTATTGAGTCAAGATCACCTAGGATAAAATTCGAGAAATAGTATAATCACTGAGAGTAGTATGTGTTCGTTAAATAAAAAGACATTTATTGAGAGTGAGTAAAATACATAAGATTAATTAGTTGGAAGAAATTTTTTTTCTTATACCAATAAATATGTTAGATTAACTAATACGAAAAGAAACTTCTCTTTATTGATTGAAGTGTCCCCCCAATCTAAACCAAAAGAAGGCTTATAACATAAACATTGTATGAAAGAAGGAGATATAAAACTTGACTTAAAATCAAACTAATCGAAGATTACTTCTTTATTCATTAACTCAAAAGGAATATATTTGGACAAAGAAAATATAGAAAAGGGAAATGTGGGAGAAAATTGTTGGATTGGATATATGAGTATAAATATATGTATGTATGTCACAAAAGGGATTTGGATGTGACCAAAAGTAAAATGTAAAGACAAGTCAAATTTAGGAAAAACGTAAGGTATGGTTTAATTGGATGAAAAATTGATCACATCAATTTCCCAATGAGTTAAATAAGATGGTAAGCATGTCCACACATTTGTCTTTCCTAAAGTTGGATGATTATTGTACTTTAGTTTCCAAGCTCAATGCATTGAAAAATGTGTCAATCGTGGTAATTTAGTAAAAATTGGTAGCCTAGACCTACCTTTCAATCTTATACAAATTACCTTGCTTCATTTTAAAAAAATATATATATTGTTCTTAATTAATCTAAAATAATTGGTGGAGCCCTAATAAAGATTTGATATTATAGATATAGCCACTATAAATAGTTAGAAATATAATAAGATGTAGAATAATGTAGAAAACACATCAATGGATCAATGGTTATTATGATTGTCTTGATTAACATTTAAGTTAATCATTAGTTACTTAAAAAAAAAGTTAAAATCAAACATTTTCTTTCATAAGCTTAATTATTATCTTAAATACACTAATTATCTAATAATTCTTCTCCTCATTAATAGTTATTATAATAAATTTTTTCTTAGAGAAAAAGTTAATTTCTAAATTATTAAGACATATACATATTTTCAACTAAGAGATTAGGTGTTCAAATTTTACATCGGCACACACATTGTTAAATTAAAAAAAAAAAGTTTGCAATCAATTCTTACCACATATACTATATTATTTTAAATTAATATTCGGCCTTTTGAGTTTTCTAAAGTTTGTTTGATAATTATATTTGTTGTTTTAATTTCATAACCTATTTAAAAAATGTATCTTTGTTTAATAATGATAATAAAAACAAAGATTGTGGTTGATTTTTTATATAATGAAACATGGAATTGTAGTTGTAAAATTGAGAATATCTTACTAGAACTGTGATATACTAATTTTTGAGTCTAAGTTTATAGTTACTTCTCGTTTTACACTAATGTTTTGGGGGATAAGATAATTACGTTTTTGCACAATAAAGGAGGAAGAAGGAGTGATCTCATTGCAAAGGGAGGAATCCAAAGGAGGAAATTAAGGGGAAGAACGGAGAAAATTGAAGCTTGTTATCCAAATCCACCAACCCAAATATATATATATATATATATATATATGAAAAAAGATTAATATTAAAGACGGGTTTAATTTATTAATATTATGTAAAAGAAAACGACAATTATTTTGTTTTCAAACTGAGAAGAATAAGAGAGCTGTCTTTCATTTGTGCCCTCTCAAAACTCTCAAAAAGTTTTGAGGATAAGGATGCAACCTTTGTAATAACGACACTTGTCCTCATTTTCGAATAATAACAATAATTATTTTTTTTTAAAAAAAAAAACCTAGATTTCAGTCAACTCATTTTGGATAATAAGTTATTCTTTTTTTCTTTGGTTTTTTTGTTTAAATTTTAATCACAATTAGATTTTTTTTTGTTTTGTTTTACTGTTTTTGACGATTTTAAAATTTTAATTAATTTTAATTTAGATTGAGTTATGAGTTTATTGCTTTTAGATTCTATTCAAAAGGTCTTGTGTTAATAATACTCTTCATATTTATATATCAAATATTTTTTCGTTCACATCTCTAACATCAACCTTTTTTTTCCTTAAAAAAAAAACATCTAATTTTGGTGTAAAAAACTCATTTATGTACATGTCTTTTTCATTTATTTATCTCAACACACGACTTTATTAAAAAGATAATATTTGATTTAATTAGGAACTAGATTATTAGGTAAATAAAGGACAAAAGTATTTTCCAACTTTTCATTAATTACTGTCCAAAAGTTGATGTGAAACCTATGTTATTAAAAATATTTACTTTTCTATTTTTTAATTATATTTTTTTAAGAAAAAAATGAATAAATCACATTTTTAAAGCATAATAATTGAGATTAAAAATAAATATAATATAAAAATAGGTATCACATAAACTTTTCATTAGTAGTTAGTACAAAATTGATGGAGAGCCCAAAAATGCTCTACTAAATGCAATTCCCAAATATAAAATTGTTAAACTTTAAAATTTATGGACCCAAATACAACTTAAATCAAACTTCATGAATTAACAGTGTAGTTTTTTTAATATATTTAACCAAAAAAGAGAAATTATAATGATAATCTTTTTTAAAAAAACTAAAAGTATTATTTAAAAATATATATATAATATCGATTCTAATAAAAAAACTTGTTTGAAATGAAAGAATTCAAAAGTTTGTTAGCAAGGAGAGTTGAATATACTGATATATATCTTTCACAATTTTAGAAATTTAAATTATGCGTTTGATATAAGAACAATTACGTAAGATATGACTAAAATCATTTTTGTCATGTTCAAAATCACTTTGAAACATATATTTAATTACTAAAAATTAATTTAATATTTTTAAATATAATTTTTATATCATAAAAATTAATTTTGAATGATTAAAAATATATTGTAAAGTAATTTAATAAATGAGAAAGATAATTTTAATAATTTTAGAAGTATCTCTAATATTAGTGAAAATACATAAATAAAGGAAGGAGATAAGAAATAAGAGAGTATGATTGGAGTAAAAGATATGGTAAATTTTCGTAGGAATTGTAGGGGATTTTGGTAGCTTTGAAACAAAATATGGAAAATTAACGATATATATCCTTGGTTTTAGTGAAATATTTTCATTGGGAGATGGGCTAAATTTGTTGTCTGTTGGATAATAATTTTTGGGTCTTTTCAAATGGAAACCAGCTAAGTGCTATATATAGGAATAGGATGCATATCCAATTCTAGAAATATTTTTAACATTATTGGAGACGCCAGTTGTATTTAATTTAATGCAAAATGACAATCACGTGCCTATCTTTTTCTTTTCTTTTCCTTTTTATCAATATCTTTTAATTTTGTTATACAATACAACTCTTTTTCTATTTCATAATAGTTGTTACAGTGAATTAAATAGAATAATTTACCTAATATTACATCATAAATAAATACATGAAACCCCTCATTGAAACGAGCTGGAAAATGTTTTTTTTTTTTCTTTCTATTACTTTCTCTATAATATCTATCTTTTTTTTTTTTTTTAATTTTTTTTTATAATATCTATTATTTGGGAGAAGAAAAATAATGGAGAAATCATTGAATAGGATATTAAAGTCCACGAAGGAATAGTACAAATGTTTGGGTACTTTGTAGTTTCATAGTACTAAAATTATGAAAGTCTCTTTATGCGGTGTTCCTACTTTTCTGATTTTCAATCAAATTCAATGCAACATTTACTAACTTCTGCAATTCTCAATTGCTTGCATGGATTTAGTTAAGATGAATTGTTTCCCAGCAAAGCGTATTAATGTTGAAGAGTTAGCTGTGTTTTAACCATAAATATTAATGATCTAACTCACCATAATTTAATTACTTCTTATTGTCTAGGTTCAAATAATCCTTCCTTGTAATTTATCTTTTTTTTTTTTTCCTAAAAAAAATCCCAAAATATTAATTGGCGAAACAACATTTTCTTCTCATGAGTTAAAGAGAAATTTATTCTGATTGATTACTATTTAAAGTGACTTTTAAGTTACAAATTTAAATAGGTTTACCATAGTTTCTAGAGTTATTTTAAGTATTTTCTTAAAAAAAAACTTAAATAATACAAAATAAATAATTTAATTTAATTTAAAAATTGGTTACTTTAGAACCTGTTTTATTTGCCAAATTGAGTTCATCTCAACCGACATTACTTTATTTCCTAGAAGTTAAAAGTTTGATTACCCATGACATAGATACTAAAATAAAGAACTTGTTCTATTTTAGTTTCATCAATTTCAAAGGCCTAAATTTAGACTATACACTTTTGATAAATCTTAAATTTGGTTTGTATGTTAGTTTATTGTTATTTTCTAAAAATAATTTAGTCTATTATCTATCAATTTTGAAAAATTATATTCATTTTGTGCCTTTTCATGTGAGAGTTATGATTATTATTTTACTAAATTTGATAAAAATTAACTTCAAACTGACAACTTAATTATGTCAAGATGAATATAGATCAATTGACGTAAAATATGTACTATCATCTTCAAGATTAGATGAAGAAAAAAAAAAAAAGACCAGAATAGTAATTTAGGCAATGAAAAAAAATAGTAATTTAACCATTTAAAATCTAATTTTAGAGAAACAATTGAGAGATGATTATCCAACAAACAAATGAATTTAAAGTGATTAGGAACCACAGGATGGAATGCAATTAATAACCAGTAGATGTAAATTTGAGTCATTCTCTCTCATACATTCAACCCGCGTATGTGTGTATATATATATTCCAAATAATATAATATTATGCAAAATTTATAATGTTAAATTAATAATAATAATAATAATAATAAAGTTGTTTGGGTAAAGATTTTGTCGAGATGAATGAGGGAAATTGCTAGATAATTGTATAATTTAGTTTGTATTAGTTTATATGTTAATTTTGGACTAATTAGTATTTAATTAGTATTTTAGCTTAATTGGTTATTATCTTTTTCTTCTAGGACTTTAAATCGAGATTCAGTCAAATCCATAAATAAGAGAAATTCATCCGTTGGAGTTGAGAGAACTCTATAAAAAAAAAAAAAAATCATATTTCAAATTATTCAAATTTCGAAAGGAATTTAAATACAATCTTAAGAGTAGTTATTTATAGTTTTACAATAAAATAAAATAAACAACTAATTAAATTTTAAGAAAAATATCAATTTATAATTATGAACTTGAGAGATTGTATCAATTTAAACCATGAACTTTTGTTAATGTATTAATTTACAACTTCAAGTATGTTCTGTTTAGGAAAATCTCGTGTAAAACTTGTAATTGTATCAATTAAACTCTAAACTTTGATAAATGAATCAATTTAGACTCTTAGTCATAATATTTTTTAAGAGAATCGTACATGCATTTACTCTAATCGTTCATTTTGTAAAACTAACATTTGAATAAGTCTACACATGTTTAAGAATCAATGCATGGATGATTTTCAAAAGTAATCTTTATGAAAGATCTAAATTGATTGGCTTACGAAAATTTAAAAATTTAATTGACTCAAACTATAAGTTTCATATAATAGTAATTGAACGAAATCTTAATAATAGTGTAAATTGATACACTTAGAAAAATTTAAATTTTAAATTTCTATAATTATTAGTTACGATTTTAATTAATACAACTCCAAATTTTAGAGTATAAATGATAATCTTCTTAGATTAAATTTTAAATAGTTATTAACCACTAATTAATCTAAAACTAACCACTGAACCAGTATAAACTAAATTATACAATTACATTACATTTCTCCCACATCAGACTCACCCAACAAAAAGATGGTAAAGAACAATATTTATGGATTGTAGACTGCAGAGGTTCCCAACCTTTCCACTATATTAATTTTATTAGTAATAATTAAGAAAATTATTTTAAATAATAAAACTGCTAATAGAATACAGTAATCTATCCTAATATTATTAGTATCATAAACATTAATATTTTACTATATTTATAAATATTTTAATTTATTTTATTATATTTAAAAACAATCCTAATAATTATTCGTTTTACTGAAAAAGAATAGAAATGTTCTAGAAATTCATCTTTTAATTAGTGAATGATAGTGATCATATCACCTTGTCTTATCAAATTCATCTAAGACTGTAATCATGACCATAAAGAAAGTTGCGAAAATGGGTTAGGAGAAATAATTGCGTCTATTTTTTTAATTGAATTTTTATTTTTTAATTTGATGCTATTCTAATTTTAAGAATATACATCACACATCCAATAAACTGAATTTCCTTGCATATTTCTAAATTGAAATAGAATACTAAGGACTTTGAACTCCCCATTTTTAGAAAAAAAAAAAAATAATAATCAACACAAATATTTTTCTTTCTTTTATCACCTTACATTATTGATACATCATAAAAATATGAGTAATTATTTTAAATGGTAAAATTGTTGAATTTTTTTTTTAAATATAGTAAAATGTCACTGTCTATCAGTGATAGACGCTAATAGAATAGTAGTCTATTAGCGTCTATCACGGATAGACACTGACATTTTAATATATTTATAAATAAGTTGACTCATTTCGCTATATTTAAAAATAACTCAAAGTATTTTATTAAAATGCATATAAAAAAATCAATAATATCGTCCTTAAAAATTGATAAATTAAGCTATGCTTTCTTTGAGTTTTTCAAGAGAATCCTTAAATTTGATATCCATTAATTTAAAGCGAGGTATTGACATTTTTTTCTTTGAAGTTGAGGTGAATGGGCGAGAAGTGTTAGTTTTTCTCTTATAACTTTGACATCACTCTTGTCTAACAACATTAGCATTTAATATTAATTGTAAGTTTGTTGTTTTTTCTTTTTAGTAAATATTACTTAGAAGTTGTTATCAATAAATAAATAGCCTGCATTATTTTAATAAAATTGAAAATTTAAGATGACCCGTCACACATACCACAAATGTTAAATAGGATGTCTAAACACTTACCGAGACAACAAAATACTAACAAACGGTAAATCAAGAAAGAACACACAGAGATTGATAACCCAGTTTAACGATAAACCACCTACATCTGAAAACAATGTGCCCAAGAAATATAATTCACTAATATTAAAGAGTCAAGCATTTACAACGTAATACTTATTTACAACCTAACTCACTGATCATCTAAGCTCTCCTTAGACGTGAGACTCCTTCTTAATAGAACTTAGGTTTCCCCTAAGTATGCGAATATTAGTGAAGAACACTTCGGCTCCCTTCAGTGTATAAGACTCCCTCTCTTTTGATGTTATCTTTCCCTCTACTTGTGAAGACGCTTTACTAATATAACTTAGACTCTTCCTAAGATGGAGAACTCCTTGTGTAATGAAGTCTTAGGGTCCCCCTAAAATCGTGAAAACTTCTTATTCATAAACCTTCAACAAAGATTTCACACGACATAATGTAGTTTTAAGACAACACAGTAGTGTTTTGTATTAAACGATCACAAAAAAAAAAAAAGAACTACAAATCAATAAACACAAGCTGCAACCCTAGCAAAGCAAAGGCTTACAAATAAATAGGCACAACAGAAAAGGAAAAGAACCGCAAACGAATTCTGCAGACCATTAAAAACAGAAAGAATCCAAAAAAAGAACTCTGCAGAATTTTTCAAATAAGGAAAAAAATAAACTGCAGAAATGGCATTTTGTGAGACATCTTCTGTGACAACTTCTATAACAACACCAGATCATTCATGCAACCAAAAACCATCAACCTTAAACAAATATACAGCCAATAACAAAACTCTAACAAAAAAAACTTTATCAAACATTAAACAAATTATTTAGATTAAGTAAAGCATTCTAAATCTTAGAAACATCACATTTGAATTAAGCATGAAATCATGCACACTAACCATTCATTTATAATAGTTATTCACATATTTTTTATACCAACCCAAATAAGCTATAAAGTTACCGTTTAAACTTTTTCCAAATTTTTTTTTATAAAAAAAAATACTGTTTAAACCTAGTGACCTGCAATTTTAGAAGGGATAAATTGATTGCAAAAAAGAAAAAGGTTAAAAGAGAAATAGCCTTGATATATATGATTAAACCTAACCTACCAAATGCCTTTTTTATTATTATTATTTTGGTACTTTTTATTCTAAAATATGTAAAAGAAAAATGATTCCATAATAAATAGACATCAACACCATAAAACAAACCATTAATAATAATAAATTAAATGGTCTACACAACTTCACATTGATCTTTACATTTCAAAGATTCATCTCATCACCCTTCAAAATCATCAAAATAAGTTATAAGTAAATGTGAATGTGAATATGTATTGTGCTTTGATTACAGGCTGAATTCTTTTATTGCAATCTATTATTTTATAACTTCCCTAATATAAAGATGAATATTATATATGCAAGGTCTTCTAATCTTAATTAAAAAAATGATAATAACTAAAAAAAAAACCTAGCCAATTTAAGCAAGTAAACAATGTTATTTGAAATTGTGAAGATGGAGAATGGTGGGATGAAAAAAGAGGAAGAGAGTGGTTTGGTAAAAGGTAACCAATGAGAGGATGGTTTCGTTTTTAGTTTAATTTTTGTGAAGTTACAAAAAAGTGGAAGAGACTGGGAAAGGACCACCCTACCCATTTTTCCATTCATTATAGTTTTTAAAACAAAATGAAAAACAAAGCCCAAACCCCTTTTGGCCTTTGCTTATGCCTTTGTTTTGCAATTTGGCAACACCACCTTTGTTGCCCTTTAGCTGTCATTTCCTTTCCTCATAATTCAACAACAAAAACAAAAAACAAAAAACATAAACATAGCTGATTCTTACGAGGAAGTAAGGCATTTCCCAAAACAACAATAACATGGTGGGGATCTAATGCCTCCTTTTCCCTTCAATCTCTCTCATAAAAAATAATTTTTTTTTTTTTTTTTTTTTTTATCCTTTTCCTTTCCCTCTTCTCAATCTCAACTAAAACCCAATCCTATTCAACTCTTTTTTTTTCACCCACACGGGTTCCTAATGTTTTCAAGATATACTCAAAAGTGAGGACAGTTATTATTTCTATTAATAATGAGTTCTTTTAGGTAAAACTAAAAACAAAACTTAAGAGTTTATACACTCATATCAAATAATATCATATCATTGTAAAGATATGTAAGAACCAAATATCAATTGTTGTTGTGCCGTGAAAAATCCACTGCTTTGAAAGCAAAAACGGCGCAACATCAGTGCTAAATCGCTAAAATCGATTGCTTCCCAAGGTTAACACAACTCCATATCAGCGCACTCGTTGGAGAACTAAATGAAATTGATGAAAAAATGCTCAAAAACTAGTGAAGAACCAAGATGAAGAAAATAAAATTATATCTTTTTTTTTTTTCTCCAAATTTGAGAGTTCTTTTTAAAGACAAATAAGAATAATTTTAAAAAAATCATTTTAAAAATGATTTTAGAATTAATTGAGATAAACAATTAATTTCTTGAATTAATTTCAAATGGTTTTTTTCCGTTGTTTTTCATTGGCTCATTTTGACGTCTCATATAAATAGGTTTCTAAACACATTATCATGTGCTTACTTTTTTTTTTCTTTAAACACAACTTTTATTTTGTTGAAATTATTGATGATGAGACAAACAACTAATTTAATATATTTTCTTTCTGAAAATTTTGCTTTTTTTTTTTTTTTTTTTTTTTTTTTTTTTTTTGTATGTTTTCATCTTTCTTAAATAAATATTTGCATTTTTTATATAAAAAAAAAACAAAATTTAAAAATAGTTATTATTATTTTTTAAAAAAATTTAAAAAATACTCCTAAAAAATAGACAACCGAAAATAAGAAATCCAATAAGTATAAAGATGAAAGATAATCTAATAGGATTAAGTGGAAAATTAGAATACTTTTAAAAATTATTAGCAAAAAAGAGAGGTAGACAAAAACTGCCGTCTTTCGTATAAACAGAACCCACCTAATTTTTTAAAAAAATTTCCTTCCCTTAGTTCCATTTGAAATATATCACTTGGCACATTTTCTTTATTTTATATTTTTTTTAATCTTTTACACATTTTCTGTATTTAAATTCCTTTTTATCTCTTATTCCTTAAGTTGAGAGTTTATTCTTTTAGGCTGCAAGTTCTTTTTTTTCTTTGAGAAATTTTTAGGCTGTAAGTTTTAAAACTTAATTATAAACATAATATAAGCTAATATTATAGTTTTAAAGTAACCATCGAAACTCCCTTCTTAGAAATTAATTTTTTAAGATAATTTTTTTATTTTTTTATTTCATGGTTTAGAAAAAGATTCATTTCAATCTAAAATGCATCCAAAATTCATACATGAAATTCGTACATTCACAAATTAATGTATTTTTTGCATGAATATTTATCTTAAAATACATTAAATCGACCATAATGTTTCCTAAAAAACTCAATTATGTTGTGGTTACCCTAACAATAGAGTTAAAATCTTAATTCTTAAACTCATGAAACTAATACACACTTTTTTTTTTGCTAATTGTTTTTAGAAGTACCCTAATCTTCGGATTAAGTGGTATTTTATAAGTATTTGGGGAAAAAAAATATCTTGTCTAAATTGCTTTAGTTGCATAGATGATTGTGTCATTATTTTGGCCATCAAATCAGAAAAGGGTTTAAAAGGGTATTTTCAATACATGCATGTGTATACTGACTGGGCAGGGCTTGATTGTAATGTACAACTGGGCCAACTTTTAAATATTTGCAAGTGTTGGGACATTTTTGAAATTTGAGTTACAAAACCAATTGTCTAAACATAAAGCCCACAACACTATGTCCACCATAAAACCCACACATCTATACAAAATATTTTAGAACTAATTCTAATACATGTTATTTATATTTGTCGCCGAAGTTTTTTTAAAATATTTAATATTAGGAGTTGACCATAGGACCATGACTGGAGGCCAAATATTTTTCTTACCCATAATTTGGAGGATAAAGTGAAATGAAATGTCCAGTAATTTTACTAAATTGAAAATTATTCCTATTCATAAACTAATTTTAGAATCCAACTAAATTCATTTATGCACTATAATCTAGAACTTCCAAACACATGTTAGTGCATAAACATGTTAACCAATCCTATTATTTGTATGATATGCTAATTAAAATTTAAATCTAAGTAATACTTTCCTCAAACAAGGGGTAGAAAAAAGAAAAAAGTTGTTCTTATCGTCTTGCCGTTGAAGCAAAACTAATTCTAACAATCTTTAATTCTAAGTAACCAAGGTTTTAACAATTAATATTTTGTTACAACAAATCTACCCTTGCAACTATAATCCAGTATTATTGGCTTTGGCAGGTAGTACATCAAAGAGATTAATTAAGAGGTTGATTGCATTTGGACGTAGTACAATTTCAAAGCTTAAATTAAATCCACCCATTTTAGACAAAGTAAAGAGCCATTAATTTTTTGTAAACCTAAATTTGATATGTGTCGGTTGCAAAATTCCTATATTTAGCTAATTTTGCAATTTTTGAATCAGCCCTACAACTTAGAATAGTGATGATCTGGAATGCCTTAACAATACAACACAAGTAACATTGTGATCCGTCCA
This sequence comes from Lagenaria siceraria, assembly GCA_002890555.2. Lineage (NCBI taxonomy): Eukaryota > Viridiplantae > Streptophyta > Magnoliopsida > Cucurbitales > Cucurbitaceae > Lagenaria > Lagenaria siceraria. The sequence continues at coordinate 7,403,854 of CM016485.1, read as the reverse complement.
AATTAATTAACCCATCAAATCCTTTCCTCTCTAAGTTCTAAGTTTTAAAATGTTAGATAGGAAGAATTTAACCAATTTGAAGAAAATGGTAAAGACGGCTACAAAGGCTGGGACCTGGCACACAACCCACCTACCGACTGTACTGGCGCTTCTTTTTAGCGTCCGGCTGGAGCTGGACCCTTGTCTCCAGTTCATTCAATCAAACACTCAGATTTAAAAAAAAAAAAAATAAAAAAAAAATAAAAGTTTATGAATTATTGAAATAATTGAGGGAAACAACACTCCAACCCCATCCCCAACAAGAAGCAAATTTAAATATCTACATAATAAAAATACAAGTTAAAGTTTATCAACTCCGGCATTTCTGGACCAAACATTGTCCTCTACGCTAAAGTTGTTAACAACAAAAACATTCAATTTCTTCAGATGGAGAACAGCTAATGAGATTTAAGAAATTAAAAAGGCAAAAAAAACAAAACACTGCACACATAACCAAAACCGAAGCTCTAATTCTATTCGTTCGTTGAGTGTTCCAACCCATTTTTTTGACCACCTTCGCTAATTACAACACTAATTTCATTGAAAACTCAACCAAACCAAACAAAAACAATTACAATTTTACAATACCCCAACACTATTTCTACTTTATTATCCTCTCCTCTACTTTACTCATTTTATCAAAATACCCCTACCATTCTATAATATTTGACTTTTTATCATTTTCTCATCATCAATTTTTTCCCCCTTGGGGTGGGTACATTGTACTAAAAATCAATTGTGGAACTGTCTGAATTTACAATTTATGTTGGTTAATAAAAACCTGTGGCCACCAAACACAAAAGGGATTGAAATCCCCATTGAATATGATGATGAAGAAACGGTAGGCAACCAGAAAATACCTAACTTCTCCAAAATCTTATCACTTTAGTAGTTATAAGCTTTAGTGGTTAGTGAGAGTGTAGGGAGGAAGGGAGGGAGCCCCAATTGGTTGCTTTTTGTAGGGCCCTGCTGCCCCCTCCCTCCTCTAAAATACTTACAATACTCCATTTTTCCCCAACTTTTTCTTTTTCCTATCCCTTTCTCGAGAAAATCAATTTTTTTTCATTCTTCTCCCCTTATAAATTCCTCCTCCATTTCTCACGTCACGCCCATCCGATCCATCCCTCACAATTTGTCAACAAAGTGGAGGAAAAAAAGTCACTCATTTTTTTCTTTTTTGGGTCTTTTAAATTTGATTCCAATAACACAAAGGAAGAAATTTGATCATCATCATCATTATCATAACTGGGTTCCTAAGTTAATGTACATTCATTCATAATATTACTACATGGGCCAAAATTTCTTTTTGGTTAAAGAAAAAAAAAAAAACTCATAAAGAAAATTAAACAAAAAAAGAAAAAAGAAAAAACCCTAGATGGAGGCGGCCTAAACAGAAACAGAGAGGCAAATCAGGGGACGATGATCGGCCGTGACATACCTCGGCGGCGCGTGTTGGCGCCTCTGAATAAGAGAAAAATCCCCACTTCTTCACTTTGAATTTCACGGTCTCTCCACTCTCTCCCAATCGAACTCTCCATCCCCTTCTTCATCTTCTTCTTCCGGGTCGGGTAATTTGTTCAAATCCACCCGATCCAAAAACCCGCTGCACCCTTTTGTCTCTGGCGGAGACGCCGATGCGTGGGAATGATGGTTCCGATTGTGGTGACTGTGTTGCCCTAACGAACTCTCCAGAGCATCCACTCTTGCCCCCACCTCCGTGGCTTTCTTCCGTATAGTAGCCGCCGACATGTCGCCGGCGCCGGCGCTAATTCCGCGGCCTTCCCCTGCTAACAACTCGGGAAAATTAAGCCTGGCGGAAGGGCCTCTAAGGTAAAAAACGGCGGTATCGTAGGCCCTGGCGGCGGCGACTGGAGAAGAGTAAGAGCCGAGCCAAATCCTAGAGCGCTTATTGGGCTCTCGAATCTCAGCCACCCACTTACCCCACTTCCTCATCCTTATCCCTTTGTAAAGCCTCTGATTGTCGAGCCCTCTTTTTCTGGTAGCTTCTCCTCCTCCGCCGCCGTCCATGGCCACCCAATTCCAAATCTGAGGTCTCCCTTTCCCTAAGTAACCCAAATCAGAATCTTCATAAAAAAAAGAAAAGAAAAAAATGGGTATGAATTTTGTGGAATAAGAGAAAGGGGTTTGGTTTTGCAGAGTCCATTCCCCCTGTTGTTTGCGGTAGTACTTACTACTACTTTGCCACCAAGTTTGTCATCTCAATTAGCCTCCACGTTGATATTTCTTTCTTCCTTTCCGTATCTCAACAAATTAGAAATAAAAGGTTTATATTTATGTGCGCCTAAAGTGAAATTCACCGACAAAATCTCACCCTCCTTATCCCTAATTTTTTTTTTTTTTTTTCTTTCTAGTAATATAACTTTTCTTTTGTTAAAATGCCCCTTTTACTCCCATCTTCATACTATTTTCCTCCATCTATTTTTACATGTCCAATTTAGTAATTAAACTTTTTTTTTTCTAATAACCTTTCTTGTAAATTGTAAAATTATATTTATATAGTATATTTTCATAAAAATTATTATTATTATAACTTTTAACTAACTTCAATAAAAGTTAACCTTCAATGACCAACTAAAAAATATTCAAAGTATGAAAACAAAAAATGGATAATTTTTTAATACAATTATAGTACGAGGATTTAAACCACAAAACTCGTAATTACTAACACACTTGTATGTCAATTGTACAATGCTCGCTTTAACAAAAATACAATTGATAATGCATGAAATCTAATGTATATAACTCAAATGATATTTTAACCTATAGTTTTTTTTATAATTATTTTAAATCCTTTTTAATATCATTTAACTTTTTATTTTTACCTTTTGAAAATCTAAAAGGTATAAAACATACTTTAGTTAAAAATCACTTTTGGTTCTAAATTTTCATTAGAGTAACAATTTAATTTTTTTAACTTTGTTAATTACGATTTAGTCTCTGCATTTTCAAATTTGTAACAATTTAGTCTTTGAACTTTAATAAGTAACAATTTAGTCCGTATACTCTACAATTTGTAACAATTTAGTTCTTATTGTGAAAACTATTCTTAAGATTTAATGAAATTTATTACACACGTTGATCGTTAAACTGATCAAAAATCATTTTTTATAAACTATAAAGATTAAGTCGTTACATAATAATAGTTAGCACTTAATTTAAAGGGTTTTTTTTTTTCATAATAGGGACTAGATTGTTACATTTTTCAAAATATAGGTACTAAATTGTTACTTATTAAAGTTTAAGGCTAAATTGTTACAGATTTGAAAGTACAATATGCTTGGCTGGTTTTATTACAAGCAAACCTTGAGCAACATCATTCACAAACATGTCTTGCATTATATCACAACATGTTTTTGCATCATGTTTCGTGTTGTGCAAATTCTGCCTAGAGATTGTTTCCTGATATGTTGATATATGCAGTGCAGATTTGCTGGTTTGCTTTCCTTTCTCAAGCAACATGTCCTATATGATGTCCCAAAAAATGTTACGTGACAAACATAATATTTTGCACAATATTTTTTTCCCTTATCTGTCAAACATATTTCTGCAGATTTTGTGGCCTACTGTCTTCTTCCTACAGGGATGATTTATTCTTTGCAGGAAGATCTTCTCAAAGGTATATATATATATATTGTGGCTTTTTCAATTTTAGGGTTAGCCTCCTTATTTAAAAAAAAAATGTTTTGAGAGTTTAGAGATTGTCTAAGCCTTAACCTTAATGTATATTATGATTAAAAAAAAAATTATCTTTTTCGATTTGGTGGGTCTGCTCCAGCTGTCAATGAGTCTTGGGTTAAATTATTGTGAGTGTAGCAAATCACTTAGGGAGTAAGGGATGAGTTTTTGATATCGTATTGAGGGAAACTTAATCAAAGTTTGGGAAAATCTTGGTTATGAAGGTGAGGGGATCTCACACTTAAGAGGAGTCTAAGCACGTTGTATTAAGGGGTTCATACAAAGCTTGGTGAAGTGTTATTGTAGAAGTGAGGGAGGCTCAAGCACTAGGGGAGCCTAAGTTGAAGCTAAAGAGTAAGATGTATGTGAGTCACTAAAGAGAGAGTCTATCATATAAGTACTTCGTTATAATTGCTAATCTTTTTATATAGTGAAAGTTTCTTTCCAACGGGCACATAACCCCTTAGAAGTAGGTGATTTTGCACCGAACTGAGTTACCAATCTCTATGTCTCACTATCTCTGTTGTTGTTGTTTGATATTAAGTTATTTTGTTTGCCAGTAATCATGTTATAGTATTGTACTTGACATCTGTATCCTGTGTTTAAATCCACTTTATTTTTTCAAGTACAAAGATTAAATTGTTACTAACTCAAGTTCATGGATTAAATTGTTACTTTAATGAAAGTTTAGGGGATCAAAAGTGATTTTTAACTAACAAACTTTTACCTATTTGTTCTTTTTTTTTTTTCTTATTCAATTTGTATGAATGCTTTTATAATCCAATTAAAAGTTGAAAACTGATAAAAGTAGAATGCCTTTCATAATGATTTCATTTTTTATTTTCTATGTTTTAGATTTAGGTTTGTTTTCTCTCATTTCCTTTACTTTGATTTTTTTAAAAGAAAAATTCATTACTTTGATTTTCAATTTTTATTTTAAAAAAGCATTTGAATTTTTAGTCAAATTTTAAATACGAAATATGTGTTTTAAAATTAAATAACAAACAATGAAATTCACATGTGAGAGTATTTGTACAAGCTTAATCTTTTTATAAAAAATAAAACATGATTATATATCAATAGAGGTTACAACTTTGAAATTTTTGTTTTTATTTTTTAAATTTATCTGAGAATTCAAATATTTAATTTGTTTAAAAATGATTAAAAAGAATGGAGAAAACATTGTGAGGAAACAACCCATAAATTTCAAAAATAAATTCGTTATTAAATAGAATGTTATTTATTTATTTATTTTTAATTCTTCTTATAAACCGACAATTATCTTTATTAGTTGAATGATTGAATCTTCACCATTTATGTTTGAGATACAAACAACAAGCTGAATGGAAATGAATAATGGCCTGGTGCTACTTTAAAGGTTTCCACAGCTTTTAATTTAAAAATATTTTGGTTCCAATCATCAATAAAACATTCGTTTTTTTTTTCAATAAAGTTTTTTGTTACTGTGGTATATCACGTGACATTTCAATAGACTATCACCTCTCTACGTTTCTTTTTAGTAGACTCTTGTCTCACTACTTTATCTTTTTCAATTAAATATATACTTATTTGATTTTAAATTTTTAATTTGATCTATAAATCTTTAAAATAATTTCGTTTTGTTGAAATTTTTTATTGATGTAAAACGCTAAAATTAAACTTCAAAAATTGATGATAAAACTATTGTGTATAATGAATTAAACATATTTTTACATATATCTCAGTCAATTCAACTATATTTAGAATAGTGAAAATTTAGTAAAAATTAAGACACACATATTAAATTTAAACATTTCTCTTAAAAATATGAAACAAAGAACCTATATTAAATGTTTAGTTAGAAAATAAATTAAAAATTCAAATGTTTTCTTCAAGTTCAACCATACCAACCTAAAATATTCATTTCTTTAATTATGTAAGATGATAAGAGTATACTTTGAGATTATGTCATTAGATACGCAAAATTTGAACATGGTCGGTTCAGTCCATCTGATTGATTATATTTTCAAAAGATTTATATGAATATTTTAGGAAAGAAAATGGTGTGTTTAAATATAATTTATAATAAAATGTTGAGAGTCAAACCTGATTTTGAATTACTTTCTGTTGATTTTATTATTTAATATATGATGGAGCATTAATAAAGATCAAGCCATGCCCCAATTCAAAAACTGTATGTATTTAGTAAGAACATTTGTTTGATTGAATAATTTAATGTAATTGGTGGTAGTGGCGGTGGTGGAAGGGTGGGGTGACTATCATTTTGTGTGGAAGGTGAAGTGGACTTCAAATTATATATATTACTTTATACTTTCATTGTTAAAGCTGATGGTACACCTAAAATTATTATTATTATTTTAGTAATTACTTCAAAGGGTTAAAGATGGGCTTCCCATTTTAAAATTTAGGAAAATAATTTGAAATATCTACCGATTAAAGTTTTAAATTATTAAATAGAGAATAAAATAGAAAAAATAAGGAAACTATTTATACAAAATAATAAAATTTTTAGATTGTTGTAGTAGACGCTAATAGAAGTCTATTAAAATCTGTCAGTGATAAAATGATAGATAGTGATCTTATTCGTATTTTTTTTTCTGTAAATAATTTGATAATTTTTTTTATTTATGAAAATTTTTCTTATTAAATTATATTAATTTAAATTACAATTTATTAGAAATGAAGTAATGTAGATTCTTAGTCAGAATTTCGTTCTAAAACAGTTAAATTGATAGTTGGATTTACTAAATTAATTATTTATTAAAAAAATTAATGTTAAGGACTCCCGTCCAAAATGACCCTGATTCAATTAATTAGTTATGGTAATAATTAGTTACTCTTGTTGCAAACTATAAGTTTAAAATTTCACTCATATTTAATTTATCTCATATTTAATTATAATAAACCAACATCACTTCTAATCGATATGTAATACATTTTTTTTAAGTTAAACTATCATTTTGGTCCCTATATTTTGATATTTAATTTTATGGACTACATGTACTTTTAATTGTCCAATTTTAGTTCATGTACTTTCAATAAATCTTAAATTTAGCTCCTCAAAGTTAATTTTTACCGAAGTTGGTTAAATAATAATAATAATTTTTATGTAAAGAAATATAATATGTGAATATGTTTTCAAAATTTATAGGAAAAATGCTAATAGATAACAAAATGTTTTTTTTTAAAAAAAAAAAAACTAACATTGGGGACTAAATTCAAGATTGATTGAAAGTACATGATTAAAATTGGATAATTAAACGTATAGGAATTAAAATTGAACAAATGTTAAAGTACAGTAACAAAATGGTTTTTTAATCTTTTTTATATCATTAAATTTATGCATTATATAAAAAGATTATATAACAAAAAAAAAATGAACCAAAGCAATGTTAATTCAACGGTACTTGATATGCACTCACTTTCACTTAAAGTCAAAGTTTGACTCTTCATTCCAACAACATAATTATTGTACTAAAAAAATTAAGAAAAAGAAATTCAAACGTAAAGAAATCCAACCTAGGAAATAAGTCAAAATGTGATAATTAAATAAACGAATTCAAATATTTAATAGAAAAAAAAAACTAAAGAGAGTAGAAAAATAAAAACAAAAATATTGTTTTGGTTTTTATATACTTTAACACTTATTTTAGTCCATTCAAATTTAGACTTGGTACTTTCATAATTTTTAAAATAGTAACCACGGTTAGTTTATCTTTTGATTTTTCTATTAAAAAAAAATCTTTATTAACTTTGTTAGAGATTTCGGGTTGGTTATATTTTTTAAGGTTGTTGTGGATATTATCCCTTGAGATATTTGTCCTTACGTCCCTTGATTTGTCCTACAAGACGACTCTACTATTGCAGTTTCTGTTTGAATATATTTTCCTTATCTGGAAACTTTTGTGTGTTTATTGTGCAAGGATTCTTTCCTTCTCAGAGTTTGGCTGGTTGGTTTTTGTTCGTTTATCCTTTTATGTCATGGATATATATGGTCGCTTTGAGGAGGTTAAGGGTTTTACACCTTTGAAGATCTTTTGAGTTGCTTTTGAAGTTGTTTAGAGAGGTATTTTCTGCAGTGTCAATCTTCGTGATTGTGAAGCTTTTTCTACCGTTGATCTTGAGGTGGTCACTAGATCATATTGAAATGTTCTCTTATATCTTGAGAAGAGATTCTCACACTTAGAGGGAGCCTAAGTCTTCCAAGTGAAGTGGTCTTCATTTGAAGGTGGAAAGATAGAAATTCTTGTTGAGAGCGAGTCTCACACTTAGAGAGAGCCCAAGTGTTCATTCACTAAGTTAGGTTGTTCGTATGTTACTATAATTGCTGTTTATTTATATATAAGTACAACATTGTAATTGTTTGACTTTATATTAGTGAAATTATCTTTCATAAGCACATTACTTCCAAGACATATATGATATTGCACCAAACTAGAATACCAAACCTTGTGTTTTGTCTTTTAGTATTTTTATATGTACTTTACTAAATGTCATTAATTGAGATTGATGTAATATCGTATAAAACGTGTTATATATTATGTGACATATAACCCTTCTTTTAAACTTTACAAAATTTGAAAACATACTCACATAGTACATTTTTTTATGCATATTATTAACCCATTTGAAAGAAAAAATTAACTTTAAAAATAAATTTAAAATTTATAGAAAGTATAGGAACTAAATTTAAGCACGTAAGAGGAGCCTAGTAAGTAACCAAAATGTTATTTAAAATTTGAAACCAAAAGTAAATAATGGAAAGAAGGGGGAAGGTCGGTCGGTGGTCGGTGGGCGGATACCGTTGGGGGGCGATTGACTTTTCCTCCACACGATAACGATATCTGAGGGACATGCTTTGTTCTTTCAATCCCTTGCTTCTGTTGCTTATAATTGAGGGCCAATTTGGGTATTTCCCTTTCTGATCCTGTCATGAAAACTGATTTTTCTTTTTAAATGAAAATTCCTAGAAATTCATAAAAATATCTCATGTTTACTCATGTTGAAAATGTCATTTAAAATAAACTTCATCTATTTTGGTTCACATTTTTATTAAAAATTTTAAAAGTAAAAAGTCAAAATTTAGATATCAAAAAATATAATGACCAATATAGAAGAAGTCTCAAATATAATGACTAAAATATTAATTTAGCCCTTTATTAACTCTAATCATATTTAGGTTAAAAAATATATTTTTTTTACTTTCACTCTTGCCCCATCCATTCATATTGGATTGTGCTTTATCCTAGGCTAATTTGAACTTTTTCCGTTTAGGTTTTTATTTATTTTAATATTATAACTTACTTCAGTTTGCAACAAAATATGAGTATTTATATGGTTGAAGTTTAGTCTTCTGTTAGTTAAATTTTATATGATTTATTAGTTTATTTGTTTGTAATGTTTAAATTTTACCATAAATTCAAATTTGTTGTTCAGAGATTAATACTTCAAAGTTAAAATTAGCTCGCATGAATGAAATAAAAGGAACCTATGGTCTAATTTTATTTAATGAAAGTTTGTTTTCTTATATTTGGATGATTCATTATGTAATTTGTTTTCATTTTAAAAAAATATAAAATCAGGGATAATATTATGTGACGTATTAATATTTAATATCTTAACTTTAAAATTTTGAACCATACATTTTAGTTTGACTCAAAAATTTAAAGTTTGGACATATAATCCAAGTACACGGTACCATATATTTTTTTTTTTTTTTGCCCATTTGTATACCATGCAAGATAAATATTGTAGGACCATTGTTTGGGGTAATATTTGGACTCAAACAGATATGGGTTGAATTCTATTACTATTTGAATAAAAACATAACCAAGACCGAAATACCCAACCCAACACCCAACACCCAATAGGTCTTAGGGTAGATGAGCCACAAACTAAAGTACCCATGAGGGTCCTTCTTGGTCTCAACCAGGGATGAGGCTGAGGCTGACCAATTTGGCCAATTTGGTTAAAGGGTGTGCAATTCAATCGGGTACTGAATTTTGAAGTAAGATTAAGGACTTGGGAGTCCAAATATGAAGAGTAAGAGGAGAAACTCTAGGTCATCCAACCTATGTATACATCATTACGACTCTAAAAAAAACCAACTCTTATTCTTCAAATGTTTGCTACATCTTAAAGTCTGTCGCTAACTTAGGCATCGGAGACGGTGTAGCAAGTATCACACCAGTGCCTAAATTATTATTTACAGGTCACATTTTCTTGAAAGAATAAATTCACCATTGAGCACATATATGATCGAGGGAGATTTTCTCTATTTAGATTTAAACATCAACAATTAAATTGCGCGATATATTACAATTTTAAATCTTATTATTGATTAATATTCATAGGTGGGATGATCTTTTTTTCTATATGAGTTGAAGTTACCCAAAGCATTGAAACGAAAGCACTAAACCAAAGAAAGTTGATATGATTGGAGCTATATCAACAAATGCTTAATAACTTTGCTCTTTTTAGCTAACAAGACTTCAATAGACAATTTTTTACATGACGAAAAGTGAATTCATAATTGAGTCCCATAAATTATGGTAAGTCATGTTGTAGAAATTTGGCATGTGCTTAGATTGCTTGAAGTCATAACTTATTTTTAATGTATAGTAACTTAAAATTATTAGAATTGAGAATTGAGAAACTGGTGCCGAAATTAATTAAAAATGAGAAAGATTTAAAACATACATATAAATGATATCGTCTCTATTAATACAATATTCTTTTAATTACATACCCAAACAAAACTATGCACATCTAAACGTAAAAGTAAATGTAATATATTATTCCAAATTTACCTACTTTTGTTTTTCTAATTCTTCCAAAGATTAAAATTTTTATCATGTGTCGGAATGAGTATAACAAGAGATTTTAACAGTAAAAATGTAAAGTTTATTTATGGTCTATTTTTGTTTGTAAAGCAAAGGAAGTTGAGTAATGGTAGCTACAAGACAATACAATAAGATTTGAAACTTAAGACAAGAGGAAAGAGATGGACCACTAGGACTGGGCAATTAAACTATAGTCGTAGTGAAAAAATACACATCTATATTTATCATGTGATTCCTAAAAGTGAAAATATGACAAAGTGTGACATGAAAGCTTTATTGTTTCTTTTTTTCTTTATCATCTTTAAGCAGTTGACATTTTCATAATTTAATTCCACTTTTTAACTCAATAAAAAAAAAAAAAAAAGAAAAGTAAAACCGTAATTATTTGTTCTCGCTTTAGGCCTTGCGTGTAAGTGTGTGTGTGTGTGTTTTTTTGAAAAAAAAAAATAAAAGACTTGGTTTAATGACTATTTTAACTATATATTCAGTAGGGTTTTTTTTTAGTAGAAAGTTAAAAGAACGGAATTACTAAAAGCAAATATCTTATAAAAGAGCATGAAATCCCCGTTACATATATATATATATATATATAGTTGATTAATTAAGCGTTGAAATTACAATAGGTAGGTACGTGTTTTAATTTTAAAATATTTTTTATTTTAAGAAAAAAGAAAATCTGAAAGCTACTTTCTTTTAGTCTATTTTGGAATTTGGTTATTTCAATAAGGAAAAAAAAAACATGAATTGCCATCAAGCGGATCATGAAATAAATTTATTACTAAAAAATAGAATGCAATAAATAAAGTTGTTATGGCCTTGTTGGTTGGATGGATTTGAAAGAAATAGCCTTTAGGAAGGGTCCTGAATTATGAATGTTTCATTGTATTTGACTTTCAACTTTTAAATTTTCGGTATAATTTCACACTTCAAATTTTCTTTAATGTTTAACATTGACATTTTGACCTTATAATACAAAATATTAAATATACTTTTAACATAATACTTAAAACTTTTAATATAATAGTAATTTAATGAGAGAAGTTCTTATGTTCGAGTAAGGAATTCACGTTTAAATAAGTTCAAAATCAATGATAGCAGAACGGAAACGAGGGTAATAAAAACATGTTCTCTCTACCCCTTTAATCACACCATAAAGTAGAGACACACTTGCAAAATATCTCACTATATTAAATAAAATAGTTAAAATACTAATAAGCAGAGTTTTAACATTAAATTTGTCTTAGTGTTAAGTTCTAAGTTTTGAAAATAACTAAAGTCGAGTGTAAAAACATAACAACAAAAGTAACTTAGGATACCAATAGTACAAAGATCGTTTATTTTCAAAATCATAAGGACTCATCAGACATGAAATAATATCTTGATAAAGAAGTGAAAAAAGTCAAACTTGTGGTGAAAAAGGTCAAATATTTGGTGAGGAATATTATATATTCTGAATCCAATGCTTTGTAGTTTTAGTGAACCAACTACTATCCAAATCTCACTAATATTAAAATTCTAAGGCCATTCATTTCTGTGCTTCTGTATTCCAAACCAACCTTACCCTTACCCTTACCCTTACCCTTACCCTTACCCTAAACATTGATTCTTTAGATATTACTCTCAATTTCACTTTTTAAAAAATTCCAAGAAAGTATTTTTAGTTAACTGTGTACTTTTTGTTATCATAATAATTTGAATTAGCAGATGAAAATTCCACATTTAGAAAATTAAGAGACTTTACAATATTTATAACATAAATAGAATACTCATCTAATATTAATTGTTTCTAAAAGGAAAAATAATATTTCATAAAAAGTGGCGTGAAATTGACAATAACTTTAGAAGCTAGTCAATGACAGTTCTTAAAATTAAAAATACTCGTTTACAAATGGTTTAGTTCGATGAATTTAGCTTATAAAACAAATGTGTGAAACATAAAGAGCCTAAGTTTTGAAAAGTTGAGACAATGGGTGTCAAATGTCAAAGAAGCTACCACAGTTCATCTACTATATATTAGAGAGAGAGAGAAAAGTTCATCTCCATGTTTGATTTGGTTTAAAATATCCATAGAAATATCGAACTCTTAATTTTACAAATTTTTTTATGGAAATATCGAGAAAATATCGATGGATATTTCTAAAATAATTATAAAAACAAAAAATTTAAATTAGTAAATAAACATTTTATTATTTTCAAATAAGTAAACATATCTATTATTTATATTAATAGCATATTGATGTTTACTTTTTGTGCTTCGAGGATTTTTCTACGATATAATGAAAATATCGATTCACCTCTCATGTCAATACTGAACACATGGAAACGTGGAAATATGGATGAAAATTTAATACTATTTAACCAATTTTGATCTTAAAATTTTGATTTCATTGAAAATTCTAACTTAGAAGTGGTGGAATTAAAATCCCATTCAAAATCATGCTACAAAGTTGGAAAAGAACAAACAAATAAATTCATCATTGTTCAACCACAATCAAATTAAGCGACAAGACCAAAAGCCTAACACCCTTTAAAAAAACCTGATTCAATGTTTATAGCTCCAATATAATTTTGTTATTATTGTTCAGCTTCATTTCAATTACCTATTTTACTGACTTCAAAATCCTATTTCAATTTCCTTTTTATGGAAAGAATATCCTTAAATCACATGATTCGAAACATAATTTAAATAATAATATTGGTTAATTAGGCTGAGAAAATGCAAAAGACAGAAATCTAACTACTAGTCATCTGGGTTTTCTCCAATGAAGTAAGTGAAGAGATAAGTTATTATATTCATTAATTGCTTGAGTTTGTCATCTTTGACAATGGCTTCCTAACAAATACTTAAAGAACTACCAAAGTCAGCACTCGGCAGATGGGACAGTGAGTACCAGGCACCGTGGCTGATTTTATTTATGTATTTAATTTTACTCGTTAGTTCAACATGTGATTGTTGAGATCCAACTTGCAAAATCTTTTAATAGAAAATGTAACACCTTATCTTATTTAGTTAAATCATGTTTAGTGAAATCTTTTCTTCTCATAGTCAGAATCAAGAGTATAATGGTAACAATTTTTGTAATTCAGGAGTGCAAATGCATTCCGAATTACATCTATCTCTATACATTCTACTAAATTGTCGATAAATTCTTTTTACTTCTTTTTTAAAATATTTTAATTTATTGTTTGTGTCCATCAATTGTTTTTTAACACTTGAACCAACTTATTCAACCCCCAACACCAATCTACTCAACTGGGTATTCGAATAACTTCTGAAAAATAAAGTTTTTCAAATAAAACTTTTTCTATAAACACATTTAAAAAGTTACTAATTTATAGGGTATTTAATATAGTTTCTTGAGTGGTTTTAATAAATTAAATATTATATAAAAAAAAACCTTAATAAATAATTCTAAAAAGAGCATATTTTGATTCATTAGATTGTTATTGTTATTATTATTATTGGGAAAAAAAAAAGTGATTGACCCTTTACGAAAAACACTAACAAGATGTCTAAAATGACTTTAAAGTGATTGACAAAAAAATCTTCAAAATATGTAATAAAAAAAAAAGACATTTATAATTAATGAAATACTTTTTAGATGTAGTTCACCCAAACAAGTTTGTTGTTTAAAGTATTTTCTAATATATATATATGAAAAAAGTGTTTAAACTAGAAGGTATACCAAACACACCCTACCCAAATGGCATCTGAATAATTCTATTCCAACCACTAGCTCCAATCCAATTAAGGATTTGATGATATTAAGACTCCAGAATTTGATATGATTCACTGAATTCAGGGATGAAAACTGAATTTACCACAAAATTTTTACTAGGCAATTCGTCATTAGGTGGACTGACCATAATATTACAATACATATTCGAACGCCTTTATCTACGTTAACTGGTTTCAGAAGGAAATGACTCTTTTTCTGGACAATGCAGTGGAAAAATACTCCTGAACAGTAATAAATCTATTCAATGGGGCTCTGAAGATATAAAATAAATTTAGAGTTCATGACTGAGAAGGCAGCATTTGATACAATGAAAAAAATGGGCATGACGTGTTGTTAATTTACTCATCTACATAAGAGTACAAGTAATGCACTACCTCTGACCTTCATAAAATCATGTAGGAACATGGCCTGAGGGGTCTCTATTTTCTTCTTTGTTTTGGCTCCACTCCTGTCTGCAAGAATTGTTTTAATTCATTTCAGTTTCTTTCGCATACCCATTCGTGATTTTGCGTACCTAAATTTTGGGTTAAGCAAAACATTTGAAGACATGATGTAGCAGTACAATAGTAAAGAATAAAAATCTTGTAAAAGGATACTCCAATCGCATGCCCTCCCCAGGAGGTGATGAGTACAGAATTGAGCCTTGCAGATGGTTCAGAGCTCCAGTTGAACAGGCAGTGTCCTGCACACATTGCAACTTCACATTTCACACAACATAACAATGGAAGACCCAGATACCTTTTCCATCTAAAAAAACTTTAGTGTCGCTTTAAATCCCTACTATGTGAAAGATTTTATGGCCTGAACATGTAACAATTTAAGCAACACACCAGAAGGCAACTTCCAAATATTATTTACACCATTAAAACAGTTCCCTGGAGTATCTAAAAACAACAAGCCTTGTGAATGGTCAAGGATATAAAAATCCATAAGAATATAAAGCCACAAGGGTGATAATGTCGGTAGTGCAGATAGTCTGCACATAATTAACGGAAAAAAGCCACAGAATGGAGTCTGATTCATGAATTTCAATGCCAAGTAGGAAAAGATTTATCAACTACAGAAAAATAATATTGAGAACAGGAAGGGCTCTGCTAACCTGAAAATCAACAAAAGCAACTGGGGCCCCATATGTGCTCTGCATCTTTAGTTTTAAGAAGCCCGGGCATCTGGTAGGAATTATCAAATAAACAGATAATGCAAGTTCTTAGATGTTCAGAACATGACCTAAATAACGTGCAGTAAAATTACCAACCTTGAAAAAATTTGAATAAGCTCTTGCTCGGTGCAACTTGGCCCTAGATTTGCCACAAAAAGTGTTGGACATGGGGGATTTTGAGGAATCTGGAAATGAAGAATAATTCACCCGAAGTTAACAGGATTCACCAAATACATTGTGCTACGAATGGTAATTCACACATAAATCAAATACTTTTGCTATAACACAAGGTGACTTTATTTATGCCTAAATATAAAAAATGTCATGGCAGAATTGTAAAGCAATGCATACACTAATACATTATCTGTTCATGGGAAAATCTTCAAATACACCAGTTTATTATGGTTGAAGCTTTTTCCTTTATTTAATATGGTTGCAGCCTTATTCCCAGAATTCCCTCCCTTCGAAAAGAAACGATAAAAAACCAAAAAAATACGTGCAAATATTATTGTAGAAGTTCAAGGTAAATAAATTTCCCCCTATGCTTGTTCTCAATAAGTTAAGCCTGCCTATATAGTTATAATTATTTTGTAATGGGAAAATTAACTTTTCAGTTTTCACTGAACGTACAAAAGGAAACCCATAAAAAGACCAAAAGAGAAGTGTGGAATAAAAGGCGACCTACAAGAAAGAATTCAACTTTTGGTAATTCGGAGAAAACAATTTGGAACTATGAACCCATGGGAAGGCATTAAAGGGTGTCCATATCCACACATCCTCCCACAACCTATCTACACTCAAAGCCACTCTTCTGGACAGAAAATGAAAATTAAAGTTATTTTAGCTAATGATGTGAATTGTTATCCCAATTTGCTATATAATTAAGTGCAAAAATTACTTGCTAGTTATATTAGAATAAGTAATTCAATTATTGGTCATATAATGCTTTTGGGACAGAAAGAGAGGATGTATGGCAGCTTATAGAGACTGAAGAATCATGGATTGTAACAGAAAAGGGGCCTTACCACATTTGCAGCCACTGTATCATTTACAGTTTTGTTATCAAAGCTTCCATGGCTGATGATAGGAAGTACTAGTTAGTTAGAACTTAGAAGAAGAAACATAACGAAGCAAGTATACAAAAGTTAAAAACCTAACACCGGAGTCAGGGCATATCGTAAGAGCTTTTTACTGAAGCCCTTGGACACTCTACTAGTGATGACTGTTGACAATAATGTATAAGCTTCACATAAGCTTGTAATTAACCATTTCAATAATAAAGATGTGCTAAGTAGTGCAGATGACCTTTGTGCAGATGGATAACCAATCGTGTTGTAAGCAGAATTACCCATTCCAGACATGTGAGTGCTGCCAAGACCTGCTAGTGCCCAAGCGTGCAAAACATGTGCAAAATGAGCTTTTAGAATAATGTGTCCTCTGCGTGACTAATCAATTACTCCTTACCCCAAGAGTTTGTACGGGCAGCACATAATCATCCTCAAATAAATCAGAGGGGACAGATTTATACATTAAAAATAAGCATAAAAAATAGATACCGTAAGGGGCATCAAAAGGACAGAATTTAATTATTTATTTTCTTTAAAGAAAAGGAGCTTGTATAAGAAATAGCTTACAAGCATAAAAAGTGCTAAGCAATCATCTTACCGGGATCAGGAGTACTCCTTGAAAAGATGGATACTTTAGCTTTCTTATCCGATCCATATCTTTCATCCTCTAAGCATTTCATGAACACATCAAAAAATATTCAAACTGGTTATAGTTATACCACTAAATAAAATAGAAATATAAATTCATAGAATCATAGTAGGACAGCCATTAAGATATGTACCTGTCCTCGTCCGTTTTGATCTTGAATTGGATTTAGCCAAATCAACAAACAGTACTGACTGCTTCTCAAGATCAAACACCATGCCCTACAACAAAGAGCAACCAATTGTTTTAATAATTTAATGTGATACATTACTCAGAGTAAAAATCTTGTTATCTTCATCCTTGCAATTTCCAATTTTATAAGCTGCTCAGGAGGAGACCCAAAACACTTTCTAACCCCTTGTTACAATTATTATTATTAGCAGCTTCAAAAGAACGACCAACCAATTGAAAGCAAAAATTCAGAAGAAAGAAAAATGAAGGGTAAATTACTTTTTTGGTACATAAGGTTTAGGGTTTGTCTCAATTTAGTTCCTAAGTTTTAAAATTGAACAATCAAGTCCTCAAAGCATAGGAAATAGTTCAATTTAGTCCCTTGGTTAACAGCTCCATTACAGAAATGACGTGGCATTATAAAAATAATTTTAAAATAATAAAAATAATAATAATTTATAGACAAACAAAAAAACTCTCTTGACCTCCACCCACCCCCTTTGGCCCTTCCCTCTGGCCCCCTTCCTCTTTCTCCACTAAGTTGCCGCCCATCCGCCGTTGCCACCTCTTCTCTCCCTCTCCTCTCACGGATCTGAATCAAATCTAAATTTAAGATCTTCTCGTTCTTCCACCACCCACTTGATCGCAACCTCTCTTCTTTATTTTTCTTCTTACTTCGTTCCCCAACCCATCATGCCCTTCTTTCACGTCCCTTTTATGTACTTCCTTTGACCATTGAAATGATTTTCTTAACCAAAGAACTTGGAATACAGAAGCAGGGAACAAGTACTTACATTTACAGCATGCATTGCACCAACGGCAGACTGCTGGTCCGAGAATACAGCAAATGCAAATGGCTGTAACCACACCAAAAAATTTGTAAGAAAAACTGTGCAAAACGCTAATCAATAAAATATAAGGTCTACCATCAACACAAGCGGTGATAGGTATGCTGTATACACAAGATATTTCATGAGAGTGGAAAAAGAATACGATAATCTTTTAAAAGTTCAAGTGACAGTCATAGGCACTCAGTACACGTATCTGAAGAGTACTTGCATAAATTTGCTATAATTAATTGCAGCAATGTAGGTTGTTGGTCAGAGAATATGGAAAGCTGGTAAATTGCCTTTACCAACAAAGGTCCCCAAGCTTTCACTTTCTATTCGATATTAACTGGATTTGAAACTACAGATTAGCATAGTATTTGCAGTTGAAAACATGGGATGTCAATATCTCAGTTTATGTTATGGTCTCCACACATCTTAACTTGATCACAATCCAGAGACTAATACGTATGACCACCCTGACCATCCCAGGACCTGAGATTATATTGACCAACTTTAGAACTCTTAAACATGGATACTAAATACTAATAACACAATGCAATCATGTTTAGGCATTGCCAAAAAATGTTTTAGTTTCCTGTCCTGACAACAAAATGCATACATCTAAAGTACAAGCCACTATCATCCAATTAAATGGTACAAAAGAAAGAAAGAAATAATAATAACCACTTCCATGAAAACCAAATGAAAGAATATAAAGGCATACGAAAAGATTGAAAGAAGAAGAAGGGGAAAAAAAAAGATCTTCGGAATAAACGCACTCCAACTATACAAAATAGTACTTAAGGAATAGTTACAAAAGATCTTCTAAATTAGAGCCCAAAGAAAAACATGAAATCTAACAAGGGACCAAATATTACTAGGATCCCTCTCCAACCCTCTAAACATTTTGTTATTCTGTTCTCAACAAAGACCCACAAAATAGCACACCCCCAGCAAACCACAAAAAACAACTATTCTCACAAAAAGGTGAATGGAAGAAGAATTTCCCGA
The DNA here is from genome assembly GCA_002890555.2 of Lagenaria siceraria. NCBI lineage: Eukaryota > Viridiplantae > Streptophyta > Magnoliopsida > Cucurbitales > Cucurbitaceae > Lagenaria > Lagenaria siceraria. Next base: position 7,384,653 of record CM016485.1, on the reverse strand, counting down.
CCGTGTCGGTAATGTCCTTATGTCGAGCTCGCAAAAACCTAAGAAGCATAGATACGAATACAAGACAAAGATACGACTCGACACAAATATAGCAACACGTCAATTTTAAAAAATTTAAGACACAAACACGACGTTCATTATTTTGGTCCCTAAACTTGTAAAAATGTTCGTTTTAGTCCTTGAACTTTTAAAAAGTGCTTATTTTGGTCCCTACTATATTAAGATTTTGTTAACCCTTTAACAAATTGGCGAGATGACTTGTATTTTTGGTTGACTAGGCTACCAAATAAGTTAGTTACGCTAAAAAAATCTAGAATTTCATTTTTGGATAAGGTGGCAAAGCGGGAGAATTTAAAAATATTTTTAGTTCAAAATTTTGGTCGTTCAGTATTTTGACGTATTGATTGTTGGCATTTTACTTCACATTCATCTTGCTCAATACATCTAAAGCCTAATCATGCAAAAATACAAGCTATCTTACATTTCTGTTGAAGAGTTAACATAAATTTAATAGTAGGCACTAAAATAAACACTTTTTTAAAGTTTAGGGACTAAAACGAACGTTTTTGAAAGTTTAGGGACCAAAATAGAACAAGATTCAAAGTTCAGGGACTAAAATAGGACCTAAACCTAAAATATATATCATTTTTAAACAAGAAGAAATTAAAAATCAACAAGTCTATGGATTTATATGCTTAAAAAATTACTTGGATATATTTCACTCTCCAAATTTATTATTCTTGTCATATATGTGTCTACTTAGTATACTTAACAAGTGTTTGATACATATCGAACAAATATTGGTTCTAATTTGACTGTGTGTAACTAGTGTCTAACACATCTTTTATACTAACAAGTGTGTTATACGTGACCAAGTGTCTGACACAGACAACTAGGCAAGAACTCAAACGTTTGGAAGAAATAAGCCCAAATAAACTAGTAAACTTACATCTCCAAAGAATGTGATCTAGGTTTTCTTCCACCTTCCAATAGAGAATACAACAAAACGACCCAATTAAAGTGAGCATCCTCCTCGAAAGCCCGTCCAAAGTGTTAGCTCTTCCATGTAAAACTTGTCTAGCAAAGAACTACATTTTCCTTGGGATCTCATAATCCTCCAAAGAGCAGGGGAAAAAGATTTTTTTTATTAAAAAAAAAAGGCTCACTAGTGGGAGAAGGGTCCAATAAATAATGAAAGAATGATTCACAAGAGAATCCCTCTGGAAGGTTGGCCTCTAAAAGCAAACATCCCTTCTCCCACCCCTAAAAAAAACTCCTCAAGCATAGACAAGAGAGAAGTGACCTCCATCACTTAATATAGTATATTATTACACGTGAAACATTGTGATCGAAATGTGCCTTTGAAGTTACTAAACAATAATTTTGTACCAAAAAAATTCTAACAACAAAGTGGTAGGACACAACTTTCATTGTCATTGATAGGTAAAGAGGTTTCATTGAGGAAGGTGTTAATAAAAAATAAATAAATAAATAAGCTTATGGGTGAAGACTAGTTTAATATTATATCATCTAATAGAAGGTTCACAAAAGGAGCAGAGCAAAAGATATAGTTACAAACATGACAAAGGTCACCAATTTCGAGGCAGCAAGATAATTTCATTATTTGGGTTGTACTGAAGCATGACTCTCAAGGTAGGGGGCGACCTATACTTCTACAACCATTTTTATAGTTGTCGGAAGAAGAATCCACTTGTGAAGGGGAGCAAAGGTGCAAACTTGGTGGATGGCCTTCGAATCAAATTAAGGGATTAGAAGTTGGATACTAACTTGAATTTAGCTGTGGGTAGTATAGGTGAAACCCAAATTTCTGCCTTCTAATTCTAACTTGCGTTTAATGGTGCGAATATTGACTACTGAGGTGCTCGTGCTCCATAGCATTGTGGAATAATGATGGGTGAAGGGTGTTACTAAGGAATTTTTTGTTAATCTAAAAAAATTGCATCCCACTAAAACTAGGCCAATGGAGTCACGTACGCATCAGATTTCATATCGGCATTGGTATTAGGCTATAAGCATCAGTATCAACATTCATAATGACATTTCTGTGAGAATTTGACACAGCACATTTATAGTTTATCTAACAATCTCACAGTAGGCATTGGTGAGTTTCAAGGTATTGAATTAAGTTTTGAGAATTAGGTTTACTTCGTATTTCTTTTCATTTGAGTGGTTTACTTTTAACTTTGTATTTCTTGTGTTTTTTACCTTAGTAAGTGTTCAGACTAGTTGGACACACTTTGTGTCTTGCCTAACACTGTAACATTTGGGTGCCAAAAAAAATCTTGGATAAATGGCTGCAATGTATTCAATCATTAAATATCTAGTTAAGATGAATTTTAAATGAGCCCCAATAAACCAGGTCCAAGCTGATTTCTTTTAACCATTATCATCTTGATCTTCTTCAAAAGCCAGAAACGTACAGTAACCTAACCAAAATGGTCTATGAACCAGTTTTTAATTGATAAAGACAACAATACTTCACCTATCTTCATTATTTTCACAATGGTATGATATTGTCCATTTTTGGCATAAACCCTCGTGGCTTTAGTTTTGGAACCACTCAGAAGTTCTCGTATCAACGATAATTGTCTACATTTATATACCCAATCATCTGGTCTTTGTTTGTGATCACTTCCTTCCCTAACCAATGTAGAAGTTTGTTTGCTCTCCCAGCACCCATCTCCATCTTTGATACTAAAGCAACTAAATGCCCACGAATTTACTCAGACGTCAGACTCTAGAAGCTAAGCGCATTTACATGAGTAAGCATCCAGGCACCCAAATTAGAAACTATTCACATTCAGAAGAAAAAGAAAATTCCGAAAGAATGAACAATTTTGCAAAACAGAAAAGCAAAGTACAACACCTGGGTCGTCTGCGTGGGGGTCCGAAGATGAGAGGACTCGTATCCAGGAAACTCCCGGAAGAGATTGTAAATTTCTCGGGGCTTGACATCTTCAGGAAGGCCAGCTATGAATAGGGTTCGGACCTCATTGATGGAGGCTGCGTGAGGTAAAAAAGGTAAGCCATAGGAAGCGAAGGTGGGCGGGTGTTGAGAGAGGTAATGCTGAGACGGCGGTGCTGAAGGAGGAGGAGGAGGCACCTGGTAATAGGGATAGTGAGGAGGTTCAAGACCAGAAGGCTGGGGCGGTGGTTGCGGTTGCGGATAGTAGCTCGCCATGTCGTCCATCGGAGTGCTGTTCTCTCCGAGTCTCTGACGAAGTAGCGAGAGAGAGAGAGCTGGACGCCCTGAATTTTGGGTCGGATTGCTTCAATTCTGATAAAAGCATCGTCGCTCAAATGGGCTCACATTAAACGCCCAATTTCAAAGGTTTAACCACATGGCCCATTATATTCTTTAATTTTTTATTTTGCGGCTAAAACGTAATTCCCATTTTTCTTTGGCCAACCTGGCCATAGCTGGCTGCTACAAATTTATCCTATCAAATTTAAACTCTAAGATTCGATCCTCCATTTCACATATTTGTCAAGAAATAATAACAACAACAATGTAGGGTAGAAATTCAAACATAAACTTTAAGATACTTAATTAAAATCTTAGCCAATTATGATATGACACCGTCAATGATATTGAGAATTAGAAGCAATATTAACTATGTTATTATTAAGGATTACGTGGTTGGCCAATTACAAATTTTGCAAAAATAGCCATCAATGTCGTGTTTGAGATATCATCCAAAGTTAATCATAGCATATCACCCCATGTTTTCATACACATTTCAATGCTACCATATTCTTTTGACAACACAACAATGTCTTTTCAAACTCTTGACAACATATAGCATCTCTCTCCCAAAAAGATTCCTTTTAAAGACATTTGAAATTGTAAAATTGAATACTCTTTTTCATGTCATATTAATTTCAAAAGCATTCTGAGCTAGCTTCAGATTCAAAAGATTTCAAAATGTCTATATTAAATGTCCATTTAAACTTAAATTTAAAATAAAGTTTTCATTTTCAGTCATGTGAAATGCCGTTAGGAGTAAGGATGGGAACAGAGGATGAACATTTCCCAACCAACCATATTCATGATTCCGCCAAATTCTGCACAATCACTTTTTTACTATTGTCCCAAATTCTATAGATAAGAATGTAGATGTGTTAAATCATAAATAGACCTAAAAACTTAAGTCAATAGGTGAAGGTAAATTTAGTATTATATTAATAATATGTGGAAATCAATGTAATTAGAGAGAACATAACATTGCATTGCAGTAGTTTGAACATAAGACCTCCTGAACCTATCACTGATTGACCCAAAAATGTAAGTCGAAGGAATATAGGAATATACCCTACAAGAACAGGCCCGTGGAGAAAATGAACTGCCCCTATAGACACAAATATATGGTACAGTACAATATAGAAGTCAAGCTTGCAAGTGTTGAGTTTGCATCAACGACGGTTGCATTTAGGAGAGCTAAAGAAACAACACCCAGTTGTCAGTCACTGACACTACATTTTAAGTTTCATAAGGTCAATACCATTTTCTTACATCTAATCCACACACCACAAAACCAGCTTCCCAAAACCCTACATTGTAATAAAATCTTGTTACATTGCAAAAAAAAAAAAAAAAAAAAAAAAAAAACATGTAGAGGATAGTAATTACAATTCCTTGTTTTTGTTATTCTAAGATCACATGGCCATATTGATGGCTCCAGTTCTTCTCAACAGGCATAACCAATGTTTCTCTATTCCACTGTAAGATGAATTTGTCTACTCAATCTTCAAGTTGAAGACGTTGATCAAGGATTCCTGGAAAACTCCATCAAAGTCTCCACATGGATTTTGATTTTTATGGGATTATCTTCCTTGCTACTCAAAGTCAAGCCAATAAACATAGATTGTTCAGACCGATTGGGTCCAATCGAAATATACAATTGATAAGTTTTTTTCTTCTTCTTCTTTTGGGTCAAAAAACCGTTTAAAAGCCACTAGATTCACTGTCCTCCGTCATGACACTCTCTTTAATCTCCAGTATCATTTTCAAAACTTGCCACATGGCCGGCCTCTGTTCAGGGGATGCAGTACTGCAGATGCTAGCCACCTCAGTAAGCATTCCTAGTTGGTTACTATCCCCACCATCATCTTCCCTAACTACTCTCACCCATTCTGGCATGTCAGTTGGCTCAAGAAATGGATGGTGTGCAGGATGTCTTCCTGTCAAAAGCTCCAGCAAAAGGACGCCAAAGGCATAGACATCACTCTTCTGAGTCGCATTCCGGCTCGACTTGCGAGTTTCAGGGGCTTGGTAGCGTGAACAATCTGGATCTTCATAGGCCTCTGCCAGAGCAGAAAGCCCATAATCTGTGAGACAGGCCTCAAACTCTGCACCAAGGAGAACATTAGAAGACTTTAAGTTGCCATGGATTAACTTCGAAGCTTGATGTATGTAGGCAATGCCCTGAGCTAAATCTTCAGCAATCTTCAAGCATGATGTCCAGTGCAAAGGCTTAGCCCTTGCTGATCTTGAACCTACCCACCAATACAGTTGGTTAGAACTTAGAAGTAATGCAACCGAGATGAAACGACAAAGATGCAATTTAAAAATAGTACAACTTCCTCAACTATTCCCTTTGAAGCATGAATCAAAAGTTTAAACTTGCAGGGTTTCTTCTTCTACATATTCTCTAAGAACTAAATCAACCTCATTCGAAACCCCTTCTCTTCCCTTCCCCCAATTCAACATCTACCTACATTATGCTACTGCTAATAGAATTTGATTAAGGCTTCACAACCACGAACAGATTAGCATTCCTGCAAATCTCTAGATATAATAATACGAGTGATCATAAAGAATTCAAATGATAAGAGTATGGGGGAGTGATGCGTCAAAACAGAAAGGAACTCAGACTAAAACATAGCCCAATAAAAAATCCTCATATTGGCTATCCAAGATTTTAAAGTAACCAACCAAACACGAGGCCAGAAAGTGAAATGCTGGTATTATTCATAAACAAATATTCTGAAATGTTATTTGGACACTACCCATATGCAAAGTCTGGTAGCAATTCAAGACAATTTTGCAACTTTTTGAATGGGAAAAGTGGCCATGTACTGTTCATTTACCCCCTATTATCCACCAATATACTGAAATTTGGATTTAATTCACGACCAGGCAACAATTTGGTCCATTCTTTGGCGTCATTGCCAGCATTGGCAAAATCGCACATACAGCCGGAAGGATATTATTAAAACCAGAGCGGTTGCTGTAATAGTTTGGCAGAAGTGCAGAACCAGCCAATATCACGGGCTCATCCATTGGCAGACAGAGATCTACTATACCATAAATAGTCTCGTAATCACACATCGAAAATGAAAGAGAAAAAATACCCTCTAAATAATTTTTACCCCAGTCGGACCCACCAACGTCAAAAATTTCTGAATTCGACTCGTGAACCGTGAACACACTCGTGAATTGATCAAACCCAGAAAGGAAATTCAACAATTACTCACCGTGAATGAGGTTGTAAAGACTGCCATTAGGTTGGTAATCGTACACCACTAATCTCTCTCCCTTGGCTTGGAAGTATGCCCTAACTGGTACCAAATTGGGGTGACGAAGCGCACCCACTTCTCCCAAATGTCGGTCGAACACTTCGCTGCTAGTCGCGGCGGTCTTAGTAGCATCAAGACGCTTCACCGTTACGATGAGCTGGTTGCACAGAACTGCTTTGTATGTAGTTCCCATTGTGCCTCTACCGAGTAGCTCGGCCGAAGCCCTCATTAACTGCTCTAAGTTGAATAATTCTGCTTCCCCTTCACAAAATATAAGATTACCACTCTTCTGGGCTTTTGGCATTTCTTCACTTTCTTTCACTTTGGCTTGAAATTCGCCCTTCCTGTCGACTCGTTCGTTAATTGCGGAAGCTGTGGAAAAAGTAGTTTCGGTTTCGAACTGCGGCATTGCCGCCTTCGACGCAGTTTGACTTCTTTGGGTTCTGGCAGCTACATAGAAACATAAAACACCGGCTATTAAAACTGCGGCCCCGACTGAAAGCCCCAAAATCATACCGGTTTCCTTGTGCTTGACATGAGTAACTGGAGAGAGAAGTGCGTCCTGTAACTGTGCGCTTTGGACGGAAGGGATAGATGGTGGAGTGGCATTGGAAGCCTCAAAGAATGGAGCGGGTGAATGACATGCCTTGTTAACGATCTCGCCACAGAGATCTGGGTTATAGAAAAACGACGACGTGTTGAAACGCGACAGAGTGGGGGTAACTGGAATTTGCCCGGTCAGGTTGTTCCCCGTGACATTGAAGACTTCAAGGAACGACTGGTTTAAGGGAGGAATACTTTCATTGAAACCGTTCCATTCAAGCCGAAGAGTAATGAGCCGGTCCAACGAGGAAAGCCTCACCGGGAGCGGACCAGTAAAGTTGTTATAAGAAAGATCAAGAGTCTGAAGCCGGTGAAGAGTGAGAATCGACGGGGGAAAAGACCCAACGAAGGAGTTTCGGCCAAGGAACAGAGATTTGAGATTGAAGAGTCTAGATAGGTCAGGGATGGGTCCTTCGAGGGAGTTATTATGCAGGCTGAGGATTCGAAGCTGGTCGAGCTGAGACACCGTATTTGGAGCCAATGTCCCTCGGAGACCAAACGATTGAAGAACCAGTCGAACAACACGACCCTGGACGCACTTCACGCCCTGCCATTGACAGTAATCAAAGCGCTCATTGAGAGTGTAAAGAAGCTTGTTGTTCAAGTCCGCTTTGGACTTGAAGGAAAGAAGAGAAACGGCGTCGGACGGCAGTAGTAACTCTTCCGGCGGAATTTGAAAGGCAAATCCAGAGGCGAAAGAAGTGGAGAGAGAAAACAGTACAACAGAACAGAAAAGTGGAAGGGAAGAGAGAAAAGTGAAGTGATTAGGGTTCATTATCCCAACCGGAGCACCCAGCTGAGACGGCGGCGGAGAGAAAGAAGGAAGTGGTGGAGAGAAGAGAGAGTAAGCGGAAGCAGCTGGCCCTTTATGAAAGATGCACTTTCTGGAGGTAATCACGTGAGGTGGGTCGTAGGGAATGGAAGAAAATTGTTGCCAAGCGTTGGACTCCAATGACCATCCAAAATTCTATTTGCATCAATTATTTTATTATGTTCCCTTCGTTAATTTATGGATATTCATAATCTTTTTCTTTTGTTTTTTTTTTCCCTTCATAAATTCATGTTAAAACTTAAAAGAAAGTAACATTAATTTCTTTTCTTTTCCATGATTATTATGAGAAAAATTTAATTAATATTCTCACCTCATAAGTCTTTGATATATCTATATGGTTACAATTATAACTTAAGAGATATTTTTAATTTTTATAATGATTAAGCTTTCTACATAAAAATACAAGAAAGCAACTTTAAAAAGTGAAAAAGAGAGGGAGATGTTAATGATAAAATGAATCAAAATGGTGTATGACATGTAAGGTCCATTTTATTAAAAAGTTTATAAGTGATCTCTTTTATTTCTAGAGAAGTATAGTTGTAATTGTTTTATTGGTTCGTTTGTAAAAAAAATAGTTTCATAAACCTTAATAAATAGAGAAAAAAGAACTTCAAAGTCATTGTTCTCTTAAAAAAAACTAGCTTAAATGTAGCTCAACAATAATTAATATTGATGTTGGATGTTCAAATTCATATACCTCCACACTTATTATATTAAATAAAACCAAGGCTAAATATATGTTTTATTATTGTATAAACAGCTTTATATCTTCTTTTATGAATATTTTTAGATTTGGAAGAATTGCAAATTTAATTCTTAAAATTTTACATTTTGTACTTATTTAGTATTTGAACTTCAAAAAAACATGCTATAGATTAATAAACTTTTAATTTTGTGTTTAACTATAATAACTACTCAAATTTTAAATCATCTCTTTGAAGGAAAAAAAAGGGTAAAATCTTCTCTTGCTATAAGTTTGGAGTAATCTTTTTAGTTTGTGAAGAAAATTACATTTGGGTCCTTGTTTATTTTGACAATGATATCTCTCGATTACTTTAGTTTTAGTTATTTTATATCTTTCAAATTAGGCGGCTAAGACACTTGCTTAAGAAAATAAACCAAAATTTAATTAATTTTTTATGCCGAAATTGGGATTACTTAATAGTTCAATTTATACACAAATTAAATCGAAAGTTTCCATTTGGACTTGCTATAGTGATCTTTTTGGATTGAATTCACATTTTTAGCTCTCTTAATAATAGAACATTATTTTTTTTATTAAGAAAACAACAATAGAACATTGCTTTTTTAAAAAATAAAAAATAAAAAAAAATAAGAAGAAGAAGAATAATAGAGACATACTTTGACAGCACGTCATCCCCAAGTAGGATTGCATATACATATTCAATCAACTTTCTAATATTTCTTAGAAAGACTGCACATCGTTTCGTCTTTCATGGGATTGCATTCTCTTTTTTTTTGTTCGAATAAATTATAATTTGTGGATTTAGTAAAATATGAATGCTAAAACTATTTATAGAATAAGACAATATGGTTTTTGGTTTTGGTTTTTTTTTCCTTGAAACTACGAGTTACGAGAGTATAATAACATGCGATCATTTCCTTTATGATTAAGATTTATATTAATTTTCCATATCTAGTTAGTGTCTCTATTTTATAAGTTTAGGAAAATTAACAAGATTAACACATGAACGAGAGTTTCTCACTTAAACTCTTGTTAGTAAGTGTAACGTCCCAGACAGTGACAGGTCTATTAAGGAGTTAGGGGCACGTGCCTCCTCAACTGATGACGTTTTACATATATGTATGTTATTTTTTTATTATATATATATAGTTGTAGTTTACCTGTAATGTAATTGTATATTTATCTAATAATATAATATAGTCCATAATGTCTAAATGAGCATTTAATTTGATTTTTAAAGAATCTCTCAAGAAATAATGGTGAACTCAAATAAACACCATTTTGAGGGCTCACATTGAACAAAATTGAGAAACTTCATTTTGATTTTGAAATAAAACTCGAAACAAATAATAGATTATCTTAATTATAGTCTCTTTTTTTTTCTACTTAAAAAAGGACATGATATTTTCTGAAATGGTAAAATACACTTTTGGTCCCTAAGGTTTGAGTTGAGTGTCTATTTGGTCCCTAAGGATTTAAAATGGGCACTTTTGGTCCTTGAGGTTTGAAAAATTGTTATAAATGGTTGACCGTTAATTGACTACGGAAATATGATGTGGCATAGTGAAGTGGCACCTTTTAAGTGATGTAGCAATTTTTATTTAATTTTATGCTAATTTACGTTGATTTGAATCAACTTTTTTGTTTTTATTTTCTCTCCTCCCTCATCTTTTACCAACGTAAATTAATATAAAAAAATAAAAAATGCTACATCACTTAAAAGGTGTCACTTTACCATGACACGTCATTTTTCCGTTAATCAACTAACGGTCAAATAATCTCAAGGACCACTTAAAACATTTTTTCAAACCTCAAGGACTAAAAGTGTATTTTGCCCTTCCTGAAATTTTGAACACATAATATTCACGTGGTCAAGATTCTCATTTATAATTTTGACATTCCCAACAACTAAAGGATAGCAATCGTCCTTTACAATGATGTTTACTTGACTATTTTTTTCTTTTTTGTAATACTTTAAATTTGAAAAAACACAAACAAAAAAACAATTTCATATAAATATAATTAAAACAGTTATATAGTAAAAGGATGGTATGCATCAAAATGAATTTAGCTAAACAATAATTGACACGATTTTTAAAAAAAAAAAAAATTGAAGATTTGATCTCATTTCCGACCATTGTTATATAATTAAACAAACAAAAGGGAGAAAAATGGAGATAGTATTCTATTATCCGTAACTAAGATGTATAAGTATTTTGACGAAAGTCTCACTATCTGAGAAGAATTAGAATCCATAATAGGGTTTGTAGTTAAGTATATATTAAATTCATTTATAGTCGAGTAATGCATATATAGAAAATGGCTTAAACTGATCTACCACTGAAAATCACATAAGGGCTTCTTTTTTTTCTTTTTCTTTTTTTTAATTTAAAATCCTTCACGGGATGGGTAATTATTAACTTATGGACATAAAGTGTAATTAAATATAGGACGTATACTAAAAAAAAGCAATGATGGTGTGGAAGTAAATATATTAAATAATTGGTTGTTGATGTCAAAATGAAAAAACTTCCTATATTTAGGTGGCTGAGTTGGGTTGCTACCACATGATTTGCCAAAAACCCTCCATTATCATCTCTTATATAATGACAGTGTCACAGCCATTAACTCATCCAACAAAACTTCATTGAAATAAATTTATTCATTAAAAAAAGTTCATATAATCTTTTATTTCTAAGTTGTCTTATTTATGAATTATTTCATCTTTATTTTTTAAGTAGACAAATTATTTATTTCATTTCTAAATATTTAATATTTGAATCATGTCTTCCATAATGCTAAGCTACAAATTATTTTTCAGTGGTGGCAAGATGGTACTATTTTTAGGTTTTATATTCTTTTCTCCGTCTTACCGTTTTATTGGACTTTGATCTTGTTGAATAGTTATTTTGAAAATATTTATATTAAAAAAAATTACTAAAACTAGACCAAAAATTTCTAAATTTTGATTTTTTGTGTATCTACATGAGTGACATATTATTAAACAAATAAAATTATAGAATATAGAGACAGTTGCAAATACAGCAATCAGACTCAAAATATTAGAAAATATAATACAATGCAAAAAAAATTTATAAATATAGCAAAATTTATATAGACATATAACTGGTAAGAGTCTATCAGTGATAGACTGTATCACTGGTAGGAGTCTATAGGCGATAGACCATAATTTTGCTATATTTGCAATTTTTTTAAACTATTGCTATACAGTTAATTATTATCCCTAAAAATATTGTCCATTGTAATTACCCTAAAAGTGTTTTATAATTTACAATATACACCAGTTTGTACCGCTCATTCAACTACAATTCTTAAAAATAAGTTTTAAAATAATGAGTAAAAAACATTATGAGAAAATAAAGAGCTGTCACCTGCACATTTATTTTACAAACTATAATTGAGGACTAATATATATTAAAATCACTGTACTCACAGGTCTTTGTCATTTATTTCATATACACAACCAATTGCAAAACTGGTTTAAACTTAGATAATCACAAGTTAATATATGGAACTACACAAAATTTGGACAAAACATAAATTTTAATCACAATTTTTTTAAAAGGAATAATGACTTTTGATTACTTAAATGAATAATAAGAATTTTTAAAGAAAATAAAGTATCAAATATGATACCAAAAAGTTTACTTGTCCATACTTCAAAGTCTTTTAGTAGGTGGCTGCCTAGAGATTCTTCTTGCTTTCTCTCCGCTCAATTCAATCCATCACCATTTCCCACTTGCCCAAAAGTTACACTTACACATGTGCCTTTTGCTGCCCATTCACTTCCAAAACCAAACTTACCTTTTATTTTATTAATTAGATATTTAAAGAAATTTGAAACGGCAGAGTTGATTATTATAGTACGTAGGTTATAACAATTATAACAATCTGTGACTAGAGTGTATACTATTTTAATTTAAAAGTTATAATAGTTTGTGTATGAAATGCAAACTATTTTAGTATGGGTAGGAAATAATAATGTAACGTCCTGAGTTTAGTAGGGGACATGAATGAACCAAGATCACATCTGACTGAGAGGTATCTGATGACATGATAGTATGATTTAAGAAAAGCTTAAAAAAAAAAAAAAAAAGTTACTACCTATACCAATAAGGTGCATATTCTTTTTCGATGGCTCGACCATAAGAACTCTAAAGTTAAACATGCTTAGCTTGGAACACTCCTATGTTGGGTGACCTCCGGAGAATCACTACTATGCTAAAAGAACCTATGTTGGTTTGTGGAGACAAGATGACTAAGAAATAGTAAACACTATAGTAGGAACATAATCATCCACCGAATTATAACTTACCAAGTTATTAAACATTAATTATAGTGACTCTATTATGTTAGAGAAACGAAAAAAAAATTGAAATTAATAAAATTCATATTAGTTTGAGACGGATCTACATTTCAAATGTTTTAAAGTATTAAAGGTTTCAAAGATATAAAAATAGAGGGAATATTTCCTCTATTTTTAAAGGACGTGGACTGAAAGAGATTATGAGAAGAATCTCCAATGACTTTACCTGTGGACCATTTTGTCTACATTTTTCTATGTCATCCGATGGATATTATTTAAAGAAAAGGCAGGTTTGCTTCTTATTCCATGTTCATTCTCTTTTCTATTTCCCCCAGCTTATCATCACTCATGTTGAAGAAATTTTTGCAACTTTGTAGATAATTCAAGACTGAGAGCAAAAGCAATCAATAATGTTATCTTATACAATTTTAAGTCCATATTTGGAATAATCAGGCTTCTATTATTCTCCGTGCTTCAAAATAATAATTATGATAATGAAGTATCATACATATATATATGCCTTATTTACATTAAATATTCTTTTATTGTTATAAATTGAACACATTTGCAAATCTAATCCCTTTCTACACATTCAAATTCAAAAAATAATAAATAAGAAGAAGAATAATAAGTTAATTACCGCCTTTTATTTTCTTGCCAAATTACATTTGATTAGGATATTTTTTTAAATTCTTTTCTTTCCGTATACATATTTTTCTAGATACATATGTGTAACAATAAAACTCAGCAAAGTTTTGTAATTAGCTTACAATTTTACTTTTCAATATATTTTCTAATGAATGATTTAGGGAATAGCATACTACGTCACTAAAATTTCCTAAATGTTTCAAGATTTATTAATATTTCACAACTATATTTCAGCAAAATTTTGAGGCATTTTTAATCTTTGGATAGATTCTCTTCCATATTTTAATTTTATAATATTTTAAAATAAAAATATGTATCATTTTTGGATTGACTTGTTTTTTTTTAAATATAAACAAATAAGTCAAACTATTTACAAATATATAAAAAAATAAAAAAAATTATTCTCTATCAGCAATACTATTGCGGTAGACAGTAAAAATTTTCTATATTTGTAAATAGTTTGATATATTTTTTATTTATAGTAATTTCTCTTAATTATATAAGAATTTTATTTTTTTGGTGTGTATATGTATGTGTGTATATATATATATATTAAAAAAAATTAATAGTAAAAAAGGCTAAAAAAAAGTAAATTAAACTAGATAATGTAAAAAAATAAGAAAGTTTAGATAATTATGTGATTAAACCTATTTATTTAGACTAGAACTAGAAAGCATTTTTTTAAAAACTTTAGCATGCAGCCCAATGGGGCACTGCCACAAGCATTTATAGGCCCAAATTTATTCCTCTTTCGCCCAGGATATTAACACATAAATAGATCCTTTGGTTTCCATTTTTATACACGTCATTACCTTCTCTCATTCCCTCTCATTTTTTTAATCATCTTTGTCATCCAAAAAGAATAAAAAATAAAAAAACATTGGGTATAATGCAATTGTTACTAATAATTATTGAAAATTTTTTACAGATAAAAAATATCAAACTATTAACAGAAAATAGTAAAAAAAAAAAAAATATTGATGGACTTCTATCAACATCTATCAGTGATAGACTTCTATTATTTCTATCAATGATAGGCTCTGATAAATTTCTATCATCGTGTATTACAACTACTCAAAAATTTTGTTATTTTGTGTAAATAATTTCCCTTATTTTTCTATTTTTAAAAATTTTCCATAATTATTTTATATAAATTTAAAATTTTATATGCCAATAATAACTATAGATAAAATATCTTCATAGTCTCCTCTTATAAACAGTGAAAAACTATCAAATTGTTGTAGTGTCTTTTAATACTTTTCGGTATAAGGTTGGTATATCGTATATGTAAGTAGCAAATTTGTCCTTTTAAAAAGTTTGATATCTAACATATAATAGATTTATAGAATAATCATGATAATGGAAGAGAATTCTACAATTTACTACTCATATATATTTTCATTCTTTTTAAATGAAAATTTTTAATGCCACTGTCTTCGCTCAATTCCATTTTAGATTGTTTTGGTCTTTTTACGTAATTTTTTATTTTGATTTTTTAAAAAAATTATTTTTGAAGGAAAGAAATCAATCCATACCCAAATGTTTCAAACACTTTAAAAAAACACAAAACAAAACAATAAAACTAAGACTAAAGCAAACCAATTAATTTTGTTGTAGTAATTATTTTGTAATAGTCCTTTAACTTCACTTTAGATAAAATATGATTGATCATGCAAGATGTATATTGAAGTATATACTCTCTAGTTCAATCAATACAATTTTAGTCTTAAGTATTAACAAAATATTGAAGTATATGTTGAGCAAAATACCATACAAAGAGTGAGTTCTTATTGCAAGTCATCCCTTAGGTTGACTCAACTCAACTCCACTTCAAATTCAACATCAACAAAGGCCTATACCAGAATCTTACATCCATAAACATACAGTTAAAAAGATTTATGTATTGTTTAATTTTTCTCAAACAAATACATAAAAATATTATATGTGGTTCCGTGGAGGTTGAGATGAGTGAGAGGGAATTAAAAATCAGGTAGTTCGTCCCCTCAAAACAACATATAAATATTATATTGCTTACATTCTCATTCATATTTTTGAGGTTCCTTCAGAACTAAAAAATAAATAAACCTCCATCCTGCAAATGCAATAAGCTAAAGCGACTTTTGGCTTGTAATTAGTTATTCCGTCCCTTCAATCCTTCCTCAATTTCCTCCACCCACCTCCCTATTTCTTTAATCCTTCTCACCCAAGCCCCTAAATCTACCATTTAAATCAATAAAAACATTAAATATATAAATATATATATATACTCTCCCAGTCCCAACTGATGATAAAGTAAATAATCATTCCCTTTAGAAAGAAAAAAGAAGAATCGGTTTTGGATTAGGACGTAGTGATTGTAAAGCAAATCCCCTGCCCCTGCCTCTCCCCTGTTCTCTCCCCTGTTTGCTTGTTTGGTTGTAACTTATAACTTATAAGTATAATCCAAACCCAAATTTACCCAAGAAATTTTCAGCACAGAATCAAAAATGAAAACCAATCCCAATAACACCAGGCTTATTCTCCTCCATCCTTACATCCAAAAACAGGGCACTTCCTCCAAGATATGGCTTCTTGCCTTCCTCTCCTTCTTCACTCTCGCCTTCCTCCTCCTCCTTCTCCTTGTCTACACTCGCGCCTCCACTACTCCCATCACTGCCGCCGCCTCTTCCCTCGTCTCCTCCTCTTCCTCTTCCTCTTCCTCCGCCACCGCTACCCCTCTCCCCACCACTGTCATCAACACCCTTCTCTACTACGCCTCCAAATCCAACGACTCCTTCCATATGACCCACTCCGAGCTCAAACCCATCTCCGACGTCCTCCGAAAATGCTCCACTCCTTGTAATTTCCTCATCTTCGGCCTCACCCAAGAAACCCTTCTCTGGAAATCCCTCAATCACAACGGCCGCACCGTCTTCATCGACGAGAATCGCTACTACGCTGCCTTCATTGAAGAGAAACACCCCGAAATCGACGCCTACGACGTGCAATACACTACCAAAATAAGCGAATTGAACGAACTCATTGCGACGGTTAGAGAGCAGATTCGAAACGAATGCCGTCCCGTACAGAATCTTCTGTTCTCTGAGTGCAGGTTGGGACTCAACGACCTTCCGAACCACGTGTACGACGTTGATTGGGATGTGATTCTAGTGGATGGCCCACGCGGGGACTGGCCCGACGCGCCGGGGAGAATGTCGGCGATTTACACGGCGGGGGTTCTAGCGAGGAGCAAAAAAGGAGGGAACCCCAAAACGCACATTTTTGTGCATGATTATTACGGGGAAGTGGAGAAGGTCTGCAGCGATGAATTTCTTTGTAGTGAAAATTTGGTAGAGGCAACTCACACGCTTGGCCATTATGTGGTAGAGAAGATGGATGAGAATTGTTTTCAATTTTGTCACAATACGACGGCGTTCAGATCCTAGGCGTTTCTCTCTTTCCTAATAAGACGGCGTTCTGTCTTTTTTTTTTTAAGTGATTCTTCATGAACTGGGAAACAGAGGTAAATCTAAATGATGTGAGAATTTTATTTATCTTATGAAGAAAAAAGAAATATGGTTTTCATTATTGTTATTTTGAAATTAGGTTTTCTTTTTTAAACTTTGGAATTGGGTTGGATGTTGGAGCATGGGACTTGTAAAAAATAATTCTTTCTTCAAATGCAAAAGAAGAATTTCAATTGCTTTTTATGTGTCGTGTAATTTAATAAGCCAACTATATCTTGATCCGGTAAAGTTTGAATCTTGAACACATAAAATTTGTACTATTTTTAATTGATTAAAAAAAACCATCAATTAGCTTCAACAACTTAGGATAGGAAATACCATATCAATATGTGGTAGATACATTTTTAATAGGTTAAAATATCATTTTGGTCATTGTACTTCAATATTTATTCAATTTTAGGCTTGTAATTTCAAATGTTTAATTTTAGTTCATGTACTTTAATTAAATCTTAAATTTAGTCTATCGAAGAAAAATTTTGTCAAAATTTATTAAATAATAATAATAATTTTCATGCAAAAAAATCACACTATGTGAATATGTTTTCAAAATTTATAGTGAGAATGCTAATAAAAAATAAAAAGTAGTGAGAAAAATACACAATAAACTAATAGTAGGGACTAAATTTAATATTTATTAAAAGTATCATAATTAAAATTGGACATTTAAAAGTATAGGAACTAAAATCGAACAAAGTCTAAAGTAAATGAACCAAAATGATATTTTAATTTTTTTAATATTTAGTGAAATTGAGTATAATAATTAAAATCGCTAAAAAAAAAAGAGAAGATAATTAGTAGTTATTTATTATTGTTATAATTTTGACAATATGTGGAGTAGGAGAATCAAGTATTTGATTTTTAGGTTATAAAACAACACTATATTAGTTGAATTAGGTTCATTTTGACATTTATAGTTAATTTTCAACGTTTATAAGTAACTGAGATTTTATTTTAAAAACTAAAATTTAAAAGAAAGACAACACTTTTCTAATAATAGGGATTAAATTAGGAAAAGTAAGGTAAAATATACATATTTGAAGATTAAAGTTAAATCTTTAGTAAGAGTAGGAAGTTCAACTACAATGAAAGAGCTTGTATACCTTTAATCTTTTTAAACAAAATTTGAATTTATTACTTTAATATTATGTCTCTTATTCCTGCATCCATGTATATTTCATAATGAATCATTTGTCGATTTTATTTTGTACAGTGGAGCTCAAGTAAAACGCATTTATAAAGAAACTGTGCAGTGCACTTAGCCTTAAATTTTTAAAATAAATATTAATATTGCAAAGATATTAAATCACTTTTGACTTAATGTGAGCCAATATACTATTATCTTTGTAATTGTGGCTAATTAAT
This sequence comes from Lagenaria siceraria, assembly GCA_002890555.2. NCBI lineage: Eukaryota > Viridiplantae > Streptophyta > Magnoliopsida > Cucurbitales > Cucurbitaceae > Lagenaria > Lagenaria siceraria. The sequence goes on along the minus strand of CM016485.1, from coordinate 7,366,129 downwards.
ACTTTGCATAAATGATGCACTATTGTTTTTTTTTTTTTTTTTTAAAAAAAAAATAACAATCATAATAATGAATGTGCACTAATGCTATATAATCTCCTTGTTCATGTATAGTTGCAATAATTATAGTACCATTTATAGTCATTATTTTACCATTTGTTTCATTTTATTACATTTTTAAAAAATTAATTGTATTTACACAAGTGTAATTAAAATATATCTACCATTTCTAATCAATTTTTTTTTTATTTAATTCCTAATTAATATATAAAGAGTAGTTTGCAATTAAATAATAAAGATATCCACGGTTGATAAATTTTTATTGTTCCATTATTTCTTTAATCCTTTCCTGTTTTTTCATCTTCCAACATTATGAATTAAAAACGTAACATTTTGATATGAAAATTAATTTGTAAAAATTAAATATTCAAACTTGGTGTTATATTTAGTTTTTTAATATCCATTACATATATTATAGGTAAAGAAACGTAACTATAAAACTAATTCGATTAAAAACTACTTTTAGTCTCTAAATTTTTATATAAGTAACAATTCCGTCCCTTACTTTTTTTTACAACAACTTATTCTATGTACTTTCAAATTTGATTCAACTTAGTCATTGAACCTTAGCATGTAACAATTTAGTCCTATATTTTTAAATCTGTAATAATTAGTCCCTATTATGAAAAATCTCATAAAAAATTAACATTTATTATGTAAAAAACATAGTATTTATAATTTATGAACAAATTTTAATCCTTGTCAATTTATCAATCTACATGTATAAGAAATTTTATTAAATTCTAGCGACATTTTTCACTATTAGGACAACATCATTACAAATTGTATAGTACAATGACTAAATTGTTACTTACTGAAATTTAGTGACTAAATTGTTATAAATTTAAAAGTATAAAAACTAAATTATTAGGCAATAAAATTTATGGAACTAAATATTTGTTACTTTCCCAAAAAGTTAGGGGATAAAAGGTATTTTTAACATAATTTTATTTGTGGTGTGAAAAAAAATATCAAGAAACATGTAACTAGATTTTGTTGTATCTAATATTTCTATATATTGTTAGAATTATTTTTAAATATAAGATACATGTATAATTAAAAATAAAAGTGTTATCAAACAACTCATTTAACGATTAAAGTACTGTATGAATTTGTTTTAATAACTATTTAAAAGTATGTGCATGTTGGTGAAATAAATTAGTGCATACTAATTACACTAACGTTTAGAAGAAGTTGGATTTAGCTACAACTACAAGCTTTATTATAGACATGCTAGTGAAATAATCAAGTGATACGTAAAATTCATATTTACTTTTTAATGATTCTTAATTAATTATTATCTTAGCACTTAGGGCATCTACTTATTCAAACAAAAATTTTAAGTTTTTAATTCTATATTCATCCCTAACTCATCTAATGAATAAGCAAATATAATTTTTTATTTCATTCCTAATTCCACTAGCTCAAGTTTACAAATAAGAACGCACAATTTCACATACACTGAATAGAAATTCAAAATCAAATTCCAAAACATTTAAAAATAAATTTTAATGAACATTTATTATCCTCATTATGAAAAGTAAGAAGTAATTTTAACCAAATTAGATGGCAATATAATTCAATTTACATTGTTATATTTCATAATTATCTATGTATGCTCTTAACATAAAAACATATGATATGATAAATATCTGCAAATCTAATAACATCATAATATTAACTATTTTTTTCTTCACAAAATATATGCACCATGATAAAATAATAAAAGACTAAAGTTGAAAAAGTAATACCACCCACCAAATAAAAACAACAAATTTTCATGAAAATTTACTTGTCATAGTTCGTCAATAGTTAATTTAATACATGAATTTGTCTAAAGATTTGAATCTAGTCCATTAATTTGAGATTAGACCATTTGTTTTTTAAACAGAACCTCACAATTATCAAATAGGAAAAAGTTTTGTTGATATAATTGAAGTGAAGACAAAATGTGAAAGATCTAGAAAAAGAGAGAAAATCATTTGACTTGAATGTAAATAATTGAATGTATTGGAAAACTTTGAATCCTTAGGATAAGATAGAGGTAGAAATTGAATTGTATGTTGGGGTTGAGTCCGCCCATTATCATTCACATTCAAATCATACTAACTTTTTACCAATTTATCATGCATATGATCAAATTATCTTTGTTTCAAACAAAAGGCAAACTAATATCAAAATCATAAAAATCAATGTTAGATAGAGAGAAAAAAAAAAAAAAAACGTTTCAAGTAAGTAAACAAAACGTATATTATCTCTAAAATCTGAGTCTTTTTTAAAAAAGAAAATTTACAATTACATTCTTAAATTTTTAATTTAATCAATTAGTTTAATATAATTTTTTATTCGTTACAATCAATTTTTCAATATAAACATTAATTAATTTAGTCAATTTTCTTTTTAAACTTTAAATTTCATCAGAGGTGACTTCAATTGAAAAAAAAAGTAAAAATATATTTGTATAAGAAGGTAAAATGCAAACTTTTAATCTTGAAATTTTTAATGCTTTTTTAAATTATTATTTAATTAGAAAATTTTTAATTTTATTTGTACAGTTAATTTTTTTTTTATAAATTTAGAATTTCATCGAATTATTTCAATAGAAAAAGTAAATTAAAATATTTATATAACTCACTAACCAGAGTAAAGATTAAATTTTAATAAAATACCAGAACTGACTACAACAATTAACAAATTACATAAACTAATTAATCAAATTTAAAGTTTAGATATTTAATTGTAACATGTAATTTCTCTCACCATGTATATTTTGTTGTAATACCTCCTTTTGCAGGTGGTTGGTAAGGTTGCTATCTTCTCTCTAATATATCTACAACGTATTACTCTAGAAGGGTAAGGGTAGGAATTTAAAAAAAAATATATATATATATATATATATATATAATTTAAGGACTTTGGTATAAAATTGAATGCGTTGGAATACAATTATGAATAGATGTTGATTTGAAATGAAGGTAGAGAAGTGTGATTTTATGGTGTTTTCAATGATGGGAGTGTGGACGGAAAATTTTATTTTTATTTTAATTTCCATATTATTTATATAAAAAAAGGGGAACAAAATTAAGAGAAAAGTTGACGTTGAGACAAAGGCAAGGCAAAGGAGAAAAAAAACAAAGCCATCTAATGGAAGGGCCCCACATTGGCTAATATTTATCAATTCCTTCACCCAACCATATTGACTTTTGTCTCCCTTTGTTTTTTCCATTTCCACGCCAGCCATGTTTTTCTATCCTACCCTACTTTTCCCTATTCCTATTCCAATTCCAATTCTCCATCTTCATATTTATATTTTATACTTTTTTTTTAAAAAAAATATTAAAACTATTTATAAATATGAAAAAAATTTTACTAAATCTATCATCATCTATTAATAGTAAAATTTTTCTATATTTATAAATAATTTCACTTATTTCTCTATATTTAAAAACCACTTTTTTTTAAGAAAATATTTTGTACTACATTTTTAATATGTACTTCACCTTTTTATTTTATTTTTCAATTGTTGCAGACATTTATAATGATAAAAGGATTATTTCATGAGCTAGTAAATTTCACTCCGTCAATTTGGAATGATCAAATAAATTATACGAAACATCTCTAAACTTTGAAATAAGTTTCAATGATATTTTTAGATTGTGCAAAGTTACATTTTTATCCTTAAAGCTTAAATTTGATTAAAAAGGTTTTTCTTTTTATTTAACAAAATTGATGTTGACGTAATTAAAAATAAATGCTAACTACTATCATAATTGAGACATATGTAAATAATATCACATATACTTTTTAATTTTTATATATTATTTGTCATGTGAATTTTTATCTTCTATTTTAATGACTAAAGAGATTTTTTTCAAATGATCTCAACGAAGTGAAACAAATTTTATAGTCAAAGTAGAAACGAAACTTTTGAATCAAAGCATAATTGAAATTGAATCAAAATTTATAAGGTTTTTTTTTTTTTTAATAATTTAACATTTTAGATTTAACAATACTCTTGGAACACAAGACAAAAAGAGAAAAGAAATCATTAAAAAAAAAAGTAATCTTGAAAGTTAATTAGACATGAATTAGTTCATAACTTTGAATAAAAAAAGCGGGACAAATATTAAAACTCTCCTTTAAGATTTCGATATTGATGTTAAAGATTAATCATAAATACTAAAAAAAAAAATATACATCATTTATAAATTTGAATATAAAAATATATACGGAGAACATAATTTGGAAGTAAAAATAATAAAATGATTAATTTAAATAAATTTTTAAATTTACAACAATATCTAGTAATATTGACAATTTATTATTATGTCCATAGAATTGATTATTGATATCGACATGAACAAAATTAAATTTAAGTATCCTTTAGGTAAGAGTTAAAGAGGGTCCCATCTACTGCCAACTCTATGGTTTTAGTCAACCTTCTGAAATGAAGAACGACATCATGGTCCACTTGTTTCAAATTCTTTGACCCATACCCTTTTGCTTTTCTCTCTCTTCTTAATTAATTTATTGTCTACAACCATAGCTCATAGTTTAGTTACATCTCATATGTTACCAAAATTTAATTCATATCAAATTTTTTTAGTTTGTCAACAAAACAATTTATTAGATATATCTATACAAGTCAGTGAACTACATATCACGCTACATTAATAATATAGTACTAAAATTAATCACCTAATTCCACAATAAAATTATGGATAGAAATGGTAGACAACAAAAATAATAAGCCATTCCTAAGCCTTTTTTTAAAATAAAAGAGACGAAGAGATAAAAAGAAGGGTAAAGCAGGAAGTTGGCATGACAATTAAGAAATTCGAAGAGCTTAAGAAATAGAATGGAAAAGAGAATTTAAAAAAAAAAAAAAAAAAAACCCAAATCAAGAAAAGAAAAGTCATCCTACTCCAACTAATACCAAATCCACAATCTTTACCTTCCTTTTTTCTTTTCTTTTCTTTTTTTCCTTTTTTAAATATATAATAATAATAGAATAATTCACATTGTTCAAGAAGAGAGAGAGAGGAAAAGAAGAGAACCCATTAATATATATATATATATAGTGATAAATAACGTGGAAAAAAACTGACCCTCGGATCTCATTAGAGATTAAGATGAAGGCGACGATCACGATGTTCTAAGAGGACTCGAGGATGAGAGTAGAGGTTTCGGGCGCAGGGAGGGTGTGATTGTGTTCTCCTTCGTAAGTCACCACTAGCATCGTCGGATCGTCTACGGCCCGTTCTACGTGTTTCCGGGCTGGGCAACCTCTCACACTGCTACACTTGTAATAACCCCTGTTTTATTTCATAATTAAAATTCTGAGTTTGAAAAAAAGTCAACAAAACGAGAAAAAATAAAAATAAAAGTTACCTGGGATGTGGAGACCCTTTAATGGGCTTTTGACCATATTTCCTCCATGAATAATCATCCGGTGGGATATCCGCCATTTTCAAGCTTATCGCCGGAACCCTCACTACCCTCTTCACCCTCAGTTTTCTGCCACCATCCAAAATTTCCTAATCGTTAATTTAATTCAATTCTTTTGGGTCCATCCTTAAATTGAAAATTGTAAAAATTAAAGCTGTGAATATGAAATTAAACAGATACCTCTTCTTGGAACAGTGACATCGAGCAGAAGAAGAAGCAGCGGCGCACTTTCCGGATCCCAAGTTATCGGAGCTACACTTTCTCTTAAGGGAAGAAGTGGAAAGTGGGGGTTTCCCAACGGAGGAGACCTGGGAGAGGTTGGAAATGAGAAACGGGGATGAAGAGGAGGAAGGATGCTTGGTTTCGGCGTCGCCGGTCAACGAGGAAATGAAGGAATTATGGGCGGAGAAATTAGGAGAATCGTTGTTTTTGTTGTTGTTGTTGTCAAGGTGGGGATGGGGTGGGATCTGCTGTATGGGAGTAGCGTAGTGAGGTTGTTGAGGCAGAGGAGCTCTTCTGAAGCGAGCGTGGCCGAGGCGGCTACGGCCGAGGAGAGAAATAACCTTTTTGAACTTGGAGACGGCGGCATCGGCGGCGGCGCGGCAGTCGGTGGGGAAATCGATGGGGGATTGAATAGAGGAGGGTAAGGAGTGAGGTTGAGGAGCATTTGCATTGGAGAGTAATCGGATGAGCTTCTCGACGCTTTCGAGGCCGGAAGCAGCTTCTTGGACGGCGTTGGCTTCCATAGTGAGAAGTGGGTAGGGGTGGGAGTTGATCTCCACGGCCATTTTCTACATACCCATCAATCAAAAACAAGTTTGGGTCTAAGAACAAGAAAAACAAAAAAGAAAAGAAAAGAAAAGAAAAGAAAAGAAAAGAAAAAGTAAAGGGAAGTTTGTAAAAGTAAAGAAAATAAGAAGAGGAACGTTGGATTTGGGGATTGATAAAGAGGAGAAAGAGAAAGAGGGAAAAGAAAGAGAGTGTGGTCAAAATGGTTTCTGAATTTCGGCCATTAAAGTCTAATACACACACCCACTGTCCCAACTTTCTCTTTTTCTTCTCAATTCTTCCTCTTTCTCTTCTTCCCCTTCTACTTCTTCTAATACACTTTTGCTTCTCCGGCCTTCTATTTTTCATTTCTTTCTTTCTTTATTTATTTTACTTCTTCAGTAGCCAGCTAAGTAAGTGGACGTGGATCTAAATTAAAGGGACAATTTTGTCATTTTGCTTAATTACTTAACTCACCTTTCCCATTTGACATGCATCGTCGCCTGTGTTGACTAATGCACATCTCAAATTTCATCTTCTCCTTCTAACCCTCTTTATTTTCAAACTAAGTCTCGTAACTATTTAGGCTCACATGGATAATTTTTTTTTTTTAATCTTATTTTTTTCATAATATACCTTTCATTTCATTCATCTTCCAAATTTAAGCAAATATTTGATTTCCTAGTCCATATTCGAAAATAGGTTTTTAGTTTTTTTTTTTTTTTCTTTTTTTCATAATTTATCTTTCATTTTTTCATCTTTCAAATTTAAGCAAATATTTGATTTCTTAGTCCATATTCGAAAATAAGTTTTTAGTTTTTTTTTTTTACCTTTCAACGAAATAAATAAATTAATAAGTAAAAGTAGTCTTTATAAGTTTAATATTTAAAAATAAAAAATCAAATGGTTCTCGTCGACTGTGTTGAGTAATTGAAACCAAATTTCTACATAATTTCATCCATCACGATAAAGAAAATATATATTCTCCCTATGTTTAACCAAAAAATCAAATTTTAGTACACTATATTCGATAACTTTCTAGCTTTTGAAATTATGTATATGAATACTACTTTTATGTATATATTTGTTTTGTTACTCGTTTTATTTTAATATTTTTAAAAGTACGTCTAAGTTTAAATTAATACTTAAAACTCACTTTTTAAAATTTTGAATTAGCTACAAATATTATATGTTTCTTTTGACCATGTGAGAATAATTATGTTAAAAAGTTATATTGGGAGCTAAAAACTAAAAACATAAAAAGAAATCACTATCAAATGAGCCTAATTTTTTTTCGTTGAACAACAAAAGTTCATTACTCCATAGTCATCTCAAACGACGACTTGATAGATCCATACAAAGAATTCTAACAATATCAAATACAAAAATAATTACATTTTTTATCTCCATCTTTTTCTGTTGTGTATCTTTATTTTCAATAGTCAATATATTTTTTCAATCTATAATATTTTAATATAACTTTCATATAAATCTAAGAGTAGAATTTAAGAATATACTTTGATAAACCCTTTGCTTTCAATTTTGAAATAATAAAAAAAAAGAGGAAGAAGTACGGATGAAATATTACCATTTTCCCCCCAAAAACAGAATGTAAAAGTTATTATAGTTGTGGGATGGTGTTTGAAATTTTGGATTTGTATTTTCATAGCAAAGTTTATATAAATATGTAGTGATTTAAACTAACCCTTAATTAATTTTTTGTACAAAAAAATATTAAATATCTTTGAAAAATAAATTTATAATATATATTATCTGTGGGGTGTTTCGTCAACAATTTTTTCTTTAAAAGTAAATTGATTTGACATGAATTTTGATGGTCTAGGGTAGATTTAAAAATGATAAGATGAATTAAAAGAAGGAAAAAATAATTAAAAAAGAAAAAAGAAAGAGCCAAAATTATAGATGAATGTGCAGAAAAATAAAATAGAAAGAAGGAAAAAAGAAAGGTGGAATCCGATGCTTGATGTCGAGAACCTTGACCTGCAGTTTAAGGTGGGGACCACAAAAGTTAATCTGGAATCTAGATGGGAAAGAACAAAAGGACAAAGATAGTGATTAGGTCAAAGATGTGATCTTAGCCGTTGGATCTTTGACCATTTATAAATATGGCCACGTGTGATGGATCTATGCCAACCCATCTCCCTGTCAAATACAGCATCCTTCGGTTGACTTTCGTGTTCCCCTACTCCAACTCCATCATAATCCATTTTTCTACTCTTTTTAATTTAACATTTTCTTGTTCAATCAATGTTATTTGTAGGGGGTGAATTACAAACAACAACACTGCAATTTAAAAATAAATAAATAACCCAATACGAGTTGGTTGAAAATATTTAGAAAAAAGAAAAGTCCCAACAAATCATAATTGCCACTTTGATCGGAACTCTTAATTAGTGAGATTGAATATAAAAATAGGGCTGGAAAAATATTAAAAAAAAAATGTACTAAGAGGGTTTATTTTTTATGGTATTCGCACCTAATATAAAAAGTGAGGCTCATTTAAAACCTATTACCATTATAACAATTTTAATGAGTCATTTCAGTTTGTTCAAAAATTTAAATTATACCATTTCAACCAAAACAAATTTCTTCTATGCAAGCAAGAGTTGGCCATGTATGCCAAATTAGGTTAAATTTTTGTTTTTATTGATTTCAGTCTTTTCAAAAACTTAAAACTTTTATTTTATTATTTTTATGCTCAATTTTTATAGGATACATAGAATTTTTTTACTTATTTTTTACCAAGTCGAAAATAAAATTTCAGTATAATTCTTTTTTTCCTTTGTTATGCTGTTATTATCTCATTTGTTAATTTCTTTTCGTTTTATTAATATTTTCGTTGAGTTTTTTTTTTTTTAATTTTGTTTCTTTTGTTTCTTTTTCCTTCTTCTATATATTTTTTTTAATCTTGTTTACTTTTTTTTTTTTTTAATTTATTATGGGTAAAATTAGCACAACTTATAGAAGAGCCTCCATGAGCCTAGGCGGAGATGAGTTGAAGAGCCTGCCTCCACGAGCCTAGGTAGAGGTGAGCTGAAGAGCCTCCATGAGCCTATGTGGGAGTGAGTTGAAGAGCCTCTATGAGCCTGCCTCCGTGAGCCTAGGTGGAGTTGAGTTGAAAAGCCTGGGTGGAGGTGAGCTGAAGAGCCTCCATGAAGTGCCCCAAGAGAGCTCAGGTGAGCCTAAGCTTACAAGTTCAGGAGAGTCGAGTTCCAGCTTAGAAGAGAACCCGTGAGAGAGCCCCGAGAGAGCTCAAACTCAGTGGGATCCGTGAGGTAAGCTAAGAGAGCTTAGGTGAGCCTACGCCTAAAAGAAAGCTTAGGAGAGTCGAGCTCCAGCTTAGAAGAGAACTCGCGAGCTCAAGCTCAGTGGGACCCGTGAGGTAAGCTAAGAGAGCTTAGTTGAGCCTAAGCCTACGAGAAAGCTTAGGAGAGTCAAGCTCCAGCTTAGAAGAGAACCTGCGAGAGAGCCCCGAGAGAGCTCAAGCTCAGTGGGACCCGTGAGGTAAGCTAAGAGAGTTCAGGTGAGCCTAAGTCTACAAACCTTAGGAGAGTCGAGCTCCAGCTTAGAAAAGAACCCGTGAGAGAGCCCCGAGATAACTCAAGTTTGGTGGGACCCGTGAGGTAAGCTAAAAAAGCTCAGGTGAGCCTAAGCCTACAAAACTTAGGAGAGTCGAGCTCAAGCCAAGAGGAGCCTAAGCTAAGCATAAAGGTTAGGAGAGACAATTGTGGGGCTGAAACCGTCCATATTCATAACCGGCGAGCCTTTAAGTGATGCACCAATAATGACGTAACCGCTCAATCAATTAACTCAGCTTGTTACGTGGATTGAAGAAAGGCGTAATAACCCTCGACGTCAGTTACATTTTTCTACCTATAAATAAGACCGAGACCATTGGTCGAAGGTACGCTCTAACTTGCGCTAAAAATACCTATTGTTTTTGTCTAGTTACTAAAAAATACAAGACTGACTTGAGCGTTGGAGTGTGCGTGGTTAGACACCACACACGTACTCATTTACTTTTGTCTTGCAGGCACTCAGACGAATCTCTCCCAAAGAAAATAAATTTACAATTGATACATTTTTTGGCATCGACATAACTATTTTTTATTATTTAAGATGGGAAATATTTTTTTCTCTGATATTTAAATAAAAAAAATATAATTATTAAATTATATATTTTTAAAAAATATATTAATTTATAAATTTACGAATTCAAAACAACTACTTTTCAAAACTTAGGAATTCAACATCATATTTTATATATATACATATAAACTAAATTACTTCATGCAAAAAAAAAAAAACACATTAATTACGTAAAATCTTATGAAATTATATTAAAAAATTACTTAAAAAACTGGAAAAAGTTACACATTGAATGTTTATGTTCAATCCTAGTTATTGTAGTTACACATTGAATGTTTATGTTCAATCCTAGTTATTGTATCTTCAAATGTTCAATTCTAATCGTAGGTTCAATAAATCTTCAATTATATATATATTGAAATATCAACACTAAACCAACATAGACTACATTTAATATTTAATAAAAGTGTATAAACTAAAATTGAACCAGTTCTAAAGTATAGAAATCAAAATAATATTTAAATATTTAGAATCTAAAAAGAAATAAGGAAAATTATTTAAATGATGAAACTATGGATAATATTTACAAATATAGCAAAATTTCACTGTGCAATAGATCGCAATTAAAAAAAAAAACTCAACAAAAAAAATTAACTAAATGAAGATAAATTAACGAAGGAGAGAGGATTACAAAATAGCAAACAAAAAAACAAAAACAAAAACAGAAAAAAAATACTGAAATCTTATTCTCGACTTAGTAAAAAAAGAAAAAGTAAAAATCCATGTAACTATAAAAACTTAGCATAAAAATAGTAAAATAAGAGGTTTAAGTCTTTTGAAAAGACTGAAATCATAAAAAATAAAAAAAATAAAAAACTTAACCTTATATATAAGTTGTGTTATATTAAAGGGAAAAGAAGAAAGAAACATTGAAATGGGTCAAAACGGCGTTAATGTGTCATCCCGTCGTCTGATGGGATTCTATTGATTTTATCCTACACAAAAAAACTGAAATGAATAAGAGAACAAAAAAAAAAAAAAAAAAAAGAAATCCTATTTTTGCAAATAGTTTCTAGCTCACCCGTGTTTTACAAATAGTTTTTTCAAACTATCCTATTTCTATATTTAATCCTTAATTAGTTAATCACCGTCTTTGATCAACAAATTAAAGGTTTATATTATTCATTCCATGTATTGTATGTTTAAAAGAAAATGTTAATAATTAATAGACATAACATATAAGTTGATTAATTGAATATTTTTTCTTTATCTTGTTTGATTGGAGAATATATCGATTGAAAAGGTATAGGACATGCACTATGAAAATATCAGTAGATGCGTGTCTTGACCAAAATTTGTTAATTAAAAAGTAAATCTCCTTTCTCATCTAAGATAAATTAAAAATCAAGTAACTTTGTCTATTTATCTTCTTATGGTTTTACTTTATTTATTCTTATCCTTATTTTATTTTTTATGAAAACAAATTTAGATTTTAAATTCATCAACCAAATATAACCTATAGTATAAAACCAAATATATATATATATAACTTGTTGAGTAATTTATTTGTTGGCTTCTAAAATAATTATCAATATACAGGAAGATAGAAGGTAAATATGTTAAAAATGTAATTAAAGTTTTACGTTAGCTATATAAAAAGCGGATTCATCGTATATAAGTGATGATAATTATCTCCAAATGGTATGAAATTAAATATAAAATAATAAGAAATTATATATAAAATAAGTAATATTATGTGATATTTAGAGAGTAATTGGCTCTAACAAAATAGACTTTAAAATTTTATTTGATAACTTATTTTGTTTGCACACTACGAAAAAACAAATAATTAACACATGTTTGAATATTAAATAAATAGTTAAATGTAGGGTATCAAAGTAAATTGAGTTAAATTTGGAACAAGAAACTACACTAATTGTGTGGACCATCTGGTAGTGGTTGTAACATCAAAAGTGGTAAAAAGTTGACAAAACATTAAATTCACTTCCAAGAATTGGCTATTTTATTTACAATAATTTCTGTATAATTTTGTTTTCCTGTACAAATAATTAGCAAAGGCCTAAAAGTGGCTGACTAAGATTACATTAGCCACATTATATTAACTTATCGTTAGGTAACAAAGGTAAAGAAATGAATATAATATTAATAATAAACATTTAAACTTATTTTAAAATGTAAAGATATTTATTCATTCATTTGATTTTTCTTTTACTTTTATAACTTTTTCATAAATATTATTTTCGTCTAACATTTTTATAAAATTGAAACTTCGACATTAGACATCGACATTTTACTTAGAGTTAACTTTTTATAATAATTTGATATATAATCAATAAAGTTACATTTTATATGCAAAATATGCGGGGTTGTTATACATTTGTAATTGTTGCAACAATTTTCAGTGATTTGTTGTGGATTTTTATTTGACTGGAAAGAATTTATTTGGTGTGAAGTTTTAGTATGGTAGATATGTCTAAGTCTAACTATGAACTTTCTACGTCTACCTCCTTACCAACTACGCAACTTCAATTGAGTCAACTTTTTTAGTTCAAATTACTGCCTCTTCTTTATTTGTGTAAATTTCGAATTCCAACGACAATTTTTTTTTTCCTTTCTTTTTCTTTTGAATTCAATTTGGAAAAGATAATTAGTCTTCATATGCGTTCTCCTTTTTCCAGTTTAAATCTAAAATTTTAATTTATTATTTCAAAATTTACGATAAGATTTTCTTTCATTATCTACCCTGCTTTTCTTTTCTATGACTATTGAATATTCGATCTTTTTTTTATTTTCTTTTCAAGTTGTGTTGTATGATGTAATATTCATACTTGCAACCATGTCATAAAATTTTAATTACTGACTGTAAAAAGACACCATTGCTACTAAGTCATTGTTTCTAGGATTTTTCAATCGTAATTAAAAAAAAAAAAAAAACAATTTATAGTCATTAAAAGATATTTTTTCTTAAAACAATCACCAAACAATTCTCAATCTTTCCAACTCTGTCTGAGAAGATCCTATAATGGGCCTAGAACTATGTTAGTTTGGACTTCCCCCCTTTAACTATGGGCTGGATGGATCCGACAGGCCCACATCAGTTGGCAATCCAAAATTCTGAATACCGGGCTTGGCCCACGTTCGGACTTATTTATCTACCCGACCAATTTTATTTGAGCATTTACATAAAATGTAAGATCCGGTTATAATAGTTTGTGTTTGAAGTAACTTGGACATAAAGTTTTATGGCTTTACTTTTAGTACCACTTAAAATGTCTCATACCAATGAAGATAATTGTCCACACTTATGTACCCATGATCACTTATTTCCCTAACCAATGTGAGATTTTGTTCGCACTCCCAACAAAACCTTCTCACTATTTAACTAGAAAAACTTGATTTATATCTTCTTTTGTTCATTTTACCTTAAAAAAACATGAGAAAGAGAGGTAAAAGGTTATAAATGCATAATAAAATTGCAGGTAAATTGGTTGCCTTACTTCAAAGGAAACAAAAGGCAATTTCAGAACTGATGTAATGGTTTCACCAAAACCTTTATTTTATTTTGGCAACTTTTTTAATATAGGTGGGTTTGTGATTTTGGAACTTTCACATTGATCAAAATTCTCCAAGTCTCCTAATTTTTAAGAAATTGCTTAAAATATCAGCAACATGATCTATGATTGTTTGCTTCTAATTTTTGCAAATTCCCTTTTTTGGTTTTTATTTTTTTATTTTTTTATTTTAATAAAAACATTATAATCCTTGTGGGGCCTACAACAACATTCCTCAACTTGACTAACATTTTTTTAAAAACTATTTTCTCTCTGTTTATTTAATTCAACCTTATTATTTACTTCTATAGCTTTCAAGTCCTTCTAATAGAATTCTAGAAGTATTTAGTACCTATATTATATGTATACATTCAACCATCAATGAAGTGCATATTTCATTTATATTTTAAAATTACATTTGGTTTCAAGATTTTGAATTTGTATAACCTATATTAGAATTATGAATTGGGTAGAAAATGATGTTTAGAAACTTGAAACAACATATCTTTATTTTGTATCCGATTTGTAAAATTAAAATTTTATGCTTATAATTTGGTAGGTAAGTTTTTGATAGCATAATTTTATTGTTTCAATTTGACAATTATCAAATCATAAAGCGAAATAAGTTAGTTTGACGTACTTGATAATCTCTAAATCATAAAAACTAATTTGTGCAAATCAAATGTCTTATAAACGAACTTTAGTTGTTTGGAAACTAAGAATTTAAAAATAATTTATTTCTTTTGACAATGGTTTGAAGTAGAAAATACAACATTTTTTTCTTCTTGAAATTGTCTATTCAACGTACAATTTCACTCGCCAATATAAAACATAGCTCAACCGACATCTTTATGTGTCAACGACCACAAAATCTATGGTGCGCCAACCCTTATTGTACTAAAAAAAATGTACAACTACACTCAAAGATAAATATCATGCCTTTGCTATAAATAGAATTAACTAAACCATATTTGTCACATAATAAAATATTTTACAAAATGTATAAACTTCTATGTTAATGAGATACATTTCGTTCTTTATAAACCATACAACAAATTATTTCTATATCTTTTTTTTTTTTTTTTTTTTTTTTTTTTTTTCATGTAACAACATTTGAAATATGACAACTTTTTTTTGCCACTTATTATGATTTCAATTTTCACCCATATACATATAAGGATGGTCTTATAAACTATTTGTTCAATAGTTTATTAAAATTAAATAGCTCGCAATACATTTGTTTATTTTTATTTTTCAAACCATATGTTTAGTA
This sequence comes from Lagenaria siceraria, assembly GCA_002890555.2. Taxonomy (NCBI): domain Eukaryota; kingdom Viridiplantae; phylum Streptophyta; class Magnoliopsida; order Cucurbitales; family Cucurbitaceae; genus Lagenaria; species Lagenaria siceraria. The sequence continues at coordinate 7,350,901 of CM016485.1, read as the reverse complement.
TAATCACTATAATCATAGTTAGGTTGTTCATATAGAATAAAGTGAGGTCAAATCATTTATAGCGTGTCATATTGTTATTTGTTTTAAATTATAAATTTGATACTTACCGTCTTGAGAAAGTTAAAATTTAATCTCTATAATTTTAGAAATTAGAATTAGAACTAGTCCTTATGGCTTGATAGAAGCTCTTAAATAGTTTTTATAATTCGATAAATTCCTCATAAATAGTCTTTAAGGTTTTATCATTGTATAAAAGTAAGGCCCGCTTGATAATCATTTGATTATTTGTTTTTAATTTTTAAAAATTAAGCTTATAAACACCATTTTCACCCCTAAAACTCTTGCTTTATTACTTACGTCCTACCAATATTTTCAAAAATCAAATAAAGTTTCAAAAACTTAAAAAAGTAGTTTTTGTTTTTGGAATTTGGCTAAGAATTCTACTATTTTACTTAACATAGATGAAAACTATGGTAAGAAATTAAGAGGAAATAGACTTAATTTTTAAAAATTAAAAACGAAAAACTAAATAGTTATCGAGGTTAAATTCTAACCTTTTCAAATCTATTGGAAGCAAATTTGCAATTAAAAAAACGTAATTAATAAACTGAGAAGAATTGTAAGGTTGGTAAAATAATTTAAAAAGAAGAAAAAGCTAAAGATATACTTAATAAGATTTGCATGGTTGGGCAATCATTTGATGGGTGGAAATTTGTTGAAGGTGGGAAGAAAGAAGAGACCAGAGTTGAATTGTTGAGTCTCACCAATTTGATTGCTTAGAAGGTAAAAAGAGAATTATATTTGTTGTATCAAATTGAATGATCATATATGAGGAAAAGAGGTCTGAACCTGTCAACCACTGGTTGGAAGCCAAGCTATGCGTTGAATTCTAGTTTCTACTATACTGTTGTAATCCATCGTCAACCAAACCAACTGCGGCAAATCCCATGGATGCTTTTGGCTTGCATTTGAAGCTCCCTTCTGTTTCTCTATTTAAGTTCATCTCATTTTCTAACTGATCTAATTCCTTTTTTTCTTCTATTGCTGTCGCTTTCAGGCATTTCGTCGAGCATCTGGGGCCCTTCCCCTTTCATTTTGGCTTAATATCGCCTTCTTCACCGCGCGCGTGTGTGTGCGCCAAACCAAGACTCAGACAAAGACATTACCCAAGCTTTTCATTCTTAAACTCAAAGCAATTCTTCTCTAATCAACCCCTTAAGCTCCCTCTTCCATTCCCATTCTCTTGCTATCTTTACAAGCCAAATCCAATCTCAGCTTTGAAGCAACTTCAGAAATATCCCCTTTTCGGCGATTTGTCCAATTCTTCCGACCCAACCCATCATCCCTTTCTGCTGGACTGAAGGAGGGTTATTGGGGGCAAACCCAGAATATGAAGCTTTCTGCATTGCAGCAGACTTATGCTGCCCGTCGGGCTAATAGCTTCAGAGGATCGCCGTTGGATTCGTCTGTGGATAGTCCAATCAAGTCGCCGGCGGGGATTTTCTGGCTGATTCTTCATGGACTTTGTTGCCTCATCAGTCTTGTACTTGGATTTCGCTTCTCTCGTCTTGTGTTTCTCCTTTTCTTCTCTACTTCCACCACCACTAACCTTTACTTGACTCCTTTTCGATCCGCTACTGACCTGAACATTCACTCTACTTCGCTGTCAAATCCGACTGTAAATCTTGAAATTCCGGTGAATAAGACGACACCTACAACCATTGCCACTTCGAGTAGCCGTGTAGTCGTGGGGAGGCATGGGATCCGAATCCGGCCATGGCCGCATCCAAACCCTACTGAAGTCATGAAGGCTCACCAGATTATTGAGACGGTACAGAGGGAACAGAGGCGACAATTCGGGGTCAAGAATCCTCGAAAGATAATTGCTATAACGCCAACTTATGTGCGGACTTTCCAGGCGCTCCACATGACTGGTGTTATGCACTCGCTGATGTTGGTCCCTTACGAGCTTGTTTGGATCGTTGTGGAGGCCGGTGGAATCACCAACGAGACTGCTTCAATTCTTGCTAAGTCTGGGCTGGAGACTATCCACGTTGGGTTCAATCAGCGGATGCCAACTTCTTGGGAGGGTAGGCATCGAATGGAGGCTCAGATGAGGCTCCATGCCTTGAGGTTATTTCTCCATGCCTGCCCTTTTTCCATTGTTTGATTCTTTTTTGAAGAATTAAGAAGTTAGTTAGACGCTCCTGTTTCTTTCTAAACAAAGCCGAGTGCTCGAGTACAATTTGACTGTATATGATTTAGTTAGAAAGCTATTAATTGCAGGGCAAAAAAGGTGAAAATATCAAATATTGTGCATGATGATGATATTGCATTTCTTAGACTCCATTTTCTCTTAATATGACTGAACATTTTAGGTTGCTTTTAGAATATGAATTTGATTCTGTAGGTATGAAATGATGCAGAATTGTGAGCAAAATGATGCTGGATGGAACCGTGATATTCATGGATGACAGTAATATGCACAGTATGGAGTTCTTTGATGAGATCCAGAATGTGAAGTGGTTTGGTGCTCTGTCTGTCGGAATTATTGTTCAGTCCGATAAACAAGATGAATCATCAGAGGAGGTGGAGAACCCACCAATTCCTGCTCAGGGTCCTGCTTGCAATTCTTCCAATAAGTTGGTTGGTTGGCACACCTTCAATGCGCTTCCATACGCTGGAAAAAGTGCTAAATTCATTGGTGACAAGATATCAGTTCTTCCGAGGAAGCTTGAGTGGTGTGGGTTTATGTTGAATTCCAAGTTGCTATGGAAAGATGCAGAAGATAAGCCAGAATGGGTCAATGAGTTTGATACATTGGAGGTTAGTGATGATGCTTTAGAGAGTCCACTATTTCTTTTGAAGGATACATCGATGATTGAGCCGCTTGGAAGTTGTGGCCGCCAAGTTTTGCTCTGGTGGCTCAGAGTTGAAGCTCGTTTCGATAGCAAATTTCCTCATGGGTTAGTATCATCTTTTATTTCATGCCTTCCTCCCTATTACATATATGAAATTCATCAGTCTGTTAGAAATACCACTTAACCTGAAATGAAACAATATGCACTTTTTGGATCAATTTGGTTCGAATGTGTTTTGAAATCTGAATAACATTACAATCACCTAATTTAATGTTGAGGCTGTTCATGTCCGATCTGATGATCCTTTAATTTAATGTGTTCTTTAGCCTCTAAGGATGTCTTGTTCACCTGTACTTGATCACGATTTAACATCTCAAGTGGTTTTCATATTTTGACTGGTCAAGACGTGTTTCATTTTCTGCAAATGCACTTTTATGTTGATTTGATGTTTTATCTATGTTGTATCTCTAGTTTTAGCTTCTGCATGTTTTTGCTGTGAAAATTACTATTGTTTGGTGCTTGCAATGCAATACACAAATGGACGTACATGAATATTTAGTGAGAAGGCCACTTCACTTGAATATTGGATCCAATAGATTTTGGTGGTAGGTGGTTGATCTGTGCTTTTTGTTTGATGCAATTGTTAATCACTTCCATCTGCATCCAAACCCACATTAATGTTATTATAGGTAGAAAAGTTCCGCCATTTTTGCCTTATTTTCTTCTACTGATTTCCAAAATGTATTTTCAACAATTTTGTATACCATGATTTAACAGGGTATATATTTTTTAAATGTTCATATTATTATATAAATTTCTGACAAATATAATATTAAGTTTTTGGGGAATTTTTAAAAATAGAAAAATAAGGGAGACTATTTACACATAATAGCAAAATTTTTAGAAGTCTATCAGTATTTTTTTTGCTATTTTCTGTAATGTGAATAGTTTGACATTTTTTAAAATTTCCCTAAGTCTTTTTGTTTAAAATAGTATACAATTTTACCCGTACATATTATTATGTAATTCTTCAACTAAATATAAGATTATTTTTTTATTGTTTTTTTTGGCAATATGTGGGTGGGAGAATTGAACCTCTGGCTTTGAAGTTGATAGTACAAACACTATGCCAGTTGAGTTATGCTCATTTTGACAAACGTTTACACGTACCATTTTGCATTGAAATTATTCTTGTTGTGGACAAAATTTATTTTTCTGAAACTTTTATTTCAATGTTCCTCTTAGGCTATGGCTATCCTCGTTTCTAAGTTATCATAACCTTCATGTCTGAGATGGCCTAGTGTTGGAAGAAACCATGGATAGTCTTATAGATTTTTTAGCATTCTATTGAAGACAAGAACTATAGGCTCCTCTTGTAGATTTATCATAGATTGAGTTCATATTCATACAAATGTTGGTCCACTTAACATGTTACGCTCAAAACATTGTCAAGATTAGAATCACTATCACTCATCTAGAAATTCTTCTTGCCTAGTAAATATTTTCTTCTTATTTTGCCCTTTCTCTTTCCATTTTGAATTTTGACGACCGTTCTGAACACCTATTAGAATTTATAGCAAAGACCATAACCGCTTTTTTAATCTTTGCCTTTATCTTTTCCAAGAAGGGTTGCTCATCTTGATGGCCAGATTTTGGTGACCTAATTGCATTTTCTTTTGCCCATTTTCTCTTTCGCCATTTATACGTCTATTTCTATTGAGCATTGACAACTCTTAAGACATCTTTCCTCACTAATTCTGGAGAGGCTTTACCTCATCCCACAAATTCTCTATAGGCTTTTTCCACCCTAACAGAGGGAATAGTTTCTTCTCGTCGCCTCTTAAATCCATGACTCCCTCCCCTTAAATGGCAAAACGATAAAGGTGATGTATGTGAAAGAATGGATGATTTAGAATATTAAGTTTTTCACCAAATGCTTGGACATGTTTTTTCACTTTTGTCATTCTTTTTCCTTTAAGAATTTGATCCCTAAGATCCAAAATCCCATAAAGTTTTCGAAAAATGTCATTTTTATTCTATTGAGTCATAGTAGGGTGCCACTGTCTCCAAAACAAGATAACTATACAATATTTTCGGTTTGTGTGATCTTTTAGTAATTTAATACGAAGCCACTTAAGATTTCTGCTTTTCTTTCTGGCAAATTCCATGTACAAATTATAGTACAAGAACCCTCTTCTTTCTAGGAGATTCCAGAACTCATGGATTCTGGAACTTCGTATTTGTTTCTGTTATTCAACAGTCAAGGACCAAGGATGCCAGTTGACAATCTAGTCTAGCAGTCTTTAATCTCTAGGAAGCTAGGGTCATAGGGATTTGAGGTTCGGCTCAATACAAAGTTTTCATTTGCCCTTCGACTACGTCCCTGTGAGCTGTTTTGACTTGCTTCCAAGCTTCCCCCAATGTTTTATTTAATAACTTGGATGCTCACCCTGCTGCTTAAATGCCCTATCGATAGTTTCTTTGCTCTGTTCCCACATAAATGTGGCAGTCTTAAAGTGATCGTTCTGTCTGTATGCGCTTTGACTATGAAATGTGGTGATCCTTTGCTGTTTGGTAGCCTAACCCGTATTGATCTACTATGTTTTATCTTTCATTTTCACTATTATCTGAAAGAGACATTCATCTCGGCTATAATGTAGATGGTACAAAGAGTTCTACACATCCATGTATATAGAAAATAATCAAAGATCAGGGTACTACGATATCTTCTTCACATGGATTCTTAAGTTAATACTCGTGGTGTTGGCCATTTCACTGGAATGTCATCCTCTTTAGACAACCTTCATTTACCCTTGATCTTAATGTTAGCTTTTATATTCACTCAATGCTTCCTTTTCTATTTCATATAGGTGGTTAATTGACCCTCCTTTGGAGATTACTGTACCTGCAAAACGAACACCATGGCCGGATGTTCCTCCTGAACTCCCTACTAATGAAAAAGCTGTGACTGGCAGCCATGAGGAAACAGTTAAGATTCCTGCAAAGACTCATTCATCAAGATCAAGAAGAAGTTCTCGAAGCAAGAGAAAGCGGCATGAACCGAAAGTGGTCGATACTCAAACCTCAGCGAGACATTCTGAGAACTGAAAAGAATCAGCCCATAACACGTCCATGATCTTTCTTGTGTTTAAAGATTAGATGATAAGAATTCAGGGAAAAAATGATTTTTTTGGCAGACAGAAAGCTCATGGTTTCAATGGAAATATCAATCAGGAAAGGCAGGTTTCGTAACAGGCCCATGTATACATAGAATTCAGTTTTGATTTCAGACTCGGTTACAATTTTCTTCTTTTAAAATTCTTCTTATTATTTTTTTTTTCTCTTTGTGGGGTGATTGATGTTCTTATGTCATGAGAAGAGAATTTCAACCTGCTACTGCAGGAAAGCTTGTATTCAATATCTTTCAAAAAATTTATACGTGATGCTCTCAAATAGGAGTTGTGAGTTCTTTTGCCTACTTCATAAACAAAGAAAAGTTGCTGAAAAGCCTTTCAATCTTAATTGGACATTATGCTTAATATACCTCTCTAGCTTTGGTACTTAACCCAAAATTTTCCCCATAAACTTGTTCTTCAATTATGTGGGGGGGAATAATTTTTTCTGATACCCATTAACAATGAGTAATGACATAAGAAATTGAAGGTGTTTACCGTTTAGCATACTTGGAGCTGGACATTAACTTTCAGTGACTAATTATAATTGTGGAAAATTGGAATTTGTATACTTGTTATTAGGAAAATATCTAATACAAGGGTTGCTCTCTTCACTCCTTGTCATAAAAATATATCCTTTAGAATATGTGGAGTGTAAGAATCGAGCCTCTAACATCGAATTTGATAGTAAGTTTTATGTCATTGAACTATGTCATAAAAAATTATTTGTCTTAAGAATTTTGTGAGATCCATGAATTAAAAATAGAGTATCATTTAATGATATGTCAAATGTTGAATGAAAGTAATATGTACTACAATAATACAAAAAGTAGTCTAATTGTTATTCGAGGATTAATCAAATAGAGAAATTTAATAAGTAGTTAAACATATTTTCCATTTCGATCTAATAATTGCTCGCTTAATCCAAACATTATGTCTTACCACATACCACTTCTTTGGGGAAAGCAAGAACATTCCCTATTTAATATGCATGGGCTTAACTACATTGCTTGTCATAAATACTCATATAGTAACTTCACGCCAAGAATTGTTATTTAACATGACCCTTGAATTCGAGGATTCTTCTCCGTTTGTTTTCAATTTCTTGAATATGCCCTAAGGGATTGTTTGGAAACCCGTAATGAAATGAGATTAGATTGAAATATAATTCTAAACCTATATTCAGATTGAGCGTTTTGAGCCAAATTTGTAATATTAAATTCATTCCATTTTAACCGTTTTTAACCAAATCCTCTTTTTTACTATTTTTACGTTTCACGATCTCGTTCCACCCTCGATACCTCATACATTCCAATACTTTTTTTTATTCCCAATAGTCCTGATTATATTCCAACTTTCTAAACCGTTTCTAATAGTTCATAAGTTCATTATAAACCAACCGACACTTCGATGGAATAAATGAATAGATATAGGTCATTGATGAATGTAACCTGATAACCTTCTATATTCATTGAACTTCAACTTGAAATATAAAATAAATAAAAAATCTAGTAATATTTAAGAGAAAAGAAAAGAGAAGATGATCCAGAAGGAGGTTGAAATTTGTATTCCCAAGACAAGAAGCCAGATTCATAATTTATTGTTCTTTTTCCTTTGGTTCAAGTAATGGTCGCTTCCCTGTCCTGCCTTTCTCAGCTTCTTGGGAATAGGAGTCACCAATCCTCCTTTTTATTTTATTATCATTATTATTATTTTCAAAATATCAAACTCTAAAGTCTTAGCCCTCATCCTTAAGTTTGAATTTTAAAATATTTACTTATAATTCAAGTTTTACTTTTTCATACTTTTTCATTTTTCTCGTCTTTCCCATAAAACTTAGCATATATTGATTTTTTCAAGGTATATATGTAAGTGTGGAATCAAATTTTTGTTCTCAAATAGTGTATTATCAATTGAGATATGTATGAATTGTTGTAAATAACGTTACAAAAAATTTAATGTAGTAGATTAAAGAAAGTAAATTACTTTCTATCTAAGACATAAAATGTTATCAAATATAGAATTAATAATATTTCTTTTTCTAGTATAACGACCAACTTGATTTAGTTTATACAATTTGACTATAATTCAATTATCTAAGACACTTCTTTTAAAGTTTAATGGTAAAAAGTAACTTAAACTAAAATTTCTTATCTAAGTTTGAGGTACAATTTGTTGAAATTAAAAGCTTAGGGTTAAAGTTGTACAACTTAACTAATTTAGAGTCAAGATTACTTTCTATGTATGGCATTAATTTTTTGTTAAAATTTTATCAAATATAGAGTTAATAATATATTTTTTTTTCTAGTATAATGACCAATTTAATTTAGTTTATAGAATTTTGTCTAAGACACTTTTTCAATGGCAAATTGTAATCTAAATCAAAAAAAAAAAAAATTTATCCAAATTTGAGGTGTAAGTTGTTGAAAATAAAAGTTAGGGTAAAAATTGTACAACTTAAGAAGATTGCCAAAATCAAAATTGATTTTTCCTATTCAAAATATTATATATATTTTTTTTTCTCGTGTATTAAAATAATAATAATAATAGAATGGTGGAAGGAAGAGAAGTAGATAATGAAAAAAAAGAAAAGAAAAAAAGAAGCAGTGATTGTGAGCTCCTCGTGTATGGGAAATGAGAGTGAAGTCAGGCATGTTGTCCGGTGGCACATTCTTCCACTCTCTCCCTCAATCGGTTCCATTATTTATTATTATTATTATTATTTCTTTAACTACCAAAATCTGCACCTACCCATCAACTTGGAATTTGGAATCTCTTTTCTTTTTTTCATTTCCCAATTTCAATCACTTTCAAATTAAATCTCGCATTTTTTTTTTAAAAAAAAAACTAATTAGTAAACTTTTTATTTAAAAAATAATAATTAAAAACACTATTTTTATCTCTATCTTTGAATTTCTATATTTCGTAATTTGCTTTCTATCCATGTTTTTAAAAGCTTAATCAAAATTCAAAAAATTCAAAAAAAATTATTTTTTCTTTTTAAAAATTTAGCCTAGGAGTTCAATCAAATATTTTCTTTTTAATAAATATAAAAACTATAATTAAAAAATAGAGAGAAATTAAGCTCAAACTACAATAAAAGAAAAAAAAAATATTGTTACTAAATCAGACCTAACTAAAAAAAATTAAAATATTGACAAATATTGATAATCTTCTTTTCATATTTTCTTCTTATCAATTTACATTTTATTCGTGACTGCTGTTTAAAAAAAGTATTTTTTTTTTCCTCCATGTCTCTTTACTATATGTTTTAGCATTTAAACTTTTATATTTGTATTTAATAAGTTTTTTAAACTTTTAATTTTATCCTAATAAGTTTTAAAAACTTTACAAATGTTTAACAAGTCTTCGATTTTCAATTTTATATTTAATAGGTCATTCACAATATTAAAAGATTTAAAAAATTAACAATAATGATTAAAAAAATTTTAATATTCAAGAACTTATAAATTAAAGACATAATTTGTAATTTTTTTTCAATGTGTATAGTGGTTCCCCTTAATTTGAGTTTAAAAAAAAAATTGGATGCACATAGAAAATTAAAAAGTAGAAAAAGATAGTAATGGAAAGCATAAAAGGAAATAATGCATGAATATTTTGCAAACTTTACAAGAGAACTTAGGCATTAAGAATATGAAGAAAGGAAGGGGGTGATATTGACAATACCTTATAAGTTGAAGTTCCATTATTAATGGAAGTTTGTCACTTTGTTAAGCATTGGACAAACACAAACCCTTGAGGCCTGACTCATACTCATCAACCCATTACTCCCACTTGCCTTAAGCTCCCTCACTTCAGCACTTCATAATATTTTCCATTACAATATGTAGGATTGGAGAATTTTTTTAATATGATTTAGAAACTTTATGATTAGTGAATTTGTACTTCATATATACCCTTGTGTTGAGTTGCTATATATGTATACTAATTAGGTTTTAAAAAATTGGATAAATATTGATTAGGTTAAAAGTTGACGATTGATAAAACAATAGTTAAAAAAAATTTATCATCAATATAAAAAAACAATATATCATTATGTTAAAATGAGTTTAGTTCCGTTGTAATCGACACATAATTTCTTTATTGAAAATAGAGATTTGATCTTCATCCAACGATTATTGTACTAAAAAAATCATTTAAACATATAAGATTATATACATAAAAATCTAAAGTCTTAGCCTGATTCAACTTCAAGCAGAGGATTATTCTCACATCAAAGCGGCTCAATAGCTTGAAAACCTTCAAATGAAGCTTCACCCAAGATTTTAATTCTTTATATTGTTTTACTAACTTTAATATTTAGTTTTATTTTCTAAATGTCAGGAAAATATTGATATAAAATATCAAAATATTAACAATATAAACCATTTTTTATATAAAGTTAAAAATAGAAAAAATAAGAGAAATTATTTTCACAAAATAGTAAAATTTTTAGATAGTTGTGATAGACGCGGATAAAAATCAATCACTGATAGGTGTGGATAGAAATTTATCAATGTCTATAAATATATTTTTTTACTATTTTCTATAAATAATTTGACTTTTTTTTTTTGGTCCGTTATATAAATTTGTATCAACTTTATCCTCACTTTCTAATTTATATTTTCATATATTTCCAGCAATGATGTCCTTATAAGAGATTCCATACCATTAGATAATAACGAATCATCAGTTAAAAACAAAGAATATAATTCTTTTTCCTAAGTTATTTTCAATCACTTTCTGTTTTTAACTATTTCTACACTCTGATTCTATAAAATCAAATACTCCCACTTCATCCCTCAAAACAAACATACAGTTACTGGCAAGTGCCAGTGATTTTTCTATTTTTCTATTTTTTTTTAAAGTTTGTTTGTAGGAATATGTTTAAGGTCTAATTTTGACTGGAAATTGTGGGTAAATAATGAACTAAACTACCTCATATTGGTTGAAAACTGTAACTGTAAACAAGAATTCAAAATTATTCAAAGTAGTCTTTGAAAATTGTAAAATATTCGAGAGATCACAAAATAATATATAATAATAAGGATAGTAATTGGTTGAACTTTATTTCTATGTATTCTCTTGAATTATAAAGAAAAAATATAAAAAAATATATATGTTAAAAGAAAAATATTTAGGTGCTGACTCGGTTATGTTTATCTTTGTGCAGCCCATCGATTGTCTAATTAAAAATTGTCATGAGACAAGATTTTTTCTATTTTTTTTAAAAGATTAAATTATTATTTTTTTATCGAATAATAAATCAAGAGATTATAGAAATATAGGTGTAACTAAAATTGTACTTAACCATTACTTTTTTAAAAAAATAAAAAATTTATCCAACTTGTGTTTGGAGACTTAATTAATTAATATGATTTACTTTCTCCCAAAAAAGGAAATTTTTACATATAGATGATTTACGGACTCCTGTAAAATCGAAACATCATTTTCACACCACAGAAAAGAAAAAGAAAAAAGTAACTTTCGGTGAGAATTAATTAATCTTTTTTTCTGACACATCACTAAGCTCAATTACCCTTATTATTATAATTAATTAAACTAAACCCATATCAGTGGGAAAAAATTTCCCCTCACTTTTGAGTTCCTTTAGGCTATAAATACCCATAGCCACTTCCCCACTTTCTCCATAACTCAGAATCGAACAATCTTCCCTGTTCTTGAAGCAACCTTCGCCATGGCCGCCGCCCCCTCTTTGCTCGCCCTCCTCTCCTTCTTCTTCCTTTCCATTTCCGCCTCCGCACTCAGCCGCCGGAGCGACGGCGAGGTTAGAGAAATCTATGACCTGTGGCTGGCGAAGCACGGCAAGGCCTATAACGGAATCGAAGAGCGGGAGAAGAGGTTTCAGATCTTCAAGGATAATCTGAACTTTATCGATGATCATAATTCTGAGAATCGGACGTATAAGGTTGGATTGAACAAGTTCGCCGATCTGACCAACGACGAGTATCGGGCTGTGTATTTGGGGACTAGGTCTCCCCCTGCTCGACGAGTCATGAAGGCAAAGTCCGCCAGCCGCCGATACGCCGTCAACAACCGCGATCGGTTGCCGGAATCTGTTGATTGGAGGTCCAGAGGTGCCGTTGCTCCAGTCAAAAATCAAGGAAGTTGCGGTGAGTTTTTTAAATATCAACCGCTGTTCAGAATATTTTTTTTTTCTAAATAATTTTCCCAAATCAATACGATTAAACTGGGCAATTGCAATTGGTAATATAAATTATAACAATATTCTAAAAAAATTGCAAAAATGGCAAAATTGATCTACATTTGGGTTTGATCACCCCAAAGAATATATATAGGCCCAAAGAATATAGGGAAAGGTACGGCCCAAAAATAAAAGAAGCTAAATTACAATTATACCCTTATACATCCTTAATATATATATATATGTTTTGAAAATATTAGTGGAGATTCAAGTCTAATCTCGAGTTAAAATAGGTAGGAGCAATTCTTTAAATTCAACTAAGCTATCACATGTGAACTACAAGAGTATAACTCAACTGGAATCAACCACGTACAATCTATTTTGGAGTACTCCCTCACCCTGCACCCCACATTTATGACTTTATATCCTTAATTTGTTGAGCTACTTTTAAAGCACATTTATTGACTCTATATCCGGTTATTTTAAATAGTTAAAGCTTTTTAAATGGATGCTTTATGCTAAAATAAATATGTATATATATATATATATATTTTAAAATTGATCCAAGTAGAATGATTGAAGATAATTAAAAAGGGTAATGATTAGGTCGATTTTCCATGCAACAATATTTTATTACTTAGTAAAAAAAAAAATTCATTTTTTAAAAAAAATGTTTGCTAAATATTTTATTACATAATAAAAAGAAGAAAAAATAATTTTTTTTTGCCACGTGATAAATTTTAATTGAATAACTAAGCAACACAAAAATGGTATAATCCAACTTGCACCTACCTATTTTTCCATGCAAGAGGGATGGCCTTGGACTTTTTATGCAAAGTAGTGAGCTTTCTTGTTTGATAAAAATTCAATTGGAAAAAAGGTTAATTATTTAAAGATGGAAAATATAAATCTCCTCTCATAAAGAACTCAAATTAATTACTTGGATTAGAAAATAAGTTAATTCATAACAAGGTGTGTTATTACTAATTAGTTTTGAGATTGAACTCCATATTTATTTAATATGGTATTGAGCACATAAAGTCCAGTTGACCGAGTATTCGATAAAAGAAAATTAATCCAAAAACGGTGAATTCAAATAAATGTCCCTTTGAGCATGTATATAAAAGTCAAACCAGCCTATACAAATGACAATGGACGTATACACGAATTTGTTGCACTGAAAATGTAAGAATATAAATTAATTTAGAAGATTATAAAATTAGTGTAGAGATCTCTTAAAATATGTTAATGATGTACGATAACCCATTACAATTGGAAACAAGTGAGCCCACTAATGTGAGATGTTTCTGTTGTTGGGGGAAACAGGGAGTTGTTGGGCATTCTCGACCATAGCAGCTGTTGAAGGCATAAATCAGATCGTTACTGGAGAACTCATCTCTCTCTCTGAACAAGAGCTTGTTAACTGTGACAAAAAGTACAATTCAGGTTGCAATGGAGGTCTTATGGACTATGCCTTCCAATTCATTATTGACAATGGCGGCTTGGACACTGAGGAAGATTATCCTTATGAGGGCGTCGATGGTCAATGCGATCCCACCAGGGTCAGATTATTTCTGCTTTCATTTTCCACTAATCTCTTTGACCCTTTTTACTTGGCTGAATTTTGATTTCCAACATCTCTCTCAGAAAAATGCCAAGGTTGTTAACATCGACGGATACGAGGATGTCCTTGCGAATGACGAGGAAGCATTGAAGAAGGCCATTGCTCACCAACCAGTTAGCGTCGCCATTGAAGCTGGTGGCTTGGCTTTGCAACTTTACCAGTCGGTGAGCAAACTTCTCTGACACACATATACTTTTTAAACTATCCACTTCAATCCATAAATAGTTATCACATTTGATTGAACTTTTCAGGGTGTATTCACTGGTAAATGTGGCTCAGCTCTCGACCATGGTGTCGTCGCTGTTGGTTACGGCACAGAGAACGGAGTTGATTATTGGCTTGTAAGGAACTCATGGGGCACAGAATGGGGTGAGGATGGCTACTTCAAACTAGAGCGCAATGTAAAGCACACTACCAATGGGAAGTGTGGGATCGCAATGATGGCTTCTTACCCTGTTAAGAATGGCAACAACCCAACAACATCATACTTAAGTTTGGAAACAACTACTGGGGACAAGAACAAGATCAACATTGCTTGAATGGAGAGATTGTGGGACATGTGTTACTTCTAGTTTGTTGGAAGTTGATTATGTCTTTTGATGTTTCAATTCATGTTGGTCTGAAGTTTGGCCTATTGCTATACCTAGAAATTGTGCATGTAAATGATTCAGTTCAATATCAATGTTCCTTAATAGTTTAATGATATTTGTAGCATTTAAGATGGGAGTTGTCTCTTTGTGTTATCACAAAAATAGTTATGATAATGAGGCAAGTTTCCTCGCATGATTTAGCCCATTGCTTCTACCTAATGCTATCATTGAGGTCAACTGTGGAGTGGCAAGATGGTGGCAATATTTAATATTTGAATTCTAGGGAAATTTCATCTTCTTCATATGAATGATATAATAATACAAAGGTAGAAGGAGAGAAAGGGAAGGAAAATCGTGCACTTTTGTTGAAAACTCATAAGGGAAAACATAATTGGAATTAAAGAATGGCAACTTGATTTTTCAATGAAAACCACATTCGCACCAAACATCTAAGATAAACCTTTCAAGTAAATGGGTCCATTTCATTTTTAATTATCTACACTTTTGCTTCACGTCTATTGGAAACTTAAAGCATCAATAATTTGGATATTTTCCCTCTCTCATTAATTATTACATCTTAGTTGTCCTTGTTGAAATACAGTGTTTTTGTTTATGGGGGATGAGAGTTCTTCAAAACCCAGTCAAAGTGCAATTTAGTTCTGTGTAAGGATGAGCAAACCAAACCGAAAAGTCGAACCAATCGGGAAAAATCGACCGAGCCAACTTCGATTGGACAGTTCTATGACCTCATCGGTCGATTACCCAAAAAATGTGCAAAACAATTCAACCAACCGTAATGTGTGTATATATATATATATATACCCAACACACGCTACCCAAGTCCCAAGACAAAACCATGTGTTGATTTTTAAAAATTAAAGTAGTTTTATATAGGTAATGATATTACCTAAAATAATTTTTTTTTTTTAAAAAAAAAATCAATTATTTTCCACATTTTCTCTCACTTCCAGCCAATCAACTTCCTCATTTCACCTTCTTTTTCATTTTCCTCTCTTTTTCATCCAGCTTCAGCTTCTTCTTCTTTATATTTCTTCTTCTTTTTTCTCTTGGATCCTTCTTCATCTTCTTTTTATTTCTTTCTCTCTTCATTCTTCCTCGTTTTTCGCTCGCAACCATGAACGTTGAATGAGCCTCCCTCCTTCAGAACTGCTCCGGCAAAGATTCTGTCTCAAAATCGACCTTAACTGACCAACCGTTCGCACAGTTGACCGGCCAGCTTCACAGACACTCACTAAACCGACAATCACCGACCAATCAAAATCTACATATCAGTATTTGGCGTCGGGTTTAGCCTAAACCAATGTCGATGGACCGATAATCACACCCCTTCGTTCTGTGCACAAAATGGTGGCTGTGTTCAATAAGGAGTTATTGAGCTGGTACCTGATCACCCTCAAGCTCAGAGAAACGGTAGAATCTGGACTTCCCAGAAACTCACTTTCAGCCAGCTCTGTTGATTCTCATGGAAAACCAGAACTCCAGCTCCAGAAATTAAAACAGATTCAATCAGAATCACATCATGTTATAATAGAAGATGAAGATCAGAAGCTTGAAGAAGACCTCGAATCACCGGAATCAGAATGGGTTATCACCATCAAGGAAAAGCTTAACCAAGCTCATCAAGATGAAGTAGAGAGTTCATGGGCGAAGCTCTGCATTTACAAGGTCCCCCACTACCTGAAAGATGGTGAAGACAAAGCTGTTGTTCCTCAGATTATCTCTTTAGGACCTTACCACCATGGAAAGCGCCGGCTCCGGCAAATGGAACGCCATAAATGGCGGTCGCTTTACCACATCCTAGAGAGAGCAAATCAGGACATAAAGATTTATCTGGATGCCATGAAAGAACTTGAAGAAAGAGCTCGTAATTGTTATGAAGGACCATTCAGTTTTAGCAGCAATGAATTTGTGGAAATGATGGTGCTCGATGGTTGCTTTGTGCTTGAACTCTTCAGAGGAGCTGCAGAAGGATTCAAACAACTTGGGTATCCTCGAAATGATCCAATCTTCGCAATGCGTGGCTCAATGCATTCGATCCAGAGGGATATGATAATGCTAGAAAATCAGGTGCCCCTGTTTGTATTGGATCGGCTGATAGAGCTTCAGCTTGGTGACCTTTACCAGAAAGGGCTCGTAGCCGAATTAGCACTCAGATTCTTCGATCCGTTAACCCCAAACGATGAACCCTTAACCAAAAGTAGCTTGAACAAATTAGAATCATCTCTCGGAAATGCAACTGCCTTTGACCCGCTTGGTTATCAAGACGGACTTCATTGCCTCGATGTTTTTCGGCGAAGTCTCCTCCGGTCTGGCCCAAAATTAGCACCGAAAGTGTGGATCAAACGGCGGTCTCATGCGAATCGGGTGGCCGATAAACGGAGGCAGCAATTGATTCACTGCGTGAAAGAGTTGAAAGAGGCAGGGATTAGATTCCAGAAGAAGAAAACTGATCGGTTTTGGGACATAAATTTCAACAATGGGGTTATGCAAATTCCACGACTATTGATTCACGATGGAACTAGGTCATTGTTTCTCAATCTAATAGCATTTGAACAATGTCATCTTGATTGCAGCAACGACATAACCTCCTATGTGGTTTTCATGGATAATCTAATCGATTCTCATGAAGACGTTGCTTACCTCCATTACTGTGGAATAATAGAGCATTGGCTTGGTAGTGATGAGGAGGTTGCAGACCTTTTCAATCGTCTCTGTCAAGAGGTAGTTTATGACATCAATGATAGCTATTTGTCCCAATTGTCTGAGGATGTGAATCGCTACTACAACCATAGATGGAATGCTTGGAGAGCAACTTTAAAACACAACTACTTCAGCAATCCATGGGCCATTATCTCTTTGGTTGCAGCAGTAGTTCTTTTGTTGCTTACTTTTGCACAAGCCTTCTATGGAGTTTATGCTTATTACAAGCCCCCAAATTGACTCACAACTCACAACTCACAACTCAGAACCTACCCTATCTCTATCTCATAAAAAGCCTCTGTTTTACGATTGTTTCTTCTCTCTCTCTATTATTTATTGGATCGATTTTCTAATTTCTTGGAAAGTTCAAATTGCTGATGGAACTGTGTTATTGGATTTGTAATACCAAAGTTTTCATTTTGGTTATCTTATGATGGAGTTGCCTTCAAATTTTCGAGGTGGCGCAAACCCCAGATGAGATGACTTTGTTAGTGTCTTTTTTATGGTCAAACCTAATTAAACTAATGGCATAAATTCTATTTTTTAGATAAAAATTACATAAATAAAAATGTATGATAATGACACTCATTCATAGAAGAGAGGAGGTAGGGAAGATTTTCCTACTATGGTAGGATAGGGAATTTTCCCCTCATTCATATGCGCTTATTCTATATTTGCCATAATATTTTCAATTCTTTGTGTAAGTTTGTTCATAAATTTTCGTATTATATTTGAGGATATTATTTAGAGAAGATTTGTTTTTGCTTCTTTACATGAAAACTCGTGTTGTTAACCTTGGGATCAAGTTTTTTTTATAGTTCCAGCTTTCGGTAGGACTAAAATTTCAGAATCGTCAAAATAACAAGGTTGATGGGGGATAAACTTCATTGTCAAGAGAGAAACAACTTGATCACCAAGGCCTATAAATGACAACTTAGTAATAAAGGAGGTAAGGGTGCAGAGACAACCTAGAAGCAGCCACCCTTGAAAGGGTGTGTAATAGCTTATTGATCGAGCACTCTCACACAAAAAATGAACAGGACTAAGCGAGCTGTGAGATACAAAAATATATAGATTCTACCTTAAAGGGAGAACCCACGATAACACCATAACATTCTTGTTATCATTCTAATAAGAAGGTCAAAACTTGTGGAAGAAAGATTAGTTTTATGCAAAGGGTTGCAGCACTAAAGTTCGGTGATGAGCCACCAAACAAATTAAATTACCAATTGGTTCCATGGACTCAGACATTAGCAATATGAAGTACTAATGAATAGTACCTGATTATGACATAATAACTCTTATTTTATTGTCAATACCAGAATATATTAAACTTAAGAGGAGAGAAATGCAGTAAGCTCTACAAAAATTTTCGTTAAAGTGAACACAACTCAACCGTAATTAACATAAATTACTTTCTTTGAAGTCGAAGGTTCAAATCTCCCAATTCCTACTAAAAAAAGGACAAAAATCCTTATGGTAAAATCTGAGATCGTTCTTGCCTAACAAAACCAGTGGCTTTTATCCCTCCTCTGTTCTTTCTTTTTCTTTTTCTTTCTACTTCAGAAATGGCTTCTTAGTACAACAAGCTCTAAAAAATTAGATGGTTTTAATTTAGGTTTTCTTACAGGTGATTGAGACTACAGTAATTTTTCCATCTTTACAACTAAAAAATATGTCATGGAGAGAAGGGAACAATTCAGCAACCATAATATCTTCCTGAAACTTGATTTTCCATAGGAACATCCAAAGAAGTACAAAGATCAGGGGAAATGAAGAACCAACAAATGATCAGCCTAACTTATCTTCATTACAATTATCTCTTACCACCTTCTCCTCATGTAGAACTAACTATGAACAAGAATACAGCAGAATAAAAAGAGTTTAGCAGTTCTACTTAACAGAATAAAAAGAGTTTAGCAGTTCTATCCAAATAGTTCAATCCTTCAGAAGGCTCTTAGTGTCGCTTTGAGCAGCAGCCTTTCCATCATATCGCTATCAAGAAGTAGATAAAATTTTTAGTTTATAATTGCAAGAACATGATGGATGGAAAACTAAGGAAACTGAGAAAACACAGACTCTGAAAAGAAATTTACCTGTTTACCAAACGAGAACGGGACATATTTATATTTGATCATGTGCACTATCTGTCTCCGCATGGTGAGAGTGAACAGCACCACCCAGTAAAATAGAAGGATAGGCCAAAATACAGGCACATCAAATGCACTAAAGAATGTCATCACAAAAGCAATACAAAAGGCTTTTGTGATAGAGTACCTTGAAAGAGGAAAGGAAGGAAACATTACCAAAAGTTAGCATTTTTTTCAATGGTTATTTTGATCTACAAGCTTAAACAAGAAAAATTATTGGATGAGGCAGCTATAATGTGGTTGTCCACAATTATCGCTAGATTGAATGTCTACATGCCCCATTATAATTTATAACCATTGGCAAACAACTCCATAATAAGGATAAAGCCCAATTCAAGTCTATGGAATCTTTTCTATTTCATTAAATTTGATGGAAGATATTCTTTTTTATAAAGAACTTTTAGTATATTAGGCATTTAGTTGTGTTGGAACTAAACCTTGCTAAATACAGGCCATCAGTATGCAAATAAACAGAGGATTTGCTAATAATATTGCATTATGGGAAACTTTCTTTCGAGTATTTTTGCTTTGGGGATTAAAATTCAAGGTCTAATAGCTTAAGGATCGATCCTATCCAATAGTTTTAATGCTGCAGAAAATTATATAAATGTGGGAGATGAAGGTTGAGAACAACATTAAGAAAACTGCAAACAATTAGAAACGTTGTAAAAAGAAACATCAAAATCCCGAGGTTCTATAATGAAGCTAAGATGCTCAGTAATTGTAACAATATGTTTTATAGGAAACATCATCTTAATCTTTAGGTTTGAATCTTTTAGGTGCTTACCATGAGTACCAACTAGCTCAATTAAAGTTACAAGGAATGTCACCAAGATTTTTTCTTTATTTTTGGGTTTTCTCCAAATTCTAGAGGGCGGAGAAATTATTCAACATGGTTCTCAATCTAACAATCATTAAATACCCAGTTGAAATATATTTATAAATTTCTTCTTCTTAAATCCAATGATGTACAAAAGACGGCCATATTAATCAAATAACTTCTTGGGCGGAGGGTTGAGGGAGCAAAGAAGGCTCTCTTATTGGACATTGACACAGGTTAAAAGCTAGGTAGGAGTCTAGAACCCAAAGCGGAAAGCGCAACTCTTTTAACATATACCAAGTTCATATAAATATAAGAATATTCTACCAACTTCCGGCTGCACCACTATAACTTTAATCTCGTTCAACAAGTCAGATTCTGAAAAAGGTCAAATTCTGGGCTCAAAACTAAATGAGATCAAACTTAGCAAACATACGAAATACCAAACGCGAAATTCATCTAGAGATTCCAGCACCAATCATAATCAAATCCACGTCCTATGTGTGAAAAGTCAAAAGAATTCCTACCCCAATTATTAACATTCAAGCTCGTGACGCTAATCCAACAATTACTCATATCCTAAAGCTTAAGCAAACCTCGACAGTTCATAATTGCACTACCAATTCCTGATCGCATGATTCACATATATATCAGAATGTATTCAATGGAAAGACACCGCAATGGCTCAAATAAAAAATGGGAGGGGGAAAAATGTAAGCAATCGGAAACTTGGACGCACCAGAACTTGAACTCCGGAAGCCTACGAACGAAAGGACGGAACTCGTCGGATTCCCTGACAGGAAGCGCAGGGCCTTGATGGAGATCCAGGATCTCAGGATCCACTTGAGGGGAGAGAAAGCCGATTAGAAGATTGAGGATGTAAATTCCGAGACCGTAAGAGACGATGTAGAATCCTTCGATGAGGTAAACCCGAAGGACATAGATAAAGGTGATGAAAAAACAGGCCGTCCAACGGTAGAAGATGTATGGGGTACACTTATCGAGGAGATGCTGATACCGCCGGGAAACGGCATGGCTCCACCGTGAAAAGAGAGTGGTAGAAGAAACATCTTCTGCGGCGCCAAGACCAACGCCAGCCGCTACACTTTCCATTAGGAACCACGAGTATCAGCAGGTGTCGTCGCGCAATTTCTATACTCAAGATTTCCTTTGAACTTTTCCCTTCCTAATTCCGATGTTTCTCTCTATAATTCTCTCTTCTGCCATTTGTCATTGTAGGGTTGACCAACTGGCCGTTCTTCTTACCCTCGTTCCTCTCCATCTTTTAACTTTTTTTCACGCATAAAAAATACTTTGGTGCATTTCCCATAACACATATTTTCTCACTAAATTGTTTTATCATAATTTGTTATGTGATAAATTCTTCTGGTTTCGTTTTTAAAATATTTTAATAATTTTTTATATGAGTAATAAGAGTGGGATACATCAAGATGAGTGTTACCCCAAGTATTACCCTTCTCGTATTCTGTTTTATATTTTTATGTATTCAAATTCATTGAGTTTAGCGAATACTTGTTTGACAGACAATATAAATCCTGTTTAAAACAAATTATGTGATTCAAATAGTATAAATTCTAAAAATAACATTTTTATATTTTTATTGTATCTAGAATTTGAATTTTAAAATTTAAAATACATAATTATATTCAATAAAGATTAAGACTTTTATAAATATGGTATGTCATATTATAGATTCAAGAGCTTTGTTCAAATATAGAAAAATAAGCCAAACTATTTACAAATATAGAAAAATTTTACATTCTATCAGTGATAGACCGCGATAGAATTTTATTGTTTTCTATCGCTCAAGCGATAGAATTCATTTGTTTGAGCGATAGAAAACGATAGAATTCTATCGCGGTCTATCACTGATAGACAGTGAAATTTTTCTATATTTGTAAATAGTTTGATATTTTTTCTGTTTATAGTAATTTCCCTAAATTCAATTCAGTTTTTTTAATTAAAATATATAGGAAAATTACCTTTTTAGTCCTCAAGTTTTGAACAATAAGGACAAAAATTTCAATTTATCCCATAAAGTATATAATATTACAAAATAATAATTTTACCATTTTTAAATGTAAAATTATATTCATAAATAAATTAATAATAGTTTATTGTCAACTGATATTTAGTGGGTAACTACAACTAGTTTGCAATTATTTAAATTAGAATTTAATTTTTAAATTTTGCTACTAAACACCTATCTAAAAATATGAAATATGAAACACAATTTTGTTTTCATATAATTCAGACTCTAATATTTTGGCATATTGTAAAAATAAGTTTTCATTTTAATTATTCGTTTCTTTCTATCTATCTATCTTTTTTTTGAAAAAAAAAGACATTTTAATTGTTAGTTTCTTAATAGATTAAAATAGCTTTCTTAAATTAATTATAAATTAAGATCGAATTGTTATATTAATTACAAATTTAACATTTTAATTATTAGTGTTTTGTAGTTGAATAAATGTAAGAGTAAAAAATCAAATCATCAATATTTGTGATGATAATTAATGATTTTATACGACAGTTTAGTCTTTAGAGTTTCAACATAGTTTCAATTTTAACACTATAATTATAATGGTTTCATTTTTGTCTCATCTTGTGGAATCTCGCAAATCATCTCCCCACTGTTTCCAAAATTTATTGGTTATATTACAAAGCTTGATTCTTGAACTTGAGTTTTTCTTTTTTTTTAGAAAAAATCTCTAAACATTATAAGTTTTTAATGAATTATTGAATTTTTAAAGTGGATACCATATGTCTTTAAAATTTTTAATTTTATGTATAATAAGTCTTATAAAATTTTAATTTTGTATTTTTAGATTCTTCACTTGGTTCAAGATGACATGTAACGACATTATCTTATTACAATCAAATTCAAAATTTCAAATCTACAATCCTTAAATATGTGTGACCTAGTTTGACATTCTCTTCAAATAAAATTGTAACTCCTATAATTTGAAACATCTCATAAACTCATCGATTATGTATTTCAAATAATGTAATTTCTAAAATTTCATCTAATTTCAAACTTAAACAACTTTAATTTATGAAAAGAATCTATTAACTTAAAACATATGCAACAACCAACATATCAAATATTCGAATTCCGTGCCTACTTATTCTTCAACTAAACAAACACATATAAAATTGTCAATTTACCAACTTAAATAGAATAATCTATAAATTTATTTGTAAATTAGTTAGGAGTATAAAAGTGGCAATAGGCAACCATGAATAATTGGACAAATTCTAATTTAGATTGGAAATATTAAATAGCTGCAAATGCTAATTAATTAAACGGGGGGAAAAAAGATATCTATTATTACCGTCATCTTACAACGACAACCTGTCTCAAAATCAAATTATCAATTGACCAGAGACGACGTGTCGTATCTTCTTTGATGTAGAGATGAATAAACTCAGTTGGGAATTGAATTACATCATCCATCCAAACAGATTAAACAAACGTGAAATTAGCCAATCGATCGCCAATTTTATCAAAGTTCTTCACACCCTGTAATAATTCTCCTCTCCAGTAATAATCTCCAGTTCCCTCGTTTCCATTTTCGAACTGTGACCAGAAACGACCTTCGCGGAGATCTTAACTGGACGCGTCATCTTCTTCGCTTCCTTTCCTTCCCAATCATTGATTCCATGAGATCGAGCCCAAGTTTTCTATTCGTCGCTGTAAGTTGGCCTGCATTTTCATTTTAAACTCGGCATTTGAGTATGTAATGCTTTTAAGTTCATATAGCGCATGATTTATTGCTCAAGCGATTTTATTCGTGTTTCTTTGTGCCAATTTCCGGTGTTTACTCGCAGATCTAAACCTCTTTCTTGACATAGTGCTGTATTGAAAATCAGGTTCCCGAATCTTATAAGCATGTGTGATTAATTTAAGTTGCAGGTTCTACTAGAGCTGTGTTAAAATGTAGTCTGTTAATGGAAAATGATTATTTGAGCAATATAATGTTTGAGTATGTTCAAAAAGTCTCACTAGTTTCTTTTAAATGCATAAAACAGATGTGTGCATAGCCAGAAAATGAAAACATGGCTATAGAATTAAATTGTTATGTGAGACTTCTTGGTTAGTTTTTCTTATGATGATATCACGAATTGCAACTTTTTTTCAAATCTCAATTTAGCATTCTGGCCTGAGCAAAAATATCAAGTGTGTTAATAGAAGTTATGTATTGCAGATTGGATATAAAGATTAACTACGGACAGCTGCAGCTTCATTGTGGATATCTCGACTGGTCTGGTCTTCATGGTTTCTATTTGAGAAGTTGAGATCCACATAGTTCTCAGTTTCAACCAGGATAGTAAAGCAAAGTTTAACCTGTTTCATTCGTATGATAAAATGGATAATGGAACTTCTAATAGTTCAACACAATCTGCAGTCAACAATTCAGCTCCAACAGTCGATAGCCAAAGTAGTAAAGGAGATAATTTGACATCTATTTTATCTACGTCTGGAATATCATATTGGGCTAAGAGTTTTAGAAATCCACAACCACCTGAAGCAGCAGAAAATGACTCCAAAGCAGGAAATTCTGGGATGTCAGCAATTGCTCGTTTCAGTACCGGCTTTGGACTCCGGATACCTGCGATGTCTCCTGTACAAAGTGATGGTGCTGCAGATACCAAAGCAGCAATGCAATCTGGTGTTTTTGAATCACTCACAAAAGGTTTAGTTGACACATCTCAGAATGCAGTAAAGGCTATGCAGGTAAAAGCACGCCATATTGTCTCTCAGAACAAGCGAAGATATCAGGTAGGTCGTGTGTCCTGCATTTTCTTCCGTTTTATTGTTCTTGTTGTATTTGTTATATGCACGGTTCATAGTTCTTTTGTACTGATTACAAGTTATAAACTACAATATTACACTACTTCTAAACCAATGCAAATGCACCATTTATCATAATTAATTGAAAAAAATATATATATAATTCTTTTTAATTGGATGGTTTAACAAAGAGTCCAGAAATGATTCTCCAACTTTCCTATTTTTCAATGTACTGAATATGTTAATAAAATTGATTGCCTAAACAGGAAGGAGAATTTGATTTGGATATGACATATATCACTGAAAACATAATTGCTATGGGGTTTCCTGCTGGTCACATGAGCTCTGGTTTTTTCGGATTCCTTGAGGTAAGAGAAAAATATTCAGATAAATTTAGATCATTTTGCATTTATGTTTTTAGCGAATGAGATCATCACTATGCATCTTGAACACGAATAATTGGAAACTTTTTCTAGGGATTTTACAGAAACCATATGGAAGAAGTCGTCAAATTTTTTGAAACTCATCATAAGGTAAAATTTATATTCACTTATTTTCTGGTACTTTGTGAGCCCACACAGCAGCAGACTAGAGAAAGGAAAAGCTACGATCAGCATTACTACGTACCGTGCCTGTCTACATCTTGCTGATCTTGCTCCCTTCCTAAACACTTCACCCATCAATTGGAAATGTCCACAAATTGAATCACTATTTATGTGCAGGGAAAATACAAAGTTTACAATCTTTGCTCAGAGCGTTTGTATGATGCCTCATTATTTGAGGGGAAGGTAAGCTTTCACGTTTCAGGTCTTCAATTGAGCATTCTCACTGATTTCAATTATAATCAATGGTACAACAAGAACTGTACAAGCTTCCTTTTCCTTTAGTTTATCTGAAAATTTGAATTTGGCATTGTTTGTCTATCTGATACCAATCAGTTGTTCCAACGTACTTCTGTTTGAGGAATATATAGGATCCCGTGACCCAAAATAATTTCTTATCTGTAAAATATAGGGATGATTGCACAACTATCTATGTGTTACAAATGTTTACTGCAAATCTTATTTTCTGAGTAGCTTTGAATAATGGACAGTCAAAAAATGATAGATGCTTATTTTATTTCTCAACGCAGGAAACAGCAACTAAACTGTTCCCATTAATTATTTCTTCGATTTGCAAATTTTGGATTTTCAGGTTGCACATTTCCCGTTTGATGATCATAATTGTCCTCCTATCCATCTCACAAAATCATTTTGTCAAAGTGCATATGCATGGTTAAAGGAGGATATTGAAAACGTGGTGGTTGTTCATTGTAAAGCTGGTATGGCAAGAACAGGGCTAATGATTTGCAGCCTCCTTTTATTCCTAAAGGTCAGATTATATAGTCTATTCCTCATAAGGTTGATAGATTTATTTTCAATTTTACCTCATCTTTGGGCTTGTTTGTTACTATCTTTCTTTTCCATCTGAATGCAGTTTTTCCAAACATCAGCGGAGGCAATTGACTATTATAATCAGAAAAGATGCGTGGATGGGAAGGCTTTGGTTCTTCCTAGCCAGATTGTTAGCCATTAAATTCCCTTTTTGCTTTTGCATTTGTTTTTTTTTTTTTTTTTGTTTTTTTTAGTTTACTATATTCTGATGCCTATTTACTTGATGCAGAGGTATGTCAAGTACTTTGAGCGGATTTTGACCCATTTCAACGGAAATACTCCACCAGGACGGAGGTGTGTTGTTGATACTTATCACGGAGAACATAAATATGATTCACCTAGAGTTTTACTCATGTTAAAAATTTACAGGTGCATGCTGAGAGGTTTTCGGCTTCACAAGTGCCCGTATTGGGTTAGGCCTTCCATTACAATATCAAATCACAGTGGTATTTTGTGAATTTCTGCTGTTTTCCTTATCCTATAAATCTTTTTATATGGTCATACAATATTAGTTGACCTCTTCCAGTTGACTTCTCCTTAGCAAGGCTATTTTTGTTAGTCTTTTGCAATTATTCTGTTCTAGTTCTAGTTTATTATGATATTAATTTCTGCCTTATGAGTATGTCATTAGTATTTGGACTTTGGTGAACATCTCTCATGCGTATATGTCATTACATGAATCTGCAATTTTTTTAAAAAAAATCTGAATACAGCCTCTGGCTTTTATAGAGATGTGAAGGATAGTTTGAACATCTGTTTGATGCATGTTTGTAATCCTTTGTTTTCTTTCACTGATTACTTTGGTAAGGCCAAGCTGGCAAGTTATGTTGTTTCAACAATACCTTTTAGGTTTTTATGGCTATGGATTTCAAAGATACCTTATTATACATATACATGTGTGCGTGCGTGTGTATGTAATGCTTACCAAAGTTTTTTGATAATCTACAGAGATTTTGTTCTCAACAGGAAAGCATCCAAAGACAAAGGATTTAATGGTAAAGTTCTTGAAGTTCAAACCTCTGGTTTAGTTCCATTATAACATATTAGGATGATTTGCATCTCTAATCTGAGCTCTTCGACTTATGCTGCAGCCAGAAGATTTCTGGATTAGGGCACCAAAGAAAGGATTTGTGGTCTTTGCACTGCCAGGTGAGCCTGGTTTGACAGAGTTGTCTGGAGACTTCAAGATTCATTTTCATGACCGGCATGGAGATTTTTACTGGTTAGTTAATTTTGTTGTCACTTCCAATCTTGTTTATTAGTTATGAAATCTTTTGAATGAAGTTCACGGAGTTCTACCCAAATGATATCATGAATTTCTTTCATACCACCGTCTGTTCTACTAGTCCGTCACTGGGAGTAAAACGTGCCCTGAGTTGTGGAGGTCTTTTAACCATGCTTTCCCATTTAATTTTTCCAGTTGGTTAAATACAACAATGACAGAAAACAAAGTATTATTAAGTGACACGGATCTTGATGGTTTTGATAAGGTAACCAGCACACTGCTTCAATTACTTTCACACCGAATTATAGTATCTTTTAACATAATCGGTTACTGAATTATACGCCCTTTGCTTTTTGCATATGCAGAGAAAACTTCCTACTCCTGGATTTCAAGTCGAAGTTGTGATGATAGACTATGATGGTTCTTTGCCAACACGATTGAAAACTGATTCAGCTGGCAAAGGATCTGATCGTCGCTCTATTCATGATCAAGCATCAGGTCATGAAGCAGCACAATCCAACACAAACAAAATTTCCGGAGGCGAGGAAAATGACGACAACGTATTCTCTGATAGTGATGAAGAAAATGGTGACATTAAAACCAGTCTAGCTCAATCAACTTCTGGAACTGGAAATGGAACTTCAAAAGCTGACCATTCATCAACAACAATTGCCTCTGAAAGAATTGGGAATTTATCGTATGAAACTAATCATTTGCCCCTTGGAAATGAGAAAAACTCACAACCTTATGCTCCAAAAGACCCTGCCGCGATACAACCATCAGGCCTTGAAATCCCGAATTTGGATTCAGTAAGGGCAAGTGATTTCAAGGCAATAGCCGCTGATGCGTCAGTCTTCACATTTGGGGATGAAGAAGACTTTGATAGTGAATGAAGCATGAGTTGAACGCTTCGTAGAACCATTTACTCAGAAAGGTGTTGGGATACCAAAAGCTGATATTTGTGAAGTAATATCAGCTTTCAATTGGTGGCCTTTCCGTTCTTAATGATACAATCCCTCTTTCAAATCGCCCGGCCTCATGGTGGAGAAAAATGAATAGAAATTACTTAAATGTGTTGTTCACATCATTGTGTGCTGCTTAATACGATTCTTTTTTTCGGAAGTTATCAAAAGCTAATTCTATAGTTTGTCAAAATTCAAAAATTGGGGTTGCAAAATACTATTGCTCACTCGTATAAGCAAGCATTTTTTTTTTTTTAAGTCATGAAAAGTCGCCCATCTATCATTTCATTCAGCGTCTTCACCATATCATATTTGAAGAGTTTGTTTCCAAAACATAAAATTGAATATTCTATAGTTTGTCAAAATTCAAAAATTGGGGTTGCAAAATACTATTGCTCACTCATATAAGCAAGCATTTTTTTTAAGTCATGAAAAGTTGCCCATCTATCATTTCATTCAGCGTCTTCACCATATCATATTTGAAGAGTTTGTTAAAATTCAAAAATTGGGGTTACAAAATACTATTGCTCGCTCATATAAACAAGAATTTTTTTTTTAAGTCAGAAAAGTCGCCCATCTATCATTTCATTCAGCGTCTTCACCATATCATATTTGAAGAGTTTGTTTCCAAAACATAAAATTGAATAATGTCAAACATAAAATATGACGTTAGACATCTTCTCAATCATTTGGAACATTGCCCCTGATCCCTCTTACCTTGTGAATATTTTCAAGAAAAATCATTTGGAACATTAGTTTTCTCTGATACAATTCAAAACTGAGACAGATTGCCTCAATAAAAATTTATATTTCTAGCTGAATTGACATAAAAAGAAGAGTTGAAAAATAAATGAACTTGGTGCACAAAAAGAAACAAAAAAAACCTCTCGGGCTATTGAAGCACTTGGAGCTACACAACACCATACTTCAGCAATGACACTGGGAAGTCGAAGCCCTTTTTCTCTTGCCCCTACGAGATTGGTACAATAATCTACAACAATGAACCGAGTCTTTGCATAAATTATGTCAGATTATTCGTCCCACGGTAGGCAGCTGCTTAGTCAATCATTCCATTGAATCTTAGCGAAATAAAAGGATGGAACCTATCTGTGATGATCCGATAATCTCACCATAAACCCTTTCAAATTTCACTGCAATTCACAAAAAGGGCACTAGTGCCTTCGAAATAAAAAAAGAAAAACAGAAGAGGAATAAGAGCGGAATCAGGGTTAAAGTTGGCAAAAGGAGTCGATCCAGAGCAAAATTTACCTCTTCTTTCCTTTTTTCTTTCTGCTATCCTTCCTCACAATGGTGATAGCTTTACGCAAGATACTAAGTTCATAATCCTTCCTTCTCAATTCTTCCTTCAGGCTCTCTACCTCTTTCAAGTGATCACAACAGTGGTTTGAGTCCTCCTTTTGTTTCAATTCTTGCTTCAATCTTTCAACCTCCTCCACATGGTCGCAACATCTAGTTGTATTTGAAATCGTTTCCATTTCCATTTTATGGTCAGTCTTCTGCTTTTTGGACATGACTATGTTTTCAATCACCTCCAGATCTCTCTTCCTAGACGAGAATTTGTCGGCAAAATCCTTTTGTCCCATTTTGCGAACGTAGATACTGACAATGGATCCTGAACGTTGAAATCTGATGAGCTTCTGAGGCCGTCCAGATGAGTCCTGATTGTATTACAGGATTAGAGAATTTAACAGTAAAACCAAGCGGCAAGTAACAACTATCCCAAAATTCTCCCTAGGACATCAATTACCCAGTGTTGAAATATGATCAACTAATTTGCGGAGGGAATGGCATAGTATTGAGAGAAATGTGTCAGTATTATATGGGAGTACAGAAAGCATTACGAATGAAGAAAATAAATCATTTCTCACAAAAAATAGAGAAATGTGTATTCAATATTACCTCATCTGCGCTACCTTCAATCTCTTCAAATGCCTGCTGTGCCTCCTTGGGATCCTTAAAAACAGCAAATGCAGAGTATATATCCCCCCCTTGACCTTTCTTAGGTGGCTGTTGGAAAATCAATCGTCAAAACATGAAATTCATTGGTAAAAGGTAGTAGGTGGAGAAGAATATACACTGCATAATGGACATCTTGTTTAATCTATAGTAGCTAGACTACACGGAAGACGATTGTGCAACCAAACACCCTAGGCTTTACTAGTTAAACTGCTTGGTCCAGTTACTAGAAAATTGAAGTTTATCTTAAAAAGAGTTAATCTGCTAAGTGCTAACTCGCCCAGCGGATAACTAAAAGTTCCAATACGCCCCCCCCCCCCCCCCCCCCCCCCCCAGCCACTCCACTTTCTTAATCCACAACGAATCCATTCAATAAGCAGTCATCAAAACTGTATAGGATCCTAAACCTGCATATTGAACTTGCGTTATATTTTCATGCGATTCATCTTACATCAGAACTATAGACCATGTATATGACATGGAGATTATCACAAAAAAATTAATTGTAAAGCATATCCATGGATTGTATACATATGGAATAAAGCATAGTCAACCTTAAGTTCAATGGTAAAGTCACCACGAATAACTCCAGCTAATGCTTCACTTGGTACATGAATTGGTATACGATGAAGAAGTAATTTCTCCATACCAATTTGAGGTATCTGCAGTAATTAAAGAAAATTAATATTAATATATGAGCACGTACAACATACACTCTACTGTGATTGGGCTGGAAAATCCCTATTCTTACATCCTCATCAGCTATAGCAATCGCATCATCAGCTTTGCTCTCCAGTTTTGCAAGAACAAGTTTCATGGCAGCCCGAGCATCATCCAGACAATTATGTGGAGCACCCTCCTTCCGAAGGTCATAACCCAAGACAGACTGTCAAAGGAAAAAGGAAAAGAAAAGGTGGGCATCTATAAGAGACGAATGCTCTTGTAGGCAAATAAAATCCCTCGCAGGGAAAAAAAATACTCTGTACATGAGTGAAATAACATGACCTATGGAAAACATATATCTTACACATACCTTACACAACTTACTCAAAGAAGGCCTTCTATAGATAGATCCATTGGAATACTTGAAGATAAAGGAAGTGTCAATCACCCTCGAGTGATCTAATTTCAGTGCTGTAGCAGAACAAAGAAAAAAAACAAATGTCATATGCACAGTTTGCGAGGAATTTGGATGGGAATCCATATGGCTTCTGCATTCAAATGGCCTCCCATTTCTGGCTGATTTTGTTTTGTTGTAATACTCTTATATAATTTCTAAGTTGAATGTTGGTTTTTTAGTACAACAATTTGGGAGTCGAGGGATTAAAACCTCTAACATCTTGGTCAAGGCTCAAGAGTATATGCCTAGTGCCATTTGAGCCGTACACTCATGCTGGCATCTCTGAGTTGAACTTATTTTTGTTATTTCAATTACTTTATATTTTATCATATCTATGGTGATCTTTTAATACTTTTACATTTTTAATGTGAAGAAATTTACATATTTATTCATATAAAATAAAACGGTAATTAAATTTTACATATAAATCTTTCACTTTTTGGTATAAATAACTTTCTACCTGGAAGAAAAAGAAAGTGTTAAAAATGTACAATTTTGCCACTAATTTATGTTGTTCTTAATCTTTTAAAACTACATTTTTTTTCCTTTATGAATTAAGCATTTTAATTCAATTTTTACTGTCAATAAACATTAAAAGAATGATGAATTGAAAATTTTCAGATAGTATCCTTATACTAAGGTGGCTATTCATATGTATAGTAGAATTTCGTAAGGTCCAATTTTTGCAAAAGCAACCAAGTTTGAGTTGGGTAAGTATTACAAATTAATTAAATGGGATGGATACATTTTCAATGTATAGTTGTATACATCTTCCATCAAATTGAACAATACGTAACTACAATATAATTATTAGAATATATTTTACTGCAACATCATCAATTTATAAATAAACTATTGCGTTTACGCAAATTAAGAAGTTGATTAAAAAAAAACTAAACACATAAGTTTTAATGAATCTGAAACTTTTGAAAAAGTACAAGATGAAACTGAATATAAAAATATGGACCTTAAAGAATTGAAGGAAAACCAATACCAAAGATCACTTTTAGATTACCTTGCAGATCATTGTTCAGACTGTGGCCTACCAAAATAGTTCTTCCATGTGAAAGAAATTTTGTAATGGATTTCTACAATTTGAACAAAGAATATCCGGTCATACTTGTTCAAGGAAGAGTAAACCAACCTCATAAAAAACAAACTAAAAATACCTGTACATCAGCCAGAGAACAAGAAACTCCATCCAAATCCCCAGGAGAAATTCCAGTTATATCAGTTCTGTAGTCCTTAATAGCTTTTCTAGGTTTTACAAGTTCATCAATTTTCACCTGCAGGAAGATCTCTAAACTCACCATAAAAAAATTGAGCAGGGGGCCCTTGTAAAAGGTTTTGAGAAAAGCTATGACATCATATATAAATTGGCAAACTAATGGAAACATTGTTTTTCAAAATGTCCGCGTGTGTGTAAAGGGAGGTTTGAATAGAGGCTACAAGAAGACATAAAGGTCAAGAACATACTTGTAAGTCACGATCCACCATGCAAACCCTCACCAAGTTCTCAGTTCCATCTTCACAGAGAACCATCTCACAGTCAATGGCATAAATTAAATTTGATTTCGGTGCTTTAGACTTTTGAGTGAATTTTGTAACAATCCATTCCTTCAAAATCAAATCCACAAGTCAACACAAATTCACAGACAAATAGGCAACCGCTTGGTAATAATAGAAATCATTGCATATTGAAATAGAAAATTTATTGGTGTCTATTAACGAAACAAGAAAAAAAAAATTACGCACAAAACAAAGCAACAGCAGGACGTCCTACCTTATCATATGATGGGAATGAATATTCCAATGGGTACTGTGGGTGTTCAAGTGTAAGCCGAACCAGCTTCTGCACCGCCACAAAAGTTGGTTAAAAAGATTTACCAGAAAATTAAAAAAAAAAAAACAAAATAATGGAAAATAGACAAATACAAAGTTGAAAATAACTAGGATAGGTTGATTGTAGTGAGGAAACAATGGCCTTGATTAATAATTACTGGAACAATTAGACCAAATGCAATCAATAAGCATGCCAAGTCAATCATCCGAGATAAACAGATTATGGTTTCATTTATACATTTGAAAGAGCTCGAGCTCAAAAATCACCTATCACAAGTTTTGTGCATTGTAAAAGTAGCATGATTATGAAAAGAAAAATAGCTAATAAGAAAAACACTCAAAGGAAGCCATGGAATTGAGAAAACAAGATGAGTACTTTCAGAAATTTATTGCAATGCGCAAATAAAAGTAACGGGAAGAAGAAAAAAAAAAAAAAAAAAAAAAAAAAAAAAAAAAACCTGCTCGGGTGATTCATTTTCTGGAGTTTTCTGCGATACTTGCTTCACAAAATTGCGCTTCTCGTTACACTGGAGTATTTTATCCAAAAACTGATGGGAAAAAAAAAACATATATGTGATTTATTTCACTCTTAGTTAGTTAAGCAATAAGAGCTCAATGAGCAGATAACACAAATTTCATGGCGTTTGTGATAGACAGAGAGGCAATGACTCGTTACCATCAAATCATCCTCTTTATTAAATGTCCTGAGAAAAGCAATCAACAAATCATTGGGCCTCTTAGACGGGTCGCTCATGCTAGCCCCGAACTTAGGGTCACGACTATTAAGAAACTCCTTCCAGTCTCCTTCACTACCTTTCATTCCTCGCTTTTGGGTCAACCGCACCATCTCGACAAGCACCTACAAAGCAAACGAGGGGGAAATAATTTTTTATACAAACTTAAACCGCTTCCACTAGTATTTCTTAGATTGCTCCGTTCAACCAACAGAAGCACCGATGTCATGTAAAGTTTTGACGGATTCTATGTCTAAGAGCAACAAAATACTAGGCATTCACTCTGCGGACCAATTGAGTAACAGCATATAAATGGTAAAGAAAGATAGCTTCAAGAACAGGGAGCTTACCTTCTTCTCTGCTGTAGCGATCTTGTCCTCCATTGGAAAGGCCTCCGGAATTCGAAGTACGAGTGGAACTGAGAAGAGAGTGGGTGCGTTCCCGCCGCGGAGTCTGTCTATGACTGCGAGAAAGCTGTTGAGAATGAAGAAGCAACCGAAATTAGGGTCGGGTTTTCGGGTTGGGTAAACGTAAACCTAAATATAATTCCTTTTCTAAATTATTATTTTTAAATAGAAGAGTAAAAATACATTTTTATTCCTAAATTTTAGGTATAGTTTACATTTAGTTCTTTTGTTTTAAATTTCAATTTAGTCTCTACATTTTAAATTGTTATAAGTTTATCATTTAGATTTAAGTTTTATTTTAATTTAGTTCCTATATTTCAAAATTTACACTTTTAATAAATAAAAATTTACTAAATACTCACTTCAGTGTATGATTGTTTTTTTTAGATACAATCTTTGAGTGTTAATGTCTACTAATTTATTTAAAATAATTATAAGATGAAATTCTAAAATTAATTTTAACCGTGATAAAAAAAAAAATAAAATTTAATTAATTCTAATTATTTTAAATAATTAATGAAAATTAAATTAGAGATTTGTGAGGATTTAGTAAAAAATTGAATTTAAAAGTGTATATCTTGAAATATATGGACTAAATTTAAAAAAACTCGAATTTTAAAGACAAAAGTGTAATATTTTAAAATCTAAATACCTAATAAAATCTAAACTCAAAATCTATGACAATAAATGTATTTTTTTCAATAATATATATATAAATATATTAGTTAGTTTAGTTTCTAAAAAAATTTCGTTTAAATTGTAAAATAAGAGAGTGTCACTCTGATTACATACATACGTGCATAAACTTTAATTTTATATTCAATCGTCGTAAAAAAAAATCAATAAGTTGCATTCCACGAAATTAAATCAGGCCATAGAAGATTCACAATTGAATAAATCCTTGTAATACTACAAATTCAAATCAATTTTTGTTTGTTCTCTGAGACTTTGTTAACTTTGTAGCAAACACATGCTTCACATTGTATTAAATTTACATGTTAAAATGTTTATTGACAAATATGGGAATAATTGCTAACACTTTTTGTAAGTTAAATAAATATTATAATATCAATCGAAATTAAGGAATAATTAAATAACTAAATTGAGTGTAACTCAATTGATTGAGACATTGTAGTCTCAACTAAAAGTCAAAGATTCGAATCTTCACTTTTACATGTTATTTAATAAATGATCCGACTAATTTTATTTGTTTGTTTTAAATTTCTTACTTGTTGGGTTTAGTTGATTTCAAGATAAAATTGTTTAATTATTATTTTAATTACAGCTCTAAGATATTTGATTTTCTCAAATACAACGATGGTTTCTCAAAAAAAAAAAAAAAAAAACTATCATTGATAAGGCCATTTATACTTGGCCCATTTGTTAAAACGAAACGTGGACGTCTGTTGACCGACCCAGTTTCCAACCATCCAAAGTGCGTCAAGTTTTGAAGTTTCGGAACCGGCCCACAATTCTTCAAGAAATGAACAAAAGGCCTATATTTATTATTTGGTTAAAAAATATCATTACTCCCTATATTTTCAGTTTGGTTGTATTTTTAAATATCTAATTTTAGTTGTTTTAATTTTAATAAATTATAAATTTAGTTTTTTTGAATTAATTTTGACTAAATAATAATAAATTTTATGTAAAAAAATATAATATATAAATATGTTATAAAAAAATTAGATTAAAAATGTTAACAAATAACTTTAAAAAAAACTAACAATAGACCAGTAATATTGACCAAATTTAAGATTTATTGGAAGTATAGATATTAAAATCGTACATTTGAAATTAAATTGAATAAACTTTAAAATACATTGACCAAAATAGTATTTTATGATGATGATTATTATTATATTCTTTTTGTCCTTGTTGTTTTTTTTAGACTTCTATCGCTGATAGACTCCTATGGTTTATTACTATACACTTAATTATTATTCATAAAATTACTATTTATTATAATTATCCTATTTTCTATAACAGTTTATAAAATCTGTAGTTTTGTTACATGGTTTTTTATTTTTTTAGAAAAGTTTTATAACATGATTAATTTAATCATTCACGTGCACATATTAATCATCATTTGAAGGGCAGGTTATCGTGCTTTCACTCTCAATAATTTGTTGGAGCCCATTTTTCAGTTTGATAACACGGGAAAATATTCAAATCCCGAGTCTTATCAAATTACCAATGTGTGAAGAGACATTAAAAATATATATATATATATATATATATATATCATCACATTGTTCAACTAATTTGAAAATAAAATAAAATAATAATTGGGTAATGCATATAAGGTAAACATTGGGGATGAGAATGGTTAATTTGGGCAGTTGGTCGCTTTTGGCGTGGTGTGACAGCATAGCAAGAGTATTTAATGGGGAAGAAATTAAATTAAAAAGAATAAAAAGGAGTTGATTTTTTGGGAAGGTACAGAGTGGTAGGAAGTATAGTAGCGCAGAGGATCAGAGCTTAAAAGGGGAGAGGGAGCGACATTAGAGAAAGCCGTACGCCGTCTGGGTTCAGCCGACAAGACGCCACATTTATTATGCAGATTTTTTTTTCCCTTCTCTATCGAAGGACCGGATCTCTTCCCTTCCTCTTCCTTCTTAACTGTCATTTTCCTTATTAGCTTTTCATTATCTTTTTTGGTGGTTTAGATTTAAATCACTTTCATCTTCTTTAATTTTTTACTTTTTACATTAGTCAAACTACGCCTACGATCCTACTTTCAAAGTAACTCTTTAATATTCTATGTATTTTGGTAGGTTTAAAAGATAATGGTTGAGTTACAAGCTAAACTACTTCTACTTCAAACAAATGGTTGGACAAGAAACGGCTAGTACTAATCTTCAAATGCAACGTCTTCTCTTGTATTGTTTTGGTAAAATTAACATTATAATTAGTAGGCTAAGGTATAGAAATTGACATGACAAAATGAACATAAAAACTTTAGCAAAGACCAACTCCAACGATCACCTCTGCCAACTAGTGATGTGACCAACTTCGATGATCACTCTGACATCCAACTTCAACAAAGACCACCTCCAACCCCCAATTTCGACGGCCAACTCTAACTATCACCTTTGGCAACCACCTATTCGACCAACTTCGACGATTAGTCCAACGACCAGTTCATAGTGTTTAATAGTTTTCTTTTATAGTAATTTGACATTAATAGAAGCACTTCAAGTATAGCAAATCAAATAAATTTGTGTATAAAAATACTTTTGAGACCAACTTGTATAATATTTTGATACATGGTGACCAAATGGAAACTAAACCCAAAACCTATGGACAAAAAGATATTTTATCCTTTTTTTCCATACTTATTTTCGTAGTTTAGTTCTTAAAAAAACAAAATCAATGAAATTAAATAAATTCTTAAACTCATATACTATAATTATTAAAATTGGGCCTCAAAATTGGTATATGAACTATAGAAAATAGCAGATAAAAAATATAGGATAAGGATTATATTTCAATTTTTTATCTAGTTCTATGGATGAAGTAAAATAAATTATAACACAAACAAAAATTTTAATAATAATAATAAATGTTTGTTTTTATATAGACGAAAATAAACCAAAATATTTATAAATATAGCAAAATTTTACTGTCTATCTACAATAGACCGGGATAGACTATTATCTGTGTCTATAGGACTACTATCACGACACAAATAATAATTTATCGCGGTCTATTGCAGATATATAGTAAAACTTTACTATATTTGTAAATATTTTCAGTAATCTTGCCATTTAAAATAATTTTTTTAAAAAAATACATTTTAATAACTATGAAATTAATTAAAGGCCAAATTCTACAAATTTGTAAGTTTTGAGCCCAATTTTAATATTATTATAATTTTAAGTACCCAACTTTTTTATCTATTGATCTTACCAAGTATAATAACCAACTTAGTAGAAGAAGAAGAAGATTTATTAGACGCAGGCCGGTGGGTCGCAAGCCAAAGGCCAACTCTAATGTCTCATAGTAGTGGTTATAACTGTAATTTAAGTGTAGGTGGGTTATTCTTCCATCCCATATGTCTCGTAGTAGTGGTTATAGGGTACACAGGCCGGTGGGTCGCAAGCCAAAGGCCAACTCTAATGCACTATCCTACGTCCCTCCTTGTGAATTACACTACCATTTCCTTAAAACCTCCCAATTTCCTTACCCATATTTTCCTTGTCCCACGCTATATTTAGTCTTTCAATTTTTAAGTTTGTGACCAAAAATTCCTTTAATTTTTTTCAAAGTTTCTAAAAGGCTTATAGACTTTTAAATTTGTGTTTAATATGTCATTGGCCTATATAACAATTAGACATAAATTCAATTTCATATAAAATAGATTAATTTTTTTAAAAAAATTTGGATATTAGAAAATTATTAGACGCAAAATTTAACGTTCAATAACCTATAACACTTCCAATAAATAGTAACATTTAACAATCTTATAAAGTTTTTTTTTTTGTTTTTTTGAGGAGAGGAATATAATGGCGGGTTTTATAAATGTTCATCCATTTTTCTCCATCCCAGTTGTAGCCTTTCATGCAGTTAGAAATTTCAAATTTTATTTATTTATTTATTTATTTATTATTATTATAAATGTATTGAATTTCAATAAAAAGAGATACCATACAAATTGATATCACGACACAATCACAATGCAATCATTAGAAATAAAAATACAAAAACACATAAAAGTACATAAAAGGCCCGAACGACTCAAGGAAAAAAAAAACTACAAAGAGAAATTAGAGTCATCAAGAATAGAAGCTTCGATCCACTTAAAACAACAACAAAAAAATAATAATATATCAAACCACTCTTCAAACCTTACCCTACAACCAATTGCCTACCCTCAAATTTCAAACAACAATCCTATAAAGTGCATAGATCAAAATTACTAATTACTAAGTTTGAAGTTGTGTTGTTAATAGCTTAATTTCTGTCATTATTATTTTTAAAAAAAGTCGTGTGGCAAAGGTCAAATATCAAAATTATACATTATTGTGGGGACATTGACTTTTGACGTGCGTCTATACATAGGCCTATTACATAGAGACGTATGTATGGTTGCGTTGGATTGTAAATGCAACAATTACCTTTTTTCTTTCCATATTCTTTCATTTTAAGTAAATAACACTTACCAATCGTTTATGCCTTAATTTATCTTTATTTTAATAATTAAATATTTAGACAATCACAATCATTCTAATTGATAACAAAAATATATATTTTAATTATTTTTTTTTAGAAAAATATATAAACATAAATTTAGATAACTATTTTTTTTCTTAAACTAAAAAAGTTAGAAATAAATATGTGCTACACACTAGAATGATGAAGTTTTTAATTCATGATTTAAACATAGTATTATGTTTTGTGTAATGTTTTATATATGCAATAAATAAGTTTTAAATAAGTTTTATTATCACAAACTTTTTAAATTAGTAAAATAAATTATGAAAATAAATTTTAAATATAATTAATCTAATATGTTTATATCTATCTTAAAATTTTTTATCTCGTGTCTCTAACTTTTTTTTCTATAAAATGCTCTTCTATTTTTTTGTTACTCTCTTTTTTAAAAAAAAAATTGTGTCTCTCACCAATTTTTTTTTTTTTTTTTTTTTAATATAGGCACCTTTAGCTTCTTTTAAATTTTATGACATTTCAACTTTACAAATAACTGTTATAATTTTTAAAATAGAATCACGTATGTATAACATATTTTGTTATTAATTTTTTTAATGCATGGATCTACCCATATACAAATGGATGTACATGTTCGATGTGTAACTACCTCCATTCGAACAAGTATGTCCCTCAATGTCAATTATACCTATTAGACTTAAAAGACAATTACATTCAAATAGCCGACATCCATCGACAAAAAATTAACATTTGTTAATAATGTAGAGGCAAAAAATAAAATAAAAGATTCTCTCCTCATATCATCTTTTATATATAGTATAGATATAGATTAGTATGAGCCGTTTACGAAAATTTAGAAACAAGTGTTGGAGAGTTGGATAATCATTTTTTCTTAAACTAAAAAAATGTAGAAGCGAGAGCTTAAGAGTCGTAGTTTCTCAAATTTGGTCTATTTATTAGAAACGTTTATTACAATTTAGAAACAATGCAAATAGAAATAGTTATCAAGCAGATTTGTTTTTCTTAAAATAATACATTTTTGGCGGAAAAAGAAAAACACAACAAAAACAAAAATTGGGTAGTTTGAAACAATTATTATTATTATTATTATTGAAAGAGAAACAAGTTTTATGTTTAAATAGTTAAAATTATTACATAAAAGAAAAAAAAGAGATGTTTTCCTTTGGAGAGGTCAATCCAATCCATGCGAGATTTTTCAACTACTGACTGGGTTTTGGAAAAAAGAATCGCATATGTAAAGAGAAAGATAGTGCGAGTTGAAATTGTCAATTATCCAAGAAATTTATTATTATCTTTTTTAGTCCAACAGCTCTAGTCACGGGGATAGAACCCTTCATCAATTATCGTTGAGTACGTTAGACTCATTCTGATAGAAATTTATTTTCTTATAGACAACTATACTAAATTATATACAAACAAATCCTAATTTTGAGTTTGAGATAAATTTCAATAATACTCATAAAATTTCAAGAGTCTTAATTTTTCTACTGTATCTAAAATTTGTTCAAAATAGTCTTTGCATCAAATTTTCTTTTAGAGATTATTTGAGAGACTCAAATGTAATCAAGTTTGAGATTGTTTGGAATGCGTGTGTTGGGTCCCGACTGCTTTAGAAATAAAGTTGGGCCCAAATTTATTTATGGCCCAAAATGACCATATTAAGTTTTATATTATTATAATTATGTGGTTGAAATTAAAAAGCTTGCTCAGCAAGCTTGTTCCTTCTTTTTCTTGGGCAAAATAGAAGTTGGTGGGCTGCTGGAGATAGATACACACAGAGAAAAAAAAAATCAGCAAGTGTGAGACCAAGAGAGACACGAGAAAAAGAAGAAGAATGTGTCGGTTGTGTTTGAAGAAGTGGTTTATTTCCTTCTTTATTGTTCTCTCAAAGTTGTCTTCATTGGTGAGATCTCTCCACTAGCATTTGTATTCCATCTATTGTTGATGAAGGGTGCTTTATGTATTATTTTGCTTGCCGGTGATTTATTTTGCTGATGATTGTTGTATCCTCTAGTTACGACTAGGGAAGAAACTGTTGTAACCCATTATACATATAGTGGAAGTATTTTTCGGAGCCGTCCCGTGGTTTTTCCCCTTACACTGAGGGGTTTTCCACGTAAATCTTGGTGTCACTATTTTTCTCTCCTTTTTTTTGTGCTTGCGCTTGTGCTTTGTTTGATTTACAGATATCGGCTACATATCGAACAAAGGCCCAACAAGTGGTATCAGAGCGCCAGGTTAAATTTAGCGACAAATTGGCGAGCCAACAAAGTTTGTGTTGATTTCGTTGACTTAGTTGGTTGGTCAATTTTTTGGTGTGTAGCCATGGATGTTAACACAAGTCGAATGGTCAGTTTGAATGGAACAAATTGGCAATTATGGAAGGGAAAAATGGAAGACTTGCTTTATTGCAAAAAGTTTCATGCTCCGATCAAGGGAGAGTCAGCTAAGGGAGATATGTCCGATGAAGACTGGGAACTCTTGAATAGGCAAGTTGTTGGATTTATACGCCAGTGGGTTGATGACAGCGTATATCACAATATTGCCAAAGAGACAAAAGCATATTCTTTATGGAAAAAGTTGGAAGACTTATATGAAAGAAATACTGCAGGCAATAAGGCTTTCTTGATACGAAAGCTTGTAAATTTGAAATATAAAGAAGGGACTCCAATTGCAGAACATCTAAATGTAATGCAGAGCATTGTGGATCAGCTATCAAATATGCAAATGAACTTGGATGATGAACTTCAAGCACTGCTGCTCCTCAGTTCATTACCAGATAGCTTTGAGACATTGGTAGTCTCTTTGAGTAATTGCTCACCCGATGGAAAAGTTACTACGAGTATTGTCAAGAGTAGTCTTCTAAATGAAGAGGTGAGAAGGAAAACAATGAATCCTTCAACAAGTCAGTCAGAAGCTCTTGTCACAGAAAACCGGGGGAGAAGCCAGAGTCGTAGCCGGTATCAAAATAGAGGGAAATATGGGAGTAGATCAAACAAAGATATACAATGCTTCCATTGCAAGAAGATGGGTCATAAGAAGATCCATTGTTGAAAATGGAAACGAGAACAGAACAAAGAAAAGAATGAAAA
Source organism: Lagenaria siceraria (assembly GCA_002890555.2). NCBI lineage: Eukaryota > Viridiplantae > Streptophyta > Magnoliopsida > Cucurbitales > Cucurbitaceae > Lagenaria > Lagenaria siceraria. The sequence goes on along the minus strand of CM016485.1, from coordinate 7,307,995 downwards.
AGGAAATGAAGAAAAGGATGTTGCAGTAGTCACAAGTGATTTATATGTTGTTTGTGATGAAAGTGCAGTTAATTTCACATGTCAAGATACTGATTGGAAAATTGATAGTGGTGCGGCAATCCATGTTACTTCCAAGCAGGAGTTCTTCTCATCCTATAAATCAGGTGACTTTGGAACAGTAAAGATGGGAAATAACGGTACATCAAAAATCATTGGTATTGGAGATGTGTGCTTGGATACCAATAATGGTTGTCGATTACTTCTGAAAAATGTTCGACATGTTTTAGATATGCGGTTGAATCTCATTTCCACAGGACAACTTGACGACGACGGCTATCACAGTTATTTTGGCGATAATCAGTGGAAACTCACTAGAGGCTCAATGGTAGTAGCAAGAGGAAACAGAGACTCTGCAATGTATGTGATAAATGCAAAGATTGCAAATAGTCTTGTAAATGCAGTTGAAAATAAGTTGCTCATGGAGTTATGGCATAAACGACTGGGCCATATGAGCCAAAAGGGGTTAGACATTCTTGCGAAGAAAAGTCTCATATCGCAGGAAAAAGGTATGTCTCTCAAAACTTGTTCACACTGTCTAGCTGGTAAACAACACAAAGTTTCATTCCAGACTCATGCACATAGAAGTTCCAATGTGTTGGATATGGTGCATTCCGATGTTTGTGGCCCCTTGAAAGAAAAATCTCTTGGTGGGGCTTTGTATTTTGTTACATTCATCGACGATCACTCTAGAAAAGTGTGGGTGTATACACTAAAATCTAAAGACCAGGTCTTAGATGTGTTTAAAGAGTTTCAAGTCAAGGTAGAAAGAGAGACTGGACGACAACTAAAATGCATTAGAACAGATAATGGTGGTGAGTATAGAGGTCCATTTGATCAGTATTGTAAAAGACATGGGATTAGACATCAAATGACAGTTCCCAAGACTCCTCAACATAATGGTGTAGCTGAAAGGATGAATCGCACCATTATAGAAAGAGCAAAATGTATGTTGTCAAATGCAAAGTTGCCAAGATGTTTTTGGGGTGAAGCTGTGAAAACCGCAGTGGATTTGATCAACCTTTCTCCTGCTGTACCGTTGAAAGGTGAAATGCCACACAAGATATGGACAGGAAAGTATTCTTCTTATGATTATCTGAAGGTCTTTGGATGCAAATCATTTGTACATATCCCCAAATATGAGAGATCAAAGCTAGACAGTAAGACTAGACAATGTATATTTTTGGGTTATGGATATGATGAGTTTGGTTACCGTTTGTGGGATCCAGTTGAGAAGAAGCTTGTTAGAAGCCGAGATGTTGTATTTCTTGAAGATCAGACTATTGAAGACATAGAGACTGCAACGGAACCACAACTTGAAAAAGGTGATCTGGTAGATATGAGTCCTTCTCTTTCAGAGATGGAAGACGATGTTAGAGATAATCACACCCCCTCAGACAATATTGATGATGTTGTGCCCCCTAATGAGTTACCAATTTCAGAGCCACCAGTTCAAGAAACTGTTGAAGTTAGAAGATCCACCAGGGATCGCCAGCCCTCTAGAACTTATTCTCCACATGAATATCTATTGCTTACTGATGGGGGAGAGCCAGAAAGCTATGAGGAAGCTATAACTGATGAAAGTAAAGATGAGTGGTTCGAAGCAATGCAGGAGGAGATGAAGTCATTGAAAGAGAACCATACGTATGAACTGGTGAAGTTGCCTAAGGGCAAGAGAGCACTCAAGAACAAATGGGTGTTCAGGCTGAAGATAAATGAAAGTAGCTCACAACCAAGGTACAAAGCAAGATTAGTGGTGAAAGAGTTTAATCAGAAAAAGGGCATAGATTTTGAAGAAATTTTCTCACCAGTGGTGAAGATGTCATCCATACGGGTTGTGCTAGGATTAGCAGCCAGTTTAAATTTGGAAATTGAGCAGCTTGATGTGAAAACCGCATTCCTTCATGGTGATTTAGAGGAAAAGATATATATGGAACAACCAGAGGGATTTGAAGTAAAGGGTAAAGAACACCTGGTGTGCAAATTAAAGAAGAGTCTCTATAGGTTAAAGCAAGCACCGAGGCAGTGGTATAAGAAGTTTGATTCGTTCATGGGGGAGCATGGTTATAAGAAAACAACTTCTGATCATTGTGTTTTCGTTAAGAAATTCGCTGATGGAAATTTCTTTATTCTTCTACTATACGTAGATGACATGTTGATTGTTGGTGCTGATAGCAAAAAGATTCGTGAATTGAAGATGGAGTTGAATAAATCCTTTGCTATGAAAGATTTGGGCCTAGCGATACAAATTCTTGGCATGAGAATCACCCGTGATAGAAATGTTAAAAAGTTGTGGCTATCACAAGAAAAATATATTGAGAGGGTGCTTGAGAGGTTTCGCATGGACAAAGCAAAGCCAGTAAGTATTTCGCTAGACAATCACTTCAAGCTCAGTTCCAAACAGAGCCCTTCTAATGAGAAAGAGAAAGAAGACATGAATGGAGTACCATACTCTTCAGCCGTTGGTAGCTTGATGTATGCAATGGTCTGTACCAGGCCAGATATAGCTCACGCTGTTGGCATTGTCAGTCGATTTCTCTCCAACCCAGGTAGAGAACATTGGAATGCAGTGAAATGGATTTTCAGATATCTCAGGGGTACTTCCAGAGTATGCTTATGCTTTGGGAATGGAGAAATTGTGCTTAATGGGTTCACAGATGCAGACATGGCAGGTGACGTTGATTCTAGAAAATCCACTTCAGGTTATTTGATCATTTTTGCAGGGAGCTGTATCGTGGCAATCCAAGTTACAGAAGTGTGTTGCTCTTTCAACTACAGAAGTTGAGTTTATAGCGGCGGCTGAAGCTTGCAAATAAGTGCTTTGGATGAAGAAATTCTTGCAAGAGTTGGGAGTTGAACAGAGAAGATATGTGTTGTACTGTGACAGTCAGAGCGCTATTCATCTTAGCAAGAATCCAACTTTCCACTCGAAGTCCAAGCATATTGATGTCAGATATAATTGGATTCGAGACACGTTGAATGAAAGGTTGTTAGAGATTGAAAAGATACACACAAATGAGAACGGCTCAGATATGATGACAAAGGCCTTACCTAGAGGAAAGCATGAATTGTGTAGATCGAAGGCGGGTATGGTTGACCCTTCTGAATAGTCGGGAGGGGGAGTTTGTTGGGTCCCGACTGCTTTAGAAATAAAGTTGGGCCCAAATTTATTTATGGCCCAAAATGACCATATTAAGTTTTATATTATTATAATTATGTGGTTGAAATTAAAAAGCTTGCTCAGCAAGCTTGTTCCTTCTTTTTCTTGGGCAAAATAGAAGTTGGTGGGCTGCTGGAGATAGATACACACAGAGACAAAAAAAATCAGCAAGTGTGAGACCGAGAGAGACACGAGAAAAAGAAGAAGAAGGTGTTGGTTGTGTCCGAAGAAGTGGTTTATTTCCTTCTTTATTGTTCTCTCAAAGTTGCCTTCATTGGTGAGATCTCTCCACTAGCATTTGTATTCCATCTATTGTTGATGAAGGGTGCTTTATGTATTATTTTGCTTGCCGGTGATTTATTTTGCTGATGATTGTTGTATCCTCTAGTTACGACTAGGGAAGAAACTGTTGTAACCCATTATACATATAGTGGAAGTATTTTTCGGAGCCGTCCCGTGGTTTTTCCCCTTACACTGAGGGGTTTTCCACGTAAATCATGGTGTCACTATTTTTCTCTCCTATTTTTTTTTGTGCTTGCGCTTGTGCTTTGTTTGATTTACAGATATCGGCTACATATCGAACAAAGGCCCAACATGCGTGACGTATCGAGGGCGAAACAGAAATGAGATTGTGAAACGTGAAAATGGTGAGAAAGATAGTTTGATTTAAAACGGTTAGAACTAAATGAGTTTAATATTATAAATCGAGCTTGAAACGCTCAATCCACACATGAGTTTTGGATTACATTACAATCCAAACTCATTTCATTACGGACCCCTAAATATTCCCTTAAAGTGAAGACGAAAAAGTGAAATGACACTTTACAAAAAAAAAAAAAAAAAAAAATATATATATATATATATATATATATATATAAATAGTAAAAGAAAAAGGTTACATGAGGATAGCATGTAAAACAATAAAAAAGACAAACATTTAAGGAAATGCTGCAGTATAGTTTGGTGTGTGTAGTGTTAGTCACATTTAAGTAAAATATGTTTTCCTCCTCTCACAATTAAAATTCTTGGGAATTTTTTGAGAAGTAGGTAGACCAAAAAGAATAGACAAAATTTACCGGTTCTTTTTTTACAGTCAATTGACAAAAGTTCATGTTAGAAAATGATTGACAGACAAAAAAAAAAAAAAAAAAAAAAAAAAAAAAAAAATATAACAATAGAAAGAGAAATCATTATAAACAGAAAAAATATCAAACAATTTATAAATACAGAAAATTTCAATGTTTATAGCTCAAGTGATAAAATTCTATTTCAGTTTATCGTTGATAAACAGTAAAAATATTCAATATCTATAAATAATTTGACTTATTTTTCTATATTTGAAAACAATCCTAAAAGAAATCTAAATATATTTTTTTCCTCAACAAATTCTCACATCTGAAGATAAAAAATGTTATGTCATTAGTCAATCTTTTTATTTGTTATCATTCCAACTTCCATTGACCAACTGTTTCAATTAAGTTTTCCTATTCTATGATTTTTCTATTTTTTTTATTTTTTATATATACAAAGTTATTGTTGGTTTTTTTCTGTCTACTTGGGAAAATAATGTGATTTAAACTCTTTAATTTTGTTTTCTTTATAATTAACTGCTAAATTAAGTATGCCCATGAGATGATGGCAATGGATGTGGTGAGAACGAGAGGGAGAGAGTCTTTTCAGAAACAAAATTTAAGGATTTATCATTGAGTGGACCGTGGACAACGGCCACAAGCATATATCACGAGTTTGCAAAATACTTTCAAATCCCTATTATTTATTTTCACTAATCACTACCCTACAAGTAGTTTCAAATATTTTACATTCTTTTTTTACAAGTAAAATCACACACAATCTCACTATTAGTTACACATCTGAAAAAGAAAGCAACCCGAGCATTCGATTAGTTAAAAATACTAGTAATTATTCTCAGCATAACACGTCTCGTTTGTTTTTTTTATTTAGATAACAAGAATTTTTAGATCCTTAAAATTATAGATGTTCTTATCTTTAGATAACTTTGTTTTATAAAAATATTTTTGCAGATATTTGAAAATATTTTAATAATTGTGTTTGTTTTTGTAGAATTTATACTTGAAAATGTTTTAAATTTACACAATATTTGAATAATACACTTACAACTACTTGTTAACTTGTAATTAATTTAATAATTTGAATTAATATAACTTTTTTTTTTATCAATTTGAATTTATTTTTAAATCAATATAATTTATATTATGTTTATATGATATTTTATCAACAAACTAATTCATAATAATTTGTTTTATAGACTAAATATTAAATTAAATTTAAATTTAAATAGCATGCTAAAATATAAAAATAACTACGACATAACAAAAAAAGTGATGTATAGAATTGACATTATTTGTTTTAATTATATAATGCAAATAAATAAGAGCGATACCTATATAATATATATATATAATATATATATATAAGAAACAAATAATGTCAAGATACCCGATAATCTATAGATATTAGGGCATCTTACAAATGCGGTGATTTAGATATCCACCTCATAGGAATCTATGATGACTAAGAAACAAACGACCCCTTAAACTATGATGTTGGTTTCAATTATGTTCTAAATTTTGAAAAAGATTAATTTTAAGCTTTGAAACATGATCAACTTTTTTTTGTTCAAAACAATCATCGAAAGTCTTTGGCATTAAACTTGTGGATATAAAAGTTTGTTTGTCTTAAATCATAATCGAAATAATAGAAAATGGAGTGTGGGGCTGAAAGAATAAAATGACAAGAAATATGGTTTACAGATGTGCTATGTGTTTTAATCTATTTACTTTTTTTTATATATATGTTTCAAAATGTGTTCACATACGTATGCATAACTATTTTATCTATGAATTTATCAACGAAAGCTTATGAGAGTTATTTTAAAATAAACTACAAACATTAAAGATTAAAGTGAATTTTTAAAAATTCGACTATATAATTGAATTCAACCTATATTTTAAGGGATTTTTTTTTTCAAATATTGTAAGTTTGAAAACTTCTTTTTATAAAAATATATAAGTTTTCAAATTATTAGAGAAATAGTGTAGTTTTAAAGAACATTGCATTTTTGAAGATACGACCCTTTTAAAAAAATAACTATTGAAGCAGAAAGCTCGTACTTGTTTAAAAGTATAAAAAAATAAAAATAAAAATCTCATGTTTAATATGACATCTTTATGCTTCTCAATACACCTCATCACTTTCAACGTGCTACCTTTTCTAAATTCAAAACTTACGAGGGATTAGAATTTAGAGAACAAAAGAGTGAAAAAAAGAATTGAATTTAGAATATGTTGCCACATTTTTTTTTTCATCTTTGAATTTAAAAAAGATTTAAATATGGAGAAGGAAAATACTTTATTTAAATTCGAAAAAGAATTATTTTAAATTCAAAATTCTCGAGTTGAGTCATTTTTTATTTTTTTTCAACATTGTTCTCCAAATTTCAATTCCCAGATATTTTTGAATTTAGAATTAAGTCATATATTGTAAAAGAAGATGGCATCTTAAAAATGAGATGTTAAGAAATAAGTTTGAAACTTGTATAAAATCTATTTGTTTAAAAGGTAGATTTGGTAATTTAACTAAGAAATTCATTGGGGGGGGTGGGAAGCCACTGGTTAAAGCTCTAAAAATTCAACGGAGAGTATATATACACACATATATGAAAGAAAAAAATGAAAAAGAAAAAGAGTTAAAAAGGAAAATAAAGAAAATGCGAGGCATCCTTGGGGTCACTCGAGTACTGTGCAGTCTACCGTTACGTTTCATTATCCGCGCCAAACTCCAAAAAGTCTTTTCTTTGTTTTTTTCCCTTTTTTTTTTTCTTTAAATAATATTTTTTTGGCCTTCTCTTATTTTATAAATCTAAAATGAGTTTTCGAGGAATGCCAAAGCCAAAATACCCAAAGAAACCCCGAAAATAAAATAAAATAAAACAAAAAATAAAAAGTGAAAAGACGACAGGCGTGCAACCTTCTTGGCATAAAACCTCTTTGTTTCTTAGCTTCATTCTGGGAACTGTCTCTCTTCCTCTTTCCTCTCTCTTCCTCTGCTTCCTTCTTTCAATCTATTCTCTGTAACGGATACGCCTCCTCCTATGGATATGCCTTTGACCACTCCCTTTTTCTCCTTTCCTCTTCACATTCTTCATTTCAAATGAACCAACCCTTTTTCTCCTTTTTCTAACCCCATGGCTCTCCATGACGAACCCCAAGTTCAGGACATTCAAACCCACTCCTTTCTTCTCGATGCTCTTTTCTGTGAAGAACTCTGCTGCCATGAAGATTTGCCTGCTAATGGGTCTGATGAACACACCCAGTACTTGGAAACTCTGCGAAAAGACCAGCCTTTTCTCGCTTTCAATTTGGTGGAAAACGACCCACTTTCGGCGGATACCCAGCTTCACTCTCTGATTTCAAAAGAAGAGCAAACCCATGTTTGTTATGCTTCCATGACCTCCGATACCTATCTAATTGAAGCTCGGAATGAGGCATTGTCCTGGATTTTTAGAGTCAAACACCACTACGCTTTCTCTGCTTTGACCTCTCTTCTTGCTGTTAACTACTTTGATAGATTCGTTTCCAATGTGAGGTTTCAGAGGGACAAACCATGGATGAGTCAGCTTGCAGCTGTTGCTTGCCTCTCGCTGGCTGCCAAAGTGGAGGAGACCCAAGTTCCCCTTCTTCTCGACCTTCAAGTATGTATGATACATCCCACCTTCCAAGTATTTGATAAAATGCTGCACTGAAATTACTTTCTTCCTCGTTTGCTCTGTAAAGTGTAAACTCATTTTAGAACTTGGCATTGTTGTCGTAATTATGTTTTAGGTGGTGGAATCCAAGTTTGTATTTGAAGCCAAGACCATCCAAAGAATGGAGCTACTGGTGTTGTCTTCCCTTCAATGGAAGATGCATCCAGTAACCCCCATTTCTTTCTTTCATCACATTATCAGGAGGTTGCCTTTGAAGAACGATATGCTCTGGGAACTTCTTGGGAGGTTTCAGAACCATCTCCTTTCTATCATAGTTGGTAAATGGCTAAATGTCTCTTAGTTTTAGTGCTTCTTTCTTTGCTTGTTTAAGCTAGTACATAATTGTTCCATGATGAAATGATTGGGTTCTTAATATCATTAGTTTTTTCAATACCAGATCATAGATTCTTGTGCTACCTGCCTTCTGTCTTGGCCACTGCAACAATATTGTACATCATTAGAGAGATTGCGCCATATAATTTCTTGGAATATCAAAATGAGTTCCTCAGTGTACTTAAAATTAATAAGGTATGGATGAATGTCTGAATGTTTCTATTCTCTGGTATTTAAAATTGTTTTTATACTGTAGTCTATTGCCAAATGCTTTCCTGCTGAAACTTGGTGATATTTTTACAGAATCACCTAGATGAATGCTATAAATTCATCCTTGATTCTCTGGGCAGTCATGAAAGTCTACAAAATCCAAGTGACAAGAGCCAGCAAATGTGTGGACTGGGCAGCCCGTGCAATGTAATGGACGGATACTTCATCTCCGACTCCTCGAATGATTCATGGCCAATGGTACCATCTATCTCACCCTAGCCTGAAACTCGTCGTTGAGAGATTGATCCATCTGCCTACACAATTGTGCTTGTTTAGCCGAATCGCTCTTGATGTTCTTACTTCCTATCAGCCTTCTGCTGAAGAAATTGTTCTGAGCTCTCTACACGTACAGTAACTGTATCTTCACATGCATTTTGTAATATGATATCCAATGTTTGTGGCCACAGCCACAGCCGTTGGGAAGAAAACTAATGAGACTAGGAATCAATGCTCTGAAGAAGTGTATTAATTCTTTCACTGGTGAGAGGGGAGACAGAAGTGGGGTTGAGAATGGAATACCTTGGTTGGCTATATTGAATTATGAATAGTCTTTTCATCATTTCATGTACTCCACCTGGGATAGATATAGTAGTACTTAAATTCGATATGATTTTATTGTAAATTCAAATCCAGTTCTCTTTTCCACTCCTTCCCTAGATTTGGGTTTTTGCTACTTGTTATCTTTTGATCGCCCCCGATGCTTCTATATTTTATTTTAGTTTCATACTAAGTACAATTTGAACTCTAATGTTAATTATATGGTTAAATAATCAGTGAAAAGTAAACTAAAACATTACATGATATCCCAATCTTGCATATATGAAAATCTAATGTGGTACAGCTAAGTAGATACATTAAAAAAGGAAGTTCAGAACTGAAATTATTTACTTATCAAGGCTTCACCTATTTGATCTCACATTTATTTTTTTTAATTGCAGCCTAAGTGTAAAAGGATATAACTGTTGTAGGACTGGCTAGAAAGGATGTTTGGCTCTCCAATAAACAGTTGGATGACAGTGAAGCTTCAGGGAGTCAAAATCATGCTGTAAAAACTGACAGCTGAAACTTGACTGCACAGTTCTTCGGGTCATGGGGAATTCTTCAAAGCAGTAAATCCAAAGGTTGGTCTGCACGTTTTGAATTCATAGCGTGGTAAAATGGGAATCAAAACTGCAATATAAAATAGGAACGGGCATTGAGAATTGGATTTTGTTAAACAAATAGCATAAACCTTGGTAATTTTCGTTGTGTCATCTACATATTTCTCTTCAAAGAGCACCTAACTGCTTGCAAAACCATGACCAAAGTCCCATAATTGAAGAAAACCTTAAATTTTTTCGGGGTCTTTTTAATACAAGGCAAGTTCATTTTTTCTCTTTGTTGAGTTGGGCAACTTGGCAAGATGACAGCCAATATTACAATGTTTCAATGTTTCTATTTTGGGTCTAAATTATTCACTTTTTTTTAGTAATTGCTTACTATGGACCCCATTCTTTTTGGCATAGTTATATTGATTGAGTTTCCCATGATGGCTCATAAGATTAATGACGATATTCTTCCAAGAATACATGGGGCACCAACCTCGGTGATAAGAAACAACAACAAAACCTTTAACAGTGAAAGAGTACAAAAGTTTGGACAAGGAATCCTCCTGAGATAATGAAGATCACAGAAAACTCTCTGATCAATGGTAATGGATTTTACCGTTACAACAAGATCCACATTTATGAACAACATTTATTTGTGAAATTTTCGTTATTATCGTTCACCATGGTATAGGAGTAGCATCCCTGCTTTTGTACATATTTTTCTTGAATCTAAAACCAAAACTTTACACAAAAATATGAGAGTACAAACACTGCAGATCTGAGTGCACAGGTATCTGTTACATATTTAGGTTTTCCTTGTGGCTTCACTTAAAAGAGCTTTCCCCCAAGATGTTTATCAAAACAACTGAGATTAGGCCTGCAAGAAAAGGTACAAAACAACCCGTTAGTTTTGAGTGTATATATTCTGTTTTCAGTCCAGTCCAACTAAGAATCCCATTAAGCTTTACGGGAAATATACAGGAAGCTTATTAGCTCTGGAACTTGCCTTGTTTGAGATATTGCTAGACAGCCAGTCAAGACCTTCATACAATCCTTGGCCTGAAGTGGCACAAGTAGCCTGGATGTACCTGCATCACTCATCTCTATGTTTCAGTAATATTCAAAATAAAAGAAAAGGGGTCTACCTAAGTCTTTGAGGTGGTCTATTTTGACTGAATAAGAAATATCATTGGTATCTCACATATCTATTGAATAAGATAATAATGAAGTTACAAAACGGACCATATAAGAAAATTAGAAGAAACTCTTTCTACATTGGCTATAGTTAAGTTCTCGTTCGAAATATGCTTAGAAAAGAAGCAAAAAGTACACCCCGCCCTTAAACTTAAAAAAAATGATTAATTCCCTCGCCTTCCAACCAGCTAACCCGCGGGGTTGAACACAAGCCCTTTTTAGTCAAGCTTCGGCTAGGAGATTGATAGAAAAACCTTGCTAAACTTGTTACATGAAAGTTCAAAAGATTCTGAAAATTGGTATTGTCGAGATGCCATCATAGGGAATAAGGTCATGAAAAGATTATAAATATGGAGAACAGCTACGTGATTCTAAAGAGAGATATATTTATATACCAGCGACGATGTCGGAGTGAGTGAAGGCCGAGTTTATCAGTGATTTCAGCAACAGTCATAGCATTTGGAAGGTCTTGCTTGTTCGCAAACACGAGCACAGTTGCATCAACCAGTTCATGCTTGAAGGAGAAGAAAAAGAAAAATGAAGGGTAAAAATCAAGAGAAATGTGAGGGAGCATGAAAAAAGAAGCATATAGAATTAAGTACCTCACTAAGCATCCTATGAAGCTCATCCCTAGCTTCTGATATCCTATCTTTGTCATTGCTATCCACTACAAAGATAAGACCTTGTGTGTTCTGAAAATAGTGCCTCCATAGAGGTCTAATCTGCATAGAATCCACAAGAAAACAATGAATCAAGAAAAATACTTGATGCAACTGAGACTGCACCCATTTTTGTGTAACTTACCCAAGTTCTATTACAATTTGCCATGTGACAAACTTTTTTTCTTTTAATTTTAAATATTTTGAATGTTTTTCAGGCTGCAGAAACCTCTTTATTGGGTTGATTTGCTAGAATATGTATAGACTATAGAGCATGTTCCTCAAATGATCAAACGAAGAAAATACCTTGTCTTGGCCTCCAACATCCCACACTGTAAAGCTAACATTCTTATACTCAACCGTTTCCACATTAAAACCTGATGGACAAAAAAAAAGTCAAATTCAGCCTAGTACTTCCTCCTTTGAAGTAGAAGGTTCAAACTCACATATCCACTAGTTGTAATAAAAAAGGACCAGTGTTTTAAATTGCTTTTACTTATAGCAAAATTGTTTTTAAATGGTTAAAGGCATTTCCTAAGCAATCTAATTCCTAAATAACATTAATAGGTCAACTATTTAAAACATAGATATAACAATTCAATAACATTTGTTTTAGAACATCGAGAGTTGATCATACATTTTTCAAATTAGCAAGACAAAAAGAAAGACAGAAATTTGTAGTACCAAAATGTAATAGAAGACTTCTTACAAGAATAAGACCTAATCATTACAAATAAAAACAGATGATTTCTAAACATGGGAAGAACCAAAGTAAAACAGCAGAGAAATACGTAGGCACCAAAACCAAAAGCGTTTTAGAAAAAAACAGATACCTATGGTGGGTATGGTGGTGACAATCTCTCCAAGCTTCAACTTATACAGAATGGTTGTTTTTCCAGCAGCATCAAGACCCACCATTAAAATCCTCATTTCCTTCTTCGCAAACAGCATCCTCACAAGCCGAGATATCGCCACTCCCATGGCTGCCGATCAAGATTTCAAACCAAAAAATTCACTGGTCGATATGAACACTACTTGGACGAATTCTTGTCCTTCGCAAGGGATAAGAGGAGGAAGAAGAGCGAACCCAAATGAAAGTTAGGTCGTTGAGTGGCTATAGCGTTTAGAGAACATTACATAAATAAAAGGCATTAAAAGGGGAAGGAATTCGATTCTGATAAGACTTGAGGAATAAAGGGACTGAGTTTTGCATGATTATTAATTTGTTGGTTTGCATTAACCATTTGCTTGCTGGAGATTCTTCAATTGCCCAGTAGCAATGGATCTCAAACGTACAAAGTATTATCAAAATTTTAGTGCTGCTTTTTTAAGCTACTTTTTATCGCACATTTATTTTGGCAAGTTACTTGGTGCTCATCATTTTGCAATTGAACTAAAAAGAAAATCAACCAAACTAATTAATCAGTTTTAACTTTTAACTATATTTAACGGTCAAAGTGGATACTATAGTATTGATTCCAATTGATTTGATTCGAATTTTTGCCTCAATTTCGTTGGTCATAGCTGAAGAAAACAACAATAAGTAAATGCATGATGATGACAGAATGGGGGAGAGTGGAACAAGAGATAACAATAACACATCATAACATAGAAATTCCCAAGCAAAACACATTCTGTCCAAAAAGGGGTTTGTTTCATTTAAGTATTCTAAGTAAGGGTCTTCAGCAATTCTAAGTCAAAAAACAGCTACATGAAACATTCTGAACAAACAGGTTGATCTTAGAATCATATCAGAGCTACTCTAGATACAGTGGCCAGCCAACTCGGGTAAATTTGACAACCATACTAGTTGAGGGGATTTGTGCAGCTATAAAAGAATGCTTTGGTTAGTAGGTCATAAGGGGTGACCCACTGCAATGAACATCAGAAGCATCAGATACCCTCTGCCTGGGAGACAAAGTTGTTATGCCAGCAACATCTACATCAAAATTGATAATACTTTTTCTCTTCTGGGTTTCTAGAGTTAGTTTCTCATCAGAAATTTCAGCAATTGGACTCAAAAGACTGATTGGTTCGTTCTTGTGAACGGACACCATGGCTTGAGCTTCTGCCACCACTGATACATCATCATCTACAGCATACAGTATCTTCCTTATAGCTCCTACAACCTGAAACGAAAGGAGATAGAAATGCTCAAGTTCATGGTGTTTGAAATTCTAGTAGACCAAAGAAAATGCAGATAGAAAACAGAGAGTTTCAGAAAAAAGTACAGGCAAACTTTCAATCTCTGGACTCTGGCAGAGTATCTCAATATCCCTTAGCTTTGCAAAGTAGAAATCCCTCTCTTTCTCAAGGCTGTCGATCGACAGTTTCAATGTTGTGATCTGCATTTTACATTAGTAAGTATATATATATACTTTCCAGTTTCTATTCATCTATATAAGAAATTTACTCAGCTTCAGAAAATACCTGTTCATCATATGCAGTCAATCCTCCATTTGATGAAGGTTTTAAAACATTTGCTGCCTGATTTCCAGAGTTCACTGGCGCCTCATTTCTCCGAGCATTTTGCGAGACCTGAGCCCTGGATGCAGCAGCTGTTGAACCTTTTGCAGAAGAATGTGATGTGGTGTTCTTTTTGCTTGCGTCCTTTCCTCCCTTGGCAGCTTCTCTCCTTTCCAAAGCATTATAACTAACAAGAGAAACAAAAACGGAACTATGGTAGTGTATAATTCAACAATCTAATAACTTCTTTAGGATCATCACTTTCCAAACATTTGATGCTGATCATTGTGAATTTACATTGTTCAAATCATAAAATATTTGCAGGTTAGATCCAATAGGGTCGGATTTAGTAATTATGAGTTAAAAGCAGGATGTTTACAACAAAGTAATACTGGTAATTGAACTTTGCAGCAGGTAGTAGACAAGATTACCTCTGCAAAACGCCTCCATTAGCAGAATCACAATAACGTTTCATCCACTGCATGAACTCCAGATTGTCAAGGGGCCTTCCTTTCACAAGCTTACTCACCTCGATATGCTACAACATTTCAAAGCAACCAGTAACTAAATATAGATCAAGTACACAGCAGATGTAAAGAACCCAATAAAAAATGCCAATCAGTTAAGAATATTTCTTAAAGAAACAGAATGAATCTATGAAGTTGTAAGAATAATAGATAAAAACAAAGGGCGCTATTAAAAAAGATACCTTGGTGATCTTTAATTTGTTGAACACATCTTGGAGGACCTTATAATTCTGGATCATTTCGTACTCGCTCTTTGCGTCAAAATTGACCTTGTGCATCGGCACCATCCCTGGGTGAGCAGCATCCATCAATTGGCAATGAACCGCACCAGAGCATGCCTACAATTCAAGAATCCAAAATAAGGGTAATAAGAATAAGGGTCAAATAAACAAAATTTCCAAAAATCTCGAAACAAAGAAGAATAAAGAAAGATCGAAATTAGGGGCTTCAGGAGAAACCTCCTCGACTTTGGAAAGATTAAGGTGAAGAGTGGAGTTGATCCATGCGAGGATCTCCGATCTTCCAACGAAATAAGCAGAATCCATCATCCCAATGTTTGTCGCCATTTCTGAATCTCCCAACAGAAATTCGTCGGAGTTTGTCACCGGCTCTGAAACTAATTCTCTCTCTGAGTGGCGTTGGAGCGCGAGGACGATCGAACTGGGTCGGTTGCCAACGGCTCTCTGTGGAGAGGAATTTAAAAAAGGAGGAGGAGCGGGATTTCCAATAATTCAAAATCAAACGTCACGTCGTCCGGAACGGCCGCCCCACCTTTACATGAGCTGGCTATTGGGCCCTTCTACTCCACCAAAAAACATTAGTTTGGCCCAGCCCATTAACATGTATTATTTTTATATACTAGAGAATTTTTTTTGGAAATTAATTTATCGTCATATTTTAATTATTATTATATTTTTCAAGAAAAATTATTACTATTATTATCATCCTCTCGAAAAAATATTTATTATTATTATTATTATTATCACCTCGAAAAAATGTACTATTATTATTTGTTTAGACTAGAAATTTTAGTTTTTTTTTAAGCAAAATTTTAGCTAAATTTCAACTATCAATTGATTTGATTTTTAAATATATAAATAAATAAATAACCAAAAAAAAAATATAAAAACCTCATGGTTTTGTAACTTCTCAAGTTAGTACAAGTTTATAATTGATTTTGAAATAATTATAAATCATTTTTGTCAGGTATAAAACTTTAAAATCATCCCAATACACACATTTTCAAAATCAATTTTACTATTTTAAATGTATTTTTCTTACCATTAAAATATTAAAAGCCTTTTTTATTAGTAATTTTGAAAATGATCATTTAATTTAAAGCAGTTCAAAATTGCTCCTAAACGAGTACATTCTGTTACTGAAAAGTTTAATCAAGGGCAGTATCAAACGAATCACTTCAAAGTAATTTTTTTCGATTTTTTTTTTTAGGAATAAGTAATTTATAATTTTACATTGCAGTAATTAGAATTTTTACATTGCAGATCATCGCTATTTTAATATGAAAGTGATTCTCATAATGAAAAAAAGTGACTCCCATATAAATGTACATTTTATGAAACTAAGAAGGAAAAATTTTAAAGCTTCACAGAGATTTATTAATCCGTGACCAACTTCAGAAACCAAACCTGTTCCCCATTTAAATTTATCAACGGTTTCTTCTTCGTCCGACAAACCTGTAGGAGCTGAACCGATTAAGATCAACAATTGCAGATTCTCCATCCAAAATAAGTTCAGCCATGGCTGCCCCAGTTGCAGGCCCATTCAAAATTCCCCAACAACTGTGTCCAGTCGCCACATAATACCCGCTCACAGCCGGAAGCTTCCCGATCACCGGCAAATCATCATCCGTACACGGCAAGATGCAAGCCTGCTCCGCCTTCAATTCTGCCTCCCCTTCCCCCAATCGGCTTGACACAGTCTTCGCTACTCTCTTTAGAACGCTTATCGATTCCGGATTGGCCGTAATCTCCTCTGGATCCTCCGGCACCTCCGCCACCGCCGACATCCCGCACAAATATACCTCCCCTTCCACCAACATCAAACCCATTTGCATTCAAAATCAGAATCCCACAAAAACACTGAATTAAAAATTCGAAAGCAGAAAACAAGCTCACCAGTGGGACGAGGATACACCTCTGGGTCTAAAGGTTTTCCACCCTGAGCCGGATAGTAACCTAGAAACAGAGCATGCGGAGTTATGGCTTCTGGCTCTTTAGGTTCCAAGATTATACTGTGTGCTTTCAGGCCATACACTCTGAACAGCGACGATAGTGCCTCGAACTTCCCAGACCATGGTCCCAACGCCAGAACCACCGCATCGGCGTTAATTACTCGGCCGTCCTCAAGCACCGCCGATTTAACTCTGCCACCCTCCAATGTAACCGTCTCCAATTTCCCGATCACAACCTCCACGCCGTACTTCTCCATTGCATTGGATAGGAGGGTCCGAGTGAAGAGCTGTGGGTGAACTTGTGCCGTTGTGCCGGTGTTTCCGATCGTTCTCGTATTCCGAACTGGACCATCGACCCACGGAGGCACGACGGAATCGTCGGTGGATTTGGAGGTGGAGGTAGAGGAAGTGGGAGAGTTCTGCGATTCCGAAATCGTAAGGCTGAGAGTGGTTAGGGCTCTATAGCCGTACGATTTAGGGCCATCGAGCTCCTGTGAGAGCGAGCGGTGGAGATTAAAGCTTGCGCGAGCGAGGGCGGATAAAGGTCCACCATCGCACCAATCGAGGGCGAGGAAGCCGCCGGCCTTGCCCGAGGCGGCGCATGCGACAGCGGATTTCTCTACGAGAGTAACTGCCGCCCCTTTCTTGGCTAAGAAGTAAGCGGTGCAGACTCCGATCACCCCGCCACCGCAAACCACTACTTTTTTCTTTTCCCGGGCAGTATCCATGGACGACAGTGATCTTACCGGAGAAGAGAAGGATCGAATCAATGTGAGGGTGGAAGGTCTAGAGTTTGGGATGTATCGAAGAAATGGAGAGAGCGATGAAACCGATAGTGTCCTAGCCATTTCCGCCGATACTTCCCACCCAAATTATTGTCTTGGGCCGACGAGTGGTCCACTCATGAAGTGTGGGGTTCAGAACTTGGGCCATATTTCGGCCCACACAGAATCCCAGAAGCCCTTCTTTAAAGGCCCAAAAGAACCCAAACTGAAACTCCATTCTAACCCTATCCTCGATGATCATGCTAATTTTTTTATATATTTTTTTAAATTAGTGAGATAGAGAGATTTAAACGTCTGACTCCAAATTATGGCTGCATTATACTCACTATCATAGTAAAAAAAAAATGAATTATTACACTTGACATCAAATGGTAGATTGGTCAATTAGAAATTTAAATATATAAATAGATTATAACCTTCAAATTCAAAATATTTGGTACAAATACCTATTACAAAAATTTGATAAAGTATTAGAATTAAATAAGTATAAGAAATAATTTATTGACCAAAATTCAAACTATAAAACTAAATAGACACAATATAAAAATTATATATATATACCATTAATACACACACTCTGTAGATTGTTTGGAGCATTGAAACAAAAACTCAATCATTCCTCTTATCTTCCAATATATTCTTTTTATAAATGACATGCTAATTTAGAATAATGGAATTAAAATTTCAAAGTACAAATCCACCTTTTTTTTTTTTTTTTGGGACCTTTTTAACTTTTTAAAAAACATTCCAAAACAGCAATGGAAAACAAAATTTCATAACAATTACCAAAAAAGACCTTTTGAAAATAGAGGAAATAAGTGACATGATTGTGCAGGGGAAAACATCACACTGACCACTAATTCCCATTTGGATAGGAAGAATTCTCATGCTAACAATTCAAAGTGGATTTTAATACTAAAAGTCTAAAAGGTGTTTTTTCAATGGAAAATACAATGAATAAGCCTTTTTGGTATTTGAAGATTCAATGCATAATTCACTATATAATTACGTCAATTAAACTCCTAAATTTTCATAAATGAATCAAATTAGACTTTTAGTCAAAATTCTCAGTAAGAATTGTCCATGCATTTATTCTAATAATTCATTTTGTAAAACTAACATTTGAAGAAGTCTACACATGTGTAAGAATTAATGCATGGATGATTTCCAAAGGATAATCGTAATGAAGAGTCTAAATTGATTGACTTGTGAAAATTTAGAAGTTTAATTAAATCAAATTATATGTGTTCACACGAAAATGGAACAAAATTTGGAAGAGGGTATAGATGAATACATTTGCGAAATTTTAGAATTTAAATTAATATAATTATTAATTAATGATTTTAATTGATACCACCACCAAAATTTAAAGATACTTGTCCTAAAATATATATTGAAATTGGGAAGGGATTTCGAATCAATAATTGAAAAGTAAAGGGGGGAACAAAGGGTAACAAAAAGTGGAGAGACTCAGAAAAGGCAACAGTTCATAAGAGTAGTAAGAGGAGGAAGAAGACAAAGGATGGAGAGTTATTGGAAGGCAGAGAGCGTATTTGTTTGCTTCCATTCACATTAGACATAGTCACATACACATACACAAAAACAAAACAATCAAAATTCTAAACAATGCCTTATCTGCTGAGCTTAAATAATATTATTATTGTGTTTTTTGGGTCTTTAATTTGGTTGATCTGAAAATTAATGCAAATAAGATAGTGACTTGCTACCACCTAATGAGTGGGCATAAGAAGAGAAGAGAAGAGAAAAAGAAATGGGGCACATTCCACTACTCTTTCTTCCCAATTCCACTTTCTCAATCTGCATTTCATGGCTTGGAGCAGCTTTTAATTAATTGAATCAAAGCTTTTGTTTTTTTTAGGCCCAATACCTACTTGTATTTTGATTTGGAACTAAATTAGATGATTTTTGTTTACTTGATTCTGGTTTGATTTTCAATTTTGAATATTACCAATTTACTCTCATCGATAGAGAACATAAGACTCAAACAAATCAAAGTAGGTTGTGTTTGGATCTAACGAAATAAGTCAAAAATTAAAAAAAATATGAGATAAGATAAGATTTAATCCTAGCTTGTTTGGGATCTAGAGAAAACGCATATCTACTAGTATTAATATAAACTCTAGATTAAAGCCTCTATAACTATATCATTATAGCTCCACTAATTCATGAGGAATATGATCTCCTCAAATATTCTGAAAAGAATCTCCACCATATTCCTGTGAAATTTTATGAACAATTTTTGCGAGAATGAAATATTAAATGGATGGCAAGGATGAGGATGGAAAAAATGATTATCGTTTCTACCTACCTTATTTGAATGCTTTGAATTTGTCATCAGACGTTTCGAATAACCAACTATTTTAATTTTTTTTTTAAAAAAATTGATATAATTCCTATTTGCGTTATTTAAGATTTTGGTCCTAAAGTTAAATAAGTGCGCTATATAAACTCTTTAACTCTAGAAGCATATCTTATTCTGTAATTTGAATTTTTTTTCTCTAGTAATAAACTTGTTCTCTCCCTCTACCTGTAGAGAAAGCTAACACACTGTGAGTGAACCACATGTAAATTTCTATGTCGATTCTCTATTTTTTACTCTATTTTTTATTTATTTATCTTTGATTGTCAATTCCTTAACATAACTTATGAGCATCGTTATAAATCGTATGATGAACTGAACTAATTAAGTTATATATAGCTAATAGCTAAGTTATATTTTTAAATTGGACATTAGGAATTAGCAAATGTTGGTTATCTCTAGCAAAATGCAACCTTTGATTGAGTTGATGATGGAAAAAAGTCCCCCCATGTTTGGAGGTGAGTTGAGGCAAAAAGAAAACAACACAATTGAGAAATAAAAATCCCATCCTCCTATCCTCCTATCCTCCCACCCTTCATTCAAATATCCTAATTAACCATAAGCTTAGACTTTCCTTTATAAAAGTGCGTTTTTATCAAACTTTTACCTAAATTTAAATTATTAAGCGTGATCTCCAATTAGCTACCCTACTTACCCCTACTTATTAATGCCTACTAATATCATTTTTAATATATAAATAACATTTATTTTAAAAAAAAAATAGAAAATGTTACTTAATTACTTACCCACCCACAAACTCTTTTTAAAAAAAATAAGATTTAAAGTTATGCATGGAATATTTTTTTAAAAAAAAATAATAATGGTAAAAGCAACTTAAGGGGAAAAGATTATAAGTATATATGTGACAAAATAATGGCTTACAACTCCAAAGTTTGTAATAATAAAAGGGAAGATTTCCAAATTGCATGCATAATATATGGCTATGTTTAGTTGAATTTAACACCAAGTTGGGTTTGCTAGTGGGAGACTTATTGATTAGGTTCTTATAGCAATCAATTAATGAACCCTCTTAGTTAAAAGGAAATTGCATTAGTGGAGATATTGTCTAAATTGAATATTCTTCTTCTGTTTTGCATTTGAAAGTTTTTTTCTTTTTCTTTTTCTTTTTTTTTCTTCTATCATACATTTAAGAGATTTTGTGTATAGTCAATAATGGAGATGTCATTATCTCCTTTTTTTAAAAAAAATAATAAAAAATGAATAAAATTTCAGGTATTTTCTCACAACAGAGAAGAAATGCAATATTCTTTAACTACCCACTTAGTTAATGATCGTTATTATTGAATTTATTAATGTTGTTAAATTAATTTCAAAAGATTGATCATGCACTTCAAACAACCTATCAAGCAAACCTTTTAAACCCTATTTAATAATGGTTTTGTTTTTTGTTTTTATCTTCTATATTTCTCATAATAATAATCATTGTTTTAATTATACTTACGTGTTCCCTTCTATTAAAAAATATATATATATATATATCTTATTGTCTAGGTTTGTATTGTAGGTGTAATTATAACATTACTATAATTGGATCTATTTGCTGATTAAAAAGTGAAATAAATTTAATATATCAATTCTTTTAAAAAAAAACAATTAAAATATTAGATTGTCGTCTTCCTTTATTGGTAGAGTCGGAAGTTCTTGAAATTGTTTCTCTACTAAACAACGAGTCAACTAATCTTAGAAGATTTCAAACGTGGTTGACGAAATCAAAAGACTTGCTCGATAATGAAGAGCAATCTCGTTCGCCTATTTCCAAGGTCGAACAACCTCGTACCACATCGCGTTGCTCGTGAAGCATCATCTAATATTGTTTTTAATTTTTATTGATCAAAATCTCTCTTCTTCTTTTGAAGAGCTCCATGTCTTTTGAGATTCTATTTTTCCTTGTGGTTGTTGGATGTTATTAATTCTGACTAGAATAGTTTTTTTTTTTTTTTTCTCTTTTGTGCTCCTCTTTTTTATAATATTTTTTTTAAAAAAATCATTAATATATCAATTAAATAATGTCTGTGAAAAAGTTTGGAAAAGAATCTGATTATATATACACATATGAGGAAAATAAAGGTTAGAAAAATAAATCTATAGAGATTTGTGCAAAAACATATAAAATTGTGTGAATCAACACTAATAAATAGGTCCATTATGGCTCCTCCTACTCATAGCCTCTCACCCAATCACATATGCTTAATCACCAAAAAGTAAATGCGTTACAGCTAGCGAATCACATGACGTGGCCTTCCCATGCTTATCTCTTTCACTATTTTCCTTAAATATATCTCTTTTATAATAATATAACTCGTCTTTTTTATTTTCCTTCTTAATTGCTTCTTTTTTTAAAAAAAAACATCTTTTAATTTTCTTATGATGCCTTCTTCAAAATAAATTGAGACTTTCAAAAGTTTTGAACTTTTTTTCTCGTACAATTAAATTTTTTAAAGAAAAAAAAATTAAATCTTGCTCCTCGTGTATTCAAATTTTTAAAAATATGTATTTTTTAGGAGTAAATTTTAAGGAAATGTTAATTTAAATTTTTTTATTTTTTGAAAATTTCAAATAATGCTTTGAATTGTAAAAATATTTTTGGACTATATATAAAATTAAGTAGAATCTATTTTTAGAATAAGGGTACTTATAAAAAGGCCAACTAAAATACATTAATTAGATCCATAGCCCACATATTTGTTGTTTGTAAAAATAATAAAAATGAAGCTCGTCCCACATATAAAAGATGTAAAATATCGCAAATACTCTCGTTATTGATATACACTTGATACACTTGACTGATATACTTGATATATTTGATAATGATGCGTTTGATTGATATACTTGAACTATTGATAAATGTGTCAATCATTCACTCGTTTATTTTGTTGATAAACTTGATACACTTGACTGATATACTTAATAACGATACACTTGGCTGATATACCGCTGATAAACTTGATAATGATGCACTATTTTATAATGTTGATACACTTGACTGATATACTGTTAATAAATTTGATAATGATGCACTTGACTAAGTTGGTATACTATATAATGATACACTTAGATTTTAAAAAATAAAAAACAAAAACACTGAACTTATTTTTCTTCGCAGTAACATACTCTCTCCCTCTCCCCTACCATCTCTCTTTCACCAACTAGCAGGTTTCCACACTATCGGCCTCTGTCCACCTTTCCATCTTATATTTATAAAATATTAAATATGAATGGCACACCTACAAAATAGCCTATTAAAATTCTCTATAGTAATTTTCTTTTAAAATACTATAATAGATTTATTTAAATCTTAAATTTGTTCAATAAATTTATTATGACTCGTTATATTTAAGTTTGACAAGTTTTACTAAAAGTTATGTCTAAACTAAACTATTGGATTAAAATATAGTTTCTCAAAAAGAAAAGAAAAATTACAACGCAGCATTCTAATTTTATTTATTAAAATAGTGAGGCACACATTTCGACATTTATGTACAATTTTTTTTTTCTTTTTATGTTAAATTATACCAAATGCTTTGAGCTGCGAGGTAGACATTAAAATTTTTTATTTTTACCCTTCAATTTTGAAATTTGTTTAAACAATTTTTAATATTTTAAAAATAGTTTTGGTAAAAATAAAATATGAAATTAACGTGGTAATTTATCTAAATAAAAAATAGAAAATATATGTGATATTATTTATAGCTACATATAAGATAATTAAAATCGTTGTTATCATTTATTTTATTCCAAAAGATAAACTAAAATCATGCATGTAACCAAGTAATACATAACACTTACTACATCAATTTACATGAATGATATTGTAAATGATGTCACATATACTTTTCAATTTTTATGCATTAGCCGTCGTTTCAATTCACATCTTAGTTCAATGAAAGAAAATGACTTTCTAGAGATATTTTTTAGAACACACTTTAACGTAACGTTCAAGAATAAAAAATATTTTAAAAAGATCTAGATGCAAAATTGAAACCTACCACATTCAAAAATATTTCGAATAGTGTAATCTAATTTTTAAAAGACGAGTCTAAGAAAAATACCGTCTTATTGAATAGACAACAACATCGGTGCACTTGCCACTAAGTTTTTGAATGTGTTAGTTTTTTTTAATAAGTGAGAGGTCTCTCTCGTCTCTCCTTTAATTTCCCCAAAGTCATAAAAAATTTGGTTGGTGCTTAGTTAGCAAGTTAAGTATTGGCGTAGTTCTAATAGTCAATCCTAATGCAATGGATTACATAGGGAAGTTTTCAATAGCATTGATGTATAAATATCTCATTAGATATAATTTGCAACCACATCAACGCCATTTAAAACTAATAAAGAGACTTGTTTATATTAATATAAAAATAAAGGTGTAAATACAGAGGATAGATACTCACGAAGTACTAGCCCAATGGTAAATCGATCTTCCAACTCCCTCCAAACTCAAGTTCAAGCTTCACTCTTTACTTTTTTTTTTTTTTTAGATTATTTTTACTAAATTATAAAGCGTCAACAAAATTTTTAAATCAGCACAAAGAGACTCACCTCTCCATCTTCTTCAGCTCGATTGTTTGATGTGTTCGAAATTGACAAAATGAACCAAAAAATTTAAACTAATAAATTATGATAAATTTAATTATATCAACACTTCATATTAATACTATAATATTTTTAGTAGATCTTATATGCAAGGTAAAATTTAAACGTAAGCAATAACTTCTTAAATTCAATTATACACATGTTATATAATTTCATGTTTTTATTGACTTTGCTATTTTTCTAGTAACTTTTTAAATTGTCAATTAAAATATTTCCCGTTATGATATGTATAATATCTAACTTCATCTTTCCTACCTTACAAAATTACGAATCTATCCATAAATCTTATTTTTTAACTTTTTCATGTTAACTTTTACAAATTATTGACTTATAAATAAAATATATATATATAAATTCAAGTTTTTCATTCGTTTGTATAAGTCAAGATAAATTGTACAAATTCAACATTTTTAATGTGAGAGAAAATCATATGTATCCAAACGTACATTTAAAGATCATGATCAAATCAAATATTCTCAATACTTTTACACATCCAACCTTATCGAGTTCATCAGCAAAATATTATCATGACTTTTACAAAACTACCCATTAAAATCTAAATTCTAACATTGAATGAAGAAATAAAGTGTAACAAAAATTACGAAGGAGCTATACTTATGCAAAGCTGCACCAGCTTGACCAAATTTAAAGATATTTCAATCAAAACGATGTCATTTGTTTATCTAGATTTAGAATTACAATCTGACGTTTAGAATGAAAAAAAAAAAAAAAAAAAAGATATCACATTTTTTAAACAACCTCACAATTTCATAACATATATTAGTTACTCTTCTCATTGTCTTTATTGCCATCATACAAAACTCATCAATTGTCATCCTAAACAACCGCCATCATATATAAAAGATGGAAGAATAGTTGATGGCAGTTCATAATCGCCATCAAAGGTAAATCGTCCTTGTATCCTAAGATGACGCTGAATATAAAGGTAGTTTGTAATCCATCATCATATGTATACAATGGCAGTGTAAAACTGACATCTATCACTAAAATTGTTGTAGTGTCAATTGATTTTGAGAAGGGATCTCATATTTTTTTTTTTAATATTGTATTAGAGCACATGAAGTACATAAATGAATATTCAGTAAAAAAAAAAAAAAAAAAAAAGACTATTGCTAATTAATTTTGAGATGGAAGTTTCCATTTATTGAATAATAATATCAAAATTTTAAATAAATTTTTATTTAAACGTGGGTGCACAAATAATTAAAGGAGCTCTAGAAAGATAATGGAGATTATTTGTTTGATTTTTTTTTTTAAAGAAATAATGGAGATGTCTTAGTTATGGAATGAAAAAAAAGTGTATTCCACATGGTAGATTAAATATGAAGAAAAGCATATAAATGTTACTTTCATAAAAGTAAAATCGTTTAATTTATTGTAAACGATAAATGTGACGTGATTGTATAATTTAATATGATGAAGTTGGCTGTTATTTTCTCATTTGACAAAATGTTGTGAGCTGAAATTTTCAAACCCAATGAGAAGCTTCTACAATTTACCATTTGGTTGGTTCTCTTTGACGGTCTTAGCTAATGAAAAAGTGTAGAAACTGACAAAAGTAAGCAACCATAATGGGTTTTATTTCATAATTTAATAATATTTGGAATTTTATGAATGCCGTCGTATTCTTTCCTGCAACTTGATGCAACGATACTCTATTATTTTAAATTATATTTATATGACTAGAAAAAAAAAATTTAATGTGCACATTCAAAGAAATTAAGGGTAGTATATGTTTTCCTTTTTTTTTTCTTTTAATTTTTAAACATGGAATTCAATATAAAAAATGAATGGTGATTTGAACTTAATTACAACTCTATAAAAAGGGTAAAATATATTAATTATAGGCTCTATCCCTTGTATAAAATTAAAGTTATAAATCAAAATAGAGTCAACACAAATACAGCTCGATGGTTAAGAGATTAGAGACTTGAATTTTCAATCACATATATTTTGTTTTCAATAAAAAAAAAAACACATATTGTATATAGCTTTTAACTTTTTATTTAGCTACAACGAGATTTTAGTACCTGCAACATTTAAAATTTACCTCAATTGAATTCAATCTCTATACAATTATCATGATTTCTATATATTTCCTAACATTTTGTATAAATTACATTTTTTATTCATGAAATTTAGAATTTATATCAAATTAATTGGTCCATAAGTTTCAAAAGTGAACAACCAATTCTTTAACATTTCATAAACGTTCAATTTTCATCTTTGGTTTAATGACACTATCAAAGCATGTGTAAGTTGAATATAGTTCAATAAATAAGATGTCAATTACTATTTTAAAAGTTAATAATTTAATTTTCTATTATGAATTAAAGAATATATGCATACTCATTTGATACTGAATTATATATATATATATACACATTTAAAATAATTACTTTTTATATATAAATGATTCATGAATTAAGTGAGGGAGACGTAAAATTTATAACGTGGCGAAAGAGAAAAAGGGTGAAACGCACCGTCGAAGGTTATGTTTGAAACATCGAACCGAACAATCAGGGCAAAGGAGTAAAATTTGGTTGGAAAGTTAATATTTATATTATTTTAATGGTTCCAGGAAAGCCAAATAAAATAAACGTGCTATATTGCTGGTCCCCACTCCCCCACATAATTTTCTACGTCATCTTATTGGAAGATGTGGAAATACAATGGACCCACCACCGTCTTCAAATTATTTTTGTTTTTTTTGTTTTTTTTTATAAAAAAAAAGTCAAACGGTTTTGCTTGCCAATACCGACCTCCGTACATGTGCGACGAAACCTCCTCCACCGTTCCCTTCCCACGTGCCATTTCTCTTTCTCCTCTTACCGACCAAATATTCCAAATCTTATGCGTATTAAAAAATACTTAAATCTTCTAAACACAAATATATATGTAGCTAACCAATTAATAAATTCAATTAGCAATTGCATGTCATTGCTAGTCAATAATAATGATTTTTTTATTATTATTTTTGAAATGGAATAAAATTTTATTAAGAATCGGATAGGGCATCTTAAGAGGCAATATCTAAGGCGGCCCAAAATAGAAAATTGCAAGTCTGAGTGGAAGAAAATAGAAAAAATATCAATTTGTATACAGTGTTGTATAAATTAAAATTCCCAAACTAATAGAGAAAATATTGTCTCGTGCCTCTAAATTTTGAGATTGTAAAAATTAAAATTCCAAATTAATAAATATATCATTTTAAATTTTAAATTTTTTTTTGTAAGTGTATCAATTTACATCATTTATCTTCTATTTAAAAAAACACCGTGAGATTTCTGATTGCGTCTTAATTAAATCCTTAATTTTTCATAAGTGTATCAATTTAGGCTCTTAGTTAGAAGTTTTCTTGAGAGTCGTCGATACATCAATTCTAATAATCCATTTCTTAAATCGACATTCACAAGACATGTGTAGGAATTGATGCATGGATAATTCGTAAAGATAATCATAATAAAGGGTCTAAGATGATTTACCTAGGAAAGTTAAAAGTTTAAAGATATAAATTAATATTTTACCTTTTTGTTTTTAAAGAGAATTACAATTCATTAATATTTTTTATTGATTGAACTTAGTTTGTTTTGGATTCACGATAAAAGAAAGTACATTTAGTTTAGAAGCAAATAAATAGTTGGCCATAATTTTAACACTATGATATTTTAAATTGGAAATATGGAATTTAGGTACAAACATTTTTTCCGAATGTAGCTCGTGTTTCGTTTTATACAACTAAATGTAAATGAGGTATTTTTTTAGATCTATATCAATCTATATTGTTATAGGTAATTTTAGATTTAAAGTATAAATCTAAAAAAAACGAAAATGAAAAATAAAGATAAAACCTGGTAAAACAGCTGATTAATGTCAACCAAAGAAAAAACAATAAAAGTTCGGGCTCCGAAACATAACTCGAGACCCGATCAAGCCATGGGAAAGTGGGCCAAAAGCTCTATTGCTTGCCTCAACATTAGTGGTTGACTTTTCACTTAAGAGGAGTGCCCAAGAATCCATTGATTTTAATCCAGATGGAAAATGAAAAATATTAGGTCAATTCTCATATAATTAAATACCTTATTTTTATTTTTAAAAGGCAACTTTTTTCTTCCCTGAAACTCCTGTTACACTCTTGAAATCTTCATCTAATTTAAGCATTGAAGTCTTGTGTTGTAAATAACACACCGATGTGTAATTTTTTATATTGTGTAGGCCATCTTATTTTTAAAATTATTTTTACTTTTAATTTTAAAGTACGTGTAGACAGAGTGTGAATTTCTTTCCCCATTTTATATATATGCCCATATAATTTTGAAAACCAACAAATTGATGGAATGCACAAACTTATGAAATTTGTACTAAGTGTAATATAAAATTCTAATAATAAGAATCAATACAGTCTTTTATTTTTATAGAAAAATAACTCAAAACTAAATGGAATGTTTAGAAAGGTTCAAATGAAGTAAATACAAAAATACAAAAAATAATAAGATAAGAAGCACATGTGTGGTGGTGGTGGTTGATGGCTGTTTGAGATCCGAGAGAGATAATTGCACGATTTATTATATTATATTTGATTAGGAAAAAGAAAAAATATATTACAAAAAATATTTCCCCTGCCAAATGCCAAACATATCCCTGGTAGTTGGAATTACTTTATTGTCCTCGTGGGCAAGGCAACCAAATAAAAATGGCAAGCGTGTTGCTATGCCGCCTTAGAGGGCGCAAAGCCGCACGTGGGTACTCTGTACGGTTGAACAGAACACGTGAGAGAGTTGTTAAGAAGCACGTGTCAAGGCAAATAGATAACAATTTTTTTTTTAAAAAAAAAAAAAAAATGGTAAAGGGAAAGTGCTGGGTTCAGTAGTTAGGACGTTTTCCAGCTGTCTTGCCCCCTTATTACCATTACAAAACTAATTACTTGGATTCTCCGCATCTCTTTTTTGCCTTTGTACCTTACCGGTCCTTTCTTTTTTAGGCCCCTCAAATTATTCATATTATTTTTTAGGGCACATCCTTTTTCTTTTAAATCAAATCTTTTGTTTTATACTTTATTTTTCTTATGTTTACGGGATAATTTTGAAAACACATCACCTACTTTACGCATTTATAAATACACTTTTCTTTTGCAACACTATATATCGCTATTTAAACTCAAATTTAGTATTTTTGTCGATCATAACAGTATGCTGCACCATCATTTTTTTCCCTTCATTTACGTCTGATAATTATTTAATTTTTATTTTAAAAAATGTGCTTGTTTTTTTACCATTTTTTAATTATAGTTTTCATCTTTTAATTTAGCTAAATTTCAAAACAAAAACAAGTTTATAAGCACTACTTCAAAACTTATTTAATAACCACTTGATTTTTATTTTTTTGTTTTTGAAAATCAAGCCTAAAACACTCCTAAATTTGTTATATACTTTTTATTAATGTTTCTAAAAACCAAATCATATTTTGAATACTAAAAAAGAGTTGTTTTTAAAAAGTTGTTGTTTTCTTTTTAGAAATTAGCTAAGAATTTCAACTATTATACTTAGGAAATATGCAAACCATGGTAAGAAATTGAGAAAAAATAGACTTAACTTTCAAAAACAAAAATGATTACCAAACAAGACCTTGAAAACATTGGTAAAAAGTAGATAACAAATCTTGGAGGGTTTAGACTTTATTTTCAAAAATAAAACCAAATCAAAATTTGAGAACTAAAAAAAGTAGTTTTAGTTTTTATAAGTTAACTGAGAATTTCAACTATTGTATTTAAGAAATAAGTAAACCATTGTAAGAAATTTAGATAAAATAAAATTAATTTTCGATAACCAAAAATCAAAAATAAAAATGGTTACCAATCGAAACCCTAATAAACAATTAAACAAAAAATAATAATAATCGGAGGAAATAATGTTTGTGAGCTAAATTTTTAAAAAACTAATTGTTTATCAAATGTGCTTTAATTTTGGAAAATTACTACAAACAGAAAACATACAAAATTATTTGTCGCAGTGTATCGTTGATAGATAGTAAATTTTTTTTATATTTATAAATACTTTGACTTATTTTTCTATATTTGAAAACAATATTTTAATTTTTATAATTATATTGATATAAACATACCAATTGATTCGCTTATAAATACTAACTACTTAGTTCCCTTTTTTAAGTATGGTAACTATTTAGTTCCCTCCTTTTTTAGTACTCATAACTATTTAGTTCACTAGTAATAATTTGACGTGACACGTAGTACGAGAGTATAAATTAACTTATATCGTATGAATTTTTATTTTACAGTTGAATTGAATAGTTAACTAAATGGACCACCTAAATATAGTTTTGATATCGTAGGCAACTAAAATATTAAAAAGTAAAGAAGTGTGACTTTAAGTACTGGAACGAAGCATATTGCTTTTAATACCTATTACCAAGTCTTTTTTCTTTTTCCTTGTGATATTGTGTTGCAAATGCGTGTGAAATTTTTTGAAATATTTGATCCATAAATTAAAAATAAGTTAGACTCACGTTAATAAAAACAAATTAAATTAATTAACACACCACGATATTTTTCAACAAGCTAAACGGAAAAACATAACTTAAGTAGTTAAATTGAAACATTATAGCTATTTTATGAATTGAAGGTTTAAATCTCTACCATTTTATTTGGATATATAAAATATAAAATACTAAATAAAAAAAAACATTTTAATTTTATATGAGGATTGTAGCTTAGGTAATTGTCATTAAATTATGTAAATGACTAAGTCCGTAGGCTTATATAAAAATAAAATTAAAATTAAAATAGTAAAAATAGTGAAAATATACTAACCAATGTATGACAAAAATAACAAAAAAAAAAAAAAAAAAAAAAAAAAAAGCGGTTATAGTACAACTAACATATAATATGTATTAGCAATTATGAATTATGTGATTCAAATCTCGCACCGTCGAACCCTTGTTGTATTAAAAAAAACATAATACACGACAAAAATTATAATTTAATTAAAATGCACATCTCTATTAATAATTGTTATCAAATATATAAGAATAAACTAAAATATTTATAAATATAGCAAAATTTTACTATTTATATGTGATAGACCAGAATACAATACACAGATAGTAGTTTATTGCACATAAACGGTAAAATTTTATTATATTTATAAATATTTTTAACATTTTGTCATTTAAAATAATTTTTCTTTCTATTAAAAAAACAAAAAAAAAAAAAGAAAAAAGAAAAAAAGTGGTGTTGTTACCTACTGGAGGCCCGAGGGTCCCATTCACTTAATTACTTATATGTATGTTAGAATAATTACCTAAAATCTAATGTTCATCCAACCAAGCTGCTGTCGTTTCTCACTTGAAGGCAATCGGCACAAAATCTCAACGACAAATCGTCCTCTAGTCAAATGTATCCGCAAAATCAAATAATATATATTCAAAATATCAACATGCTAATATTCATTTTCTTTTCTTTTCTTTTCTTTTTTTCTCAGAAGGCCAATATTCATATTTACAATACTCTAAAAATATATTTATGATGATATTTTAATATAAATGAGGCTAGTTGTGGACAGTTTCTCTACACATTTTTTTCCCCTTCATCCTGTTTCATTTTCAAATAATTGTTCCGTCATTTTCTTCATTCATTTATCTTCATATTTTAGACAAAATATATATATATATATATATATATAAATAAATATCAATTCCTTTTTGTTAATTTCCTACACCACAAAACCAATCTTAGTAAAATTGCACAGTTTGATTGAGATGGCAAAAAAGGTGCTTTGAAATTTAACCAAAATATGTCTCTTTGATGTTATATTTGAATTTTCTTTTCCTAGAATGTTATTAATATTTTAATAATTGGACATATTGGTGGTGCTTGTTGGTATTGACATAAACTACCATATTGATTATTTACCTATAATTCTTAAACTATATTTTAAATTCAAGAGATAATATTGCCAACAATGAAAAAAAAGGTAAATTTACAAACATGCTCAATTTTGAGCTTTTGAGGTTAACATTCATAAATAATACAAAAGAGTAATTTAAAAAACTACAGACCAATTTTAAAATATTTTGAAAATGGTATCATAAAAGTTTTCTTCCTTTAATTGTTTTACTACCACTTAAAGCTATTTTTTCATAATGGTTTTTTTTTAAAAAGAAACGTATCCATAAAATTAAAAAAATAAAAATAAAAGTTAAACTACAAGTTTCATCATGAACTTTCAAACCCATGCTTGAAAGGTCGTTCTTAAATTTTAAAAAGTGTTTAATATATTCATAAAATTTGAATATTATGGCTACAACGTATTTGTATTTTAAAAATGTCTATTAGATCTTTGAATTTTCATTTTTGTGTATGATTTTGACATTTTACAAATTTTCAATTTTAACTCACAATTTGTATAAAGTTGAATTTTATGCCAAATAGGATGATTAAACTTTTAATTTAGTATCGATTAGGTTCAGAAAAAAAAAAAAATTGAAAGTTTAAAGACGTATCGCAAACTTCATGAAATTCAATGACTAGATAGGCACAAACTATAATTAGATATCTTTTTAAGGTTTAATAGGCACAACTTTCAACTAATATCCTATTGGATAATTATTAGGTTTTTTAAAATTTTGTTTCTCAAAATTTATTTATCATGGGTTATTACTTATTACAAACAAACATTTGAATTATTCTATACGTAAAAGAAAATAATAGTTAAATTCCAAAAACGCTAGTTAATATTATTTTTTAGTTACAAAAAATTATTTGGATTTTGAAAACACCGCAGATAATGAAATGAAAAAAAAAAAATCAATTATATAGAATTTGTAGTTATAAATTTATTTTTAGAAAAATAGTAATTTTTTTAGATTCAAATTAGAGACCTCTCAATTTTATTAGTTTATTAAACGAGAGTAATTAGGAAAATAAAAAGAAAAAGAAGGGGGTTGAGTGGAGGAAACAGTACCGTACAAAGAGGAGTAAAGGATAAAGGTAAAGTGTAAAGAGAGGGAAAGAAGGTAGAAAGATATTATCATCACCGGCGGGTGTCGGTGGGATAAAAAGTTGGGAAAGTTAGTTAAGTACGTGGACGCCGGAGAGTGGTGGAAGTGGCCAGGGCTTACAGCCTGTACTGACACAAATGCAGCAATAATTATTCGTTCCCCGATTCGGCGTCCGTAATTGTCGTTTTCTGCCACATCATCATATCTTTTTTCTTTTTTCTTTTTTAATTTAAAAATAATAATAAATTGCGTAGAAGAAAATGGTAAACAGGCTGGCAAAATCAGTCAAAGTGGGGAAGGAGAGTCAGAGACCTTCTTTCACCCACCCCTTCTTCTCTCTCTCTCTCTCTCTCTCCCATTTTTCTTCGCTCTCAAGTTTCTCTCATCTTACCCTCTTTGGCTCTTTCTATACATAAAATAACATTTTATAATCTATTTTTAAAAGTAGAGAAAAAAACAAGTAATCTTCACCTAATTTTTTTTAATTTGTCCACTAATTTTAATAAAAAAAAAATTAAAATATCTATAAACCAAAGTTCGAAATATCGAAGTCCTGATTTTACAGAAATATCGATATCGATAGAAATTTCAAAAAACTTTATGAAAATTGTTATAATTAGTTAATGAAACTATGATTATAACTGAGTTAGACTATAATTGACTATTTTTAATCATTATTTCTATAAAAGTAAGACAATATTTAGATGTGTCAATGCGAGAGTAGAAATTTTTAAAAAAATGGAAAAATAATTACAAAATTAAAGAACATAAAATATTTGCATATAAAATAATTGTAAATTATTTATTATAAAATGAAATGGATACAAAAATGAAAAATCATAGCATGAAACTAACATAACATAATATAATAAGGACAAAAAGATCATAACATTAAAATAAAAGGAGTGTAAAAAGTACAACATTAAACATAACACAACATAATGAAAAAAAAATAAGAAAAAGAAAACTCTAAAAGTAGATGGAGTTTGAGAGACGGCGAGAAGAATATTAAATACCATCGATGGAAATTTGGAAATTTTGAAAAATTTCAAGAAATTGGGAGAAAATAAAAAAATTTCCTTACTGAAATTTCGAACCTATCAAAATCTCGAAATTTTGATAGAAATTTTAAACTATGCCATAAACTCGTTAAAGTTTTGCACATTAAAATAAGTTTGACTAGTTGATTATTAAATATGTTAAAATTTATAATTTATTAAAGTGTAAAATAATTTTTTATACCGTGTTTGAAAAAAGAACTTATCGAGGAATAAAATTGATAACACTTTTTAAATTTTAAAGTTTGCAACACTTATACGACTAATTTAGTCTAATTTAGTCAAGTTTAAAATTTATGCCAATTTGATAGTTTTATTATTATTATTCTTATTTTCTTAGAAAGTAATAAGCATTTGAAAATAATATATATGATTTAACATTGTACTCCAATGACTTGATAAATATTATATTCGTCTTTTTCCAAAAACATTGACTTCAAAATTATATAAAATAACACTAATTCACGTAGACCAATAAAAATAATATAGTACTTACAAGAATAGTAGTATTCCACAGCATATAAAAGTTCATGATGAATCTCTCACGTTCTTGGAAAAATTGACATTCAACTAATTAAAAATATTAATTTTACATTTTACTGTTTATTCAGTTCAAGGTTGAACTATCTTTAAATTAAATTAAAAAAAAACATATTATTTAATAAATAATAATTGAATATAAAAATGCAAGTTAGAGCAGGAATACTATTGTTTTGGATCATACTCTTTATTTTAGGATGTTTTATTGAATATTATTATTTTTTTAGTCCATGAAAATAATATGTGGTTTTCGTCTTTTACTATTTTTGTTTTCATTTGGTTTATTATTTTGGAATAACTTTATAAAATAGGATTATAAGATATCATGATTTTCTTCTAAAATGCCTCAACGGTGGTTGTCCTCAAGTTTTTGCAATTTTTCTTGTCCACAAGAAATATTTATGCTAAGAATGAGATATTAACTTCAGCATAATTCAACTAAAAAAATATTATATATTTGTGTGAATTAAAAAAAAAAATACATAGAGCATTATAAAACTCACCACATAGAGGAGCAAAAAAAGGAGTAATTTGCTCTTGACTACTTAATTTATTGAGGTAAGAATAACACTTAACTGCTAAATGATATGTTTGCATAGTTCCATTTTTTTAAAAGAAGTAGACTTTGTTTGATAACAACCTCATTTTTTATTTTATATATTTAAAATTTATGACCGTTTTTGTCAAATTTTTTATTCCTAATTTTGAAAAAACACTCGAATTTAAAAACAAAAGCATGCTTTTGAATAATTATAATCTTGTTGGCTAACTATTTGATTTTTGATTATTTGTTATTAAAAAAAAGCTTATAAATACCACTTCCATCCCTCGATTTCCATGTGTTTTTTATGTACTATTTAGGAGTATTTTCAAAACTAAGCCAAATTTTAAAAACTAAAAAAAGTAGTTTTTATTTTTGAAAATTTGTTAAGAATTCAAATGTTTACGAATAAATATGAAAACTATGACTACGAAATTTAGAGAAAACAAGTACAAATTTAAAAAACAAAAAGTCAAATGGTTACAAAAACATTTTTTTTTTTAGTTTTCAAATGTTGACTTAGTTATTGAAAATATGAATAGAAAACAGATAACCAAACATTAAAACTTATGCAGGGACGTTTAGGTAAGAAAATGAGATGAGATGTGTTGACATATGAACTCAACTCATTATTTGGAGACCAACTTTGTGTGTCACCGACGTTTTATACCATGTCCACCAATAGTGCACTTAGCCCTCATCACTAGAGACCACTTCTGATGACTAACTTCGGTTACCACCTTCGACGCCCAACTTTGGCCACCGCTATTAATTGTCAACTCTAGTGACCTCCGCCGACTATTATTTTAAATTATGACTACTACAAATTTGAACTTTGCTGATACACAAATTTTTTGTTTTTGTTGGCACTCATGATCTAGTTTATTTTTAATTTGGTGACCAGCGACATCCTGTTAATTTTAGCAAAAAGTAACAAAGAAACAAATGTAAAACCACTAATATCAATCTGATTTAGTTTTGCACCAATTAACTATTAAATAAATTCGTCAAGATTCACAATTTTTTAAAAATAAAATAGATATAATATCATTTTTTCCCCAATGCAATCACATTTGTACTATACACATACTTTATGATTCACTTAAAGTATACAATATTTTTTTTTAATAAAAAACTTAAAGTGTAAAAAACTTACAAACACCATTTTTAAGTTTAAGGTTAAAATTGTATTTGCACTCTTATCTAAGCGTAGGTCAATTTGATGAAGATATGAATTTAAAGTGAAAGATAATACAACTTAATAAGTTTATGGGTAAATTTTATTTTGGCTTTGTTTTTTTGGACAAATATTAATTTATACCTCTAAATTTTAGAGATTGTATCCGTTTAAACCTCAAATACATAATTGTATCAATTTAAATCTTGAATTTTCATAAATTTGTCAATTTAAACCCCAAACTAATAATTGTATTAATTTAAACCTTGAACTTTGATACGTGTATCAATTTAAACCCTCTATTATATTTTATTTGAATATATTTATGAAAGTTTAAGGTTCAAATTGATATACTTATGAAAGTTTTTAGTTTAAATTGATACAATTATTTATTTGGAGTTTAAATTAATACAATCAAGTTCAGGGTTTAAATCGATAGAATTCTCAAAGTTTATAGTATAAATTAACATTTACCTTTTCATTTTACATTTTAATCATACTTTTAATTGTTGTCCACTTTAGTTCTATAAAACATCAATTTTGGCCCTTCAACTATCCGTAATAAAATTATTACAATACAAATTTATCATAAACTATCATGTGATTTATTATTATTATTATTATTTTTTACAAAGAGACTGCATTGGCCGGTGATCAAAATAGGAGAAGGTGAAACGACTGTTGACGTGGCAAGCTG
Source organism: Lagenaria siceraria (assembly GCA_002890555.2). Taxonomy (NCBI): domain Eukaryota; kingdom Viridiplantae; phylum Streptophyta; class Magnoliopsida; order Cucurbitales; family Cucurbitaceae; genus Lagenaria; species Lagenaria siceraria. The sequence continues at coordinate 7,270,439 of CM016485.1, read as the reverse complement.
GATTGCGCACACGTGGATGAAGAAGAGAGAAAAAAAATGAAAAGTGGACGGTGAGGATAGAAGGTAGAAAGGTGTTAATTATTGGAGGCGGAGGCACAAAAAGACTTGCAGCACAAGGTGTGTGCTGCGGAGCGTGTCCCTCACGCTCCTTCTATGAGCGTTATCTTTTCAAATTTCAAATTTTGATTTTCCAGAAAGAAACTGAAAAACAGAAGCAAAAAAAAAAAAAAGAAATTAAAAGAAGTGATTTTCTTATAAAATTGAATGCAGGTAAAAATGCGACGCGTGTTCATCGCCAGCTGTATCGCAACCGCAACGTCCAACCGCTTAGTGGGGAGAAGCGGTGCCACTTACCGGAACGTTTCTAATTTGCTTTAAAACAAGCCCACCGGCTCAGTAGGTTGCCCGTGTCATCTCTTTTATAAGAACCCCTCACCCTTCCCCCACCCTGCTCCATTAACCCTACAGAAACTCCATAACTCTGAGCTCCACACCATTAAAATCCCAATTTCAATTTTCAAATCTTTACCCTTTAATTACCCCTTTTCCATTTTCCCAATTTTGATGATCTTTTAAACCCTTTTGTTCTTAATTGTTCATGGCGCTTACCTGTAAAGAGATGGATCGGATTAAGGGTCCGTGGAGCCCTGAAGAAGACGATGCCCTTCAGAGACTGGTGCAGAAGCATGGCCCACGTAACTGGTCCCTTATCAGCAAATCGATTCCCGGCCGTTCTGGTAAATCCTGCCGGCTCCGGTGGTGCAATCAGCTCTCTCCTCAGGTGGAGCACCGTCCCTTCTCGCCGGAGGAGGATGAGACTATTATCAGAGCTCATGCTAACTTCGGCAACAGATGGGCTACTATTGCTCGCCTTCTCTCCGGCCGGACGGATAACGCTGTCAAGAATCACTGGAATTCCACGCTGAAGCGAAAGTGTTCGTCGATGATGAATGAGGGATATGAAGCGGATCCGAGCGTACAGCCTCTGAAGAAATCGGCCAGCGCCGGCGCTGCCGTCAACGGCTCCAACGGACTCTACATGAGCCCCGGTAGTCCATCGGGATCTGACATAAGCGACTCTAGTGTTCCTGTTGTGTCTCCAACCGTCTACCGCCCTGTTGCCAGAACCGGCGGCGTTATACCTCCAGGAGAATCGACGCCGTCCTCCGCCACCGACCCGCCGACGTCGCTGTCGTTGTCTCTCCCTGGAGTCGACAGTTCGAATCACAGCGGAACTGGATCAACGTCAACGGCGCAGGTACCTCTAATGGCGGCATTCGCTCAAATACAGAGCATGGCGACAACAGAGCAGGCAAGAACGTCGCTGCCTGGTGTTGGGGCGGCTGAGAAAATAAATGGGTTTGGAGTTTTCAGTGCAGATTTAATGGCGGTGATGCAGGAGATGATAAAATCGGAAGTGAAAAGCTATATGGAAGGGTTATCGGAGCAGAGAGGAAGAAGATGTTTTCAGGAGGCTAAAGCTGGTGGGATTAGGAACGTTAGCTTTTAAGCAGAACTGTGATTCATCATCAAAGATTTCAACTCTTTAAAAACGAAAATTGTTAATTAGAATTTGGAGGAGAGATTAGAATGATGATGATTACAGTTACTTAACATTCATTCTCGGGCTTCGAAAGAGATAGAGAGAATGAGAAACACAGTAAGAAAATGTGTTAGTGTGGGAAGAACAAAATCAAGGGAGTTTGGTTTCTTTCCATTTTTCAACTCTTTTTTATTGTAGTTTTTGAAGGAAATAATATTTTAGTGAATGTACAGAGAAAGAAAAGGGAGGGAAGTTCCAACTTCCATTACAGACAGGGAAATTCAACAGAAGAGAGGTAAAATTAGGAAGAACTATGAATCTATGGACCCCTAAAACTGGAAAAGAAGTTTGGACTTTTGAAATTTGGGAGAATTGGAACTTAGCTTTCATTCTTGACGTTATTTGTCTCTCATTTTAAAGGCCATATAATCATTAATTTTAAAAAAAAAAAAAAAAAAAAAAAAAAGGCAAAGCAAATCAGAAGTGCAGAATATCAATCCTTAGTTTTAAGTTGAATGGTGGTCAAATAATGTTTTAATTTCTACTTATGTATTCCTTTTCTTCCTCTCGTTTTCGGTCTGGAAATGGACAATGGCCACAACCACAAGGGATATTTTGAATCATAAAATAGAAGAAATTTCATTGAGGGAATTCTTGAATGGATATTCCTTTTTCTTTTTTTTTTTTTTTAAATATTATTTTGATGACAAATGGATATTCTTTTTGAAGTTTATTTGGATAAAAGGGGGCGTGGAATCTTCTTTTCAATTAAGGCAATCCTGTTAGGGATAACATATTTATTTTAGAAAATCATTGAATTCCCACTTCGAGAGATGTGGTATTATGAACTTCCTGAGAAGACCATTTCAAAAATTAACACTTTTTTTTGGATAAGTTTTTGAAGTATTATATTTGTTTAATACTTCTTTTTAATTGAATCCAGCTGAGACTTTGTAATACAGTTTTTTTCTTGCCAAATGAAGACTGCTTCATAGTATCCTTCATTGTTTGGAAAAAATGTCACCAAGTCCTTTTGGTGTCATACCAGGTAAACTTTTTCAGCACAAACTTTAAATTGGAGATTCAAATTCAAGTATTTCAAATTCACATACTTGAATAGTGCTCTGATAAAAGGGGGAAAAAGAAACCCTCCCATATTTATTTAAATAATACCTTCATGTCCAAAACACTAAATTCATGAGAAGACTAAAATAAGAGGCCAACATTAAGGAAAATATACCAAATTTTGCCACTTGGGTTGTTTCCAACTCCATAATTTGCAAAGGAATGTCTCACTTTTATTAATTATAGATACCATTTCTAAAACAGCATTTCCCTATTCCCTATTGTTTTTGTTTAACTGATACATAACCATTCCACAAATTGTTGCGCCATTTTTTTCGACTCTATCTATTTTCTGGTCTTACTCTTCATGTCTCCTTCCATTTTCATCTTTTCAATTACTCGTCTATTTTTTCAATCAAATGCATAGTTGTTCTCCAATGGAAAACATAACAACTTAAGAAATGATTATATTCTTTTCTTCATCTATTATTTCTTTTAAAAAATAAATAAATTATTTATTCCATTCCAATCTGCGTCGGTTTCTTTTATTAATTTCATTAGTAATTTTTTCATATCAAATGTTACAAATTTTATTTTTTAATTACAGTGCATTATACTATATATACTTCTATATATTAATATATGCCATTGCCACTATTGTGTATACTTCCATATATACACTTATAACCGTAGATACCTACATATATCAACTTACGCTAGTATATACCTTCATATATACTAAATATATACATATGTATAGATGGATATCTTTTATAAATACTCATATATGAGTACATTTTAGAGGCAACCGTGAGTGTACAATTTTGTTTGTTTGATTGATTGATTTATTGAAATATGCCAAATTAGATGTGTTTGCATGAAATTGAGTTACTTTTGTGATAGAAAGTAGGACCGGCAAACATGCGTAAATTTTAGAGATTTAAAATAAAAATGAAAATGAGTTCATATAAAATTTATCTATGTAGTTAACCTATTTAGAATGGCAACAAAGAAAATTCCAATTATGATACCCATCGTAGATCAAAGATTCATGATCTTTTCTCTACTCCCTGTAGTTACCACCATAGCAAAAGTCACAATAAAGATGGAAATCCTCTTTAGTTTACTAACCAATCTCCTAGTAAATAATAATAATAATAAAGAAATAAATAAAACTTTCTTGCAGTCCTATTCAACATTCTCAAAATAACATAAAGTTTTCGCTCAGAGCCACTTGGTCATATTACCAACCTTTTCGAACATAAATGATTGTACCTAAGAAACTTCATAAATAAAGAATGACAAGCTCCATACTAAATTTGCTAATTTAGCTTACATCATTTCTTCAACAGCACACAGTTTTCCAAAGTTGAGACTGAACAAATTTTTTATAATAATATTCTTACCATATAAAACAAGATGACCTTGAGGGATCCAGCAATATGTGGTCAATCACTATCAAATTTTGTACACTATGTTCACCTTTATAGCGTCATGGTAGTACAGAAACTAATCTCATTTATTATTGGCCACACGGTACACCAACATTATTTAAGATTGATGTAAAGTCTAACATCATTAAAAAAAAATTATACCATGAACAAAACTAGTCGGTGCTATATAGCCCTACTAGAGTACTAAAAATTATTCTGTATAGACATACATCAATTACTTATATATCTATTTTGATGTTCAAACATCAAAGTAAGCATAGTTTAACCACAAATATATAAACTGAATAAACGAAATTGACCTAGAACATAATTTAAAAGATGTGACTTTCTACATAGGGTTAATTCCAGAGAATTAAGGCTAGCATCATATTATAAAATGACAGAAATGTAATTGACTCACAGTGTGCAGCAGTTATTGAGTATTTATGCATGATTTGCAAACTGTTCTCTCCCCATATGAAACGACAAGAACTTGAAACTTTATGAAACTGATTCCACTATGACTTGTGGGTTCTCTACAGGTTACCTGGTCTTTCTTTATTTCACTTTCATCCTTTCGATCATCTTACCATTTGCTACGTCACAAACTGATTCACATTCTCAGTCTACAACTCATAAAGGCAAACAATTATAGTGTTTGTGTAAACAACCAACCTTAATAAATAAATAAAAGTTATAAAAAGTAACATAAAGTGACACAAAGCAAACAAATTCAGGAGTATTTCATAACAAAAATTAAACTAAAACCCCATATATCATAACGCATTGAAATAAATAAATTAACAAAGATTAGAAAAAAAATTATTTAGCATAAAAGAAATAATAAATCTTCCAAACTAATGGAACATCCACACTCACAAAAATCATCCAGAAAAGGAAGTGTAAGTTTTAGAGACTGAAAAGAGAACCAGAAAACGACCACCAAGAAACACTAAAACTTAAAATAATGGTCATAGGTAGTGAACAGGTAAAAGTTCACAGTGAATCATAGCAAATATAAATTGAAAAGGTACAAAAAATCATTCACAAGACAGTTTCTGATTGAATTTCAATACAGATTTCGACAATGTCGCATAAGCTTGCAGTTAGGACTACTTAGCTCTTCTAAAAAAAAAAAAAAAATGACGGCGCTTGAGCTACTCAACAAGTAGAACCTCTTAAATGGACAGTGCATGCACCATACCAATATCAATTACAAATGAACAGATTATTCTTTAATAAGAGAGAGAGAGGGAAAAAAAGAAAGGAAGGAAAACGGCTTGTACAGTTACAACAAGAGGATTGATTTGACAATGCAAGGCAGCATGCATCATAAAAATCTGCTACCTCCATGCCAGACTATGAATTGCAAGCATGAAGGCGTACATGACATATAATAAGGATTGGCTGTCAGTCATTCTTGCCCTTACCCTTTCCCTCGGTATCTTTACAGCCCTCATATGCCGAGACAAAGAAAGTACTCTGATTCTTCTGCAGAAATCTACATCCAAGATAGAAGTTAATAAAGCATCACCAGGCTAATAAACAACCGAAATTAATTCAATTTATTAGTTCCTAGCATTCTTTCTAACGGAACAGGAGACAAAGATATCCAGAAAAATTGGTACATGGTCATGTCATAAAAGTTAAAAAATGAAGATGATATAACTTATAAGGATAAAAGTACAATTTGTGAGCATGCATGTGCCAGTGTAACTTCTCACTGTTCTAACACATTCCAAACATAAATACAGTGTCAACATTTATAAGGCTTGCGATGTTACTTCAGAAAGTCGAGCAACTTCTGGTGTAGCCGGGTCTGTGTTTCATCTTCAATATTCACATATGCCAAAAGCTCTGGCAACTTAACTGTAAAAACAAAAAATAAACCAAACGAATAAGAAATCATATAAAAATGTGGACTTCAGATTGAACATTATCGAGAATTGGAAACTGATGAATGTGAGGATGAGGATGTGCCTTAACATACCAAAGAGTCGAAGCAGATGTTCCGCACCATATATAGTTGATGGAGAGACATCATGAATGACTAATTCATGATACTGTTCACGCTCTTTATTGTACAAGAGCAGTACGGGCAATGCTTTATCAAAATAACATCGTATTCCTTTCAAGACTTCTCCCAGCGAGTCTGTAATCCTATATCAATGAAGAATAAAATGTTAAAGTCAAGTCTTATAACTTAGGCATGAGCAATTGCTTAGATGTCATCTGAAGGACAGCAATGAGGTAAGAAATGCTTGGGGCTATTCAGGCATATAATTTTTAAGTGTTACGTACTAGAACTGCTATGAAAGGATGATGAATTTTATGAACGAACCGTTTTAGAAGAATATAACAGGGATAATGAAAATAATAAGTATCTAGCTTCTCCTATCATCCTTCTATAGAAAACCATCCAAAAAATGTTCAGATTCATGCCATTTTGTATTCTAGTAAGGTATAAGCTAACTTACGTGCCATCCCTCTTCGATCTATATTCCAAGTACTTCGTCAAAATATCATCAACTGTGGGTGAGCGTGGAAGTTTGACTAGCTGGCAGAATCATCTCAAAAATCAATATGCTAACTAGACAGATGCATGGATAACTTAAGGAGTAAATCTCTAATGCATTCATGTGAGGAGAGAAATGCTTGAAAGAGTCAATTTGTCAAACTAAACATCAATTAAAAATTGGATAACTGAAAAAAAAAGTTATTAAAGATCATTTAATTTGCACAAAGGAAAAAAGCCGATTGTATCCACTTTGCAACAAAGGTTTGGAGCCTAATTTAATGCAAAAGAAATAAAATGGACAAATGAAGGAAATTGAACTGGAGCATAAGTTATCTGTGAACTGCAGTGTCAAATAGACAAAAAAGTACCCACATAACAGCATGGAATCGTCAGAAGTGAACTTGAAGAATGCATAGTATAATCACAATTGTTGAGTGTAAGTGAAAGGAATATTTCTTAACCATTTCATCAATTGTTCAAGTTTCACCTACCAATACCTTCTGACAACCAAAAGTAGCACATTGTATTACTAAGAGTCCTATTTCGTAAGACAATGCAATTTTTTTAATCATAATCATTCATTGTTATATGATGAAATGAGATACAACAGGAGTTTCTATCGAGTAATAATTACAAAAAAAACACCTCCACTAATTAGTGATGACTTTTAGGTTACAATTACAAAAAGGAGAAGACAATTTGCTCCAAATAAGAGGTAAAAGAGACATGGAGAACAAACAGTTGATATGTACCTTATCCTGCCGTGTAACAAATTCCCAATCATCAACAAGTTGCTTTCTAAGTGTTGAAGGTATTTGAATCTTGATAGCTTTCTCTACGGATTGATTGTCCTTTTGAAAACCATGGAACCATATTTTATCAAATACAATGGCAAGAAAGTGAGTGACAAGTAAATAATGAGCAATTAAAGACATGGTATACTAAAAGCTGTTGGCATTGCAGTTAAACTATATTTACACACACACATCACAAGCACAATGAACATAGATATATAGAAGCTCAGTATCAATTCTATAATTCAAGTTGATGAAAAAGATAAATGTACTCCATTGCACAAATAGATAGTCTCCACCTCACTGCTTTGCCTTTTCTATTTTCCAATACAGGAAAAAAGAAAATGACAATAAATATGCCCTAACTACTATGAAATTCTGGATAGGAAAAATCCAAAACCACAACTTAAGTTTCTTGGTTTTCAATCCATTGAAAGATGTAGCTGAAAGTAAACTCGTTAGATACATTTAGCTTGAACAAGAACACTTGCTTGCAAAATTGGAACAACTTTGGAGCACTATTCATGATATAAAACCAACCTTGGTGCCTGAGTCATTCTTTCGTTTCTTCCCCTTAGGTGCTGCAACAAATATCAACAGATCAATAGAAGTATTTAAAAGCATATATTTGTAGTCACAAAAAAGGGGGGAAATTTTGACATTGTAACTAACCGTAGGAATAGTTTACTCATGCCTACAGGCAAAAACAGAGAAGAGAAACTTCCTCGGGGAGAGAAGCAAAAAGTTTAATAAGGCCAGTTTTAACAAATAATTTTCAGAATATTGTATTGTATGTAAATTTTTTATTTTAATAAAATAAGGAAGGTGATTACCCCTCCACCCAAAGTGTGTGTGGCACTGGCCAATAAAAGGAAAGTGTCTCCAAATGATGTTCCGTTCAATTTGTGGATTGAATGTACGTAGTTCAAAAGTCACCGGATGAGAAAATACATTAAACTTCAACCTTGATGAGTGACCATAAAGTTTTAAGAGATTCTAGGTTGAGATTCAGCGTGTCCTCGCCCTAATCAGGTAAAACTTCCATTTCAAATGGGTCCCCCAATCAAGGTACTGAAGCCAGCACAGTCTTCAGGTCATGCCAGTGTGATATTCTAAAAAATTCTAACATCCAGCCTAAAACTACATTCACTATACTTATCATGCAGAGAGACACCTTTCGGTCAAATAAATAATAATAATACTTCGTTGTTTGAGCAACACAGTGAAAGGTAGTTGAGCAAAAACTAAGACCAATCTAGAATGACAAGAAAAGTGTGAAAATAAATAATACCATTGTTCTTCTGGTCCTCTTTCTCCACTCTTGCATCTACAAGGAAACAAATTTCATTAATTTAATCAGGAAATGAAGAAAAGTATTAATATTACCTCTAATGACCAGTGGTCGAAGCTTTAGCTGACTCACATGAAAAACCTTAAAAGTAACAATATTTCACATCACAGTTTTGTAACAGATTGATGCATGAGAAATAAGCAGAAATTATTCATAATTCAACTTTGGGCAGATGCATAGAAGAAAAATAAAGATTCCAAGCAGACAATAAGATTGTGCATAAAAATATCTAAATTATAATCAATAGAATAATTGATGCTAAATTATTTGTTAGAAATAAGAACAGCTATTTTTAAACTTTTTATCTTTTACATAGAATCCTATAATTTGTTGTTTCATCTCATTGATATAATGAGAAGTTCATTTCTGTTAAAAAAAAAAAATGTATTTCCTATTACTCTTTATTGGTTAAGGTGTTGGTGGAAAGATTGAAGAAAGTGTTCTCTTATAGATGACTATACTATCAGCTGGGTTCCCAAAAAATTGAGGAACATTTGTAATTCTCTTTGCAAATGAACACGAGAAGACTGGAAATAAAACGGAAAAAACGGCTCCATAAACATTGACCAGGAACAAAAAAAATTATTAGGTCGATTGGAAGTACCAATACCAATGCTTACATGGGAAAAAGAAGTTTTGACCCCAAAAATAGAGAAGCTTGGAGTTTAAAGTGAATCTCTACGAAAAGTTACTCCATCCTTCACTGTAAACCAAGTTGAAAGGTAGGAACCCTATAGGGCCTTAGATTAGGGGGGATCCTCATCCCCTTTTATCTTCCATATTTATTTAGTATATTTTTTTTGGAGAGTCCTTTTAGGGTTCATAATGTGATATCAAACTTATAGCCACAAAGGAGAAAATGAAATCAAAGTGGGAGATAAAAAAGGTCTCCCAAAGCCCATGCACTATTTAGAAAAGTGGCTATATTGAAGCCAACATGAGCATAGGTGAACAGTTAAGGTACCTCCACTTTTTCTAGGAGGTCAAAAGTTCAAATTCTCCTACCCATTGGAATAATTACAAAATAACCAAAAGAAGCATATGAGGGAGATTGAGATTAATGAAAGTTCACCATTGAATTGTACACTCTGGAAGTTCGCCAGACCTTTAACAAGTCATACAAAAAAGTGAACCCTTTCTCTATTTTATCTCAAACACAAGCCCCAACCTTCACAAGATGTTCTCTGCCATATCCTACAATGCTACCACACATTTCTTCAAGAAATAAAAGCTTTAAAATGCCATAAAACAACATTCTATTGAGTTTTGTGCTGCAGCACAAACCAACTCCCACCTTGACAGTGTGTAAAATGCACTGCATTACTAAAAGGGACCAATTTGGCGCTGCAAAGCTACCCTCTATCTCTGGAAAATGTTGTTAATATCCTCGATTCTAGATATATTGTTAATATTTCTAGCATCACCATCACGTTGATATCTGTTTTTTTTTATATATATTTTTTTAAAATTCATAACTATTTTTCTTTTTTGATATCCGTGAGAGTCCGGGTCAGCTTACACGCACCTCGACTAATCTCACGGGACAACCCGCCTGCCCCTACAACATTTGGGTGTCAAGGAAACTCATAGGAAATTTATTCCTAGGTAGGTGGCCACCGTGAATTGAACCCATGACCTCTTAGCCATATATTGAGACTTTGTCTCCTTTTTTACCACTAGGCCAACCAATGATGGTTAATTCATAACTATTTAATAAAAATTATTTGTTACGTTTAATTTTGATCTAATCAAAATGCTTTTTTATTAAATCTAATAAAAAAGCATTTTGATTAGATCAAAATTAAAAGTAACAAATAATTTTCGTTTATGGTAGGCTAGAAAAGGCGAGGCAAGGGGCTCTCCATTTCTAGGAAGATTACTGATGATAGTGATGATACCTTCATTGTCGACTATAATATACCAAGTTCCTATACGTACCAATATGTACCAGTCCAGTTTTCTTCCCAAACAAATTTTCATATCAATGGCCATTATCATTATTGCTCAAAAAGTTCCTCTTTCTTTTTTAAAGAGAACTGATAGTACCTGAAATTATATATACACTGTTTAGGCAAAAAGACCAAGGGAGTTCAAGATCTCCCCCTTCTCTATATGCTCAAAAGAGCTAAAAAAACAAATATGCCTAAAGATGATCCACAAACTTCCCCTCTCTGTCTAATAAAGGAATGATTCTAATAAAATCCCATGGGCCCCACACAATCATCCACGCACACCCCTCACAAGTAACCTCTCTTACTCCTTACCAATTACATCATTTTTCCCATCTCTTTTCTCTTTCCCATTCCTTCTAATGTATACTTTAGTAATTTGGGGTCTATCAAAACCAACTAAGGGATTTTCTTTGGATCCCATGGGTATAGAGCAATCATAGAATCTTTAATGGAAAGGAGAATTTTTTTTTTTTTTAGTATAATTACACAGGAACTATTCTTTTTTTTTTTTTTTTAATTACTCTCCTAGTGATATCTGTACTAATTGAGAAGGGATGTGTCTTAAAAGGTTTCATCAGAACTTAAACCCAAATCTTAGAGATGCAGTGTACAAAAACAAACAATTACATGATTTCATGTCAAAACGCCTCATCCATACATGTGTAATTATGCAGAAAGGAAAAAAATTACAAAATAGTTGTTATGAATAAGAAGATGGGTAAAGAAAACATATATTCATGCAGACCAACAAGTAACAAGGGGAGTAACTCATCGTTTCATGATCTGGTGCCTCATTATCTAAATTGGAAGGAGAAAATGAAAAAACAAATGCCTACTTTTTAGACAATTTTAATCATGTTTAGAATCATGTTAATGAAGTAAGAAATCCACAGAAAGATAATGCAACATCAAATATGTTGATTTAGAACTCATAATTTGGTACTAGTAGGAATTTGAAATCTACCGATCGAGTTCTTTGGCTTTGCTTGTGCAGAACGTCCAGACTTTGAGCTCTTTTCTACGTACCCTTTCTCAAGGGCTCGCTGCTTCGAACGGTTTTCATCAGTACATTTCATCAGCCGATCTACGCTTACCCATTCGTCCCAACTGTTAGCAAGATGTTCATTGTAATAACTTTTGTATTTCTTTTATAGAAATGACATAACCGTCATAAAAAGATGGTAGACATCCAATCAAAGCTAATAATTGCTATAGTGTTTTCTAAAAAGAACAATCTTGAAAAGGAAAATGCAACCAACTGATGGAAAATTCTAAAGCTTTCTCGGTGGACAATATAAATATTGCAATAGATAAGAACACAACTTAAAACTTTTCTCCAAACAGTTGATCAAGAAAAGACTTTAAAATGTGAAAGCGGGAGATGAAGTAACCAATACAAGAAAAACTTGATAGCCTAAGACTTCCACTTATAAATATTTTTTTTTACAAAATACTGGAAATAGAAACAAAAGTAACACCCTGCACTCACCTCTATTAATTGGGTCTGATCCATGCTAAGTAAAACAAATACAGATGTAAAATTTTGGAAATGCTCAAATTAAATAATGGAAATTAATAACATCAGATTTGAAACTAATCATTATTATATATTAATAAAGCACAAGCTTCCCTGAGCTTATAGTTGTTTAATGCACACAGAATCAGGCATCAATAAGCAGTGCAAAAAAGAATTATTTACGAAAGGCTCTCATTCTTCATACAACTATATGCTATAATATAATGCATGTTAACCAACGATTCCATTTTGGAAATAAATCTACAGGAAATAAAAATGGGAAACGGAAGGTTACCAGTTCATTATCAATTCCCCTTCAAGATAAAACAAATCTGTAAAGATAAAACAAAAAAGATGGACAGAGACAAGCAGATGAAACTCTAGCACTCACAGCAATAAATTTCAGTTTTCAAAAAATTCCTGGAATAACTTTCCTAAATCATTTTTCAAGATGTTCCAAGAGATTTTAAAAAATTCCCCAGTCATCCCATCAAGGCTCGGGGACTTAAAGTTGCCCATACTTCAAATTGCCTTGAGGATTTCCTCCTCTTGAAACGGCCTTTCTAACTAAGAGTTGCTAAGTCTATCAAGAAGGACCCAGTTGACTCCATCAATCATAAGCCGAGGGCCTTAAGCTAACAATCTCCTCTTCAATCTTCTTCAGTCAGCAACAACTGACCCACCCTACATTTGAGAGTAGAGATAAAATTTCTATGTTTCTTGGTCGAGATCCATTTACGAAGGCAATATTTTCGTCCCAATTAATATTACATTTCTGGCTCAACATTCTTTACTCACTAATAACCATCTCTGTCAAGGAAGCTTTCAGCCTAATTCTATCATCCTTTTGCTGTAGAGAAATACTTCCCTGCTCAGCCAACTCGTCAATCTGGGCAATTTGATGAGGAATCTTATGTCCTTGATCCATAATATTCCCAAAGAACTCTCTATGCCAGGTAGAAATGCAAACTTTCAGCCCTTTTAACTTCTCCATAAACTTATAGCCGGCCCCAGTCGGCTTTTGCTCTTCCCACCAAATCTTCAACTTTTTGTTAAAATCTGGAGTTGCCAACCACACGTTTTCAAATCTGAAAAGGAAGGGACCCCACTTAAAAGCTCCCAAAATAAGTGCAAGGGGGAAGTGGTCTCATGTAGGACAATTTAACCTCTCCAATCTAGGGATTTTGAAAGCGCTTGGTCTGCTCAACCCCAAAGGGAAAAAAAATCCTTTCAATCATCAAAGCCAAAGTACTCTCCTCCAGACTAGTTCAAGTAAATCTGCCTGAACAACGGGGGTCCATTAAGTCATTCACAGCTATAAACTTATTAAATCTCCTCATACTTCTACTAATTCTATTGCAATTAAGTCTATCTTCCATGCATCTTATCACACTGAAGTCCCCCGCCACACACAAAGGACCTTGACATAGCCCATCTAAATCAAACAATTCCTGCCTAGGAGTTACAATAATCCCCGAAATCCAGCCAGCTATAATGTCAATAATTCTACACTCTATTGAAACAGAAAAACCTCAATAGCATAATCCTTATCAGTGATGCAGTCCTCCTTCCACACCAGCAAGATGCCTCTAGCTGAACTGATCACATCTAAAGCTAGCCAAAAATCTTTGGACAAAATTATAAGCAAAGCTGCAAGTGATGAAAAAATGACCTGATGTCTCCGCATCTCTTTTATACTTCTAGCAGACTATCATTCTTAAGGAAGCTTTACATTTCATTTTTATAAAATAATGTGAAAGTTAATGATTAAAAAGGAAAGAAAAGCAGAAGGAAGAAGCATATAATTGCTAGCATACAAAGCCTACCTAAATGAAGTCACACAACGGATGGGGAAAAAAAGAGGAAAAAAGGGCAACAGCTACAGAGTAGAAGAAGTGAGTGAAATAATAGAGGATTCAAATATAAAATAGAAAGGGAGACTCACTTTTTATTCCAGCCCTGCAAAATGACAAATTGGAAGCGGTCAATAACATGGAAAGAAACTTTTCACGTAAACAATCATACTCTATATTTGAATCATATCTAACATATCCAATTATTTCAGCATTATATACAGACAGCACAAATTCCTCTAGATTTTATTAAGAATTAAGATTGTCACTCAAAAACAGAAAAACTTAGGTGAGGAAAACCGCAAGACATAGAACTCAAACTTACTAGATAGTGCAGAAAATATCTCCATTCCTTCTTCCTAAGCTCAACTTTTTGGACCTGAAAAGTAAAAGCATAATGCATAGCTATTGGTTTGATCACTGTGAATAGGGAAGAATACGGCATCAATTTCCTTTTCAATTGAGATGATACAAAATGGAGATCCTGGTGAAGAATCCATTTAATGCAACTTGATGCCATTTGTTTCGTAGAAATCAGTCGTAATTTTTTGTTTATATGCTCTTTGTTCAATTTAGATGCGTGCTGAGTTAGTTGAGAGATGTTAGGAAAATGGTGTAACAACGTTGTTATGCACTATCCATATTTCTCTAATATGACTTTTGCAGTATGCAGTACAAACTGTGTCTTTTTCCCTTTCCCCTATTTTTTTTCTATATCATCTTCTTTCTTCAATGTTGTTAAGAGTACACAAACCATGCAGGTGGTACACAGTCTCCCAAAAAAAATTGTGTGACACGTTTAAAAGAAATTTGCCTCAGAAGGAGGAGTTTTCCATCTTTAGAACATGAACTGATTATGATGACTTGACATAACCTGAAAATTTTGGAGTCTGTTCGAAAAGAAAAAATTATAGGAAACAAAACATTTCATTGTTATGTGAAATATTACAAGAAAATTCAGTCTTCGTGGACTAATATTTTAGAACTACTGGAGGAGCTTGTGTTTGATGCACAATTTGATGTCCTCTTATTTTAGGTCTGCAAAAACAGTCAGCGTCCTTTTTATTGAAAAGGAAATATAACTTTTCAGTGATATAATTTTTTTTTTTTTGTGAGAACTTTTCATTGATATAATGAAAAGAGACTAATGCTCAAGGATACAATAACCTTCAAGAGGATAGAGAAATTGCAAAAAAAAACAAAAGGAGAAGAAATACTATTGAGATACAAGGAGGAGAAGACATCAAAAAACAAAAACTTAAAACCTAACAAACCAGCTCCAAAAAGGAAACCAAAACTAGAGAGCACATAAACTATAATGCCAAAGCCAACAGAAGTCCAATGAGAAGACGAGCTAAGAAGGGTGATAAGGCCAGAAGAGCGAGGATCAAACCACAAATCAACTTCTAAACTGTGGCTTCCAAGATTACAACTTCTAGAAGAAAAAATGCAACTTCATAAGGACAAAACAATAAGGCTTAGGCGCATAAACATGAAAAATCCACAAAATTAGTTCAATTCCTAAATAAAACCACCAAGCTATGCTTTAACTGAAGGCGAACAAGGCGGGATTGACTTCATCTGAAAACCACATTTTTCAATCAAAGCAAAGATCTTGGCAGGAATTAGGGGAGACAATTCTGCTTGAACATTTTCACCCTTCTCAAACAAAGTATCAAAACCATCTGCAAAGTAAACCACTTGAGTCTCCTCAAAAAAAGCATCTTGTGCTAAAGAATCCATAATATCCTCACTACTTAATCTAACATCAAAATCTCCATCAGAAAGATTGTCTTTAGGAATCAAAAAAAAGAATTGATCCTGGAACTTTAATGATTGATTGGCTGAAATTCAAACTATAAGGCAAAGGATGTGGATTGTCTGATGAATGTGAATCAACTAATAGGAAATATGTACGAATGCGAATCAACTAACAGCTAGTGTCCTTTATTTCTTCTTACAAGGGTGGGCAACCAAACCATACACTATTGAGTCTGAAAACTTGTTATCAAATTAAGAAGCACTAGGGAAACAAGTTATCTGCAATAACAAGCCTCTCCATGGTAGAATGCGTTCTTTATAAGCTTGTATTAAGGACCACAGAAAAAGGAATGCTATACATTATCTTTTTTATAAATTCTTTAGGTAAAAGTAAACAGAAAGAGAGGAGAACTCTAAGAGAAACTCAAAAGCTTGTTATAGATGTGAGAAGTTGGGACATCTCAGAACAAGTTGTTCTGCCAAACTCATGGAAGGAGCAAATGTTGTCCACGATAGTAAAATTGAGCAACCCAAAATGGGTACAGTGCTTATACATTGAAGATATCAAGCAACCACAAGATGTATTTTCTGCAGTGCCCTAGACCAACCCACTTATAGATTCAAATTACTTTACAAACTACAACAACGAATGGATTGTTGGTTCTGATTGCTCTCATCATGCACAGAAAATGCCTCTACACTCAGATATCCTACTACATTATGGGGGGTAAAAAAAAACTAATACATCCTATAGGGGGACAATTAACTTGGAAGATTCTTTTTAGAAGAAACTTGAAGGATGAGGAGATTGTTGAATTAAGTTCTCTGTTGGAGAACTTGGATTTGGTTATTTTGGTTGATTGTGATGATTCACATAGACAGTCTCTTGATTCTTCGGGATTATTTTCAGCCAAGTATCTCAATAAGAAGCTTGTAAACTCTTCTTCTTCGACCAAGGTATTATTTACAGCTTTGTGGAAATCAAATCGTCTCAAGAGAGCAAATATTCTTTTGTGGATCACGCTAAACAGCAGCATAAATACATTAAATTCTCTTCAAAAGAATATGTTATCTTCAGCTTTGCTGCCTCTCTTTGTCTATTACGCTTCGAATCAGCTGAATCCATGAATCATCCCTTTTTTTACTGCTCTTTTGCCAATAATTGTTTGAATTCGTTGTTTCAAATTCTTAATTTGAAAATGGTTGTCTCCGATGACTCAAATTGTGTTTGTTTTCCCTTCATCTACACTTGGTCCAAATCCTTTTCTTCTTCTATAATGTTAGAAACGAAGTCATTTCCATATCCCTGATATCCCCACAACACTGGCCTTAACTAATTGAACCTGCGTACGGACTTCTCTTTCTCCGGTCTTATAAGCGACCAAACAAGCATAAGAAATCCAACAACCACACGCAAAGAACAGAACTAATACGATGGAATTAGGTTACATTACACAAGAATCCCCCCCCCCCCCCCCCTGTAATTTTCCTCTCTAAACTAGATGCGCCAACCAAAAGACGAGCTCGCACAATAACCAAGGGAAGTCTAAAGAAAAAGAAAAGAGGAATTGAAAATCCAATTCGAAAACAAGAGCGTAGAAGAGAAGGTACCTTGGCTTCATAGATGCGAGGGCCGTGATAGGCAAGAACCTTCTCGCCTTCGGAGTAGAGGCTGGAATTGGAGGGTGGAGAATCGCCGCTGGACATGTCGCCGTCGGTGGCTGTATCGTCCTTGGAGGAGTTTACCATTCTCGAACACTCGGAGATAGCAAGAGAACCAGCCAGATACGAGGCTCGGCCACTTCCTCGTGAGCTCGCGTGGCGCTCTGACGAGTGCGGAATAGAGCGGGAACTGCCATCGCCGCTGTTTTTCCTCTTTTTTTTAATCTTTTTTTCCCCTATCTTCATAATTTCACTTCAGCACTGAGAAAATTTTACAGATGGCCCTTTTTAGAGGGCCAAATGATTTTTGGCCCAATATTTAAAAACGCTCGAAATTTGGCCCTTTGCTTGCGTCAGCCATGCGTGAAAATATCGAACTGTCCTCGAAACTGACCACGATACCACGCTTTCTCGTTTCTTCATCTCGCTCTAAACTCGGACTCTCGTTTCTTCCTCTCGCTAGTTTTCAATTTAACCCTTCCTCCTCCTTCCGTACAATTTAACCCTTCCTCCTCCTTCCTTCTTCCTTTGTCCTTTTGCAGTTTTTTTTCTTTTTTCTTTTTACTTCATTTTTTATACGTTTTTCTTACTTTTTTTCTTTTCTTTTTTTTTTGTGTTTCTTCTTTTCTTTTTTTCTTTTTTTCTTTTTTTTTCTTTTTGCATTTTTTCTTCCATGCTTTTACTCCCACTGTCGAGATCTACTTTTTTAGAAATTTCAGTCGCTCTCTTTTCTAGCGATTTCTTCTATTTATGTTGCTTTCTTCTTCTCATGGAATCAAAGATGTAAGTTGGAGCGTGAACCAAAACGGGAGGAAAAAACGAGAGTGAGATCAAGAAACGAGAGGAAGAAGCGAGAGCGAGACCCAATAGCGAGAGGAAGAAGCGAGAGTGAGAATTCGAATGAAGGAAAAAAAACTCGAAGAAAAAACTACAAAATTGATGAGGAAGAAGAGAGAGGAAGAAGCGAGAGGAAGAATTCAAACGAAAGAAAAAAAATCAAGAAACGAGAGGAAGAAGCGAGAGCGAGACCCAAGAGCGAGAGGAAGAAGCGAGACTTGAGAATTCGAATGAAGGAAAAAAAAACTCGAAGAAAAAACTACAAAATTGATGAGGAAGAAGCGAGAGGAAGAAGCTAGAGGAAGAAGCGAGAGGAAGAATTCAAACGGAAGAAAAAAATCAAGTAAAAAAATTTGTATTTGTGTCTGATAAGGAACGAGAGGAAGAAGCAAGAGAAAGAAACGAGAAATCGTTTGAGCGCTAGACCCTCGTGACGATTTGAGGATAAAATGGTGCTTTCATACACGGCTGACGTAAGCAGAAGGCCATTTTTTGAGCAAATTTAAATCTTGGGCCAAATTTCATTTGGGTCCCTAAAAAGGGGTCATCCGTACAAAAACCTCACCACCACTTTACTTAATATTTGATAATTAATTTTCTTTGTTCTTTCGGGAAAAATGGAAAAAGAAAAAAATATTTGATTTGATAATTAATTGTATTTACTTGTTAGTCTCATCGTAGTTGATTGAATTATTAGATTCACAACTTCACTTCTTATTCCAAACATCGTGTAAGAAAAAAAAAAGAAATGAAGTTGAACATCGTGTAAGGAAAAATAATGAAATTGTAAAGTTTTAGGAGTTGTGAACTCATGGAGCCCATAATATAAAGAGTTTCTTTTTTTCTAGTTGTGAGATCGACAAACTCCTTGGGAGTGACAAGGAGTGAAATTCACAAATAATCCACACTTCTCAACTTCTCGAGCCAGACACCTAGAGATATCCAATTAACTCATGGATACCTGCACTGAACTAAGTGGGAAATATTGGATTAGACGGAGAATAGGGGAGGGAAGGAAGAAAATGTTTTCTCCATTGGCCAAAAGGAGACAGAGATCTTATTCCCGACCCCGATTACGTATATATAAACTAATTGTGAGTTTATATGAGTTATATATAAATAAATTCACAGTTAGTCTATACATATATTTTGATATTGGAATATGTTGTTGTAATATTTAAATTTTAACATTTAAAAATAATGTAAAAGTGAACATTTTAATTATATATTTGTTACATATCTAAATAAAAAATTGTATTGAAAATTATCCATTTATTCCATACGGGAAACCTAATACCTGCAAAAAGGAACTTGATACGCGCAAAAATAAATTAGAAATTTTACAGAGATAGGCATTGAAATAGGAGATGGGGATGGGGACGGGGACAAACGCCCTCAAAGAGAGTCTGCGCGTTGTTGAAAGGAAAAAGAAAGACTTCAACTATAGGACGATCAAGTCGAGTCCTCCCGTATTTCACGAGAGAGGGTAACGAGCCGAGCTATCTACCATCTTGATATTCCCCCACGCTTATACTGTCAACAATGATTAAGCCTTGAGTATGTGTCAAGTGATGAGTCTTATAAATAAGTCAATGATATCCCCTAACGATTGATCGAGATCCACGCATCAACACATTAATTATTTAATGAATTAACTTGTCTGTAAATTAAAGTTTGATAACGATGTATATATTTTTTATGTGTCGTTTGTTATTTCTGTAGACTTGGATTTGTGACAAGTCCAACAAATATTTGGTTTATTCCAAATATAAGTTATTGGATTTGTTATCCTCTGTATTCATATACTCACTCAAGCCACACATTTATGAAAAATCATCACACTCTATATTTACAAGTCATTTCAAACCAATTTAAGCGTTGTTTTTTAAAATTAAAATTTTTGAGGTCCATATTTCGTTAATCTCAGTGTATACGTATATAAAGTTATGGGTTTTTTTTTTTTTTTTTTTTTTTTTTTTTTTTTTTTTTTTTCCTTTTCCATTTTCTTTGTTACTTTGCTTTCAGATTTTCATGTCTCCCTCTCTCTTTGCCTTGTCCTTTCGCTAATTTTATTATGAAAATATTTGTAATAGTTTTAATCAAATTTAATATTATACGATCTCTAATCTCTTACATTAAATTTTTACGTAAATCAAATTTGAGAAAGACAGAGTTTACCTAAACTAACTCAAACTTAGATCTCAATCATTACATTATAAAGATACTTATGGCCAATTGAATTGATTTAGTTTTTCACATTAGAGTGATTGATAGAAAATGACATTAAATGTCTTATTAGCAAATTAATATTTTACAATAATATACATATTTTGAATATCTTTAATCAAATCAAGATTATGGAATTTCAACACACTACTGATAGAAAAATTATGCGACAAGTCCATTGAATACGTACGTCTATACTTGCAAGTTTATATAAAAAAAATAAACTCTAATTTTAGAATGACCAACTATTTTAACGATCCGTTTGGATTAACTTTCAAAGTGTTTATAAATACAAAAAAAAAATATGTTTATAAACACTTATAAAATCAACTCAAACTGACCCTAATACATTGTACGTACACATATTTAAACATTTTTTAAAAAAATTATTATTGTTATTGTTATTTTTTAAGAAAAAAATATCTTAAACATATATCTTAAATCACTCATCGATCTAAAAATTAAACTAATATTATATCATCCAACCATATATGTATAAATGGTAAAGAAAACCAATGAATCCCTCCAACGTTTTCCAATAGTTTAACGAAGCCCATAAATGTGTGTAATCGGTAATGATACAAAATCAACCAAAGAACAAAATAAATAAAGTATAAAAAATTCAGAAGAGAATTAAATCAACTTTCAACCCTTTGAAAAATTTTATTTAATCTACACTTGGGCCGCCACACGAACGAACTTAATCTGGACCGTCCATCTTCAGTGGTGGGAGGAGGTGACGTGGCTATGTCCAACGCCAGGAGTGGGGCCAGAATCCTTAATACCTCCAAACGTGTCATAGTTGACGAATTTGTGACCATCGCCACCGGGGCTCGGACCCGACTGCTTAATGGCTCCCAGAGAAAGCCCCTCAAAGAAATCTTCAGCGATGGCGGCCGCCGAGCCCGAGCCCATCAGGTTCAATGGCCTGCCTTCTGTCACAATGACTAACCCGCCATTGCCCAACAGCGCAACCACCAGAATCAAGCTGATTAAAATCTTCCTCATGCTCCTCATAGTAAGAATTAAAGCGAAACTTAGGCTTGAGAGATAATAGGGAGGAATTTATGTAATATTGTGAATTTAATGGGCAAGTTTGGGAAGTATTTATAGGAAAGGGGGGAGGTTGGAAAAAGTGGAAATTTTGTAAGTGTGTTAAGATTTTCAAAGTTGTAGACAATGAAACGTGGGATATAAAATGAGAAAGATCGAGGGAGGTTCTTGACATGCATTTTTTAGAAAATAATGTGAGAAAGGTTTTCAAGTTTCCATTTTATTCGGCGTTGAACGAGAAAAAAAAAGTATAAGGGGAGGTTGCGAGTCCAATTTGGAAGTGAGACAATTGGAAAACTAAAATGCTTAAGTCCATCCTCTCCTATTTACATAGTTGTTTAATCACAATGGTCACGTGATAAATTATTATATTTTTCGATCTTTTAAAGGAGAATTTTTTTTATTAAGTTTAATTTTCATTTAATCTTTAAATTTTAAAATAAAGATTTAAATTCGTTTGATAATCATTTTAATTTTAATTTCTTTTTTATTTTTAAAAATTAAGCCTATTTTCTCTTAAATTCTTGCTATAATTTACATTTTACTTTGGGGAATTCTTAGTCGAATTCAAAAAAACAAAAATAAATTTTTAAAAACTATTTTTCTTAGTTTTCAAATTTTGGTTTGGTTTTTGAAAATATTATTAAAAAGTAGATAAAAAAAAGCAACAAAAAAAAATAGAGGTATAAGAAGTGTTTATAGACTTAATTTTCAAAAACTAAAAATAAAAAAAATCAATTGGGGCATTTGTTTTTAACTTTTGCGTTTGATTCCAATTTAGTCCCTATGTTTCAAAATGTTACAATTTTATCCTTGAATTTGAATATGGTTGTTTCAAGATTTACACTTTTAACTTCAATTTTTCGCTAAACTTCAGTTTTTGACGTTAATGTCTATTAATTAATTTAAAATAATTATAAAGTAAAATTTTAAAATGAATTATAATAGCAATGAAAAAAATAGTGAAAGTTAATTAACTATAATTCTTTTAAATTAATGAATAGACATTAACACTAAAAAATGGAAGTTCGTACATAATAAAAAATTGAGAATAATAAAAGTATAAATTTTGAAGCATAAAGACCAAATTAAAACAAAAATTCAAACTTTGGAAACAAATTATAATATTTTAAAATTTAGGAACTAAATTGAAATTAAACTCAAAATTAACTACTTAACTGCATAGTTAAAATGAATTGCAAAAAGATTAATGGAGCTGATTATTCACTCAATTATTATTTATTGGGAACAAATTAGTGTATGGTTGGTAGAATTAATTATAGTTCTACCGGTAGAACCTATTCTTTCCTTTTAATATTCAACACTTGATTAAATAATACATTGTTTTATTGAAATTATTTCAAGGTTGAATGCGGTTTTTTTTAGTAGGTTGTTTGAATGAAGGTTGAGGCTGCAGGGGGAGGGTCTAGCAGGTTTGGCAGTGCCAACCCGATGGCTACGTCAATGCTTGACTTACGAATATTTTTAACCAATCAACAACAACCACTTGTTTTGACTTGGAATTCCACGAGAGAGCAGCAGCAGAATTATTTAATCTTGAAAATTGAAATGTTTGTTTGACACACTACTTTTTAAGTTGTATGTTTTTATACTCAAAGTACTATTTTGAGATATGACGCATGTGTTTACCTAAAATATTGTTGAAATTAATGTCGGTCTGAGTGAAGACTGAATGAGAATTTAATTTCATTAATGTTGTTTGGTGTTTATTTAAATTGTTTTTAATTTGAAATTAGAAACTTGATTATTTTATTAGCAAAAAATCGAAAGTATTATGTAATTCGGAGATTTTATTATGTGGGGATTGTTTAGTCCACTCTAATAAGTCAAGTTTAAATATTATTTTAGTATGTGTATTTTTTTATTATAATCTTTATATTTTTAAAATGTTCATTTTAGTCTTACGAAATACTTTGAAGTTTAAAAGTATTTTTTTAAGTTTTTGAAAGTTCAAAGGTATATTTGAGATAAAAAAAAATTAACAATTTCCATCCAAAACTAATGATAATGGTATTTTTTTAAAACTTTGTTTGAAACTTTAAGGGCATTTTTTAAATTTAAAAAGTTTAGGAGTATTTTTTTACACAAATACACATTTCAAGGACTTTTTTTAAAAAAAAATAAAAAAATTAGCCTTCTCAAAATGATTATTTAAATTCAGTTGGCCATCTAATTATCCTTAATATTTAATCAGAACGAAACATATGAAGGTCATTGGATCATGTTAGCCCATTATGGAATATTAGAAAATCTTTCTACACATATAGGCTAAATAAATAGATTTAATTAGTCTAAATTTTTCTATTTTATACCTGAATAGACTAATAGGTTATCATTTTACAAAACAAAAAAAAAATTGACCTAATTTACCTTTTAAGCCTTCATTACTATTAAACTATATTATTATAACGAGTAAAATGAAATTTTCTAATTTCCACGAGTAAAATGGGGGATATTGGCGTGGAATTTTCTAACGAGTATAATGGGAAAAACAAATCATCATATACTCAAGTTGGTCATTTTTTAGTAGATTTTCTAATTAGTCAGTTTTCGAAAAAGAAAAATTAATATATGAGAGGCGGATTGTTGTGCTGTAGAGAAATCTACGGCCATAGTTTCACGACCATTTGGGAAAAATTGAGCATGTGCATGTGAGACAAGTTTCTAATTCCATCACAACCACAATTTGAAAGCTTCTGGCAACACTTTAATATATACACCCGTTTGGCAAGACAAATTGTGTGTTTAGAATACATTTTTTCAAGTGTTTAATTTAAAAAATAAGTCATGTTTTAAAAAATTAGAATGTTTGGTCACTACTCAAAATAGTTTTTAAAGTATATTTTAAACAATTTTTATCAAAATAGTTTAAATAAAAATAAATTTTTTAAAAAATACTTTTTTCTCGAATTAATTCAAACGAATAAAAAATCTTCGACCTAAAACAAACTCCAACCTACTTCTTCCTAAAATCATTTTTATCTTTTACTATGGGCCAAAGGCCCAAAATCATTCTCAAATCGATTTATTCCAATTTTCCCAAAAAATGAAAACCCCTGCTATATGCCGTATGGTTGGATTGTGAAATGCAGTAGGACGAAGGACGAAATATTGAACATGATCGTAATCCTTTCATTAGTCCACTACTATATCTCCGTCTTGTCGTTGGTTTCTCAATTTTGGGCCTTTTCATTTATTATTTTAATTTTAATTTTCACTTTTATTTTGGATGGGCTTTTCTTACAATTATTAAAATATTAAAATGACTTTTGATTTAGAGTTTATTTTTAGGAGTATTTATATATCATTCATTTGGTTGGATTTTAATTGATTTATTTAATCAAAAACCGATTAGACCAATAATTTTTTTTAATTTCTTCTCCAGCTACAAACCAAGATGACCCAACTTTACACTAAAAATCGAAACAAACCCATGGACTGACTTGATTTTTTTAATTTTTCGATTTTTTGTTACATTCTAGATGTTAGCTTGCATCAACTAGACGACAAGTTAGCTCCCTTAAACTTCCTTAAGTCAAACCAAACTAAATCCAACTAATATTCATGTTACAATCAAATTTTAACATTCTAAATCTAGAAACATAATACTAATAAGAAAATTACTTTTAAATTTGATATGGAGTGCTTCGTGAAACAAAGCCATATGTATTTACTAACAACTTTATAGTGCAAATTCAAATATAGTTAAGTAGATCAAACACTAATTACTATCGCAAAAGATCAATGATTTGATCATTTAACTCTGTAATTTTTAGAATTAAAAAAATCTAATAAATTTATACCCAAAATATATGTTTGTCCCTAAAACTTTGAGTGACATTAATTCTCCAAGGTCAATTTTAGTCTTAAGTTGATAAATAATTTAGCTAACGACATAAAGTGACAATTTTAGATGAGATATGTAAAATTTTATATTATTTTAAGCTTGGGTGACCCCTTTTTTTCCCACACCTTTTTCTCTCTTTTCCATCTTCCTTTTTTCTACTTCCTCTAGCAGTTTCTCTTTCCTCTAATTTATCATCACTTCTTCTCCTTCTCTTCCCTTAGATTGGGTGGAGTTGTTGAAAGCCGATGGAGTATTGAAACTGTCTACATAAATCCAACAACAAAAAAGATTTGAAAAAAATCGTGTATGCGATGTGACGTATTTGAAGTAATCTTAACGCATTCCGTTTTAATAAACGCTCATCCTGATCCTCAAGGTTTCAGTCTTACAATGGAAAAAGCTTTAGAGATTCTTTATCTGAAGAAGGAAGCTACCCCACTTAGAATCGGTATAAACATCTATCTGCTAGATGTCAACTGTTGGAAGTTGTCGAGAGAAAGTTACTGGAAGATGAATATCGTTGTCACTTGGTCGGAGAGCGCTCAGTGCATGCGGTGGGACCAGTTGGATTTTTTGTGATTGGAATGGTCGCTCTATTGGAAATAGGTGCATCTCTGTATCTACTAGTTGGTCGATTAAAGTCTTAAAAGATAAAGCCAAAGCCACTGTTGATGGCTTAAAACACATCTTGGTTTTTTGAAATGGACAGTGGTGGAGATGAAAACTTATATGTATATATATTTTTGAAAACAACGTTCAAAAGTAAAAAAAATTTGAAAAAGTTGAAAAAAAAAAAACCAAATCATCATATTTATTAAACGGGCCTCAAAATTTAAATTTCATTTTGCAATTTGTTCTGTCACATACTAAACAAGGACAATTATCTATTCTTAGTTTCTTTGTTGTTTTTGGTCTTTAGATTTTGCATTGACATCACTACATTATAAACCTCCAAATCCTACCTAAAACTATAGGAAAAAAGGTTTTTTAATTGGGTATATTTTATAAAATTATGCCTAAAAAAATCTAAGAATACAACGATTCTGCACTTTCATTCATTCTCAGCACTTTCTACCAAAGACTAAACAATTTTTTTTTTTTTTTTTTTTTTTTTGGGTATAAGCAGAAACAAGGGTCTCCACTCTCCAGTTCTCTAGGAAGATTCTCGTGAGAAACAAGATGAAATTTTGAACAAAGAAAAATGGAATCTTTTACTGTGAATCACAAGCAAGAAAAAAGAATTGATTCTAAATTATCGATAGCTTATTAATATAATAAAATAGTTGGATTGGCATCCACCAATTAAAGAATATGAAATAAATTGACTTAAAAGGATGGAATTTGGTGATAGCCATAAACTTATTAAAAATTGATTCCAACATTGAAGGAAGAGAGGAGAGAGAATTTCAAAGTAACACGTGGGAAGTTGGAACTGGAACCTGCCTTTTCCGACCATTCTTTTCATTCTTCTCACTACCATTCCTTTCTGTGTTTGTATCTTCGATCTTCTCCCTCTCTTTCTTCTCCATCCATTTTATTACTATTTTTTCCTTCTTAAACTCTTTCAAAAAAAGAAAAAAAAAAATTTTTAGTTTCCGAATTTTGAAAAATATATATATTTATTCATAAATTTTCATAACGTACCTACATTCTTAGTCTCCCAAGTTTTTTTAGAACAAGTACATTTGGTCCCTATATTTTCAAAACATATATTTTTTATCTCCAAATTTAATTTCTACTATTATTTTAAATTAGAAAAATAATTTTAAATATATTACCTCTTCTAAAATTATTTTTTAAACTTATTTTTGTAGTTTATAATATCATGTAATTATATAAAATAATAATATTAAATAATTCAGGAACTTTTTAAACATATTCTTAAAAACTTAGGAACTAAAAAAAATATATTTTGAAAATTTACGGACCAAGTGCACCTATTCTAAAAAATCAACTCACGTTTGATTCTTAATTTGAATTGAGAGTGAGTCAATTTTTCCACCATATCTTTTGACTTAAGGATTGAGTTTTGCTAACCTATGGTTGAAAGTACTTGAACCCAAGTTAATTTCGCACTAGGGTTTTGGTTTTCAAGTACAGTATAAATTAAACTATAAATTTAGTTCATGAATTTTGAGCTATTTAGTCTCGAAATTTTTAAAGTTACAAAATTAAATCTTCAACTTTTTTTTTAATATTTTAAAATTTACGAATGTACTAAATACAAAATTGAAAATTTAGAGTTACATTAGGTGTAAAATTCAAATTAAACTCTAATAGACAAAAAAAATTAAACCAAACTTAAAGGTTTGAATTTGTCAGAGATCTATTAGATATAAAATATTGAAAGATCAGTAACTTATTAGACAAAAATTAGATATTTTTCCAATATAGAACTCTCATATTGATAAAATGATTTAAACCCTCTTTTTTACTATTTTATTATAATTCGGTAGAATCCAATATATGAATAATTGGTTTATGTTAGAGAAGAAACACATGTATGTATGTATGTATATATTAACCTAGTTTATATGTATTAAAAATATACCTAATCTGCCCTACTACTATAAATTTAGATAAGACTTGCAATAATGAAAGTCTGAAAGATGAGGGATCTATTAAACACAGGGGCTAAGTAGTGATCATTTTTGTAAAAAAATTTCAAATATTCGATTATCCTCTCTACATATTATTAACAAAAAAAAAAAAAAAAAAAAAAAAAAAGTATATTTATTTGATAACAATGTACGAGACATTATGTATATTTTCATTTTGGGAAAGGAGTCATTCGTTTGTCGTAAAAATAAGATAAATTGTCCAACACTGAAGTATGAATGAATATATGATTTATAATTGTTAAAAAAAATTGGTGATATTTAATTTACATAATCATTTTCCCTTACTACGTTTATTTTCATTTATTCAATTTTATTTATATTGATGGGTCTAAAATGCACGAGCAACAAAGCTTTCACTCCCATATTGGAAAGATACAATAATTTGGATTGGAATATTCGATAAATTATAGAAGCAAAATAATAAATGAATACTCAATTATATTACGCATATAGAAAGAATTTTGCTTGTTTGGATAGAATAATTTTTGCAATGATACTTATATGAAGAAAAGAAATATTTTGGAGAACATGCCATTTTATTTATTAAAAAGATAGGGTGAAATATTGGATATGCAAATGCAATAGCTGATAAAAGGGGATTTGATTTTTATTTTTTATAATAAAAAAAATGAGATTTGATTTCAAAAGAAAATTATTAAAAATTCAAAAAAAGAGAAAAATATTGTCTTTATGGATTTTGAAGATAAGTATTTTATTTTTTGATAAAATTGTTTCTAAAAAGAGTGTTGTTTGTTTAAAGATTAATTAGAATTTGAACTCGATATTTATTTGTTTTTGACTTTGAATGAGTTAATAGACGAAAATATAGTGTATCTTTATTTTAGATAAAGTTGACATTTAATTTTTTTTATTTTTTATTTTTTAATTTTTAAGAGAGAGAGATAGAGAGAATGAATTTGCCCGTGTTTATCTCCAAAATTAGTCTCAAACTATTCTCCATTCTCTATTCTTAAATTTCAATTTTGTGAGGACTAATAAATCTTAATTTTATTTGAGGATTTTCCATTAAAATTAGAAGGGTTTTCATTAATTTTAAAGAGTTTTGCATAAAATAATTCATATTTTAATTTTTCGATTCTTCTAGAATATTAATATAATTAAATTTATCATAATCTATCCACTTATAATTTTTGTAGTCAAATTAATTTATACTCTATTATTTGCTCATGTGGCATTTCTTAAGTAGTAATCATATGGATTGTTGTTGTCAATTTTTAATTAATAGCTTTAATTGATTGATTAATTGGTGTCAACAATGGATAACTAGATATTTTTTTAATAGCTTTGATCTTGAAAGTATTGTCCAATGGAAGGTTTTGATATTTAAAACTTCCGATTTTGAATGCATTTATTTAAAAATTGTTTTAGTTTGGAAAATATCTGATTCATTCATAAATTTTTACGATTGTCTTAGTACTACTTAATGATTGTGCATTTTGTTTAAGAATGTTTTGAAGAAAAATAAACATAAGAGAATTGCATATTGAGATTTTAATATTCATTTTTATTTTCTAAAATATTTTTAATCGGATAATTAAATAATAGTTCTAACAAGATAAAATCCGTTTAATATTATAGCACAAGAAACTGAAAGTTATTATCAAATATAGATTTAGACATTTCTTTCGTTATTGTAGTAATTAAATTTTTTATTCATTTTAGTTTTGTCTTTGTTCAAGTATTTTACTTTTACGCTCTATATTTGACAGTCAAAAGCAGCTCGGTCTCTTTTTTATATATTTTTAAATTGTTTTAAAAATCCCAAATATATAAAGATATAATTTAAAAATTATATTTATATTTTTTTAAAAAACTTTAATTTGAAAAAAAAAATAAAGCGAATGAAAATGACTTATTTCCTTTGACTGAAGAAAAAAAAAAAACAAACTGAAACTATTTTAGTACTTATACTTGAGATTGGTTTAATTTGAGTTTTCTACTTTTAAATGTCAAATTTTTATATATAGACTTTTAATAAATCTTAAATTTAGTCTATCAAAATTAATTGTTTTCTATTGAAATTGGTTAATATTAATAATAATTTGTATGAAAAAATGTAACATGAGAGTGAAAATGTTAATAAATAACCATAAATTTAATATTTTTTTTTAAATAAATTGTATGAATTAAATTTAAATTTTTTTAAAAGTATGTGAACTAACATTAAACTTTACAAGGTAAGAATCAAAATGATGTTTTTAACTTTATTTAAAGTTGAGTTGTAAAAAATATTCCATTATTTTGAGAAGAGATTTGGTGGGGTATAGATTCAAATTTCAAAAGACATAAACCCCTTAAAAAACTAACAAAAATGTAACTAATTTTCAACTACCACTGGGTAAGTAAGCATCACAAGGTCCATGTCTCCCTTTTCGTTACTTTCAATCTTTCATATCATCAATTTTGGTAAGCAATGTTTAAGAATTTCATAAAATATTGGTCATCTATTTTCGACTTTTATTCTACATTCACCATGTGTAATTTAAATTAAAACAGTCACCTAACAATTTTTTTTTTTTTTTTGGTAAATAAAACAGTTGCATACATACACTAAACAACAAATTTAATTTAGTACGTAATTATTTTAAATGATTAAACTACTTGAAATATTTACAAATATAGTAAAATATTACTATGTTTGAAAATAGCCAATTAAATATTTTATATAAGTTTTGAGGACCATACTCCACTCTAATACCACGATTATATGAATAAAGAGAGATCTCACACAAACATAACTCAACTCAATTTATTTGTTAAAAACACGAGCATAGTTCAACTAACATAAATTTGTACTATCAAGCTCGAGATTAGAGATTTGACCTTCTCCTTCTACATGTCGTAAAAAAAAAAAAAAAAAAAAAAAAAAAAAACTCAACTTATTTATTAACTTTATAAAAATCAACTAGTTGAAGAATATATTCTTAACTAAGAGAAATGAGATTCGAATTCTCACACTGAACTAACATATCTCAAACCTAATTTTATCAGGGATAATAACCCTCCATCTCCACAATGGTACGATATTGTCCACTTTGAGCATAAACTCTTATGGCTTTGTTACTCAAATAAAATGCCTCATACCAATGAAGATACTTGTCCTCCCTTATAAACTCATGATCATTCCTTCCCTTATTTAACCGATGTGAGACTTTGATTGCATTCCCAACAAATTTTGTCAAATGTATTTCTTTTTTAAAAATAATAATAATTAAAAAAAAAAAAGAGGGTTTGAACTTTATCTCATATTTGAACGGTAATACTTAAAACATACTAAACAATAGATAGTTCTGAAAAATGAAAAATCCAAAATTTGGCATTAATATTTATCTCCAAAATATATTTTTTACGCCATAGTCAATACGTGGCGGAACTTTAGCCAATTAAAATAAAAATTAAGGCTTGAGAGCTAAAATAAAATATATGTACTTTTTAACTAAAATATTAAAAAAAAAACATATAATTTTCAATAACTTGAACTACTTAACAATTAAGATATTTATAAGTTTTTTTGTGTGTGGGAAGATTCAAATTTTCCACCTCACAAATATGTGTAATGCGATATTCTTAAAAAAAAAATTCAAATAAGATTTTAATTTTAATTTTTTATATAAAAAGTAGTAAGTCTATTAAGTATTAACCCAACTAAAAAAAAAAAAAAAAAAAAAAAAAAAAAAAAAAAAAAGCTTTTGAGTCAAGTCAAACACTATCTCCATAAAAGGGACCCACATGAGAAACCTTTCTCACCGTCCATCGCCACTCATCAATCCTTATATAAATTAAAAACCAAACACAATTTGAATGCAAACAGAGAGATGCCGAACAGAGAAACGCCGAATCTAAATTCGCCGGCGATGCCCAGCCTCAGGATCTCCTCTTTATTTCTAATCATCCTGCTAATGGCCTCCCCACGGTTATTTCTTCTTC
This sequence comes from Lagenaria siceraria, assembly GCA_002890555.2. NCBI lineage: Eukaryota > Viridiplantae > Streptophyta > Magnoliopsida > Cucurbitales > Cucurbitaceae > Lagenaria > Lagenaria siceraria. The sequence goes on along the minus strand of CM016485.1, from coordinate 7,238,438 downwards.
TAGATTGCAGACCGCTCCGGCCCGGTTCAACAATCGAGCGCCACCCTGTTCATAATGCCTCGGCTATTGCCGCCCACAACCCGGAAACAGCTGTATCGCCGCCGATAGATTCCGGTAGCAGCCGGATCGGAGGCGACGACGGCGGCGTAGCTTTTACTTTTGCTTCGGGGCCCAGCAGAAAGGGTGCTGGCCATTAAATCGAACTTATTCTTTTGCCCATTTCATATTGCCAAATCCAATTTTTTTGGCTTTATTTTTTGGGGTTGTAATATGTATATACAATTTTCTATACTGTAGAGATTTTTTTGGGGGTTTAAATACCATTACTTTTTCATTTTTGTCTCTAAATTTTTTAAGCTCCGTATTTTTAATAAATCTTATATTTAGTCTCATGAAATTATTATTATTATTATTATTTCTTTATCAAAGTTGATTATTTAATAATAATAATATTCATGCAAAAAAAATATACTATCACCTAACATGTTTTCAAAATTTACAAGAAAAATACTAAATTTAAGATTTATATGATAGTATAGAGACTAAAAAATCATTTGTTACGTGGGAATTTAAAATTTTCATGAAATAGGCATTTAGATTACCGTGTTTGTTTTACGATAATATAAGATGCCCCTTGAATGCGCTCTTAAATGGAAAAAATTTACAGTACTCCCGTAGTACCATACTTCCTGTATTCACACTATAAAATCGATTTCATAAATATTTGTAGACTCCATGTTGATGTTAGTGAGTCTCGCTCTATAAGTGGAGGTAATCGTAGTATAGGTTTCACTTTTAAAACATAGATTTTCCAAATATTCATATTTTCTTTTAGGCTATGAATTCCCAAGTTGAAGGCATAATTTTTTACTTTGTTTTTACATTTTTATCCTACTTTTTTTCTCTTCCTTTCTCTCTCTATATTACTCTTCTTTATTTGTATTTTATAATTAAAATAAATACTTTCAACTATATATATCACTTTTATTTGTTATATCGTACATAACTCTTATTTTAAATTAATACTTTTTTAAAAAAATAATATAAACTATATTAATTTAAAACGAAAATCAAATTAATAAAAACAAATATGTTATATAAATTTAAATTATATTAAATTAATTATAAATCAATGAATAGTCGTAAGGACATTATTAGAACAATATATAAAATTATGATATTTCCAATAAAAAATCCTACAAAACAAACACAATTATGAAAGTATTCTCATATATAATAAAAAAATATTCCTTAAAAAATGGTTATCTAAAGTTGTCGAACATTGGTAATTTTTATCATTTTTAATTTTAGACATATGAAGATTTCAATTATCTACATTTCTACCAAAACATTAAACAACTCATAAAATCCAACAATAGCGCGAAACAAAATGGCATTTTAACTTTTGTTTTCTCTTTTAATGTTTAGATCTCCATCTAGTCGAAATTTTTGAAATGTTTATTTTAGTTCATATTTTAAATTATTAATTTAGTCCTATAAACTTATATTTGTTCTAGTTATGTAACTTTATTACTGCATAATTATTTAAGTTAATACTATTATTTTCTCACCAAGCCATTGTCTCAACCAACATTCTACTCGTGTGGCACCAATACATATAACATCTCTACATCATTCCCAATGTTAATAGACATAATTGAATTAGAAGTCAAGTTATTTATATGCTTTTAAAATTAAAATTTATTAATAAAAAAAACTAATTAGATAGATTATGGTTTTTCCGGCTTTTAACCTTTATAAAAAGTTTAAATTACACTTATAATTAATTAATTATATTTTTGTTGTTAGCTTTTTTTTTTTAATGCAACAATTATAGAAATTAGAGATAGAACTTTGACATAAAAAACTCACTTTAGCTATTATATAGATTTTAGTGGAGTTATTCTAATATGTTAAATAATAGACTAAAAGTGTAATAGGGGCATTTTTGTAAATAATGGGAATAATATAAGTAATGGTTTATCTAGCTTTTAACCTTTATAAAAAGTTTAAAAATTACACATATGACTTTTAAATATTACACTTCTAATTAATTAAATTTACCTTTTGGTTGTTAACTTTGTTGTTGTTTTTTTTTTTACAACAATTATAGAGATTAAAGACGTGACAACTTTGAACTAAACTCATTTTAACTATTATATAGATTTTAGTCGAGTTAACTTAATATGTTAAATAGACTAAAAGAGTAATAGGGGCATTTTGTTAGTAGTGAGAATAATATAAGTTTGAGCCTTCGGGAGATGGAATAAATATCATTGAAAAAAAGTGAGTAAATAAAGTTACAATACTATTTTGCATCTTCTACACTATGTAATCAGTATTTATTTCACAATTTAAAATCACAAAATATTGAAAGAAGAAAAAAAAAAAAAAAATTATTTTCATCATTAGATTTTGGGTCTAGTTTTTATTTGGTTCTTAAGTTTCAAAAGAAATAATGACATAGTTAATCTAAAATAAGAGGCCCAAATGAAACTTGACATAAATTTTGAAAATTAATGCTTTCTGGTCTTTTGCTTACATCATCTTTTGGTGAAGTTACCAAAATCTCCCTTCTTTCTTTTTTTCTCTTTACTTTGCTCGTTCTCAGATTAATTTTTTTTTTAAAAAAATCTCTTCACTTTTCGCGTTCTCAGATTAATTTTTTTTAAATTTTTCTCGCTCACTCGATCTCCTCCTTATTCTTCTCTAACTTTTTCTACATTTTTTTTAAATCTTCGATCTTCTCCTTCGTCTTCTCTAACTTCTTCTGCAACTTTTTTGCACGAAGTGATCTTCTCATTCGAGTCTCACCGCCTAGTTGGTTAGTGTCCGTCATCGTCCACCATTCGTCCTGTCCATTGTCGACATTGTAGTTCCGTCACTGCCTAGTGGCAATTGCTTCGCCAGTGCCCGTGAGTGGTTTCTTTGGAATCAAAGATGGAAACGGGACCAAGAAGCCCCGAGCGAGAATAAATAGTGAGAGCGAGACCGAGGACCAAGGGGAAGAACTGAGAGTGAGAATCTGAACAAAGGAAAAAATTGAAGGAAAAAAGTGTCTAATTTTGTGTTGATGAGGAACGAGAGGGAGAAGCGAGAAGGAAGAGACGAGGAGCACGAGGAATGAACGAGAATTTGTGGTAGCACGCGTTCTGGGCCAATCGAGGGACATATTGGTACTTTCATATATAGCTGACTTCAGCATAAGGCTATTTTTCGGGCATTTTTTTTTTATCTCTGGGCCATTTTTCGTTTGCCTCTCTGAAAAGAGGTCATCCGTACGATTTTTCAGGTTTCAAAATATTACACATTTATTCTTTAAGTTTTGAGTTTAGTTTCAATTTAATCCATTAGTTTCAAAATATTACAATTTTTCACTTGAAATTTGAGTTTTGTTTTAATTTGGTCCATAGGTTTCAAGATTTAACACTTTTAACATTGATTTTTCACTATATATTCACTTTCAGTCATTGACGTCAATGTCTATTGATCAATTTAAAATACTTATGAATTTTAATTTTAATTGTGATAAAAAAAACAGTAAACCTTAATTCATTATAATTATTTTAAATTAATTGATTGACATTAGTGAAAAATCGAGATTAAAAAGGTAAATCTTGAAAACTTAGAGATTAAATTGAAACAAAACTCAACTTTCAAGAATAAAATTATAATATTTTGAAACCTTAGGACTAAATCGAAAGCAATCTCGAGATTGAAGAATTAAATACGCACGTAATATTTTGAAATTTAAAGACCAAATGAAAACTAAACTAAAAAGTATTTTTTCGAATACATTGAAATAACTTTTTTTGGTTAAATAAATTTTAGTTGAGTTAGGATGTTGCTTTTGATAGACTCATACACACATCACAGTAGCATTCTATTAATAATTTCAATAATATAATTTTGAGAGATTAAATTAATCTTTAACACCATAAAAATTGAGTAAATAAATTTACAAATATATTTTTTGTTTGTTTAATCTTTCGCACTTTAAAATTTTTTTAAAAAAGAAAGAATCTTGTTAGGCTATATCACAGTTGACATATAAATTTAGAAGTAAGATAATTGAGTTAAGATTATAACTATAAGTTCGTTACCTCAGTTATTTTGTTACAAACTACCTTTTGGTGTCTTTTTTTATTATTATTATTTTTATTTTTTTAATAAAAAAAATTAAGATCACATATTGCTAAACGCAATAGCTTTTCTCAACAAAAAAAAAAAAAAAAAAAAAAGCTTTTGAAAGTATTTTGAAAAGTACAAACTACAGATCGTTAATAAATATTGACGAATATATTTTGGAGAATAAATATTAGTTGAATTGACATTCATGCAGTGGTAGACAATTGATATCCTATGTGGAGAGAACTTTTTTTAAAAAAAAAAAAAAAAAAATTGTTAATAGTAATACATAAACAAGAAACCTTTTTTTGTTGGGTTGAATCTTTGACCTAATAGACAACTTTAAACCAATTTAAAATCAAGAACAAAAAAGGTAAAGAAAAATATTATTTGGAATTTTATAAATACAATAAAGCAAGGCATAAAATACTTAAAACCGACCAAAACTAAGAACTTCGATAAGAGAGCATCTATTGCACCTCTTCAATGCTTATTATCAAACCCTATAAACTCGAAGAAACAATAGGAATTCTAGAAGGCCTGAGATAGATCAACACAAATTTAAAGAATGTTTATCTCTTTATAGGTCGAGTCGAATTTCTTCTTGAAGATCATCAAAATCTTTAATAGGGATTATTTGGATTTAGATGAAACGTCAAATGTTGCTGAGCATATTCTTTTCTTTGTTCCTCAAATGAAAATTATGAGATGAAATAGGGTTGCTCATGTTAACGCTGGGCTTCTCTAGTGAAGTGTTAATATAGTTTTTTTTTAAGGTGATTGGTTCTCGATGGAGTGTCATTTATTTAATCGAGGATTATATTTGTATCTAGTTTCTTCTCCTTAATATATTTCCTTAAAATAATTTTGAATTGGATTAGAAAATGAAAAAGGAAAAACTATAATTTAAAAACAAACAGAGGTTAGAATCATAAAAAATATACATTTATGATTAGGAATTCAGGAATTCATAAACATGTAAAGTTGAAATCAAATTCTGATTTGGAAAAACAAAACTAATAAGTCAAAAACTGAATCTTCCAACAGAATAAATGGAAAGATGAAGAAATTTCGAATAAACCGAAGAAATGGGGAATACAAAATGCAGTTTTCATGAAAATGGGTGATTTTGGGGAGAGAGGATGTAGGGGTAGAAATGGAAAATTGGTGCAACATGAGTGGACCATATTCCAAAACCGCAATATTTATTAGATGGGCTGCACCCAATTTTTGCAATCGAGTCTGATTATACAATAAAAAAAACTTTACAATATAAAAAACAAAAGAAGAAAAATTTGTCACGTGTCAAACTATAATTGAGTTAATGAAGAAAGAGAGAAGAGTCGATTCAAGACCAGAATTTTTCATTTCAAAATGACACTAATTCTACTGCAATCTCCCAAAAACAGAGTCTATAAGAAAGCCCGCTTTGTTATATCCCAAAATTAAACTCAAATGCCTAAGCCCAAATTTAGCCCATAAGATCTTGAAGTAGCTATAATCAAAGCCTCTAAATCACTATTGTTTCTGCACCTTCTTTTCTTCTTTCCTACTAACACTAAAATATACCCAAAATTCTCCTAGAAAATTCTCAATGTCTAAATTTTCAAGGACAAGGACTGGGATTCAATTGAATTTTTTATTCATTGTTATAATTATGATTAGAAACTTTGTAATTTAGTACTAGTACTTAATGTGATTTATATGCTTGAAAATTCCATAACATCAACCATCACAATCGTTATTTTACGTAATAATCAACCATCTTTTAGAATTTAGGGTTTAGAGTTTTACATCCGTAATAATCAACCATTTGACGTTTTTGAAGTGGTTAAATTGCTCAATTTTGAAAAATTTCGATCTCACTAACATCAACAATCTTCTTGATGAAATCCATGTTTTGGTGCACAACCTTTCTTCGGTGGCTTTCTCTTTTTGCTCTCAATCGAGAAATTCTGTTGCGCACAACCTTTGCTTGGATTGCGGCTAGGTTAGGGGAAGAGTTAGATCCAAATGGGTCTTCATCCTGAGAAGATGGGGAGGATTTTTTTTTTTTTTTTGGTTGATTACTTTTCTAGTTTGGATAATAACTCGTGTTTCTGCTGGTGGCTTTGTTTAATGAAAGATAAATATTTGGGTGCAGTCATCACTTGTGCAACCCAACATCCTTTACCATATGTCAATTTTTTTTTTTTTTTAAAAATAAATTTATTTTACTTTAATTTTAGTATGTAAAGACAAAAGAGCATGGATTCGAGTTGCACTAATCATTGTCTTTTATTAAATCATTTTTCCTTTAAAATAAAGAAGAAAGAAGAAAAAACTTTGAAACATAATTTCAACATGGTATGGACGAAGTTGTTATTGCTGTCCCAGTAGTGTTATCTAAAGCAGAAAAGAAACAAAAGACACAATTTACACACGGGTCCAGAGTACAGTTACGATCAAATCTGTTATGTGTCACTAAATCAAATACTGGCTACCATTTTTCTCTTTTATTCAAAATTTTAAAAATAATTTAATCGTGAAATCATGTTCGAATTAGAAATAAAACACTCAAATAAAATAACTATATATACAGAGACTGGACAAATATAGGTAGTAATAAACAACTAATATATATATATATATATATATTATTCCAAATGTCAATTACGTAATGCTATGATACAAGAAAACAAATAACAGATCAACAACGATACACACATCCTTCCATTTTCTTTAATCCTTTCTAAGATGTAATAAAACAAGCAAATCAATCTTTTTTCTTTTTTCTTTTTTTTTAATTTGAAGATAAAAACTGGTATTTTAATTGTACAGGGAGCTGAGAGGTTACAAATACTAATGATGACACATTACATCTAAATTATTAAATATAAACAATAATACCTTTAAATTCGACCATTTTTCAGTTAAAAAGGTTGTGGATGATACGACGAGGTTTACACATGGCTTCCAATGGCACAGCCTTGGGCATAGTGACGCCTCTTCCCTCGGCCATGTCCACTTTCTCATCACCAATCCTCTCCCACTCGTAGCACTGAATCAGCGCGGCCAGAGCCAACCCCACCACTCGCTGCGCCATGCCAGAGCCAGGGCAAGCTCGTCGTCCAACTCCAAACGGAACCAATTTATGGACCTGATGATCACCTAATTCTGACTTTTGGTGTCTTTCTGGTTTGAATAGTGTGGGTTCTCCCCATTGATTAGGATCTCTGTGGATGGCCCATGCGTTAACCAATACAATTGTGTCACGTGGTATACCGTAGCCGCTGATTGTGCAATCGTCGGAGGTGAGATGTGGCACTAACATTGGAGCAGCTGGGTTCAGTCGAAGAGTCTCGGAGATGATTCCTTGAAGATATGGTAACTTGGGGACGTCTGATTCTTCCACTAGTCTTTCTTCTCCGATTTGGGCGTCTAGTTCTTCTCTAGCCTTTTTTAGTACCTCTGGATTGTTGAGCAAGTGAGCTAGAGCCCATTCAATTGTTACAGCTGATGTGTCTGTTCCTGCTAGTAATAAAACCTGCACATTTATGTGCCTCTTGAGTTTGACAAAAATGCATACAAAAGATAGAGAAGAAAACAAAAACAACAATATTTAGGGAAAAAAAATATTTGAGTATATTCCGAGCTATATCAACTCAAGTGTCCAATCATGTGGATATGTAGATGTGTGGAAATGAATAGTCTGACTACACCTAAGTATTACTCAAATTTAGGTGCATGTTAGAACTAGATAGGTGTAGCCTACTCCAATTACAAGTTAAAAAAACTCAAAAATATTAAAAAAAAAAAAAATAGAAGAAGAAGAAGAAGAAAAGAGAGTTTGGTTGGGTGGGTTACAAAATATAATTGTAGTGCATGATGTACCCAAGTGCTTTTCTCTTAATAATCACCAAATATAAATTCATGATACTTCTAAGTATAATTACATGTCCTATTAGGAGGAAGCTACTCTACTATATGTTTAGGGCTATTTTCAAATATAGAAAAATGAGTCAAACTATTTACAAATATAGAAAAATGTTATAGAAAGCGATATAATTGATAGACAGCGAAATTTTTCTATATTTGTAATTAGTTTGATATTTTTTTGTTCATAGTAATTTCTTATATGTTTATTATAATTTTTATTTTTACAAATAATTGGATTATTAGTGCATTTTACTCTAATCACATAAAAAAAATATATATTTTAAAACAAAATTTAAAAACTTTTAACACATGGCAAACTATATTGAATAATTAGGCAGGTTAAACATAGATGAGTGTAACTTATGATGCACTTAGTTATTATTATTATTATTATTATTATTATTATTTTGTAATAATTCAATCCAATCATAGTAGGAGAAAAACTTAAAAAGAATAAAAATTGTATTCAATACCTTTTATAAATACATATAAAATATAATAATAAAAAAATTATATATATATATGCTAATAATAAGATGTACAAATTTAGTTTACTAGTAAGTTATTTATTAATTTAATTCATTTTAGTAAACTTAGTTTATTTACTAAATCTTTATCGATATCTTGTGGATATATACATAAAATTAAAAGGCTTTCATGACAGTGATGACACTACTTTGATTGGACCCCAAAAATGGAAGAAAATGGTTAGCGGCAGGTAAGTATTCCTCCATCCAAAAATTTAAAAAAAAAAAATAAATTATTTCCATAAAACTTTTTATTAATTATTACTAATTACGAAAGAATTATAATTTTTATTTTAAAAAACTTTTATGGCAAATGTTATCGGTACACATAAGACGTTAGGTCCCACAAGTCCCATCACTTGAATCTTTGATTGGGGTTCTGACATATATTATCGTTTTCTCTCTCGGGGATTATCCAGAAAGCGATGGAAAGTGAGTGAGAAATTATGGAGATTACCAGAACAATTCCTTTGATGATTTGATCTCCATAGTACTCCGGCTCTGATTCTTGCAGAGAGAGCAAATGATCGATCATCGTATTCCTTCCTTCTTCCTTCTCGCTTCGATGTTGATCGATCAATCCCTGCAAGAGCGCGTCCATCCTCTTCGCAAGTCCCGAAACCTTCCTCTTGAACCTGTTCGGAATCCAATTTATCATCGGAATGAAATCTCCTGGATTCGATACTCCTCCCAACGCCACCACCTGTTTAATCAGCTCTCTGAACTGTCTCGCTTCCACCTCGTCCGTCACTTCCTCACCGAAATACCTCTTTCCGGCCGCCATTCTCATCGATATGTTAAACGTCATTTCCGAAATCGCCGATTGAATCTGTACCTTCGAGAATCCATACAACGAATTCCTCGATAGCTTCCTCAGTAACCGTTCCACTTCGTCCTTCCGGATTCCGCCGAATTTATTGAGGCGAGATGCCGAAAATATCTCGATCGCTCCGATTCGACGGAGGTTTCGCCAGTGTTCGCCGTACGGTGACGCTACCATCGTAGTGTGGTTGTAGCCGATGTATTTGCCGACTAGCAACCTAGGACGGTTGGCTAAAACGATGTCATTCTTAGTGAAGCACTCCTCCATCACCGCCAACGACGAGACGACCACGACAAGGCGAGATCCGAACCATAGAGAGATTACTGGTCCGTATTTTTCAGAGAGGTTCTGGAAAGTTCGGTGGACGGGGATTTTGAGGTAATGGAGGTGGCCGATGATGGGAAGAGACGGCGGACTGGGCGGTAAGTTTCTGCGACGGCGGAGGTTGAAAGCGAAGAGGAGAGAGATAAGAGAGAGAAAAAGGAAAAGCAGAGAGTAATTTTCCATTCTTTTTGTGAAGTGTATTTCTATTCTGGAGTGAGGATGAAGACGAAACCACGGTGAGCTATTTATATAGATTCACGTCAGGACACTGACATTTGCAGTGTGCTGTATTATTAACCTTTTTATATTCAATTCATTTATTAAAGATTTAAATACTATTTTATTCCTATACTTCTTGATTTTTTTTTTCATTTTAATTTCTATATTTTTAAAATATTTATTTTCATATCTATCTTGTTAATTTTGATTCATTTTAATTACTCTATTTAAAAATTAAAATAAATAGATCAAATAGATTATTTTTTAAAAATACAAGACTATAACAAAATATTTTTAAAATATATAGACTAAAGTAAACTAAAATTAAAAGTATAGAGACTAAAATTAACATAAAAAATGATAAGAAGTAAAATTATAAAAACTTAAATACTAAAATTATAAAGACTAAAATAATTTAAACGTGGATGAAATAAGATAATTTTCTTCATTTCCTTTTCCAAGATTTCCAAAATTGCTAATCTTGACTAGTTCCAAAAACCATGATTATGGGTTGGATGAATTATTGGACCACACTACTGAAGTTGGTGGGTGATTCCTAATGGTTCTATGAAGAAAGTAGGGAGGTTTTATTTGAATATTGTGATCTTCAAAAATAATTAGAAGAATATTGTAGTTTTAAAACTATTTATAAGAATATTGTAGTTTTTTGTTGACGTTTGGGCAGTGGAGGGTAGGTCGAGAGTTGGAGTCTCGACCTCATTTGGTCGAGAATCCAACTCTTGACATCAAGAGGAAGTCGAGACTTGAAGTCTCGACCAAGGCCCCACTCAAAGAATCCTGCCAGCTCCCAACTCCCACTAGTCAAAGAAGTCTGCTACTTGGGAAAGAGAAAAAGTTGAGACTTCAAGTCTCGACTAGCCGTGAAACAGCCGTTTTAGGGGTCGAGACTTCAACTCTCGACCCCTTTCCTATAAACCTTCTCTTCACTTTCACCGGCTTCACGCCCTCTTTACTTTCATTTCCAATTCTTGCTTTCACTCTCGGTCTTTCCTTTTCTACTATCAAACTCTCTCATTTTTCTTCCACGACTTAATTAATATTGTGAGGTTTGTATATTTATTATTAAATTTTTATTTTTTTATAATTAATTTTATCTATATTCTCATACTATTTTATTTTTTCAATAGTTTTGCTGCTGTTTAAGAAACAAAGAACAAAAAACAGGTACACTTTGACTGAATTAATTTTTTTTTTTAAGATTCATCTTCTCATATTATATATATATATTTTTTTTGTAGTTTTTGTTGTTGTTTTGATAACAAATAACGAAGAAGGTGAAACTGTTGCCACTTTGAAGAAGAAAAAGAGTAGAACCGTCGTTCAATTTGTGAGTTTTTTTTATTTATTATTAGTTTTTTTTAACATTTTTTTATATATATTTATATCATGTTATACAACCCATTTAATGTTCTTAATTACTTTTTAATCGTCGTTAAATTTAAGAATATTTATAGATTGATGTTAGGAGCTTTTTTTTTACAGTTTAATATTCTTGTTTATATTATGTTAGATCTACCATGTTAATGTTTTATCTTGTTTTCGTTTTCATGGTAAATAATATTAGATTTATTGCATTTACTATTAAATTTCTATTTTTTGTTTTATAATATAATATTTTTGTTATTTGAGTTTTTTTTTTGTATTTTATGGTTATAGTTTGTTAATACAAAAAGTTTAGTATTTTTGTTTGTTTTCTTAATAATATTTGATTTTTTAGTATTAGTTTTTTAAATTAAAAAGTTTAGTGACTTTATTTGTTTTGTAATACAAAATTACTAATTTGAGTAATTTTTTTTACATTTTTTTTAAAAACTTAGGTTTTTTTTTGTTAATATTAGAGTTTCTATGCTATTCTTGAAAAAAAAAATGTTTAGTATTAGATTTTTTGCATTTACTATGAATATTTTTATTTATAGTATAATATTTTTGTTATTTGAATTTTTTTTTTGTATTTTATGGTTATAGTTTGTTAATACAAAAAGTTTAGTATTTTTGTTTGTTTTCTTAATAATATTTGATTTTTTTAGTATTAGTTTTTTAAATTAAAAAGTTTAGTGACTTTATTTGTTTTGTAATACAAAATTACTAATTTGAGTAATTTTTTTTTACATTTTTTTTAAAAACTTAGTTTTTTTTTGTTAATATTAGAGTTTCTATACTATTCTTGAAAAAAAAAGGTTTAGTATTAGATTTTTTTGCATTTACTATGAATATTTTTATTTATAGTATAATATTTTTGTTATTTGAGTTTTTTTTTTTTTTTTGTATTTTATGGTTATAGTTTGTTAATACAAAAAGTTTAGTATTTTTGTTTGTTTTCTTAATAATATTTGATTTTTTAGTATTAGTTTTTTAAATTAAAAAGTTTAGTGACTTTATTTGTTTTGTAATACAAAATTACTAATTTGAGTAAATTTTTTTACATTTTTTTAAAAACTTAGGTTTTTTTTTTTTTTGTTAATATTAGAGTTTCTATGCTATTCTTGAAAAAAATGTGTAGTGTTAGATTTTTTGCATTTACTATGAATATTTTTATTTATAGTATAATATTTTTGTTATTTGAGTTTTTTTTTTTTATTATTTAAGCTTGATGTTTATAGTTTTTAATACAAATTACTAAGTGATTTTTTTTATGTATTTTCTATAATATTTGATTTAAGTTTGATAATTAGTTAAATATTTAGTAATGTATTGTTTGTCTTTTTTTTTTTTTTTTTTTTTTGTAGAAAATGGCAGACAAATGTTTGGGATTTGTGTTATTTTCAAATGGTCATATGATTGATGGTGTCGATGGTGTTGAATATGACCAACCAGCTAGTGGAGGTTTTAGCATAAATGTGAACAGTGGAATAGTTTTTGAATAATTCATTGAAATGGTAGGGATGTCACTTGGTGTAGATATGAGAGTAAATCAGTTAGAAATAATATATAGACATCCTAATCCAACACCATCAGGATCAGTAAGGTTTATGCCATTCCCTATTCCTGATGAACAAGCAATGAATATGATGTTTTCAGTCGCACTGCCACTCCCAAACTTAGTGGATTTATATGTTAATGTGAGTAGGGCAGGGTTTGAAATAAACTTGAATGCACAACCCTTTAGTCAATTTGAAGACCCGATGGACCCTGATCCTGAATCAGTTGCACCAGCCTATGATGATAAAGGTATGGTGGCTAATAATCAATACAGTGATTTTAGAACAGAGACTGACGATGAATTTGAGGGTTTGGACTTTGATGGTCGTGAATATGAATTACCTTAAGATACATTCAGTAATTTAGATATGGATGTAATAGATAGCATTAGAGAACACGACCCAATTGTAGCCCATGTGGTTGTTGACAATACCCAATTGTATAAGGGGATGATTTGTCAAGATAAAGAAATGCTACAACATGCGGTCAAGTATTTTTCTATCAGGCATCACGCACCATATGAGGTAGTAGAATCGACACCGGTTATTTGGGCAATTCAATGTAAGAAGTGGGAAGAAGGTTGCAAATGGAGACTCCGTGCAACAAAAAGGAAATCACATGGCTTATTTGAGATCACTAAGTATGTTGATCAACATACATGTTTTTATTCAGAACTAAGTCAAAGTCATGTGCAATTAGATTCTTCAATGATTGCCTTAGAGTTTTGTGACGTCGTTAGAGAAAAATCGTCTTTGGATACCATGTTCCTTACCATAGGGTGTGGCAGGGTAAAAAAAAGGCGTTGGCTAAAGTGTTCGACGATTGGGACGAATCATACAAATTGTTACCTAGATGGTTGTATATGGTTAAACAGACCAATCCCGGATCGCGCGTGGAGTGGAGGGTAAAAGAAACGCCTACTGAAGGACATGTTATCCTTACTTCTGTATTTTGGGCATTTGGTCCTTGTATAGAAGCCTTTAATAGATGTCGGCTAATTATTCAAATAGACGGTACCCACTTGTATGGTAAATATCGATGAAAATTATTGATTGCTACATCAGTTGATTCTAATGGGCATCTTCTTCCTCTTGCATTTGCCGTTGTTGATGAGGAGTCTGCAGATTCATGGGGATGGTTTCTGAAACATCTAAGGGAAATAATTACACACGAAGAGGTGTGTTTGATTTTGGATCGACATGCTGGCATTATCTCAACCGTGAACAATCTAGAAAATGGTTGGACGAGACCAAAACATCATCATCGATACTGCTTACGACATATTGTCAGCAATTTCAACAAAAAGTATAAATTCAATCACTTAAAGAATTATGTTTATCGGGCTATATGTCAATTTCAAATTCGCAAGTTAAATCAAGCGATTGAGGACATCAGAAGAATAAATCAGAGTTGTTTGAGTTTTTTTTGACAACATTGGTATTGAGCAGTGAACTCAAGCACATGATGGAAGTGTCAGATACGGGTGGATGACAACAAATCTATCAGAGTGCATCAACGGAGTCCTCAAAGGAGCTCGAATGTTGCCGATAAACGCTCTCGCTCAGATAACATTTTTCAAATGTGTAAATTATTTTGAAAAAAGAAGAGAAGAAATAAGAGCTGCTTTAGACCGTCGAGATAAATACACCAGGTAATATATATTTTTTTTTAGTAATTAACAATTGATGTTGAATATATTAGTAATATTAAGTGAGTAAACATTTAGGTACGCACATGAAATTTTTTTGAAGTGGATTGCAAGATCCAGTAAACATGAAGTACAGTCATACGATCGATATGAAAGTGTGTTTCATGTAAAAATCGGACGTCATAGCCTCAATGCTAAAGGAGGAAATATTCAAACACTGAGGCTAAATGGGTCTAAGCGGTACTGTTCATGTAACAAATGGCAAGCATTTGACATCCCTTGCTCGCATTTTATGGCGGTTTGTTCACGATTTAACATGAACTATGAAGATTTCATTGAGGACTACTATAAACTATCAACATATGCTGCATGCTACTCTCCTCAATTTCAACCTGTACTACACGAAGATTACTGGATAACACATCCAAATATGCCTGTCTTACATGCCGACCCATCGTTGTTGAGGAAACCTGGTAGACCAAAGAGCTCGCGATACCACAATGAAATGGACTGGTCAGAATCGAGTACTCAACTACGGTGTGGATTTTGCAATCAGTTGGGTCATAATCGGAGGAAGTGTCCTTCGTTACAAAGATAGGCACCCGACAATTAATATTTTTTATTGTGTAATTAATATTTTTTTATTATGTAATTAATATTTTTTTACTGTATAATTAATATTTTTTTAATATGTAATTAATATTTTTCTGTGTAATTAATATTTTTTATTATGTAATTAATTTTTTTCTTGTGTAATCCATCTAAGATAAATAAATATATTTTTTTCTTTTAGATCATGGCTTTAAACCCAGGACCGCTTGATCCTTATGTTTTATATGATCAATCAATTCATCGATCATCCGTTGTATGGCAAGATCGTACTACAGGTGAGATATACTGTAGACGTCGAGAGGCGGTTGTTCATCGTACCATCCCACTGCATCGTAGAATACTACCATTACTTTGTACATCAGGATTCTATGGAGTTTCCAGGTTGGGATTCATTCAGTTAGATTGGCATCTCATCGCTGCACTAGTTGAGAGATGGAGGCCAGAGACACATACGTTTCATGTTCCTTCTGGAGAGTGTACTATCACTCTACAAGATATAGAAATGTTGTTTGGGTTACCTGTTGACGGCGAGCCTGTTACTGGAGAAATGCATGATGATTGGTTAAATATTTGCTAGTTGTTACTTGGTGTAGTCCCACCTGCTGATAAAATTAGAGAATCCAGATTAAGTTTAACATGGTTAGGAACACAATTTCCAGGGCTTGATGATGATGCAGACGAGGAATCTGTCATGAGATATACACGAGCATACATATTACAGATGATGGGTGGAAGTCTGTTTTCTGATAAATCAAGTCACTACGTGCACTTAATGTTCCTACCATTGTAATACTGAACCCCTACTGCATGACATCGACCTACGAATCGCAGATTGGTCCGATAAAGTTGCACATTTGGTAGTGCGTTGGCACTATCGTAGAAGGTTTATTGCACCGGGGGTTTCAATGGGGCAATATGATAGGGATGTAACCCAAGATTACATTGATTGGTATAGTAATATAACAAGGCGCTATATTACTCGTCCGGAGCAGCTGTGGGTCATCTGGTATATAATTAAATATTGTTTAATCATTTTAAATTTGAATTTATTTTAAATATTATCTAATTTTTTTATAATTCACAGAGATCGAGCAACAATAACCTTCGTGATGTTGCAAATGATCCAAACCAGGTCCTTGCTGTCTGTAATAATAACGAGAGGTACATGGAGGAGATACATGATATGTATGATATACCCATTGCACCTCCACTAGTTGCTAGACGTAGGGGGCGTGCTCGAGTAGAAGAAGATGACGTTGATGAGGTTGATCACAATGTGGAAGAATTGCCCCCTATGACGCTGACGCATAGCCACACTGATTATGCTAGTCCGATGATGATGATGCCAACATTTGGTTTAGGATATTATGATTCAGAAGCCGGTCCATCGTCAGCTGGTCCATCGTCTTCATACATGCAAGGACATGGGCATGGGCATGGAGAGCATAACGAATATTTATACTATGATGCGCCTGCAAAGGTACCAGAGCCACTAGAGGAACAAGAGCAACCACCAGAGGAACAAGAGCAACCTAGAGTTCAAAGTCGACGACGACAACCAACTCGAAATCGACGACGTCCACCTTGTGGGACACATTAATTTTTTTTATTATCATTCTTAATAAATGAAAAATTGTTAAATTGTTATATTGATATGGACATTTTAATTTATATTTTAGTAATTTTAAATTATTTACTATAAGTCTGTAATATCTCTTAAAATTATAGTCGACAAAGTTAAGATAATGATAAATTTTTCTCATCATTATGAAATAGATAGATAAATTTTTATAAAGTTATTTTTTTTATTAAAAAACAATAGAATTATAGCTAGTTATAAAAAAAAATAAAAAATGGCCGAACACCAACTTGTTAAGAAAAAAAGTGGTATGACCGAATGT
The DNA here is from genome assembly GCA_002890555.2 of Lagenaria siceraria. Taxonomy (NCBI): domain Eukaryota; kingdom Viridiplantae; phylum Streptophyta; class Magnoliopsida; order Cucurbitales; family Cucurbitaceae; genus Lagenaria; species Lagenaria siceraria. The sequence continues at coordinate 7,221,398 of CM016485.1, read as the reverse complement.
TGATTGTTAAAAAAAAAGAAAAAAAAATACAAGTTTGGTCGAGTGTTGATTGTTAAAGAAGAAGAAAGAAAAAAAAAGGTGTGGTCGACTATTCAACACTCGACCATATATATATATATATATATATATATATATATATATAATTTACCCATATTTTAACCATGACATCATAAAACTACCATATTTTTACAAATACTTTCAAAACTACAATATTTTTATAAATAATTTTAAAAACTACAATATTAATTCTATTTTCCCAAGAAAGTATTGGTATTATTAGAAAGCATAACTATGTTTGGGGTAGTTTCATTAAATAATTTTTTTATATTAGAGAAAATATTTTTTTTAAAAAAAATATTTTTATTTAAATATTATTTTTTAAAAAAATATTTGTATTTAAATATTTTTCATAAAAGAAAAGTGTTAGAAATATAATAGAGTGTTTCAAAAGTTATTTTAAATGATTATCAAATGTTTCAAATTTGTTTTCTTCAAAATGACTTGTTTTTAAAATTAAACATTTGAAAAGTTGAACCAAACACACCCTTAGTCTATTGATCAATGACTAAAATTATGAGTTTAATAAAAGACTTGGAGGGAATGGATTCGATTCATGGTAGTCACTTAGCTATAATTTAATATTTTATAAATTTTTTTTATACTCAAATATGCTCTAAAGTTAGATATATTGTTTCGTGAAATTATATTTGGAATACGTCGCTTTTTTCACACTCAAATAAGTTTAGAAAAATGTTATTGTATTTTTTAATTCAAAGGTTCATTTTTTATTTAGAGGTATAAAAAGATGGGGAAAACTTAGGTGCGGATCTTTTGTGCAATTCGACTGTCGTTCAATTAGAATGTATCACGTGGCACTTTTTTTTTTTAATTTTTTAATTTTTTTTTATTTGTATGATAAAAGAGAGAGACGCACGATACTCTTAATAATTGCTCTAAAAAGATTATAGTAATTTCAATGTTACGAAGGATAGCTTTTGGAAATATTGAAAAGGAAGTTGAAACTCTAGTTTTTTCTTCTTCCTGCATTTGACCCTTTCTCATAAGGCATGGATAAACATTTTTGTTTATTGATAACATTTAAATTTTTATGTTGCACAGTTGAAATGTTATATATATGCGTACGTGCAGAATTTTCTCTTTAATTTCGAAAAAAATTGCTCTAAAATTAGTAGAGGAAGTTAAGAAATTTAAAGTAAGGATCAATAGTTTGAGGAAATGTTACCATTTATTCTATAATTTCATGATCCTTTTCATATAGTTGTAATATTATTAGAATTATTTGTTTAAATATCAAACTATTTATAAATATAGGAAAATTTTACTGCCTACTCGTGATAAACTTCTATCACTAAGTGATAGGACTTCTATCACTCGCAGTCTATCGTTAATAGATAGTAAAATGTTTCTATATTTCTAAATATTTTGACTCATTGGTCTATATTTGAAAACAAGTCCTTAAATATGACCCAACACTCCAATCCAACAAATGTTTAATAACATTCAATCTATTCAATAAAGGTCAATCTATTCATAGCATCATAAAGGTCATGTAACTATTTACATGTGACACTTAGAGACTTTTGGAAACCGTAATGGAATAAGTTTGTAGTGTAATGTAATCCAAAACTTATATTTGAATTGAGTGTTTTGCGCCTAATTCGTAATACAAAACTTATTTAGTTCTCACTTTTTCCAATCTAATTTTCGTTTTCACTTTTTTCACGCTTCACGATCCTATTTTTGTTCCGCCCTCGATTCCAATACTTCTTTAATTTTTAGTAATTCTGATTGCATTTCAACTTTCCAAACAACTCCTTAACGCAACATATCGTGAGGCTTTTTTTTTTTAAGTCCAATTTGAATGTTCTAATATGAAGACCAGTATGACAACTTATAACTATCAATTTAAACATTGAAAAATGTTTCACTATGACCAAAATACCACTCTCAAATATCACAGTTGTTCGTCTAACTTTACCATTTTCTTAACTTAAGAAAAAGAAAAAGAAAATAGAGTATCCTCATATCCTCCTGATTGATGCCGCTGGCTCAGCCAATTAAATTTAAGGCTACCAATTAAAGATAACCCTATCTAAAAATACTATGCCATGTTGATCCATTTTGAGAAAATATAAAATTATGAAAAACAAACTTTTATTTAGTTCCCCTTTTTTTATCTAAAAATTATCTCCAAACTCATATACTGCCCCACCTCCAACATACCTATCTCTTTCGATGTTTACAAACCACTTCAAGAAGCTCATCCATTTTTGGCCTCTTGTTTCCTTCTAATTCATTAATCTTCCCACCTCATATAATAATTGACGTGTTCCAAAAGAATTACACTTCAATTGACATATAATATATATTAACAATTTCAATATTCTTTAACCCTAATCATATTGTACCATAACAATTTTAAAATAAAATAAAACAAAATAATAATTGGTATTAATTTCATCTTGAAATTGAAAATTAAGATCCTCACATCTCACATTTATTATATTAAAAATGTGATTATTTATTTTTAAATATTTTATTAACTTACTTAATAATCCTGACGTTCTACATCAATATTTTTTTTTGTTGGTTTGATTACAAAGTTTAGTTGAGTGATCTTTAAGGTATCATGTGTTGAATAGGTATTGATATTAGAAAAGTGTTTCACACGCTCATGATTTTTTTTTTCTTTTGGGTCCAACAAGTTTTCAACTTTAATAAGTTATTTTAACTTTTGAATTTGTGTCTAATAAGCTCTAAAGTTTTCAATTTTAATTTGTATATTTACTATCTATTCTTAATTTACGAATACGTTTGACACAAAGTTGAAAGTTTAATGTTTTACAAAATATGTCAACTCGAGCTTAGCTCAACTTATTAAAATATATACCGTGGTTTGAACATTTCTACCATGTTTGTGAAACTAAAAAAAAAATTGGTTAGACATAAAATTTAATGTAATGTCTATAGATTTTTAAATTAAAAATGTTGAATATGCCACAACTCTATTAAATGCATAACTAAAAATTAAGTAATATTCAGATGCATTTCAGAATGTACCAATTTTTGTATTTCTCCATTCTAATTATACATAGTAAAGTTATATAAAATATATTTTAGAAAATAAGTAAGAAGAGTTTGTCACGTGATAAATTATGATTAGACAATAAATGAGATGTATAAAATTAAATATAACTTATAATGCAACTAAATATTTATTTTAAAAATTCAAAGATATTTTTGACATTTTTAAAATTTAGAGGGTACTAAAACAAGATTAGAATTAGAATAATAAAACATACAATTTTCTTACAGTTCCATATTTTAGGTAAACGTTTCTATCATTTTGATCCCGATGAACCCTCTCAAATGAATGGACTCAGACGTGTCAAGTTACTGTTTTTTCTGAGGACACACGTGTTAAGTTACTTAAAAAACCTGAAAGTACAGATATATGTGGGCCCTATTTTTTTGTTTAACACTCTCTCTACAGTTAATCCACAAGATAATAATAGATTATGATTAATAATACCCCACCAATGCGAGGGTAACTCATGTAACGGTGTTCCTTAAAAAAAAAAAAGAAAAAAAAAAAAAAAAAAAAAACTCATGTAACGGTGCATCTTTGAATTCAACCATTTTTATCGGATTTCAATTATTTTTATTTTGAAATCCAATATTTATTTGAATTCCATGAATTCAGATACCATATTAAACAAATACAGACTTTGTCTCAATTTTTTTTAATTTTTTTATTGAACTATCATAAAATCAATTTACAATATGAAAAGTAATTCACGCATCTTATCTTATAAATATTGTAAAGTATTTTCATTTTTATAAGATTCTCGACAGTTATTGATTTGTGGCTCTTTTCACTTATTTTAATTAAAATCATTATTTTAAAGTTAAATAAAATGAAGGAAATTAAAAAATATCAAATTATTTACAAATATAGAAAAATTTCATTGTTGCGATAGACTGCGATGGAATTCCATCGTTGATTTTTTATATTTGTAAATAGTTTGAGTCATTTTTTTATATTTAAAAACAACTTATAAAATTATGATTCTAAAACAAATTTTGCAAAAAAAAAATCATGTAAATCTTTCTAATTAAGTAAAGAAAGTAGAAAAAAATAAGTAAATGAGAAATCACTCCGATTATCCATCACTACTTATTTGATTCTCAAGTTTCTCTATAATTTTTACATATAAAGAAGTCTTGTATACGTAAAAATTATACATTATTAATTTTAAAATAAATTTTTAACTATGGTCTAAGTTGATTATTTGATTCACATATTGATATAATGCTTAAATTTTAGATGTATAAATTGATATTGCGTATTTTTATTTTGTTATTATTATTATTTTATATATGATCCAAATAATAAAAGGGAAAAAGAGAGTGAGACAAAGAAAAGTTGTAGTGAAATTGATGTCCTGACTTTTTTTATAAACCAAAAATTCATTAAAGCGCACTAGAAATTGATGTCCTGACTTTTGGTTTCTTTATTAGAAACAATTGATGGAAGTGATGTTAAAACTTAAAGTAGGGAGTTTCATGAGCGTCATGGAATACGTTGGAATCAGGTGACGAAAGCAAATACGTCACTTCACGGTACACTGCCGACATCGACATGCAACTCTGTCGGCGGCGTGCCTGGTGGTGCTGCTCCCAATCACCCTTGCATTCAATATTTCTTTTTACATTAAAAATTTCTTTTATTTTATAATTTTAATATCAATATATCTTTTTAAACATTTCCAATAACAGTAGGATAGAGATTGAATCTCTAACCTACGAATTAACATATGCTAATTAGTGTTAAATTAAATTTATTTTGAAAAAGACTTTACAACTATTAAACCATATATCTGTGTCTTTAAATTTTATATAATAAATCATTTAATTGGTTGGTCCATAACTTATTTAGACCAAAAAAAAAAAAGCCTATTCAATATTCGATTTCTACTTCGTATGATAAATATGGTGTATATGGTGTATTGGGTATTGTTCTAATATAAATATTTAATATTTGGATGATAAGTTTGCACAAGTTTGAAATGTTTATTAGCAGTTATGAAAATTATTAAATGTGTTAAATAGTGTTTATGCATATGATTGTCATTTGTGATTGATTAATTAATTAACATTATATATACTCACACATACACAATGGAGATATAATACGGATTGAATTAATTTATCCTTATTTAATTGGATTTATCACAATTTAATTTAAGAAAGTTGAAGTAGAGAATGCATTTTGGAACTCAGTCCCTTATTGGAAGTTTCGTGATTTTAATATAACCTAAATCATCTTCCACAGGCGCAATAACACAAATATTGATTAAAAGAAAAAAAAAAGAGGTTATAATATCATGTTGTCCCTATATTTTGGAATTTATAAAATCTTAAATTTAGTTACTTAACGCTAATTTTTATGAAAAATGAATAAATAATAACAATAATTTTAATATAAAAAAATATAAAATGCGAATGTGTTTTCAAAATTTCTAGTAAAAAAATTAATAGATAATAAAACATTTTTGAAAAAGTCAACAAAAATTTAGTAGTAGAAATTAAATTTACGATTTATTGAAACATATATTAACTAAAATTAGACATTTGAAAGTACAACATTATACCAAAATGGTATTTTAACCAAAAAAAAAGAAAAGGAAAAAACAAGATAAAGGATGCAAACTATATCGAAGTTTATATCTATTTTTATCTCAATGATAAGATATATGTCTCGTCGTTTAATGTTTATGCACTATAAAAGTCAACAATTTCTACCTTTTGAAATTCAATTCAACTTTGAGTCGTTATTATTTGTATTATTGATAATATGTAGAGTTGGAGAATCTTATCTTTACTTTTAAAATTGATAATATAAATTTTATATCAGTTGAATTATGCTCATTTTAATATTTTTACCATTATTTATTTCGTTACATGAAATTTCACACCCTTTTGAAATTTAGTAAATAGACCAAAATTCTAGAACCTACTGTATAATCTAACTAATTATTATTTTTGTGGTGGAGATGAACGGATAAGGAAATAACACATTTGTCCAATCTCTTTTGCGTAATGTACAAGTTCTATCCCCACCCCAACAAAGCGCTAACCTTAGAGTTATTATTATTTATTTAATGGCAATAAATAAAAAATTGAAATTTTAATATCGTTGTGTAATCACTATTTTTCATATTTACAGAAACAATAAATAATAACCTAAGAAATTTATAACATAGGTTAACTTATGAGTTCAATGTACGTTGACAATATAAAAGAAGGGGAATCAAATTTCTAATTTAAGGTTGATGGGAGTTTCATTCAATAAAATATACTCTAAACCTAAAATTTTAAGCAACTTTTTTTTTTTTTAAAATGTTAATAGCAGTTTACTATGCTCATTTTAACGTTAAAATTGTGATCTAATGTGTGATATATATTAAGTATATTATTTATATATCATCAAGTATTCCGAAAATAAATATCGTCAATTTAATTTGTCAAAATAAACACAACTCAACTAACATAAGTATTGACGTCACAAAGTTAGAGATTTGTTACAATTATATTTCTAAATTTATATATTTGTAATATTAGATTTTATTGGATGTTATTTCAATAAAAAAAATGGTAAAGTATATTTTTAGTCCTTAAAATATGAGGCTTTTTTTTAGACAAGCAAAGATCCACACCAACCCAACCAACTACCTCTTCACCCTCTCGTCAAGAATAAGAGGTAGACTATCGAAAGACTTTTTTCCAAATTAAAAAACAATCAAGAAAGGAAGTCAACGTTGCGATAGCATGAGCAGATTTGTTCTCCTCTCTAGATATGTAACAAAAAAGATAAGTTACTAACAAGATTTCCAACAAAAATAATACCCTCAATGTGGGTCCCATTTCAGCAAGGGAGCACTCCATTATGGAAAGGAGATTAATCACATCCAACCATTAGCATCTACTTCCAACAGTTGATTGAACCCCGCCCACTCGCTCTCAATCATAGGAAAACTTTCTAAAATCACTCCTGCTTCCAATAGACTGATGCTTCGGTACTTGCTTATAGGCTTGTAACTCCAGAATCGACCGACTCTTATGGTCACAAACAATCCATTTAGTTTCTAAAGTTTTAAAATGTACTTTAGTCCATAAAATTTGAAAAAATACTTATAAATAGGAGAAATTTTTAAAAATAGAAAAATAAGTGAAACTGTTTACATAAAATAGCAAAATTTTTAGATAGTTGTAGTTAACGCTGATAGAAGTTTATCAGAGTCTATCATTGATAGAAATGATAGAAGTCTATAACTTATAGATGCTGATAGAAGTCTATCAATGTCTACCAGTGTTTTTTTTATTATTTTCTGTAAATAGTTTGACATTTCTTCTATTTGTGAAATTTTTTCAGTAAATAGATGTGGAAATTTTCAATAACTTTATTATATTAATTTTGAATCTTATCTCTCTCTAACTTTTTTTAGTACAAGATTCACACTATAGATCAGACTTGTAAATCTGTATGAGTTAAAACGGTAAACGTATTCCTCCCTATCTCCAAACCATTTTCCCCTCAAACAATCGAACAATCAAATCCTCAATTTCATTTTTTCCATTAATGAGTTCATCTTCTTCTTTGTAAGCCCAAAAATTTCCACCCATTTTTGAGCTTCACACCGTCTCTACTTTCTAAACGAAATTAACCAAACACATGACCTCCATTAAAACCCTAATGGAATTCCATCTACTTCCCCAAATAAGATCTCTCATCCAGTCTCCTCCATCACCTACCTAATCTCCGCGCTATGACACTAACGTTAGCCGCCTGAAGCGATTTCTGCAAGCAATCTACTAGTAAAATTTAAAGAGAGAGGAGAACGGAGGAGAGAGAAAGAAAAGGAAAAAAAATTACACCTCATCCATAGATTTAATATTAAATTAGTAAAAATTGCAGTCATATTTAAAATTTGTTAATTCAATATGGGACATTATTTCTTCACAAGTCAACTGATGGTCAAATGAAGAAGCAATTTTCAATCAATAGAGATTAAAGTCATGTTTATTTTAAAACTTCTAGTCAAAGTCAGTCAACTGATGGTCAAATGAAGACTACTTAGAAGTATTTTTCAATCTATAGGGATTAAAGTCATGTTTATTTTAAAATTTCAATGATTGGATAGACACAAATTTTAAACTTCAAAGACCAAAAGTATATTCTTATTGAAGAAAAAACTATATATATATATATATATATATATAGATAAATGCAAAAATAAGTTAAAAGAATTTTAGTCTCTAATATGCATTTGGTTCCAAAGCTTTTAGAATCTAACTTTTTAGTCTTCAAATTTTTAAGAATATGTTTAAAAGGTTCCTAAAGTATTTGTTATTATTATTTTATATAATTATATGACATTTAGAATTTTAAAAAAAATAAAGAGAAGAGGTAATTTTGTTTTTAAATTATTTTTCTAATTATAAATAAAAATTCTCCCTATTTTTAAAAATTCATGGACTAAAAAGTTGCATTTTGAAAACACAGTGACCAAATGCATTTCTTCGAAACTCACGGACTAAAAAGAGTAAATTTTTCATCACTTTAATATCTCTAGCCTGTTTCCTAACATCACATTGCATGTTAGACCATAACTCATTAATCTAATTCGATTGTATTAATTAAACAAATACATTATAGGTATGTATATATATAAAGGTAAATTACAAGTGTTTTGCATCAAAAACTTTTAGTTGTATATTAATACTAATTCAAAATAAATTGCAAGTAAATCATTAGTTAGTGTAACAATGATATATCATAAAAATATAAAACAAAACACAAATATTTTAAGAAATATTTCAAGAATATTATATATATATTTTTTATCTTGAGTATCTGGTTTGTGGCCCTTTATATTAAGTGGCCCATTATCTAAACTTTTTGTTCTTTTTATTTTTTAGTGGGCTACAGTATTTTGGCCCATTTATTTTATGTTTCTTTTAAGTGGTATGTACGATAGTTAGGGCAACTTTTTCAATGAACTTTTATGGCAGGAAGAATTGGATCTCTTGCCGGCAGTTTGCTAGCTTAGACTAGCTCCGGCTCACTTCGCTATTTTATTTTTCTTTGATCTCACGTCATTATTAATCTCAATCTTGAAAATGAATATCACCTAAAAATATAAGTTTATAAAAAAAAATCATCTTCACTATTATAAAATTAATAATATATATATATTTAGGAAAAAGATAGAGATTAAATATATATTTTATAAGCTTAACTAAAAGATATGTTAAAATACATCTAAATAGAAAAAAAAGAGTTAGGTATGAATAATTTTTAAAAATCACTTACTACAACTTCATAAATATTTTATTTTTTTTAAATATAAACAACTACAATATTTAATATACGCTCATTTTGTTAAACAAAATATGATAAATAAAATTAAACGTGATAGAAAACTAATATTATAAAAAGAACGTAAACATGTGTAAATTATTTGTAATAAATATTTCTTAAGGTTATTGATGATGGGACGAGCTTTGCACATGACCTCCAATGGCACCACCTTAGTCATTGTGGCACCAGCCCGCTCGTCCATATTGATGTCTTCTTCTCCAATCCTCTCCCACTCAAAGCATTGAATCAGGGTTGCCAAAGTTAGACCCATCACTCTGTGTGCCATAGCAGAACCTGGACAAGCTCGCCTCCCTACTCCGAAAGGCAACAACTTGTATACCTCCACGGCTTCTGACTTTTCGTGTCGCTCTGGTTTGAAACTTAAGGGATCCTCCCATTCATTTGAATCCCTATGTATGGCCCAGGCATTGACTAGTACTATTGTGTCGCGTGGCACATCGTATCCACATATTGTGCAATCATTGGCTGCATAATGGGGAACCAACGTAGGTGTTGCGGGAGTCAGACGAAGAGTCTCAGAGATGATACTTTGAAGATAAGGTAGTTTGGAAATGTCTGGTTCTTCCATGAGGCGTTCTTGTCCAATTTGAGTGTCTACTTCGTCTTTTGTTCTTTAACACTTGGGGATTGTTTAGTAGATGAGACAAGGACCATTCCATTGTCACAGCTGATGAGTCGGAACCTGCAGTCAATATTACCTACAAATTGATTATTACTAACAAAGTTTATAACTTTTAAGTTAATAAAAAATGTGTCCATGCTTGATCAATCAAGGGACGAAGTTTTTAGCACAACAATTGCAGAAATGGGGGATCGAATCTCCAATCACTAAAGAGGATTGTCACGCTAATTACTGTTGTGAGTTAAGCTTACTTTCGCATAAATTTATTTTCTTATAAATAAATATGCTAAATTATATATAAACAATATCTCACTTTGAGATAAATTTCAATTACATTCATAAAGTTTCAAGAGTTTTAATTTTACTATTGGATTTTAAATTCTTTTCGAAATAATCCTTCCATCAATTTTTTTTTTAATGTAAAGACAAAAAAGTGAAATCACACACACAAAAACACAAAAAAACGATGATAACATGTAAAACAATAAAAAAGACAAAAACATTTAAGAACTGTGTTGGGAGGCTGTAATGTAATCAGAATTAGAGTGTTGAAATGCACGAGGAATCGATAGCGAAACATAAATAGAATAATTCTAAAGAATAAAAGAGTCATTTTAATAGCTTGAGAACCAAAATGGAATAAACTTAAAGTTTGACAAGATATTTGGGAAATTAGAAACTAATAATTGGTATTTTTTTTCTTTCATCACCCTATTTGTGCGTGTGTAATTTTGTAAACAATGTGATAGAATTATTTTATAAAAATTTAGAGTCCACTTTGTATTTTGAATTTTATTTAACGAAAATAACAAAAATCTTTTTAAGTTTGTTGTAGGCATAATCAAAAGAAAAGGTAGAGAAGTAGAGAAATTGATTTACCATTATAAATCCTTTGATTATTTGATCGTTATAGCGATCGGGTTCCGATTCTTGAAGAGAAAGCAAGTGATCGATCATCGTATTCCTTCCTTCTTCCTTCTTCCTTCTTCCTGCGGTGATCATCAATTAGTCCTTGCATGAACGCATCCACTTTCTTCCCCAATTGAGTCAATTTCTTCTCAAAATCGTTCGAAATCCAGTTCAATATGGGTAAGAAATCCCCTAGATTTGATACTCCTGCAATCGCCACAATCTCTTTAATTAACTCCCTGAATCTCCTCGCCTCTTCCTCGTTCGTCACGTCATCGCCAAAATACCTCTTTCCAGCCGCCATTCTCATTGAGATGTTGAACATCAGCGCCGACATCGCCAATTGAATTTCTACTTTCGAGAATTGATTAATCGAATTATGCGATAGTTTTCGCACCAATCGCTTCACTTCATCCCTCCGAATATCGGCAAATTTGTTGATTCGAGATGGAGAGAAGATTTCAATGGCGCCTATTCGACGAAGGTCTCGCCAATGGTCACCGTACGAAGCCCCAACCATGGTAGTGTAGTTATAGCCGATGTATTTTCCAATGAGCAAACGAGGACGGTTGGCGAGAACGACGTCGTTTTTAGTGAAACATTCCTCCGCTGCCGACGACGAGGATATAACAACTGCGAGCTTAGATCCGAGGCGGAGAGACATAACATGACCATATTTGACAGAGAGATTCTGGAAATTTCGGTGTATTGGCTTTTTCAAGAGATGGAGATGACCGATGATCGAAAGAGAGGGCGGACTCGGCGGTAAATTATGGCGAATTCGAAGAGATCGACGAATGAGGTTGAAAGCAAGAAGAAGAAAGAAAAGAGAGAGGGAAGAGTAGAAGAAGTAAGTGTCTAAATCCATGGTGGTTTAGTTAAAGCTTTGTGGGTATGTTTATTTGGGAATCAATTTCTGTTGGTATATATAATGGAGAATTAGAGATATTTTGAGTATCTTCCAAGTTTTAAAAATTTTGAAAATTTGAGATTCAAATAAATAATAATTACGTGAATGATTTGATATTTATCAAGCCACTTTCCTAAGTTTTCTTTCCAAAAAAAAAAAAAAAAAATTGAACAACTTGTGTACCTACTATCATGTTCCTTGTGCTTGAAACTTGTGGGATCCTTTAATTAATTTGAATTTATATGGATGGTCCAGATATTGACTAGTACCATTGTGTCACGTGACAAGTGGTATTCACATATTAGTTTTTTTAAATGAAATATCTTTAGGTGCATTCAAGGTTATATACATTGTCTCACTATATCATTCAATCATAATTTATCAGGTGACAAATTCTTCCTACATCTTTTTTTAAATATTTTAATTTTTTTTTGTGTATGACAAAAGTATGATACATCGAGATAGTACATCTTAAGATGCACTCAGAATGGCTTATTTTTATATAATTTTTAAGGATCACAAATACACCAATAATGACATAAAAGTTAAAACTCGGAAGAATTAAAAGACTTGCCGCAGCCTTCCTCTTGGTTTGTGAAAGAAATCGATTGATCATACTACAAGTGTGTTGGGGATCAGAAAGAAAAGGATATTACTTTTCAAAAGTGGGCTTAGTTTAAAGGATGAATGATCTTTTTTTTTTTTTTTTTTTTTGGAAGGGAGAGAAAATATCTATTAGTTCAATTACCTTCGTTAGTTGCTTGACATAAAAGAAGCTTTAATAATGATTTAAGACTCATGAATTAAAATAACGTGTAATCTAATAATATGTCAAAATAGGTGTAGAAAGTTACCTTCTTCTATTAGCTTAAGCTTTTGGTCAAGGGGGATTCTGTGTTTAAACCCCTGCATCGTTGTTTTTTCTCCAATTAATATTAATTTCCACTTGTTGGGTCTTCCATTAACTTAAGTTTTTTAGCGCGATTTAACAAAATCTATTTTGCTTCTTAACAAGTTTTACTTTAAATTTTATTAAATTAAATGTTTGATTTAAATATGTGTTGCAATTTTTACATTAGTTTAATTTTTGTTAATTCACTCATTAATTAATTTTAACAAACAAAAAAAAAGAGAAAAATAATTTTTTGGTCTTTAAGTTTTCAAGAATAATGCGTTTAGTTTTAATATTTCAAATGGGTCATTTTAATTCCGAACTTTCAAAAATAGGTTTAAAAGGTCTCTCAACTTGTAAATTAATTAAGTGCTACGGAGGTGTCAACCTAGTTGAGATGTCTTGGTGCACCTCCTGATCTCACTATCCTTTGGTATCTTGTTAAAAAAAAAAACTTGTAAATTAATTAAAATTAAACATAAAATTTAAGTAAATAGATGGTGTGACAATATCACTTGTAAAAATTATATTTTTTCTTTGTGAATATTTGTCACCTCTCTCCTCTTTCTTTTCTCTCTCTTATCTCTTGTTCTCTCTCCTCCCCTCTATCTTATCTTCCCTGATGGTTTTGGTTGGCAAGGGAAGGGCTTTTTTTTTTTTAGAAAAATTAAATGTACCTATTCTTGAATTTAAGGATCAAAAGGTTATTTTTCTAAAAATAAAAACATCAATGTAAAAAATCTTTATAAACTCATTAAGCTGAATAAAATAAAATTTTACCTAAAAATAACATTGAGTAATGCACAAATTAACGATGAAATATTTTACCAAAGTTCATAAATTTCAAAAAAAAAAAATCTAATATTTTTTTCTCTAAATTATTATCAAATTTTCATGTTGTAGATATGATTTTTAATTCATTGAAAGCATAAAAGGAAATCTTTTTTTTTTTTTTTAATGATATTTGAGGAGAAAACTTATTTGAAGTTTTGTAATACTATTTAAAGTTTAAGATTAAGACCGATAACATTTATTTAAATTTTAGGTGCAATTTAATGAAATTAAAATTTTAGAGTGTTACAATCCAAAAACAAGTTTAGGTGTCAAACTTATTTTTTTCCTCTTTTCTTTTATAGCAACTAATATACTGATTTTTTTTATTAAAAAATAATTGATATACTAATATTATAAATCTATTTAAATATATTTATTTTAAAAGTTTTTCAACTTTAAAATAATTCATAATATATAGGACAACGAACTTCTTCTTTTGTAATCGACAATGAGAATGTGAAAGTGAGCACTCAAATATTATTAATTTCACCATTTTCACCGATACATTGAGTCTTATTCAATTGATATTCAACTCAATTTTTAAAGAATAACCTATAAAAATTAATGGAAATAGTGAAAAGTCATCTAAAAAAACATTTCGACAATCACCTAAATGTCTAAAACTTAACGAACATATCTCATAAGGAGAATCGAAATTGCATATGATATTTTAGAGTACAATAAAATATTGTTGTTAAAGGCTAAATAAATATTGAAAAGATCATGAAAGTTTGAAAAAACACATGTGAAACTTTTGCCCAACTTTTATAATTTAGAGACTAAATCTATAACCTAACTAAAAGAAATACATTTTCTTAGTGTGTGCGTGTGTATGGCAAATTGGTAATGAATTAAAAATGGAGTTATAGAAGTGGGAATTATCAATACAACATGAATAAAATATTGATGATAAACATTTAAATATAATGTTATGACATTAGACTTCAAACCATTATGGGTTGGCTTAATGTGACATAAGGGAAATTTTTAAAAATAGAAAAATAAGGGAAACTATTTATACAAAATAGTAAAATTTTTAGATAGTTGTGATAAAAGCTAATAGAAGTCTATCATTGATAGAAATGATAGAAGTCTATAACTGATAGATGCTGATAGAAGTCTATCAATGTCTATTAGTATTTTTTTTTTACTATTTTTTATAAATAATTTGACATTTTTTCTATTTATAAAAATTTTCCTATAATAAATATGAAAATTTTCAATTAACTTTATTATATTAAGTTCTCTAACTTTTTTTGAGTACGGGATTCAAACTACATATCAGACCTGTATGAGCTAAAACGGTAAACGTATTCTTCCCTACCTCCAAACCATTTTCCCCTCAAACAATCGAACAATGAAATCCTCAATTTCATTTTTTCCATTAATGAGTTCATCTTCTTCTTTCTAAGCCCAAAATTTTCCACCCATTTTCGAGCTTCTCACAGTCTCTATTTTCTAAACGAAATTAACCAAACACATGACCTCCATTAAAACCCTAATGGAACTCCATCTACTTCTCCAAATAAAATCTCTCATCCAGTCTCCTTCATCACCTACCTAATCTCTGCCTCTGACAGTGACGTCGACCACCTGAAGCGATTTCTGCAAGTAATCGACTAGTAAAAATAAAAAAATACACCTCATCCATAGATTTAATATTAAATTAGTAAAAATTGCATTCATATTTAAAATTTGTTAACTGAGACATTATTTTTTCACAAGTCAACTGATGATCAAATGAAAACTACTTAGAAGGATTTCTCAATCTACAGGTTTTAAAGTCATGTTTATTTTAAAATTTCAATGACTAGATAGACACAAATTTTAAACTTTAAAGACTAAAAAAATATTTTTATTGAAGAAAAAAAATTTAGATATATATATATCTTACAAAACAAGGATAAATATGCAAAAATAAGTTAAAAGAATTTCAGTCTCTAATATGTATTTGGTCCAAAGTTTTCAGAATTTAAATTTTTAGTCTCCAAATTTTTAAAAATATGTTTTCAAAAGTTTCATCAAGTATTTGTTATTATTATTTTATATAATTATATGACATTTGGAATTAAATTTTTTTAAAGAGAAGCGGTTATTTTGTTTTAAATTATTTTTTTTAATTAAAAACAAAAACTCTCTATGTTTTTAAAAATTCATGGACTAAAAAGTTACATTTTAAAAACATAGTGACCAAATACATTTCTTCGAAACTCACAGACTAAAAAGGGTAAATTTTTCATCACTTTAATATCTCTAGCCTGTTTCCTAACATCACATTGCATGTTAGACCATAACTCGTTAATCTAATTTGATTGTATTAATTTAACAAATACATTATGTGTGTGTATATATATATAGTTAAATTACAAGAGTTTTGCATCATAAACTTTTAAGTATAGCATTTAGAATGATACTTAAAGTTTAACATTGGACTTTCAGATGTATATTAGTACTAATTCAGAATAAATTGTAAGTAGATGATTAATGTATCAATGATATATCATAAAAAAAAAAAAAAACAAAACACAAATATTTAAGAAATATTTCAAGAATATATATATATTTTTTTAATCTTGAGTATGTGGTTTGTGGCCTTTTATGTTAAGTGCCCCATTATCTAACCCATTTTTCTTTTTATTTTTGATTTTTGAGTGGGCTACAGTATTTTAGCCCATTTATTTTGTGTTTCTTTAAGTGGTATGTTGACGATTGTTAGGGCAACTTTTGCGATGAATTTTTATGGCAACTTGTTGGAAGAATTGGATCTCTTGCCGACAGTTTGCTAGCTTAGAGTAGGTCCAGCTCACTTCTCTATTTTATTTTTCTTTGATCTCACGTCATTATTAATCTTGAAAATGAATGTCATGTAAATATAAGTTTATAAAAAAAAAAAAAATCATCTTCACTATTATAAAATTAACAAAAAAACAAAAAATGTATATTCTATGATAAAGGAAAAAGGATGAGATTAAATATATATTTTATAAGCTTAACTAAAAGATATTAAAATACATCTAAATAGAAAAAATAGTTAGGTATGAATAATTTTTAAAAATCACTTATTACAACTTCATAAATATTTTAATTTCCTTTAAATATAAACAACTACAATATTTAATATACGATCATTTTGTTAAAAAAAATATATGATAAATAAAATTAAACGTGATAGAAAACTAATATTATAAAAAAACGTAAACATGTGTAAATTATTTGTAATAAATATTTCTTAGTGAAGAAGGCTATTGATGATGGGACGAGCTTTGCACATGGCTTCCAATGGCACCAACTTGGTCATTGTGACACCAACCCGCTCGTCCATATCGATGTCTTCTTCTCCAATCCTCTCCCACTCAAAACATTGAATCAAGGTTGCCAAAGTTAGACCCATCACTCTGTGCGCCATAGTAGAACCCGGGCAAGCTCGCCTCCCTACTCCAAAAGGCAACAACTTGTGTACCTCCACGGCTTCTAACTTTTCGTGTCGCTCTGGTTTGAAACTTAGGGGATCCTCCCATTCGTTTGAATCCCTATGTATGGCCCAAGCATTGACTAGTACCATTGTGTCGCGTGGCACATCGTATCCGCATATTGTGCAATCATTGGCTGCATAATGGGGAACTAACATAGGTGCTGCGGGATTCAGTCGAAGAGTCTCAGAGATGATTCTTTGAAGATAAGGTAGTTTGGAAATGTCTGGTTCATCCACGAGTCGTTCCTGTCCAATTTGAGTGTCTACTTCGTCTTTTACCTTCTTTAACACTTGGGAATTGTTTAGTAGATAAGACAAAGCCCATTCCATTGTCACAGCTGATGTATCGGACCCCGCAGTCAGTAATACCTACAAATTGATTATTACTAATAAAGCTTACAACTTTTAAATTAATAAGAAAATGTGTCCATGAATGATCGATCAAGGGACGGTGTTTTTAGTACAACAACTGTGGGAATGAGGAATCGAACCTCCAATCTCTAAAGAGAGTTGTCATGCTAATTACTGATGAGTGAAGCTCACTTTGACACAAATTTATTTTCTTATAAATAAATACAATAAATTATGTATAAACAAATCCTAACTTTGAGATAAATTTCTTTAACATTCATAAAGTCTCAAGAGTTTTAATTTTACTATTGGATTTTAAATTTGTTCAAAATAATCCTCACATCAACTTTTCTTTTTTAAAGTAAAGATGAAAAAGTGAAATCACACCTAAAAAAAGTGTTGATAACATGTAAAACAATAAAAAAGACAAAAACATTTAAGAAATGTTTGGGAGGTTGCAATGTAATAAAGATTACTGAAAATAAAAAAAGTGTTGGAGTGCGTGAGGAATCGAGGACTAAACAGAAAAGATATCGTGAACTGTGAAAATATTGAAAAAGAGGGTTGAGTTAAAAACTATGGAACGAAATGAGTTTGGTATTACAAATTGGATCTAAAACAGTAAGTTCAAATATGCATGAGTTTTGGATTATATTACAAACTCATTCCATTATTGGAATAAAGTTTGGTGTGTGTAATATGTTTTCCTCCTCTCACAATATATGTCTAAATCCCTAGATATTAAAAAAAAAAACTGTTTCGGTCATTTATATGTTACTTTCTACTTTAAATGTGCTTTACCTATTATCTCTCCAACTATTTAATTTTAACTGCTCGTAATAACATATTAATACACATACTTAAAGTTATGTTAATGATTTGTTAAAATTAAAACAATATATATATTAAAATTCTAAGGATTAAAATAGCCATTTTAATAGTTTGAGAACCAAAATTGAATAAACTTTAAACTTTGGCCAAATATATGATTATTGGTTTTTTTTGAAATTAGAAATTACTAATTGGTAAGGTTTTTCTTTCTTTCATCACCCTATTTTTGCGTGTGTAATTTTGTGATAGAATTATTTATAAAAATTTAGAATCCACTTTGTATTTTGAATTTTCTATTTAACTAAAAGAACAAAAAGAAATTTAAGTTGTTGCAGGCATAATCAAAAGAAAAGGTAGAGAAATTAATTTACCATTATAAATCCTTTGATTATTTGATCGTTATATTGATCGGGTTCCGATTCTTGAAGAGAAAGTAAGTGATCGATCATCGTGTTCCTTCCTTCTTCCTTCTTCCTGCGGTGATCATCGATTAGCCCCTGCAAGAACGCATCCACTTTCTTCCCCAATTGAATCAATTTCTTCTCAAAACCGTTCGAAATCCAGTTCAATATGGGTAAGAAATCCCCTGGATTTGATACTCCTGCAATCGCCACAATCTCTTTAATTAACTCTCTGAATCTCCTCGCCTCTTCCTCGTTCGTCACATCGTCGCCGAAATACCTCTTTCCGGCCGCCATTCTCATTGAGATGTTGAACGTCAGCTCTGACATCGCCGATTGAATTTCTACTTTCGAGAATTGATTAATGGAATTATCTGATAGTTTTCGCACCAATCGCCTCACTTCATCCCTCCGGATATCGGCGAATTTGTTAATTCTAGATGCAGAGAAGATTTCGATGGCGCCTATTCGACGAAGGTTTCGCCAGTGGTCACCGTACGAAGCCCCAATCATGGTAGTGTAGTTATAGCCGATGTATTTTCCAATGAGCAAACGAGGACGGTTAGCGAGAACGACGTCATTTTTTGTGAAGCATTCCTCCGCTGCCAACGAAGAGGATATAACAACTGCGAGCTTAGATCCGAGACGGAGAGACATAACAGGGCCATATTTGGCAGAGAGATTCTGAAAATTTCGGTGTAGTGGCTTTTTCAAGAGATGGAGATGACCAATGATCGGAAGAGAGGGCGGACTCGGCGGTAAATTATGGCGAATTCGAAGAGATCGACGAATGAGGTTGAAAGCAAGAAGAAGAAAGAAAAAAGAGAGGGAAGAGTAGAAGAAGTAAGTGTCTAAATCCATGGCGGTTTAGTTAAAGCTTTGTGGGTATGTTTATTTGGGAATCAATTTCTGTAGGTATATATAATGGAGAATAGGAGATATTTTGAGTATCTTCCAAGTTTTGAAAATTCTAAATTATTAAGATTCAAATGAATACTAGTTACGTGAATGATTTGATATTTATCAAGGCATTTTCCTAATTAAGTTTTTCTTGAAAAAAAAAAAAAAAAAAAAGAAAAGTGAACAACTTGTGTACGTACTACAACAACTTTTTACTTTTCATGTTACTTGTGCTTGAAACTTGTGGAATCCTTTAATTTGTTTGAATTCATATGGACAAACCAAACATTGACTAGTACCATTATGTCACCAGACAAGTCGTATTCACATATTAATTTTTTTAAATGAAATATCATTAGGTATATTTAAGGTTATGTACATTGTCTTACCACATCATTCCATCATAATTTATCAGGTGGCAAATTCTTCCTATTTAAATATTTTAATTCTTTTCTTTTTTATATGATAAAAGTGTGATACATAGAGATAAGTGCATTTTGAGATGCAACTGAGTATTGTTCATTTTTATATAATTTGTAAGGATCACAAATACACCAATAATGACATTGGTGTGCTGGGAGAAAGAAAAACATATTACTTTTCAAAACTGGGCCCCAGTTTAAAGGATGGATGACCCTATTATTTTTTTTAAGAGAGAAATAATAATAATAATAATATAATCGTGAAAAAATATCTATCAGTTCAATTGCCTCCATTCATTGCTTGACATAAAAGAAGCTTTAATAACGGTTTAAGACACATAAATTAAAACAACATGTAATCTAATGACATATTAACATAGGTGTAGAAAATTTATCTTCTCCTATTAGCTTGTTGGATCAATTGGTGATTTAATATGGTAGCAGAGCAAGTGCTCCATGGCGGTTGTGTGCATTGCAATTTTTACATCAATTTAATTTTTGTTAATTTACTCATTAATTAATTTTAACAAACAAAAAAACAAGGAAAAAATAATCTTTTGGTCTCTAAGTTTTCAAGAACGACACGTTTAGTTTTAATATTTTGAATTAGACATTTTGGTTGTTGAACTTTCGAAAATAGGTTTAAAAGGTCTCTCAACTTATAGATTAATTAAAATTAAACATAAAATTGGAATAAATAAATGATGTGACAATACCACTTGTAAAAATTATATAGATTTTTTTTAATATTTGCCACCTCTCTCCTCTTTCTTTTCTCTCTTGTTCTCTCTCCTCCCTCTCTATCTTATCTTCTCTGATGGTTCTGGTTGGCAAGGGAAAGACTTTTTTTTTTTTTTTAAGAAAACTAAATGTATCTATTTCTTAAAAATTCGGATCAAAAGGATATTTTTCTAAAATTTAAAAGAACAATATAAAAAATCTTTATAAACTCATTAAGTTCAATGAAATAAAATTTTACCTAAAAATAACTTTGAGTAATACACAAATTAACAATAGAATATTTTGCCAAAGTTCATAAATAAAAAAAAATTAACTATAATAGTTTTTCCTCTAAATTATTATCAAATTTTCATGTTGGAGATGTGATTTTTAATTCATTGAAAGCATAAAAGGAAATCTCTTTTTTTTTTTTTAATAATATTTAAGAAGAAAACTTATTTGAGGTTTTGTAATACTATTCGGTAACATTTATCTAAATTTTAGATGCAATTTAATGAAATAAAAAAATTTAGAGTTGAAATTGTTACCACTCAAAACAAATTTAGTGTCAAAATTATTTTTTTCCCTCTTTTCTTTTATCACAACTAATATACTGATTATTTGTTTTTTAAAAAAATAATTGATATACTGATATTAATAAAGAAAATTACTATAAACAAAAAAAAATATCAAATTATTTACAAATATAGAAAAATTTCACTGTCTATCAGTGATAGACCGCGATAGAATTCTACCGCTCAAGTAAATAAATTCTATCGCCTGAGTGATAGAAACCGATAGAATTCTATCGCGATCTATCAGTGATATACTAGAAATTTTTTCTATATTTGTAAATAGTTTGACTCATTTTTCTATATTTGAAAAGAGCTCTATTAATAAATCTATTTAGATATATTTATTTAAAAAGTTTTTCAACTTTAAAATAATTCATAATATGTAGGACAACTAACTTCTTCTTTTATAATCGACAATGAGAATGTGAAAGTGAGCACTCAAATATTATTAATTTCACCATTTTCACCAATACATTGAGAGTCTTATTCAACTGATATTCAACTCAATTTTTAAAGAACAACCTATAAAAATCAATTGGAATCGTGAAAAGTCATCTAAAAAAATATTTCGACAATCACCTAAATGTCTAAAACTTATAAATGAACATATCTCAAAAAGAGAATCGCAATTGTCAATCAACAATCACCTAAATTGTTATAAAAAGACTTTTAATGTGTCAAATCAAGGAAACAATCCTATCAAAACGAACTTAAATTATTTGTCAAAGTGAATACAACTCAACGATAATTGACATATACTCATTTTTCTTGCAATCAGAAAGTTTAAATCTTCATACTTCCACTTGTTTAAAAAAAAAATCTAAAATGGCTTAAAGTCACATGCTATGCTTCTCATTTATCAACTGACAAGATGGAGACCTCAAAGCCAAATTATGATAATAAATATAAGGATAGAAGTGTGCAAACACTAGCATGACTCTTGCAGCCATAACAGTTCTACGTTTATTTTAAAAGGTAGTAAATTCAAATCTCTTACCACGCATGAGTGGTAAAATTCAAATATATATTAAATGCACAGTTAAAAACCTCAATGGGACCAAATTCAAATACATATTAAATTATTGCATTGACTCACATGTCTTTGTTTTATATTGTTGGACTTGTTTTCTTGTCACATCATACCATATGATATTTTAGAGTACAATAAAACCTAACCATATTAGTACCCTTCACTCCAATAAACATATAAAGTCTATATTCTACTAGTTATATATTAATGTTAAGGGCTAAATAAATATTGAAAAGATCATGAAAGTTTGAAAAAACACACGTGAAACTTCTGTCCAATTTTTATAATTTAGAGACTAAATCTATAACCTAACTAAAAGAAATACATTTTCTTAGTGTGTGCGTGTGTATGGAAAATTGACAATGAATTAAAAATGGTGTTATAGAAGTAGAAATTATCAATACACTATGAATAAAATATTGATGACAAATATTTAAATATAATGTTATGATATTAGACTTCAAACCATTATGGGTTGGCTTAATGTGATATAAGTTTCATGAGCATAATAAAGAACTTAGGGATAATGAGTTCTATTTATGATGGTCACTTCTCTATCATAAAGAAACTAATTTTATTTTTCAAGTAAAAAGTCAAATTCAAAGTGCACACATATATAAAGTAATAATAAACATTTCTTAGTGAAGAAGGTTGTTGATTATCGGACGAGCTTTGCACATGACCTCCAATGGCACCATCTTGGTTAATGCGATACCTACTTGCTCGTTCATATCCAAGTCTTCTTCTCCAATCCTCTCCCATTCAAAGCATTGAATCAGGGTTGCTAAAGTTAGACCCATCACCCTATGTGCCATGGCAGACCCAGGACAAGCTCGTCTTCCTACTCCAAAAGGTAAGAATTTGTGTACATCCACGACATCTGACTTTTCATATCGATCTGGTTTGAAACTTATGGGATCCTCCCATTCACTTGGATCTCTATGTATGGCCCAGGCATTAACTAGAACCATCGTGTCACGTGGCACATCATATCCACATATTGTGCAATCGTTGGCTGCATAATGGGGAGCCAACATGGGTGCGACAGGAGTCAACCGAAGAGTCTCGGAGATGATTCTTTGAAGATAAGGTAGGTTGGACACATCTAGTTCTTTCACGAGTCGTTCTTGTCCAATTTGAGCGTCTACTTCGTCTTTTGCCTTTTTTAACACTTGAGGATTGTTTAGAAGATGAGACAACGCCCATTCCATTGTCATGGATGATGTGTCAGACCCCACAACTAATAACATCTGCAAATGAATTATTAATAAAATTTATAGCTTTTTAATTAAAAAAAATGTGGCCACGCAGCGTCAACTTTAATTTTTTTATTTTTTTGAAACGATTATATATATATATATATATATATATATATAGTCCCACATGTTTGTAAAATGAATCTAAATAGTCACTGACTTACCTTCAAACTAATAAAATTCTAGCTGGATCGTTAAGTGCTAACGTGGATGAAATGAAAAGTTACTTCATTTAACTACGTGGCAAAATTATTTTCTTTTAAGAAAAAGACTTAGGGAAATAATTTGAAATTTTTAATTTTTTTTAAAAGTAGACTATTTAGAGAAAATTAAATTAAAATGATTTAAGGGTTCAAAATATTAAAAATATTCCAAAAACCTTAAATCAGTTTCCCACATCTTCTTCTAGAATTTCTTCACCTAGCTGCCCACATCTTCTACAATTTCTTAAGCCATGTAGTGTGCACAATCAGCACTATGACAAATTAAAATACAAATAACAGTCCATTTAGCATTTTAAACTGCATTCTATTTAATTTAATGACCATTTAAAAGTATTTTTTAAATTTAAAAGAGTAAAATATATGTTTGAAAATTTAGAGAATTAAATAGACAACAAATCTAAATTTAAAGGACCAAAAGTGCATTTTGCCCAAATGTCTAAGTCTTTCTTTCTATGTTACTTTTTTTACCATAAATCCACTTTGCCTACTATATGTCTCTAACTATTTTACATTAAATCATGCTCGTATTAACATATTAGCGCACATATTTGATTTGTTAAAATAAAAATAGAAGGATTAAAATAGAATTTTTTTTTAATCAAAATTTTAAGAATTCAAATAGACATTTTAAATGTTTGGAGACGAAACTTAAATGTAACTAAAACATAAATTTTAAAAGTAAAGGCACCAAAATAGAAGAAGCTCGAAAATTTATGTATATTAAAATAGGATTTAAGCCTTTATTTTACATAGATTGGATTTTATGGGAATTAGAAACTACTAATTTGTATGATTTTTCTTTCTTTCAGTTTCATCCTATCGTATGTGTGTAATTTTATAAAAATTGTGAAATAATTATTTATAAAATTTATAGGATTTCACTTTGTATTTTAAATTTTTTGTTCACAAACATGTAACAAATTAAGACTTTTTATTTTAAGAAAATAGCAATTAAGGCCCCATTTAATATAGAAACAGGAACATGTTTAGTATTTACATTTTTTTGTTTATTAAAAAAAATAGAAACATAAACTTATTTTATAATTATTTTTTATTTCATTTATATTCTTTCTATTAATAACAGTAATACAATTGTTTCTATCTTTCAAAGATCGTTCAACTTTTCTGAAATGTTAATTATTATTTGAGTAATTTGTCTTCAATTATGTCGACTTAGATCTAACTTTATTATATTGCTTTTGTAAATTTCGTGACTGTAAATATTAAAGAGAGGCTAAATACATGTCTAAATGAACAAAATTTATTGTAAAATTCTAACTAGTTATAAGTGTACTAAAAATTAAAAAAATATATAAATATACAAATTAAAAATTTTAAACTTAAATTTAAAATAATACATTAGTACTCATATTGAAAAGTTTAAAATTCAAAACTAGTATAATATATAAATATACATATTAGAAATTTTAAAATTAAAAATTAAAAAATAAAATAATATATAGATAAAATAAAAAATAAAAAAAAATAAAAGATATTAATTTTGTCCTAAGTAGGACTTGAACTCATGAGATTTGAATGAGGTAGAATTATGTACACTCCCCACAGCTCTTCACAAAATGGCTATGTAAATATAAATAAAAACACAGAAACGGAGAAAGGTAAAGTTTTTTAAATTTGGCCCTTTT
Source organism: Lagenaria siceraria (assembly GCA_002890555.2). Lineage (NCBI taxonomy): Eukaryota > Viridiplantae > Streptophyta > Magnoliopsida > Cucurbitales > Cucurbitaceae > Lagenaria > Lagenaria siceraria. The sequence goes on along the minus strand of CM016485.1, from coordinate 7,195,937 downwards.
TTCAAAAGCATTTTATAAATTTAAAAACAACAAAGAAGAACCGTTATTAAGAAAATCAGTCGTTAAAAAATGAGAAATAGAAAATTGAAAACATTATCAAACGGATCTTAAATTTATGTATTTTTTTAAAGGAAAAAAAAACCTTGCATTTAAATAGTTTTGGTTATTACTATTGAAGGTGAAATAATCCAACCCTAATTACATCTTATGCTACTATAAAAAAACATGTAAATTCACCCTACTCTTAATTTTGATATTTTAAATTGTTTTCATCATTATGGTGTAAAGGGAAAATGGTAAAAATTAAGCTTAATTCTTTTACCATGAAATTCATTTTTTTTTTTTTTAATTAAAACTATAAAATAGTTGAATTTTTAGCCAAATTTTAAAAATTAAATCTAGTTTTAAAAATTATTTTTTTTGTCCGTTCCTTAAAGTAGAAGATTCAAATTTCAAATATCTTATTCTAAAACACATGTTTTGTTACCTATGCTAGCTTAGGAACCTTGATGGTGTAGTTAGTAGGTATTAAAAAGGAAATGTTCACATCTCATCCAAGTATAAATTATATATATTTTTTAATTGTTTTCAATCAGTCTCGCCTAAGGGGAAAATGACTAAAAAAATAAATTTACCAACAATGTATAAAATTTTCAATGTCGATGAAAATGTCTCAATTTTACGAAAATGTCAATAAAAATATCTATAAAATGTATGCCGACAAATTTTTCTACAAAAGAATTTAAAAATAGATAAAACTAAATTAGTAAATAAATATTCTACACCGAAATTATTATAAATGGAAAAAATATCAAACTATTTACAAATATAAAAAAAGTTACATTATCTATTAACGATAAACCGCGATACACTTCTATATTTATAAATATTTTGGTTTATTTTTTATATATAAAAACAACCATTTAAAATAAGTTAAAAAAAGGGAAATTACTATAAACAGAAAAAATATCAAACTATTTACAAACATAGAAAATTTTCACTGTCTATTAGTGATAGACCCCGATAGAATTCTATTGCTTTCTATCGCTCAAGCAAATAAATTCTATCGCGGTCTATCAGTGATGGACTGTAAAATTTTTCTATATTTGTAAATAGTTTGACTCATTTTTCTATATTTGAAAAGAGTCATTAAAAAAAGCTTATTATTTATAAGAAGATATGTATGTGATCCTACGAATTATTCAATCATAATATACCACATGAATAATATTATTTATTTTTTCTGTGAAATATTTAAATTTATTTTATTACGTGTATAATGATAGTTGGATGCATACTTACCTGTATAAATCCTTTGATTATTTGATCATCATAGTGAGAAGGTTCTGATTCTTGCAGGGAAAGCAAGCGATCGATCATCGTATTCTTTCCTTCTTCCTTCTTCCTGCGATGTTCATCAATTAACCCCTGGAGGAACGCATCCATTTTCTTTCCCAATTGTATTAATTTTCTCTTAAAACCGTTTGAAATCCAGTTTAGAATGGGTAAACAATCCTCTAGATTTGATACTCCTACAATCGCCACAATCTCCTTAATCAACTCCTTGAACCTCATCGACTCTTCCTTCTCTGCCACGTCTTCACCAGAATACCTCTTCCCCGTCACCATTCTCATCGAGATGTTGAACGTCAGCTCCGACAATGCCGATGCCATTTCTACTTTCGAGAATTGATGGATCGAGTTGCGTGAAAGTTTTCGCACCAATCGGTTCACTTCATCTCTCCGAATATCGCCAAATTTGTTGATTCGAGATGAAGAGAAGATTTCGATGGCGCCAATTCGGCGGAGGTTTCGCCAGTGGTCACCATATGAAGCCCCTACCATGGTAGTGTTGTTGTAGCCGAGGTGTTTTCCAATTAGAAAATGAGGACGGTTGGCGAGAACGACATCGTTTTTAGTAAAGCACTCTTCCACCGCCGCCGATGAGGATACAACGACTGCGAGCTTGGATCCAAGACGGAGAGACATAATAGGGCCGTATTTGGTAGAGAGGTTCTGGAAAGTTCGGTGGAGTGGGGCGTTTTTCAAGAGATGGAGATGGCCGATGATTGGAAGAGAAGGCGGACTTGGTGGTAACTTTTTTCGAACTTGATGAGATCGACGGATGAGATTGAAAGCAAGAAGAAGAAAGATAAGAAAGAGGGAAGAGTAGCGAAAGCAAGTGTTTAAATCCATAGCACTTGAAGTTAATGCTTTGTGGGTGTGATTGTTTGGGGATCAAATTCTTATCATTATATGTAGTGGAGAAAGAGAGGCATTTGAATATACTCCAAGTCTCAATTTTTTTTTAAAAAAAATTCTTAATTGCAAAGATGAATACGAAGTACTTCTTACGAGTTATTACATTAATTGTTTGATATCAACCGTCAATGCAAAGGATATTCAATTTTTTTTTTTTAGGAGAAGAGCTTTGGAAGAATACGTGCGTTTTGGTCCTTTGAATTTGTCAAGCCTAAGTTTTGATTCAACGAAGAAATAAATTTAAATAAATAAAAACGGAATATGGTGTTGTTTCTCAAATTTTGCTCCATTTTTAAAAATGTTTCTCAAATTTTAGATATAAAAAATGAGAATGGTTATCAAATAAGTCGGTTTCTTAAAAAATGAGAAACGGAAACAGAAAATAGAAAATAAAAACGTTATCAAAAGGGTCCTAAGTTTTCAAAATGTGTACATGAATTTTTAAAAATAAATTTAAAAGGTCAATGCAGTTTATTATTATTATTATTATTATCAAAATTACTTCTCTTTAAAATTATTTTTTAAACTTATTTTTGTAATTTAAAATTTCATACAATTACATAAAGTACTAATAACAAAAAAATATTTCAAACATTTTAAACATACTCTTAAACTTTTGGGGACTAAAAAGATACATTTTAAAAAACTTAGAGGCTAAATGTATATATTCTATAAAATTCGAAGACAAAAATATATGTTTTGAAAATCAGAGACCAAACACACGTATTCTTCAAATTTTGAAACTAAAACAGTAATTTTTATATTTTTTAAATACAATAAACGTGGAGGGATTTAAATCAACAATTTAATTTTTATGAATGGAGATAATTAATTCTTATCTATTGTGAAAATTTTAAAAAGTTCAACTACGTTTGTTTTGATGTTATTTTATTTTTTAGTAATTAAATGAAATAATTAAATTAGGTTGAATTAAGGTTTAATATAAAAAATATTCATTTATTTTTATTTTAAATGATTAAATAACTAGTTAATATAACAATATATTAAATAATATTAAATTTAATTTAGGACTACGTTAATTATTCTCTTAACTTAATGTTGCATTAATACAGTTTTCCCAAGTTGATAAAATTACCGTGGTGTTTTTTTTTTTTTTTTTTTTTTGTTTGACAATCAACTTAAAGGGATTCCACCAATGTACTTTCCTTGTTCCATCCATTGAAATTTTGGCCTCCACAATCACTTTATTATCTCTAGCCTATTCTCTAACTAACATCACGTTGCATGTTAGGCCTTACTCAGTTAATACAATTTAACTGTGTCAAATTTAACATTTAACTAACAAATAATGATATTAGTTGACAAATACTTTTATATGTACTAGTAACTTACCACGTGTAATGTACGTATAATAATTTATAAAATTGTACAATCCACAAAAACCATTGACATTTCTACACGTACCTTTAATGAATCAAAGTTGTAATTGTCGCTTATCTTCAAATAGTTTCAATAGTACCCATAAACTTACCTTTAAAATTTGATGGTTTATTTGTTATTGTTGTATTTATTATTGTTAGTTTACGAGAAATTAGAATGGTTACGATTGGAAACTAAAATGTTTAACATCAAATCTTTTTTTTTTTCAGTGCAACAACATATAAATTATTAATTGTTCCAACTTTTTCACATATTATCCACATTCAAGTCAACACAACGCAATTATTTTAATCACACGATGCAATTATTTTAATCCTTATTTTAAATTTAGTAAACTCACACAATTAATTAGAACCCCAAATTAAATAGGAAAATTTTAACAGATAGAAAAATGTCAAACTCTTTATAAAAAATAACAAAAAAGAAATACTGATAGATATTGATAGACTTCTATCACCGTCTATCACAACTATCTAAAATTTTGTTATTTTGGGTAAATAGTTTTCCTTATTTTTCTATTTTTAAAAATTTCCCAATTAAATATGAATTACTTCATTTTAGCTAAATAAAAGTCATAGACTCAACTACTTTAAAAACTTATCTTTGATGTTTATGGGAATTGGTTTAAGGCTGCAATTACACTTCTAGTCTCTAAAATTTAGGGTTAATGTCTATTTGATCCATGAAATTTCAAAAGTTACGTCTTAGTCCATAAAATTTGAAAAATAGTTATAAATAGCCAATTAGTTAAGTTGGTTGTTAGTTGACTAACGACATTTCATTTTGATGTCACAAATTTAAGAATAATTATTTTTAAATATATAAAATATAATATATGAAGAACTTTACCAATTTCATATTATTATCATACATTACCTGGCCTTTTCCTTTTTACTTGTCCTATCCCTTTAGCTCTCCCCTCCAACCTCTTCGTCTTCATCTTTGGCTAAACAATCCTCATTCTGATTTGTTGTAGTAGGAGTTTATTTTTTCAAAAATAAATTTTACTCTATTGAAATGATGATAAAGCATAAAAAAGCCACTCTATTCTGTTTTTGTTTTGTTTCGTTTTGTTTTTTTTTTTATAAATTTTTTTATAAGTATTCTTTGATTTTTTAAGTATAGTTATATATATATATATATATATATATATATAAAGGAAAATAACTTTATTACGCCACATGGGCCAACTAAAAGCAATCTTTTACAGCTAAATCCTTGATTCAAGGAGGGAAACTATAACCCCACAAGCCCAAACACAAGCCCATTACACTGACTATGCACATCAACAAAAGAAATCTCGATGAGAAAAAGCATAAAATCCCAAATTTCAGCAATCCAGCGACTAACCTCATTCAAAGAGGAAACGGACCCATTGATGAGCTTTATTGCTACCAAGCAGTCTGATTCAACCAGAATTTTAGGGATCTCTATCTGCCTTGCTTAGCGCAAACCTTCTAAAATTGCCCAAACTTCAGCGAGAGGGGCTTCCAAAGAGAAGTCCAACTGGTTTGCTACAATCGCTAGGTCCGACGCTGACCAAGACGCATCGGCATTCAGTTTTAGTAAACCAGCTGAGGGGGGAGTCCACCGATTTCGCTCTCCAAGTGAAGGGTTTTCTTGGCTGATGGGGAGACAAGCCCCGCACCTCCCTATACTTCCCCACAAATTCTTCAGCATAGACTATAAAAAATGGACGTTCATGTTTAAACCATTAGCTATGGTCGGGAATGACTCATATTATTTTAGGCCCAAGGCCCAAAAAGATACATGAAAGTTTTACTTTTTTATTTATCTTACGTTAAGAGAACTAAAGAGTGGCTAGAGAGTATATATACTATAGGATTTTTAGGAACTTATAAAAGTGGAGAGAGTGGGTATAGGGAGTATTTCCCCACACGCTATTGCCGCCATCCGTCTGATTGGGCGAGGTGTTGTGTTTTAATTAAGAAAGATACTAATATATAAAATACATGTTAATTTTAATGGATAAAAGTAAAAAAAAAAAAAAAGTTTATTAAAAAAACAAAATCTGATTCTACAACGAATCTAAAAGTTAGTGAAGAATTGGTTTTAAAAATAGTCTAAAATGGAGGTAAGATTTAAGAGTGATTTAAATAAATTTAATCCCAACTTATTTTTGGTCAAAATTAATGGAAAAGAATCTCAAAATCAACTCCAAACGCACACTAATCCACGCTTTAGAGTTAAGATGAATAAAATTGAATGTTGTCCAAAATCCAAATTGATTGGGATGAAAATTGAATTTTTTCCGAAGCTAATTTTGCAATCACGGGCTCCCCGAGCTGTCAATGACAGATCGACAATGTAAATAAGAGAGTACAGCCAGATGGCTGTATAAGATTGGAGGGTCATCTAAGCAAGGTACTACGACGGCATAGCGTAATGTCATTGACGGTTCTCGTTAACGCGACACTAAACCGTGGGTTTCCCTCTCTCTACGGCTTATTCGGCACCCTGAAAGGCTGAAAGCTGCAGTTTCACCGGCTCTCCATCTCCGTTAACAAAAGGGGTTTCCGTTTCATTCTTCATTCCAAGTGCCCGTACTGAAAATCTCTCTGTTTCATCTCTACGAGCTCCCCCGCATGATCGTTTAACCTCTCTCCGGCCTCACAGCCGGCGTTCTGTTGCCATGACGTCCATCACTTCCGTCGAATTGAATTACCTCGTCTTTCGGTACCTTCAGGAATCAGGTAGTTTTCGTTTTTCTAGCTCCTTCTAGCTTCTTTTTTTTTTTTTTTTTGGAATTTCATTTTAGTTTGGTTTGCTGCCTTTTCATCTGTATAGATTAAATAGATGAGGAAATTTTTGGAATTCAATTCGCTTTTATTACAGAAGGAAATGTTGAGCTGATTTTTTAAATTTAGAAACGTAGCAGCGCGGGTTGGTTTTTGAGCTGGCTAGGGCTAGAAATTTTGTGTTCTTGTAATTTAATTTTGTAGATCAATGCAACTTTGGAAGGTTTGGTTTACTCGAGCTTTCTGTTTCTTTCTCCTTTTTCATTTACATACTGTGTGGTTCTGTTAGGTTTTTCGGTATTTTGATGTGGTGTTAATATGTGAGTTCTAGAGTAGGTTAGGCTTTGCATACGCGAGTGAAGCGCTAACTACGGCTACAAGCTTGGCGTTCCTTCCAATTTCTTGCTTGGTGTGAACCGGCGTTAAGCTGGGTAACCGGCGTTACAGATTGTGGCTTTGTCATTCCTCTTAGTTCAATTGAAAGGAAAATTTAAGTACACTTGTTTTCATTTTCATACACAGAGATCACTTTGAATGCAAATTGGGCCATGTAAATCTACTCTCACAGAGTGAGGGTGGGGGTCTCAAAGCTCACACTCTTCAATGAAACCATTAAATCTCTACTTAGATTTTGAAAGTACCCTTAACAGGCTTTTCCTTAGGGAATGTGGTAACATTAGTCTCCCACTCTAAACTCCCAACAGTGTTTGTCTTAATTTTCTTTCACCTTACTAGTTTTCTTTTGTCTGGTTTATTATTTGTCTGGAGGTTTTTATTCAATTTTGTTGTAGTTATTTTGAGCACTAATCTCTTTTTTTTTTACCTAATGAAAAGTTTTGTATCCTTTTTTTCCTTTAAAAAAAACCCTCTAAACTCCAACAGTGACTTCACAACTCAAATAAACCTCCCAACTCCTTCCAGACAGATTCTTCCTCCTATACCTTGGGTTCACCTTGCCTGAATCCTCTTATTTTGAAAATGAATGGAGAAGGAAAAAAAAAGCCCCAAATAGCCCTAAACTTGGAAAATGTTGGAGACTCCATGTAGTACCTTCTGGCTTCTGAGGACCCCCCAACATTTAGAGTCTCCCATTTTGAACCCTACCTCTCCAAATTCTTCTAATCTAGGCAAAAGTTAAAACACCTGTGACTAGGCTTAGTTTCTCTGGATAATACTTCCTTCTTCAATTAACTTTTTTCTGACACTGTCAAGGTATATAGGTCTCAATCCTGAAAATGAATTTCATCTAAATATAAGTTTATTAAATAATTGCAAATACGTTTGGAAAATCTTGAGTCAATTGCTAGTTTCTCTCTGAATATAAGTTTATTAAATAATTGCAAGTATGGGAAGAATTGTTTAGTGCCTTTGCATGGTCAACTGCCCCTCCCCGAGATTCATTAGCCTGGTTAAGAATGCTACTGATTGATCACCCCTTCAAATTACCAAGAAGCTCTTATGGACAAACATTGTGAGTGCGGTCTTGTGGAAGATTTGGGAAGAAAGAAATTCTCAGATTTTCCAAAGCAAGGATAGATCCTCAAAGGACGTCTTAGATCTATCTATTTTGCGTGCTCATACAACCCTTCAACAGTTATAGCTTAAATTTCCTTGTTACAAATTAGAAACATCTTTTGTAATCCCTTTGTCGGGGTCACTTTTGTATCTCTTTGGATATTTTCATTCTATCAATGAAATCATTTCTTATATAAAAAAAATGCTAGTTTCTCTCTGAAATTTCATTCTGTTCTTTTGAATTTTTGACCAATCTTATATCAAAGAAAACAAATTCTAATATTTTCTTCCTGCTGTCTGTTTCTTTTTTAGGTTTTATACATTCAGCCTTTGCTTTAGGGTATGAAGCTGGCATTAACAAGTGTTCTATTGATGGCAATTTGGTTCCACCTGGTGCTCTAGTTACTGTTGTACAGAAAGGGCTTCAGTACTTGGAGATGGAAGCTAATTTGAGTAATGTTAGCACAATAAACTTCATGTCTCTCCTAATTTTGTATGCTTGTATCTATTTAAGAACTATGCAGACTTGCGACCTGAGATACTTCTGTTTTAATCTTGTCAGAATGAGACAGATCTAGATGAAGATTTTTCATTCCTACAGCCTTTGGACCTTATTACAAAAGACGTCCATGAATTGCGTCAAATAATCAAAGATAAAAGGAAGAGTTTACTAAAAGAGAAAGAGAAAGATAAAGATTTAGATAAAGAACTTGAAAGTGAACGAGGACGTGTAAGAGAGAAGGAACGACGTGAAAGTGAAGTTGAACGTGGACGTGCAAGAGAGAAGGAACGACTTGAAAGGGAGAAAGAAAGACTGGAAAGGGAGAAAGAAAGACTGGAAAGGGATAAGGAGCATGATAAGGATAGAGATAAAATAGAAAAGGATAAGGAGCGGGAAAAGCAACATGAGAATTTCACAGATAGAGATATGGTTATGGATCAAGATGAAAAGGTCCATACAAACCAAGGAGAGAATGGAGTTTTCGGAGGTATCTTTTCCCCAGTGTTTTTCTTTAGTCCATGTATGTATCCATGAAATTACTGTTGTATGTTGTTTTCATAGTATGTTTGTACATACCATTGCCTTTTGCCTCTATTGTGTTTCTCAGATACTATCTGGTTTTCTTAGAACTGTTTGATCTAATACATATCATTTTCTTGGCCGGTTATTAAGTCCTTGTGTATGTTTCTTACATTTGGTTAGCATTATTAAGTGATCTGTGTGTTCATGCTTCATATGAAGTCACATAAATGTTAGAATCTTTCTCATAAAAAAAACAAAAATGTTAGAATCTAAACCACTTTCTAGTGGGTTATATTATTATTATTTTTAATTATTTAATTATTGTTATTGTTGTTGTTATTATTATTATTATTATTATTATTATTTGTTCTTGCCTCACTAGAGGATGAGTTCTGTAGTTCCCCCTCATCACCAATCTTTCCACAGACGATACATGTACTCAACTTTTTTGATGATTGAACATGTGTATCAACTATTATACTTGGTAGGTCCAGAACCAATGGATATATCTACGACCTCAACATCTCAGTCCTGTGAAATTTCCAGTTCTGATGTGACAATTTTGCAAGGACATACTTCTGAGGTGGGAATATTTTGTCAGTCTTCTTTGTTTATTCTATGATCGTTTTTTTCTCCTCAAAGGAATGGTTTGATATTTGATATTCTCCCTTATCCCCAATTTTTTCTATTCCAGCTGTATGCCTATGTGACGATCTGTTGCTTTCCACATCTAGGTTTGTGCCTGTGCATGGAATCCAACAGGTTCTCTTCTTGCATCAGGGTAGGTCCATTTTTTTCTTTTTATACACTACATATTTGAATTGTTTTTGCCTTGCAAATATTAAGGGCTTACATTTCCATGTCTGTTGTTATATTGAACAGATTGCTTTTTTTAGCCTTTGTACCACCATAGGTTTGTATGGGGTTAAATGCTGGTTATAGGTTATAGCACTCAGTTTTCCTCCCCTTTCTGATACCAATTCATTGACACATCAGTTTCTCTGCTTGGATTAGTTTCTTTGCATGGAAAACAAATTTGACATCGGCTAATCAGTATTCGTTTACCCTTTCTTACGCCAGTTGGCCCTCTTGTTTGATCAAATATTAAATTTTTTTTACGGTGAATCAGATTTCTTATATGAAGTGGCAAATAGCATGGGATTACATATTGTGTGTACTGTCATACTTTTGTATAATCGAAGCAGGATGTTTGTTTAAGAAGTATTCTTGGAATTTTTTATTTAGTAGCAATAACTGCATGGGATACTATCTTGTGCTTAATTGCATACCTGATTAATCAGTACTTTGTACCTATCATTAATGTGGTATGTCTCAAGTGTAATTGAAAAAAGCATACTCATTCAGAATGTATATTATAAATATTTGTATAGTCTGACTTGTCTCCCTCCTCTTAGATTAGCAAGAAACGTGTATTATGGTTGTCTTCTGATCATGAGGCTTCTATATCTTTTATATATGCATTTTTAGATTCTTACTTCAATTACAGTTCTGGAGATTCAACAGCACGCATTTGGACAGTAGCGGATGGTAGCAGTAGGTCTGGAGCTCAAAGTGGTCCTTTAAACGTGTTGGTATTGAAGCATGTTAAGGGTAGAACTAACGAAAAGAGCAAAGATGTTACTACTCTAGATTGGAATGTGAGTTTTTTTAACATTTTAAAAAATTGTTTACACATGTATGCTATTGATGAGCTCTCACCTTGAAACTTTCTGCAGGATTCTAATTATAGAATAGGATATCATTTTGTTGTTGTCCTTTTTTGTTGTTGTTGTTGTTGAAAGGGATGTCACTTTGTTGTTATTATCTTTTAAATATCTTCTTCTGTAAGATTTGGTTGACTGGCTGCGTTTGCTTCATTTACTGTTTCTTTTTGTAGTTTGGTTTTATTTATCTTTTTGTAGTTATCTTGGTAATCAAAGGACTATTTGCGTTAATTTCATGTTATAGTTTTTATCTGGAGATGTGAATTTGTGAGGTCTATTGAAATCACTTTTTCAAGGAGTTTAGTTCCATATGAAGGAAGAATTGTTACCAACCCATTTTGTCCGCAGTCGTTTAAAGACGCGTGTTTAACAAAACTATGCTTCAACCTTGAAAAGAAATACACCTCTTTTTGGGTTTTTCCCTTGTGCTACTGCTACTGAGGGGAATTTGTACGTGTCTGTATGCCTATTGCAGGTCTATAGTTTAAGACATTTATTTGTGGACTGGTGGCTCTATTGGAAGTTAGTTGCACAAAGGCTGGCTGTTCTCTTTCTTTTTACATTTTCTTTTTGGTTGCCCTTGGGTCTGAATCCTTATGGCATAGAGTTATTATAAGCACGCATGACCCTCATCGCTTTGATTGGTTTTCAAGTGGGGTTAAAGGCACTTTCAGAACCCTTGGAAGGATGTTTCTCTAGAGCTCCCCTCCTCTCATTTGGTTTGTTGTGTGGTGGGGTAGGTAAGGAAACATATTTTGGGAAGATCGGTGGTAGGGGATAGACTGCTCTGCTCTGCTCGTCTCGTCTTTATCATTTGTCTTACCTTTAGCATTGCTTTATTTTTGACTTTCTAGTTTGGTCGGTGACTGATAGGGAAACGATGGCGGGTTGTCTCTTACTCTCTCTTCCGTCTTTGATGGGAGAGTTTGGTTTTAGGTTTGAGCGAAGGGATGTTCGTGTTTGGAGTCTCAACCCGTTAGATGGTTCCTCTTGAAAGTCTTTCTTTCGACATTTGCTGGAACCTCTCCTGTTAGTGAGTCTGTCTGTCCTTGATGCTTTGTGAAGGATCAAGATTTAGAAGAAAGTTAAGTTCTTTTCATGTCAAGTCTTACTCAGTCGTGTGAATTTTATGGACCGACTCTTGAGGAAGCTACTTTCGTTAGTTGGTCCCTTCTATTGTAATTCTTTGTCGGAAGGCGGAGGAAGATTTGGATCATCTTCTTTGGAGATGTGAGTTTGCAAGGTCGGTGTAAAATCACTTTTTCCAGGAGTTTAATTTCATGCTGGCTCTTTAGAGGAGTGTCACTAGTTCGATTAGAGAGTTCCTCTTCCATCCGCCTCTTAGAGAAGGGCTGCTTTCTTTGGGCTGTTGGGGCGTGCATTATGGGATTTGTGGGGAGAGAGAAATAACAGTGTTTGGTGGGTGGAGAGGGACCCTACTGTTGTTTGGTTCTTGGTGAAGTTTCATGTCTCTCTATGGGCTTCAATTTTGAAGACCTTTTGTAATACTCTTTAGGCAACATTTTACTTAGTTTGGACGATTTTTCTTTGATGGGGCTTTTGTGGGCTTGGTTTTTTTTACGTGTGAGAACCCCCCTCTGCACCCCAAAAAAGAAAAGAGGGGATGATGTCTCATGTCTATGCCATCTCTTTATTTTGAGTGCTATATATATATATAATTTTTTTCTTTTAAAGGTTTTGTTATCCTAATCATAAAGCTATAGCTTTTTTTCCATCATGTAGGGAGACGGGACCCTGCTTGCTACTGGTTCATATGATGGACAAGCTAGAATTTGGAGCACCAATGGTAAGCTCCGTAATAAATTTGCTACCTACAATTTTATCTTTAGAAGGTGAAGTATAAATAAGATACATCACTGTCAAGAATTACGAACATGAACATCAAATATGCCAAATGGCATAAAAACATTCAACATGCCTTATTCTCAGAAATTAGGACGTGAACTTATTTTGACATTGTTTAATAAACAGAGGATATGAACTATATCATTGTATTTTGAAGCTTTGTATTTCGAGCATTAGTCTCTATCCATTACATCAATGAAAAGTTCGTTTCCGTTCCAAAAAAAAAAAAAATAGAGGATATGAACATTTAAATAAATAGACATGAAACTATTTGTATTTTGAATTACGACATTTATATTTAAAATATGAGATGAAAGAAAGGATAACATATATAACACACAGGAAGTCGAAGCAATCCAAACCTGATCTTGTATCTTATAGTAAGGGTTCTAATGAAATCTAAAACCAAGTATTTGTATATTTGATTTAACATCTATTGAGAAAAGTAAATTGAATATCAAAACATTTGTACAATCTTAGGTTTAAAGAATGAGCTTGATGGGATTTTTTTTATAAATTTTTTTTAACAAACAAAATTAAAAATGTATTATGTGACCATTAATATATAGGGTAATTGTTTTAATTGGAAAAACTGCTGCAATTATTTTCAAATATAAAAATGTCACTGTCTATCAATGATAGATACTTAAGTATCTATCATTGTCTATCATCGATAGACAATGACATTTTGCTATTTTGCTAGATTTGAAAACAACCCTAATATGTATGTTTGGTTTAGTGGTCAATAAGATCCAATGTAAATAACAAAGGCTTGGAGGGAATGAATTTAAGCCCTGATTATTAACAATTGGAGAGCTCTCCTTTATTAGTTTTGTGGGAGGGGGTTTCCTCAACCCTTTGCCCCTAGGCTGTTCTTTTTGGTTATTTTGATGAATATATATATCTCTGTTGAGGAGTCACACTATTACTAGGAACAAACTTGAGGGGGTGGAGGACTTCTTTTCTTACCTCTTGAATCAGGCAACAGTAACATTATTCTTAGTATGCAGATGGTTGGGCACTATGGGGAAATGTGAAACAGTTTGTTATGTAAAATGTCTGGATTTGCACGCAGAACAAAAAAGTAAGCCTATGGAAAATGTGGGCTAAATAGGCAACTTAAGGTGACATGTTAGTACAAACCCCATATCATGCCACCACCGAAGTCACTCCATTTTAGTTGACATGTTGGAGCTGCAGACTCCTTCCCAACTCTGGTTTAGCATGTTGCAGTTTGTAATGGAAAATGTCTGGATTTGCTCTCAGACCAAAAAAGTAAGCCTATGGAAAATGTGGGCTAAATAGGTAACTTAAGGTGACGTGTTAGTACAAACCTCATATCATGCCACCACCGAAGTCACTCCATTTTTGTTGACATGTTAGAGCGGCATACTCTTCCCAACTCTAGTTTAGCACGTTGCAATTTATTTCATCGATTTCTTTGGTGGACTAGTTGCAAGCTGCAACTTGTATGAAAGAGATGTGTGTTAGGAACGAAGGTAGTATGGGCTACCTTTGTCCCACATTAGTTAGAATAGGATGACCAATGTGGTACTTAAGTGGCTTGGCTCTCCCACCTCAATAGCTAGCTTTTGGGGTGTGGTTCTCCAAGGTGCTTAAGTACCTAACAATGGTATCAGAGTAGGTTGGTTCAGGATGTTCTAGGTTCAAACCCCTGCATTGTTGTATCCTCCCCAATTAATATTGACTTCCACTTGTTGGCCATTCTTCATATTTTAAACCCACAAGTGAGGGGGAGTGTTAGCTTATATAATATTAAATTTGTCTTCACCCATCAACTTAAGCTTTTGCAGAGCCGGTTGTTGACGTTTCAGAGTGCAACCAGTAGAGGGTTCTGACCGGGTGTGGCCGAGTGAAGGTAGTATGGGCTACCTTTATCCCACATTGGTTAGAATGGGATGACCAATGTGGTACTTAAGTTAGCTTTTGGGGTGTGGTTTGTCCAAGGTACTTAAGTACCTAACAATGTGATCTTTGATGATCTCAAGTTTCAGCAATAAGAGATTGCAAACTATGGAAAGGGAACGTAGATAAACACCAAATGAATGTTCCTATGTAGACATGTAAGTTGTAAGGTAAGCTTAGATATAGGGGATGGATGAATTCTTGGGAGAGGTTGGAAGGCTGCTACACTTTGTACTCATTCTTTTGATATGAATATAGTTTCCTACATTTCCTGTGTGTCCGTCATTCATCTATCAGATCACTTTAATATGTTAATATATTGATTAAAAACTTGCCGAATAGAGACTTGGTAATTTCACAGAAAGATCCTTCACATATATCACCCAAAATAATTGCCAAGATGTATAACTATTTCATAAACAGATTATTCGATACCTAACTATTGAAAGAGCAAAAGACCTCAGCATCAACAAAATGAAGAAAAGGCAGTATCAGTATTGAGTTGAAGAAGAGGTGGAATATTCTTGGTAGTTGGTACCAACTTCTGTAACTGCCAATTGAGATTTGAACTAATTGACTAAGAACTGTCCAGTATACCTTTAAGAGAACCTCCTTGCCTCACACATAAACATTTGGAATACACACCGGAGAAGTTTTTATAAGGAAAAACCCTTGATCATGCATCACACCTATTTGGAATAATTTTTCTCCCCTTTATTGAACTTGGTAGTACTGATTTCTCTGTGTACTTCATAATGGTTGTATTACTTTCTACTTATGCTCTAGGTGAATTAAGGAGCACATTAAGTAAGCACAAAGGACCTATATTTTCTCTAAAGTGGAACAAGAAAGGTGATTATCTTCTCACTGGAAGCTGTGACAAAACTGCTATTGTTTGGGATGTGAAGGCAGAGGAATGGAAGCAACAGTTTGAATTTCATTCAGGTTGTATACAATACATTGAATGTTACTGAGGGAAAAAGAATTCTTGCAAAAAGTTTGCCATAATGATGCTGTTTGTACATTTAGGTCCAACACTTGATGTTGATTGGCGCAACAATGTATCATTTGCAACAAGTTCCACTGACAATATGATATATGTCTGCAAGATTGGAGAGACTCGTCCTATTAAAACATTTGCAGGACATCAGGTTTCGTTTTCCTCCCATCCCTCTTTTAAATGTATGGTATCGCTAGTTGTTTATCTACTTGAATTGTGAGTTATAAATCTGATTGATTTTGATCTAAATTCATTTTCGAGGTTAGTGTAATTTTCTAATTTTGTTTCAAGTTCCATGTCTAGCTAATTTTGTTTCGCAACTTTTAACTTTCAGGGTGAAGTAAACTGTGTCAAATGGGATCCCACAGGATCATTATTGGCTTCGTGTTCTGATGATATCACAGCCAAGGTATTTATATTCTCCAATTTTGTGGCTCATTTGCCACTGATTTTTGGGTTGAATTTTAGCTTGTCTTTAGTTTAACTTTTGAAATAAAAACTAAAGCAATAAAAGGATGTGCTTTACACATGCCCCATTCATTTGTTACATGCTGCTTGGATCTCGTGTTTTGGCATTTTTTCCCCAATTGTGTTCACCAGAAAGTTTGATGCAGATATGGAGTATGAAGCAGGACAAGTACGTTTATGATCTGAGGGAACATTCCAAGGTACCAGTGATCCAATTTCATGTCCTTTAATCTATACTTCTCTTCCAATTAGATTATAATGTCAGCTTTTTTTTTCCCCCCAGGAAATTTACACCATAAGATGGAGTCCCACTGGACCGGGAACAAACAATCCAAACCAGCAGTTGGTGTTGGCTAGGTGATTAGCTGTGTTGATGCTCTCTCTTTTTTAACCTTTGATAATTTGTTCACGTGACTGACCTCATGGTTTGCTTGTATTATAGTGCATCATTTGATTCAACAGTGAAGCTGTGGGATGTAGAACTCGGGAAACTTATCTGCAGTTTAAATGGACACAGGTACCATACTTTATTGTCAAATATGTTCAAGATTCTTATAGCATTGAAGTGTATATAAGTTTACCTGTTCTTCAGAAAATCTAGACTTGTCTACTAATTCTATTCTTTGAATCACCAGGGAACCTGTGTATTCTGTTGCATTCAGCCCAAATGGCGAGTACTTGGCCAGCGGATCTCTTGATAAATCAATGCACATATGGTCACTAAAGGAAGGCAAGATCATTAAAACATACACCGGTAATGGGGGTATATTTGAAGTTTGCTGGAACAAGGAAGGTGATAAAATCGCTGCCTGTTTTGCCAACAACACTGTTTGTGTCTTAGATTTCAGAATGTGAGATTTTGAGAAGTTCCAATAGAATTAGCTTCATACTTTCCTTCTTTTTTGATGGGGAAGAGAACTTAATTCCAGTGGAGGAGGTTGTTCTCTAACCTAGACCTTAGACTCAACTTTTCATGTCAATTTGTACCGTAATGTGTAATTGTCACTCCATTAATAGTAGACCCTGCTTCAACAATGTTTTAAGTCAACGACTTGTGTACAGCATTTGTAACTGTGTTTAGCAATTCTTATCTCAGCTGATTGTTGTATTGCAGCAGTATGTTTGTTAGGATTGTTTCATTGACTTGTGTACAGCATTTGTAACTGTCGTTTGCAATTCTTAGCTGATTGTTGCTTTGCAACAGTATATTTGTTAGGATTCCTTCATTGGTCTCCATCAATTCCTCCATATTTTCAAATGAATGCTGACTCTCACATCATATAGAGTTTTGCTCTTCAGGTGGAATTGAATTAGTTCCTTCGTCCATATTCTAAACTAATAGCCACCGAATCTGGGTTCAAATTTCAGATAGAGTGAAACTTTCAGTTCAGGATACTTGATAAGAACATTTCACGGTATAAACAACTTTTATGGGGAATAAAAATTTGTCACCAATAATCTCCACAAGAACATAATCCATCTTCAAAGTGATGGAACCGATTCCGGTCTCTCATTACAATTTTACGTCCAGTGATTTCTGATATCAACTTCATTACGGCATGGCAATCTGAACAAACTCGGAGGTTCTTCACAATCTTGATGGCGGTGCCTGGTTTAGTACTGATAAGCCCAAAGGCAATAGCAAGCTTCTCACTGTGAACTTCGAGCGATTGCTCCTTTTGTTCCTCCCTGAGATCATGTAACACAACATCGGTCTGTGGTGTGTATCCGCGAGCTTTGAGCCAACCATTTATCTCATTCAACATCATATATATTTCTTTGCTTTTGGGATGTTTCCTCTCACCAGCAAGGAACTCATGCACCTTATTGTTAACTTCAATTGAGCTGCAACCAGGCTCTTTTTCAATGCCATGCTCTTTCATCAACGTCCTCATCTTTGCAACCCCTTCCCAATTGCCTGTTGCAGCATATATATTGGAAAGAAGAACATACGTCCCTGAATTTGCAAGCTTCTGGTCAACAAGAAACTCAGCAATTTCCTCTCCCAATTTAATGTTACCATGGAGTCTACAAGACCCAAGTAACGTTCCCCACAAAACCGGGTCGGCTGCAATCGTCATGTTTTTCACGAGTTCATATGCTTCCTCTAGATGTCCCGCACGCCCTAGAAGATTAACCATACATCCATAATGCTCGACTTTTGGTTTGGTTCCGTATTTATCTCTCATCAATCTGAAGAAACTTCTTCCCTCCTCCACCAATCCGCCATGGCTGCAAGCACTCAAAATGCCAATGAAAGTGATATCAGTTGGTTGGTATCCGGTCTCAGTCATTTCCTCGAACAACTGCAATGCATGTTGGCTAAATCCGTGCATGGCATATCCAACAATCATCGAATTCCAGGCGACCACATCCTTATCCCGAATCCCATCAAATACCAAACGTGCATCTTCCAAGCTACCACATTTGCTATACATATCAACAAGTGCGGTGCCCACATGAACATTTATCTGAATGCCCTTATTCTCAATATACGAATGAACCCACCTTCCAGATTCGAGGGCTCCAAGTTGCCCACATGCCGAAAGCACAGCCAGAACTGTTACTTCATTGGGCATAGCTTTCGCCACCAACATTCGCCTGAAAAGCTTCAACGATTCATTGGGAAGACCATTCTGCGCGTACCCACCAATCATCACATTCCAACAAACCACATCTCTCTCTTTCATCCCGTTGAACAAAGCCCGTGCCTCGTCAAGCTCCCCCAGCTTCGCGTAGCAAGTAAGCATGGCCGTTAGAGAGACCAAACTTCTCTCAGGCATTTTATCAAACAGTTGGCGTGCGCACACCACATCGCCCCCTCTCGCGTATACATCGACCAGTCCTGTTCTGACATACAAATCAGCATCGAACCCCAGCTTTATTGCTTGGCAATGGAGGGCCTTTCCGGGTTCGAGCAAGCAGGATTTCAAGACTGACGAGAAGGTGAAAACATTGGGCTCCACACCACGGGTTAGCATTTGCGAATAGTAACCGAGAGCTCGGTCAAATAATCGACATTGTACGTGGCTATGGATAATTGCACTAAATGAAAATACACTGGGTTCATCGAAGGTGTTAAAAACAGCCACCGAGTAATCAAGGCGTCCGAGAGCGGCGTATGAGCGTTGGAGCTTGAAATTTAAGATGGGGTTGTGGTAAAGCCCACTGCGGAGAAGAGAAGCGTGGATTTGAAGCAGGCAGTCGACGGATTTCGATCTATCGATTAGTAAGGTGAACCTTTGTAGTTCTACTTGTTGGAAACGATCGGAGGTTCTGGCGGTGGAAGAAGAAGACGGTAAGACAGATGAACGGTTAGTGGTGAAAATTGGCGGCGGCGATGGAGGTGACGCTGTGAAAAAGGAAGAAGACGACATCTTTTGGGGGTTAATTCAAGCATTTGGCGCCATGGAAATTCATGGGACGCAGAATATGGAAGTCAATTCAATGGGATATTTTCTGGAAAATTTCTGAAACTAACCAAAAATAATAATAATAATAATAATAATAATAAAGGTCAGCATAAATGAGTTTTCTAAATGTTTTTTTTTTGGGGCAAATAAAACCAAAGTAGTTGTACAAACATCTAAACTTTTAATGGTAAAAATTGAATCCATGTTTGAAAATGATTTTAAAGGATTAAAATCACTTTGGTAATATTTTAAATAACTCTAAGTTACAATTTTAATCACTCAAAATCAATTCAATATTTATTCGACACTTTTAAATGCATTTTTCATGGTATTAAAATTGATTTTAAATGATTAAAATATTTTTTTAGTGATTGTGAAAAAGACAAAAATGATTTTAACATTTTTAAATCACTCTGCCATAATAAAAATGATAAAATTAAACCCTTAAACTTATATAGTGGTACAAATGGGACCCTAGCTCAAACATTTAAGGGTACAATGAATCTAAAAACCTATACAATTGTTAAAAGTGGCACCCCAAACTTACAAATTTATAGAAATTTGACTCTAAAACATTTAATTTTAAAAATCAAGGTAATCATTTGATTTTTAGTTTTTCTAGAGAACCATTTGATTTTTAATTTGTTTTTGAAATTTATACTTGTTTTCTCATAATTTCTTACTCATAACTTTTATACTTCCTAGGTAGACACATTTGAAACTCTTAGACAATATCCAATAATAAAAACAAGGTTTTTTTTAAAAAAAAATAATTTAGATTTGGATTTTGAAAACATTAAAATATAACAATATAAAATGATGTTTATAGACATAATTTTAAAAAATTAAATAGTTATCAAACATAATCTAAACTTTTAATTAGTTACATAATCATTGAAATAAGTTGTTTTTATTTTTGAACATGAGAACATTTGCAAATAATTGTATGTTATTGTGTATTGACTTGTTAGTCGTTGATATGAAATCATAGTAAATTGATGATCAAGCTCTTGATTAAAAAAAAAAAAAAAAAATTAGACACTCAACCAGATAAAATTATCAAATCCTATAAAGGCTAAATTTCATTCATCGTAATCTATTATGTACAAACTAATGACCATCATCATCATCATGGGTAAAAAGACCAAGATTCCTCTATTATATTTAACATGTTCTAAATTATGAAATTGAAAACAATAAATTTACATCCAAATTATTAAATAAAATATAAATAATAATTATGAGTGTTTGGTAGTTTATATCAATTGTTTTTTTTTTTTTTTCCTTTTTTGATCAAGTATATATGAAGATGTAATTTGTTCACATAAGTATTTAAAAAATGAAATTGAGGAAAGTCGTGATGAACATCTTGATAATAAATTTTAGACAAAAAAAATGTGATTGCATTGCATATGATAGCGATCATATTATTTTATAACCACGCTTATGGTACGAGATGTGTAACACAAATACCGAATAAAATCTAAACAAGAACTTTCAATAAAAACACAAGACTTTTAAAATCAAAAGTACCATAGTCTATGTTCTAAAATAAAAATACGACATTCAAGTAATTAAATTGTGTTTCCCATCAAAATCACAGCAACTTAAGCAGCTTTCACACAGATGTTCTTCACCATAATAATTCAAACATGAAGTACAGTATATATATATATATTAGATTACAAACACTTTACCATTCATATAAAAATTCAAAGAATTTCTTTATATAATATTTGGCTCCTTCAATATAAACCCTAATGATTGTCTTCCTTACATGAACTAATTGTGTGTAACAAATTAAAGGCCTAATTCTGAATTTCAAGACGAGTATAAAGAAAAGTTTTTCAAGAACCTTAATTAACAAATTAGCAAGGACAATTTTGAAAATTTTTATATTTTAGAAATATAGAACTTGTGTGGAAGGATTTTGTCTATTATTCTTGGTCTTTCTCAGCTTTCGATATCATTAATGTAAAGGAACCAGATGCAATTATGGGACAACAACAACAGCATTGAACAAAAATTAGTGCACGAAGTATTATCCAATATTCTATACCCTTTTTATTTTGTGGAATATAATGCAACAAACCCAACATTTTATTTTCACTCATTTGGATATTCTTTCAAGTATTCCGGAGACATTGGATGCTCTTGTTTCCAACATTTTAATCCCAACTTCTTATTTACTTAATTATGGTTCTAAATCTTACAAAAAAAGAAAAAAAAAAAAAAAACAAAAAAAAGTACTCTTCAATTGTGAAAGTGTACTAGAGTGACCCTTTGTTCTTTGGCTAGTATAAAAAAATATGCTTAAATTCTCATAAATAAATTTTCACAGCCTACTATTTTGAAAGAGAGGAATAAATATCTTAATTGAGTTACCCAAGCGTTGCCCTATGAAAACTAAGGTTAAGAGTAGATAATATGTACAATAATGTGGAATCTAACATCTTACTATTTCTTAAGTTGATGAGGGTGAGATAAGAATTATAGAGATCCTCATCGATAACAACTAGCAATTTGTTTGTTATTTTGGATAACATGATCCACTCAATTTTTCAAATAATATGGATGGTTGTTGTTTTATTTTAGATTACTTCACAAATATTTTTGAATGAATAAATAATAAATCAATAAACATGAGGTTAATTAGTAGATTTATAATCATGGATGGAGTAGTCTTTAAGGACTTAATGAAAAAGTTACGTTGCACCTAACTATATATAGAACCTGTCTTTATAAAGTTACATAGACTAAACTTTAATATTGTATATTATTTCATGGTTATTGAGAGAACCATTAAGAAAATTAATTGCTTTGTGTTGTTTGTTTTTTTTTCTAAGAATTTGAAACGTATTCTTCTACTCTTTGAGAGAATTGGCAATAAACTAGATACTTTGTAAGGAAATATTGTTCTTTAAGCTTGTGATAGAAAAGGGAGAACTTTGATTATATTTCTTTTTCTAAAGTTTGCCTAAAATTATTTAGACTAATTTGAAATGAAATTAACAAATTAAACAATGGAATCTAGCTCAATCATTATATGCCACCACACCCATTATTAAACAAAGAGAAGAGAGCATCATCAAATCAATTTATCCCAAAAGAAAAGAACTTTGGCATCAAATCTACTTCACTACCCACCGTGTTTGCCCAAAAAAACAAATATTTATTGTCTTCTCCATTGTTGTTCTTCTCTTTCTCTCTCTCATAAGTTCATATTGCTTAGCAAAATCACAACATGGAAACACTCAAATCCAGTTGGAAAATGTGGACATGACAACCTCAGGACACTTAGCTGTACCAATTTGACAAGACACCCTCCACTCTTGCATAAGTTTATGTTTTGTCACCATTGACAGAGATTGGAAAATTTTCCTTTTCTAGTATTACGGAGTACATATACTTTTTCTCTATATATTGTGTGTCACATCGATATGTTTTTAAAAATAGAGTAGAATTTGTAAATATTAATGTGAAGTTGACTAATATTTATGAAGACAATTTTATAATAAAAATAGAAGAAATATGGTACTTTCGTAGTACTATAAATTTTCTCTAAAGATAAGAAAAAGAAAGACTATTTCTATACAGAGTTGAATATAGCATACATGGTATTGAATTTTTTTAAAAAACGAAAAAAATATAGCATCATGTATTTTCGACACATTTAGTACTTCAGTTGTTTGTATCGTGAGAGATCAAAAGTGTAATCTCTATCTCATATATTTTAGTACAATAAAAGGGTAATTTCTTTTTTAGACATCATTTACTTAATATTTAGAGATCAATATCAATAACAAAATTAGTTTGGAAAGAAAGAACAAACAATCTATTGAAATGTGTTGTTGATATAAGTCAACAATAAAATTCATTCTCAATCTCACAATTTTTAAAAGAAAGAAACTTCGTAGAAATTAAAATTCAAGAACATATTCGAAAAGAAAAGTTGTTCATTTGAATATAATACAACTCACTCTTTGAATTGTTTTACTTTCTTGCTCGAAATATTTTGATTATAAATGAGAAAAGTAATCCTTTTATGTACTCTCTTAAAAATACTTCAAAAACGTAACACACTTAATAAATGAGTACATGTATATATACATATACCATTCATGTACTTAAAAATGCATTTAAAACTTACATGTACTTAGAAATTCATGTATCTAACTTTTTAAATATTTAGAAATGTATTCATCCACTCATAAATTTGATCTAGTGACATGAACTTATAGATATTTCATAATTAATGCTAAATCGTTAACACAATACTAAAGTACAAGGTTTGTCATTTCCTCTCCACGTGTCAAAAATATTAAAATTACAACTTATAAAGCAATTTAAACTTCTAAATTTGATGATGATTTATGATATGATTTTAAAGAGTTAGACCCTCGTAGAAAACTTTAGTGAAATATATGAATATATTTTCACTCAATTAATTCTCAAACAAATACACTTTGTAATAGGACTAAAGTTTAGAGTTGTGTATAGATGTTTCCAATCTTTATTCTTTTTAAGAGCATATTAATGTGGAACTATGTAGAATAGTTAAGATGAAAGAGAGAGAATAATGGATTAAAGAGAGACAATGAAACATTAGAATGTGGAATCTTTGTCTCTTAGAGGTACATAATTGAATTGATAGTACAAAGCCTTCTCTTTCTACCTTTTGTTTGTTTAAAGCTAAAAGAACAACAATAATAACTCCACTTGTAACTCAAGCCATTACTCCCTCATCTCCTTCTTCCCATAGATTCTTAAGTTCCTTCCCCCATTTATATTAAACTCCAAACTCAAACAAATGCAACTTTGAAACTCCCTTTTACCTTTCCTTCATGAATTTCCCCTACAAACAACTACAACAACATGACTCAAGTTGCAACCCAGATGATAACTTAGGCCAATTATTGAGTTTAGGCCTCTTCCGAACCGACAGCGGTGGCCAGCCATCGACCGCCGCTCTCTCGGAGACCAAATCAAAGGTCGTAAACAGTAATGGTGGCAGCGACGACAGGTTGTTCTCATGCAACTATTGCATGAGAAAGTTTTATAGTTCACAAGCTTTGGGAGGGCACCAAAATGCTCACAAGAAAGAAAGAGGAGCTGCCAAAAGGCAACAGTCAGATCCCAAGATGATGATGCTATCAACAATGGCTGTTTCTCTCAACTATGCAGTTGCTTCACTTGGTATGAAAGCTCATTCCCTTCCCCATAACCCTACACAAGGTGGGATTCAGAATACACCATTGCCAAAAGCTTTGAGAAGAGAAGAAGCCATTGAAATGGATTCGAGTGGGCCCGGAAGCTTTCGATTTAAGAGAGTAGAAAACCAAGGATCAACCATCAACCACCACCTAGACTTGAACCTTCGATTATGATCGCAAACTGTTTATGTATAGGTTTAATACTATTTTAGTTTTTGTACTTTTGATATTTTTTTTATTTGATCCATCTACTTTTAAAAATGTTCATTTTTAGTCTATTTGCTCTCAACTTTTGTTCATTTTACTCCTTACATTTAAAAAAAGGATTGTAATTTTGATCTCTAATTTGCACATTTTTAAAATAATTTTTTACATATAATGAATACCCATATGACTATATTTTAAAATTTTAGTGAATGAAGTGTTATGCTAAAATTTCAATTAGACCTAAAAAAAGAGGGTTTGTTTGCAAAATTTTGCCATTTTATAAAAATTTCAAACTCTTCAATTTGTATACCTTAAACATAGTTTGGTACTTAAGCGTAAGGATCTATCTATTTTCTTTTTCTTTTTTTTTTCTTTTTTAAGGTTGGAGATTCAAATTCTCTCCCACATTTATTGTACTAAAAAAGTCGTGACATTATTGGAGTTGTGAATGTCATTTTCATATTATCTCTCAAAGTTGGTAATGTTTAATATATTCTCAAGCTAAGGGTTATGTACTTTAAAAAACTTTAAGAAGAAACTTGGTGTTCGAGCTTTTCTTTTAGTTTTCTTACATGACATGTATAAACATATTCCTTTCATATTGTAAATCTATGAAGAATCGAATAATTCCAAGAGATATTTAAGAAATAATTTATGCATTTTACTAAATATAATTGTGAATTATACTCTTGTGTAGTTTATGGATGACAAGAATAATAAAGTTTTGGTCCTAAGATTTGACTTTGTAGCATTTAGGTTGATAAATTTTTAAACTCCATAGTTTGGTTTGAAATAATCTCTTTTTTATTCTTTGTTATTAGTTTTTATTAAGTCTCGAGTTAATAGTTTAGAATTTGTAAGTTTGTGTTTGGAGTGTAGAGTTGTAAGATAGAGTTTCTCGTTAATTGTAAAAAAAATGAAGAGAGTAAGATGAAATTACTTGATAAATGTGAAAAGTAGAGATATAAGGAAAAGATGAAGTTCCTCGATCAATATAAAAATTAGAAAAAAAATATGGAAAGATAAAATTATTTGATATATGTGCAACTTCAATAGCGTTTACTATTGAAATTGAGTTGTTTACACTAACTTAAGAAAATGGTGGAGCAATAATGACCCCTTATTGCCTTGAGATGTTATGATATTACCAAAAAAAAAATCATTTATTACCTTATTAATTATAAAGTTATTTTGAGTGGTTGTCAGGTTTTATTCGTTAATTCTAGATTTTCTAAATTCATGCCCCAAAACACCGAAAGCAAGTTTTCTAATCCCTCATTTAACCCTCTAACATTTAACGTTATATATATATATATATATATATATATATATATATATATATATATATATGAAAGTCGAGAGAGAGAGAGAATGACTGCACTTTTTTTTATAAAAAAAATAATGTTTGAATGCTAGTAGACTAGATATGGATTTCAATAATACTTGAATGCATCCCAAGATGCAACCATCTTTATGCATTCTCTCTCATTACTCACACTAAAAAGAATTAAAATATTTCAAAATAGAAATAAGAAAATTTTGCCACATGACAAATTATGATTAACATTTTGATGGAATGTATAAAAATAAATGATGTCCAAGATATACCTTACTATTTTTCTTTCAATCACATGATGCTGTCACACAAACCAATTTTTTTTATTTTAACATTTCTACCATTAGTTGCATCTAATCGCATGCATCTCTCATCTGGTACACTGTAAAAAAAATGGAAACAATTTATTTTTTAAAAATTAAAATATTTTTCACATGTCAATATTTTTGTTTATCACACATTTTTTTTTTAATTTCAATAACAAAAAGTGCATTTTTTGTAAAAATAAATTTGGTAGTAATTTAAAAGATTGATGTATGGAGTTGTAGTTAGTGAGTCTTTTCAGTCATGTGCTTTGTTTTTTCAACTCACTTTCCAATAAACTATAATGATAGAAGAATTAAATATAATAGTTCACAAAGTTGATTGAATCACTTCTATAATTTTAAGTGTAACTGATTAAATGAATATTGATCTAACTTCTCTAAAGCTTAGAGAGAAGAAAAATAAATGAAAGATATTAGAAGAAGAAGGAATCAATGGAGGGACATTTTGGTTCTACTTCAAGTTATAAAGCAGCTTTCGTTAATCGGTGAACTTCCTTCATCTAGGAATGAAAGTCATGTTAATTACCACTGAGCTAAATTTATTTTGGTTGTGATATAACATATTAAACCATTATTTTCTTCTTCTTCTTTTTTATTTTATTTTTTTTTAAGGAAAATTACATTAAACCATTCAAAGAACTAAGAAGAGAGTATTTAGGGTCATTTGAATAATAATTCGGAAGAATAATTATTTGATTAAAAAAATTGTTAAAAATGGGCCTTATGGCTCGCGCGCCATGAGAACCAAAACATTGGGCTTATCTTCTAGTGGGCCTTACCTTCTAATGGGCCTTGTCTTTACCGATTGTCTACAACCCAATAAAGTTGGTTTTCTATAAAGAGCGGTGAGTTTCGAATGTTGATGCTACGAAACAACTAACATAAAATTAAAAAATGCAATGAATAAGAAAGAATTATATAGATGTTCGTGAGGACACCTTCCTTCTAGAGTCGGAATGATAAAGAGTTAATCGTTAAGAATGTTAAAATAGTTATTAATGCTTTAAAAGAATTTAAATTTTGAAATCGAAATTTTATAGATTATGTTCGACTTTTTGAGACAGAATTGTTCCCTATAATATTAAATTGAATTTTACATCGAAAATTCATATATAAAAAAAAAGATGGTTCAAAATCCAAACTACTTTAAAATATATGGAGAGATCACGTTTTTTTGAATATTTAACTCTGACTGGAAATATAGTAATCTAAACATGTAAAATATAATTACAATGTATTAGTAAATTTGTATGAAATATAGTTATTTGACCATGCGAAATATAGTTACATCGTACTTGAAACATTTGTTGTAGGACTGCCAAGGGCAATTCAGGTATTATAAAAAAACAAAGCCCACATGCACGGTAGTATGTTTGCCATTCTTCTAAAGAAATCTAGATTTTGCCATTTTCCCAACTGACAGTTTAAAAGTTGCTATATATCATAATTTTCCTTGAAATTTTGCTATTTTAAATATTTTAGAATATTCCAGTTAAAGTTTATCAAAATCAAGGTTATTAAGTTACATTTTTAGTTTTTTTAACTTAAAAAAATATCTAATAGATGTTTAAACTTTAAATTTTGTATCCATGAATTTTAAATTTTGTTTAATATAAGTTCATTTAAAAAAAAAAAAAATAACTAATTTACTAGATACAAAATTGGGAGTTTGAAGGCCTATTAGTCGACATTTTTAGAATCTAAGAGTTTGTAAAAAAATAAAATATTTGAGGACATATTGGACTTTTTTTAGAAAAGAAATATTTAGAAGATAAATATATACCAACTTAAAAATTCAATGAGTGAAGGTGTGATTTAACCTCAATTATAAATCTTGTAATTTGATCGATATTTTTTTAGATTAACAATAAGACGACTGAAATCATGCCTTAACCAATACTTAGATTAACATGTAATTTATATATGTATTAGATTCACACCTAATAAAACATAATTAATTATATAGGTCCATTTGGTAACTATTTAGAATTTTAAAAATTAAGCCTATAAATATCGCTTCTATTTATTGGTTTTTATATATTTTGTTGTCTAAATTTTAGGGGTGTTTTCAAAATTAAAGACAAATTTTGAAAATTATTAAAAGTGGATGTTTTTAAAAGTTTGTTTTTGTTATTGGAAATTGACTAAGAATGCAAATATTGTCTGTATAGATAATATGAAAACTATTAGTAAAAAATTTTGAGAAAATAAGACAATTTTAAAAAAAAACTAAAAATAGAAAACGAAAGGGTTATAAAAGAATCTTGATTTTTGTTAGATCATTTTTTTGGTATTTTCTTTTCTAACGAAATTGTATTTAAACCAATACTTTTCATTTTGTAAGGTGTAGACTATATAGTTTTTTTTTTTTTTAAGGCATGTTGTTTTCCTTGTTACACATTTTCTAGGGTTAAGTATTCAAAACTATTACCAAACAACTTTACCCATAGAATAAATTATATAAAAACAAAAATAGAAAAATTGTTATTTCTAACCTAAAAAGTTTTTCATGGGACAAAAGTAACCTCTTTTTTTAAAATTTCTTTTTCTAACATCTTTTTTACCTGTTCAAAATTTTATTGGAGATGTCCACACAGTGAAAAGTCTTGAATATCCTCAATTATGTACTCATTTAATTTCCTTTAATTTGCTTTCAATTATTCTTTATTGAAAAATTTCTTGGTACTTTCTATAAGGATTCTTACCGATGATTATGTGCCTTTATTCTTACGGTAATTAAAGTCAAAGTGAAAACAATTAAATGAGTACATAATTGAGAGTATTCAAGACTTTCACTGTTTGAGCCCTCCACTAAAATTCTGAAGAGGTAAAAAGGAAGTTCAAAAAATAAGTTTTTAGAAAAGAGATTATTTTTGTCCCATAAAAAACTTTTGGTTTAAATCCTATTTTAGTCCGTGAACTTTGAATCTTATTCTATTTTGGTCCCTTAACTTTAAAAAAAGTTCATTTTAGTTCCTAAACTTTTAAAAAAGTGTTTATTTTAATCTCTACTATTAAAATTATGTTAACTGTTCAGTAAAAAAGGAAGAGAGCTTGTATTTTTGCATGACTAGATTCTAGAAGTATTGAGCAAGATGAAAGTGAAGTAAAATGTCAACAACTAATACGCCAAAATACTAAACGACCAAAATTTTGAACTAAAAATGTCTTTTAAATTCTCCCGTTTTGTCACCTTATTCAAAATTGACATTCTAGATTTTTAGCGTAACTAATTTATTTGATAATCTAGTCATCAAAAAATACAAATCATCTCGCCAATTTGTTAAAGAATTAACAAAATCTTAATATAGCAAGGACCAAAATAAACCATTTTTAAAAGTTTAGAGACAAAAACGAACATTTTTTAAAGTTTAGAGACTAAAATGAACCTTTTTAAAAATTTAAGGACTAAGATGGAACATTATTCAAAGTTTGGAGACTAAAATATGATTTTAAAAAAAAAAAAATCTATTTAGGTTAGAAATAGTAATTTTCCAACCAAAAAACAACGTTCATGTGTGCTGTCGACTTTGGGACGATGGTGGGACCCGCATCTATCGATGCTTCTAGAAGACACACTAATTGAGCATTCAAAGCGACCAAAGCTTTGGTCAAAGTCGTGGGGAGGTTATTTCTTCTTTTTGTCATGAAATAAACGCGTGTTTTTTTAAATGTCAACACAAAGACCCTACTCAAACTCAATTAAAGATTATAAATAATTTTTACTTTAAATTTAGTTATATTTAAATCTTATGAAAAATATTTTTTTAACTTAAAAAATAATTAAAAAGTGTTAGTTGTGACATTCAACTAGTGGAAGTACTGTACAAGATTGAATCGAAACCACACGTTCAAATGAATGAGATTCTAAAGATATACTTAGTAGTGTTAATGGTTTTTATTTATACTAATCATGTTAGAAAATTTTTGAATTTCATTAGGAAAATTTTGTTTTTCTCCAATTTCGACGAAACTTCGAGAAATTTTTTCTAACACAAAAGTTTCGATAAATCTTGAAATTTTAAGAAAATTTTAATTTTTTCGTTTTTGGAATTAACTACATCAGCTCATTTTAAATTTTTCAATTTTATGGTTCTGATTATTACACACAATTGTTGTATAACTTCACGCGCCAATGTCATTTCTGACGAATTATGAAACTTTTTTAATGGACTGATTTTTTTAATTTCCAAATTTTCTCAATTTTCAACTTCAATTCAAAACTTTCATTTGTAAAGAAATTAAATTTGAAAAACCACGAAAAAAGGAACTTATATTTATTTTTAACCTCATTCAAATTTTTTCCACTAAATCTTCACAACATTCCACTTCAAAATTGAGTTGAAGTGAAACTTTTTTTTCGATTACCATTCGAAACTTTCATTTTCACATCATTTCACTTTAAAATATTCTAAACTTTATATTATTTTGTAATTACTTTTTCTATTTCTTTTTTAAAATTTATGCTCTTAAATTGATATTTACACAAACATTTACAATATACAATAAAATGTTGCCTTACTTTATAGAAATGATGATTAAATATGGTCAATTATAGTCTAATTAAGTCAAAATCAAGGTTTTATTTACTAATTATAACAATTTCTATTGATTTCTATCCATTTCTATAAAGTTTCTCAAAATTTTCACCATCGACATCGTCTAACCTTGATACTAATAAAATTTACACTCTTTTTTTATGACTCAATCATAGAAATTCTAAAGTTCAATTTAGATTTTTTATTTTTAAAAAATATATTTATAAATACTTTAATTTCCAACATTAATCAGTTTCTTCGTTTTAATAAACCTTTTAGAACAAGTCTACAATAAAGGAATTTTTTTAAAAAAAGAACAAACACATATTCAGAAGTTGCATTATCGTACGATCATAAAAATCGGGGTTAATTAGAATTGAAATTTTCGAAAATTAATGAAAATTAATGAAAAATTATATATAGATCATAAAAAATTATTTAGTATAATTTCTTTGAAAAAAAATAGATTATTTTAGTATAATTTGTAACTTAAAAAATTATGTAGTTTGAAGAAAAGTGATGGACAACGGTGAGGTACTCTTCCTTGTCCTTATTCACTAATCAGCCACCCTAAAATATAACGTTGAAAGAAAGCGTGAGTTGATTGGTTAATGCATCACAACATTGGCCGCCATAGTCCCTTCCTCTTACGAATTGTCTGCTTCCGCCGGCAGCCGTCATTGTCATCGACAAACAAATCCAGCTGTAAAGGACACTCAATCTGACTTGGCACTCATTCTGGGCCCCCCTGTCCTCTCTCCCCACGACATGGCTACGCGTCCCGGCCCCATCTGTCCCTTTTCCGCGTAGCACTCTCATCACTCAAATGTTTTTCTCTTTCGCGCATGATGTCAACTTTGACGTGGCAGACACTTGGTTAAATCTATAAATACCCCAATTCTTCTTCTTCTTTCTCACAACTCACAGCTCTGAACTTAAATACAAATATATCCATTCCCATATCAGCAACACCCATTATTCTTTGACAATGGCTGTTGTTTCTTCGCCTTCCCATGTCAAGGCTCTCCGGTTCATAGAGGACACTACTACAGATGCTGACTCGGTTCAGCAGAGGGTGTTGGCCGAGATTTTGAGCCGGAATGCTGATACGGTGTACCTGAAACGGTTTCGGCTCAGTAGAACCGCCGGCCGAGACGAGTTTAAGTCAAATGTTCCAGTGGTTACTTACGAAGATCTCCAGCCCGATATCCAACGTATTGCTAATGGCGATCGCTCCCCTATCTTTTCCTCTCATCCCATTTCTGAGTTTCTTACCAGGTGAATATCTATGTCAAATTTTATAATTTCAATATATACAATTAATTAAACTAAAAATAAAAATTTAAATTGGGTTTCAATATGAAATTTTGCAGTTCTGGGACATCGGCTGGGGAGAGAAAACTAATGCCGACAATTAAAGAAGAAATGGAACGTCGCCAGCTACTATACAGCCTTCTCATGCCCGTCATGAACAAGTAATTGAATTCAATTCATGAATAATATTAAGATTAGCTCTTCATTTTGAAATTTAAAAAAAAATTGACTAATAATAAAAAATAATATCAGGTATGTGCCGGGGTTAGACAAAGGGAAAGGACTATACTTTTTATTCGTGAAGGCAGAAACTAAGACTCCTGGAGGGCTACCGGCACGTCCGGTCCTTACTAGCTACTACAAGAGTGACATTTTCAAGACTAGACCCTATGATCCTTTCAATGATTACACTAGCCCAAACGAGGCCATTCTATGCGCCAATTCCTTCCAAAGCATGTACACTCAAATGTTATGTGGCTTGTTGATGCGTGACCAAGTCCTCCGTGTCGGCGCCGTCTTCGCCTCCGGTCTCCTCCGTGCCATTCACTTCCTCCAGCTCAACTGGAAACAACTGGCACACGACATCTCCACCGGAACCCTAAACCCTAAAATCACGGACTCTTGTCTCCGTGAATGTATAACCTCCAAATACCTAACAAAGCCGAATCCGGAGCTGGCGGAATTCATCTCCAAGGAGTGCTCCACGGAGGAATGGGAAGGGATTATCACCAGAATTTGGCCTAATACTAAATACTTGGATGTGATTGTGACTGGAGCCATGGCTCAGTATATTCCCACGCTGGAATTTTACAGCGGGGGTTTACCTATGGCTTGTACTATGTACGCTTCCTCCGAGTGTTATTTTGGGGTAAATTTAAACCCAATGTGTAAACCCTCCGAAGTAACTTACACCATCATGCCAAACATGGGCTACTTCGAATTCCTCCCTCACGACATGTCGTCTCCTCCAACTCTCTCCCGCGACTCCCCACCTCGACTTGTCGACCTTGCCAACGTGGAAGTTGGGAAAGAGTACGAGCTCGTGATCACAACCTACTCTGGACTTTGCCGTTACCGAGTCGGTGACATCCTACACGTGACTGGGTTCCACAACGCGGCCCCACAGTTCCGATTCGTGAGGAGGAAGAACGTTCTTTTGAGCATTGATTCCGACAAGACGGACGAAGCCGAGTTGCAGAAGGCCATTGACAATGCGGCGTTGTTGCTGCGGGGGTATAATAGTAGCGTGGTGGAGTACACGAGCTATGCAGATACCAAAACAATCCCAGGACATTACGTCATATATTGGGAGCTTCTTGTGAAAGATGAAGCTACTAATTCTCATCCAACGGATGAGATTTTAAACCAGTGCTGCCTGGCTATTGAAGAGAGCCTGAACTCGGTGTACCGTCAATGTCGAGTGGCCGATAACTCAATCGGACCGTTGGAGATCAGGGTGGTGAAAAATGGGACGTTTGAAGAGCTAATGGACTACGCGATCTCGAGGGGTGCGTCGATCAACCAGTATAAGGCGCCACGGTGCGTAAACTTCATGCCCATTCTCGAACTTCTTGACTCTAGGGTGACTTCAGTGCACTTCAGCCCATCCAAGCCACACTGGACACAGGAACGACGCCGCTAAACATCAATCAAAGTCATTAGGGTTGACTTCTGATCACGGTCTGATGTACCTCTAAAAATAAAAATATTTAAGTGCATTATAGACTATAACTACTTATTTTTATGTATCCCAATAAAAATTGTTCAATAATAATTTATTTAATTATTTTTGTACGTGTGATGAAAGTAGAATGAATAAAGATGAATTTATCTTGAGATACACCTAAATATTGCTTATCTAAGAATATTTTAAGTCTCTAATAACTATATATCAAATAGTGAAGTACTTTTTACATTTTATTTCTCATGTGTCTAATTATGAAAAAGTGTTAGAAAAATACTTAGGTATTGATTAATTGGGCTACACATATCCTTACACAATCAATTAATGGTGTGACTAACTTTTTTTTTAAGAAAAGTTTGAATTGTTTTATTTTTCTACTATTTATAATAAATAAGGGTTGTATAATAATATGTGCAATCTAACCTATACTTAATCATTGTTCAAATTACGAGCTATGTTACGATAGCTGATAGC
The DNA here is from genome assembly GCA_002890555.2 of Lagenaria siceraria. Taxonomy (NCBI): domain Eukaryota; kingdom Viridiplantae; phylum Streptophyta; class Magnoliopsida; order Cucurbitales; family Cucurbitaceae; genus Lagenaria; species Lagenaria siceraria. The sequence goes on along the minus strand of CM016485.1, from coordinate 7,161,487 downwards.
TTATAATTTGTAGAGTTGGATAACTAACCTTAGAAATCAACCAACAGAATCTTTAATTTTTTATAATTTTTTTTTATATGATGTTTGTTGTGGCAGCAAAGCATGAAAGGATAGAGTTTGAGTTTTGTTTAGTTATATTCTCGACCAAGAGGGTCAGAGACTCAAATACCCTCACTTTTACTAACTTAAAAAAAATATATAATATTTTTAAAATAGTACCAGTAAACAGTTCGATTAAATATACACATAATTCATTGTATTAGACGTGTAGTGTACATAAAAATGTATTAAAAATACAATAAATCACAAAGTGAGTATATTATAATCGATACATTTTTTTAATTTATATAATAATTATATTATTTACTTATGCAATCCATGGATAGTATTGAATGAAAATATAATTGTAACTTGATTAGCTCAAAACATGAAAATCTCGCATACACATATACGTATATTTGTCTAAAGGTTAAGGATGTGCAAATTCTCACCCAATATCATTATACTAAAGAAAAAACATATTCCATTCTCAAAAAAAAAAAAAAAAAAAAAGGTCAATAATAAGCATAATACGTATTAATCGATATTGTTATATTTTTAAATAATTTTTTAATTATTATTTTATGATATATTATCTCAATCATATTTTAAACTTATTTGATTAATCAGAGAACTTGAAACACCAACTATAAATGGGCCTATGGGCTCGTATGGACCTCAGATGTCAGACCACAACGGGTGGGCTTATTTTCCTTGTCGTGGGCCTCAATTGTTTACTTTTCTTTTTCTCTCTCTTTGGGAAAACCAATGGATAATTAGAACATAATAATAGGTTATTACAAGAACTAATAAAAATGTAATCATACCTAATCTAGAATTTATACTGATTTGTATATCATCTTATAATTATTTTATTTTTCTTATTTTTATTTCCATACATCATTTCTTAAATCAATTTTTTGTTGCATGTCCCTTATGCCTTCTACATTATTCAATTTCATATAAACTTGCTCATTTGTAATACATAATGGAAAATTATTATGATATTCTCAATTAAAAATGGTTGAAATGATAGGAATAATTTTAAGACAAATTTTAATATTTTTGGTTTTAATATATATATATATGCTTGCACTGCAAATTTAATGTTTCAAAAGGCTAACATAACATAATAAAAGACTTCTTGTATTGGCTATAACATTTCAAACAACAGCAAACTCGCAAAATGTTTTATATAAAAATAATAATGATAGCAATTTAAATAAATAAATAAACATCTATTAAAAATAGGAAAATATATTTTTTTAAAAAAAAAAAGAAAAAAAGAAGAAGAAGAAGAAGAAAAATATTATATTTTTCTAATTTGAAATTTCCACATAAACAAAAGGTTACAAACTTCAATTACGTTTCCGATTGTATTTTTTTCCCAATAAGGAATGGGTAGATGGAGGAGAAGACTATTAAATAGTGGAAAGAAAAATCAAAGGGGAAGCACACATTTTCCAAATGAATTATTAGAAGAAATTATTAATTAAGTTGATTTCTAGTGATAGTGAAAGGAAAAAAAAAAAAAAGAAATGAAGGATTGACCAAAATGTATATTATTGCGGGGACAAGAGAAGCAAAATTCAACGAATATGTTCCCTAATAATTATTATTATATATGCAAGAGATTATAGGAGTACTTAATCCTACACTAAACACACTATAGAGGCCAATTAGCCACTATTTTAAAGATAACATTAGCACATAATGTATATATATTACCTGAGAAAGAGAATATTAGCTTTGACCACAGCATCTGCCATGTTACCCATCAACTTGGACTCAACTAGATTACTTAGACCAAATAATAATAATAATAATAATAGTAATAAATAATAATAATAATACCATTGATTTTAAACCGGTTACTAAGGCCCGTTACCATTTTATTTTTTGTTTTATGTTATTTATAATTATGATTATTTATAAGCTTTTCATATTACCTAAAAACACATTTGAAATTTAAGTAGAATCTCCAAAATAATAATAATAATAATAATAATAATAATAATAATAATAATAATATGTCTTGGTTACTAATATGTCTATATGTCAATTGAACTATGCTCGATTTGTCATTTATTAAACATCTTACTTTAACGATATCAAGAACAAAATAATACCACAAATTAACCATCAATCCATTTTTCAATTAGGGTTGATATTCGATGCAATTTATTAGGTATGTAGAAAAACGTTTAAATTATAACTTTAGTTCATAAACTTTTAGGTTTGCATCTATTTGATCTGTAGACTCTTAAGAATGTCTAATAGGTCTGTGTACTTTTAATTTTGCGTTTAATGTTTTTAAACTTCAAATTTTTTGCCTAATAAATCCCTAAACTTTCAATTTTGTTCTACTAGATCTTTGATATATTCAAGTTTTTTTTTTAAAAAAAAGAATCGTTAATAATCGGTCTATTAGATATCAAATTGAATTATATGTCTAATGGAATCGTAAGTTTTAAATTTTATTTTTAATAGATACTTAAAATTTTAAAAATATACATCAATTAGGTCAAGTATCCTTTAAATACAAAATTAAAAGTTTTAGGGATATATTGGACACAAAATTAAAAATTTAAGAATCTATTAGACATTTTCTAAAGTTTCAAAACTTAACCGACATAAAATTGAAAGTTTAAGATTTTATTAGATATGTTTTCAAGTTTAGAGATCTATTTAACATGAAATTGAAAGTTTATAGAGTTATTAGATGTATTTGAAAAAGTTCAACCTTAATTTTAAAAAAAAAACTTTAAAACTAGACTTGTAAATTAACGTAAAAAAACAAACAAACATAGGAAATGTTATGGACATCCCTACCGTACCCTAACTTTGATAAAACTAGACAAGGTTAAAAAATGGTGAGACAGTTTGTTTAAGATAAAACCGAAAGTTCTGTAATTTAAAAAGAAATGGTGAAAGGGAATATTAAGTAGGGTTTTCAGATAGCATTATCAAACAAAAATTAAGCAATCAATTCAAGGGCAAGGCATCTTCTTAACCACCGACCTTGTTGTTTTGAATTATAAAATTATGTCACTGTAGCTGGCCATGAAGTTAGGGTTTGTAGGCTGCTAGCTACTTGCATATGTCGATCGACAACATGGGCAAAGAGTTTTGTGTGTCTACTCATCCACTAGAAAGTGCATCCACTACAAACCCAAACATGTCATATTCTAATGATATTAGTTGTAAACTCAACTCAACCCGACCGTCTCGTGTTCACTCCTAGTTATGTACATCGATTATTGAAAATATGTGTCTATAATGATATTAGCTTATGATCATGATTTCTTTTCGTATTTTTCGTTCTCTCCACTTGTTTTTTAATATTGAAATGCTTTGAATATATTAGTTGATGCTTCGAGTAATCAACTATGAAGATGTCATATATAGACCTTCTTAACCATACCTGCACAGTATCTAATTTGTATTCATATATTTTGTAGTGTCGAGGATCCCACGTTGGAAACCTTATATTATATATTATGTAGCTCCTCAAGATAATTAATAAAGTTGTTTCTGATCTCCTCTGCTCGTCGTGGATGCAACTAACATATTGTTAGTGAACCACGTAAATTTGTGTATCATTCTTCTTCTTATTCATTATTCTTTTTGCTTGTCGGTTTGTTTATGTCATAACATTTAATAAGCTTATTACACTAACATTATTGTAATAGTGTTATACAACAATATTGATACTCTACCCATACTGTTACACCTTGTCATTTTGATCATAAGAAAATTTTACAATGAATTTTAATTTTGTGTGAGATGATAATAAATTATTGAAAGTACTACCATAAAGTCCCACATTGACTATGAAAGACGAAGATTATCATGACTATGTCTCAGTAAAGAGACACGTCTTCATTAATATGAAACCTTTTGAATGATTCAAAAAACAAAGTATGTCATGAAAACATACGTTAAAAAATAGACAATATATAATATCATATCATCATAGATATTTGAGAAGTACGTGCATGGTGTTGTCCCAACAATTTTGTGTTGAGAAACATGGATATATAAATATGAAGATATAAAAACTGTGAGAAGCTAGGGTCAGGAAAAGCAATTTTGAAAGACTGAAAGTGCTAAAGAGTAAAATCCAAAGAGAATGGGTTTGTTAGGAAATGATTAAACACTTTGATAAATCACATTGAAAATAAAATTATCTCAACTGGTTTTCTGATCCATCCTTTCCCTAAGCAATATATTTATATTTGGATTGACAAATTGTGGCTTGTTGGTCTGATACAATGCATGGTCCTAAAAGTTTTGGAACTTTGCCTCATTTTAGCCAAGCAAAAACGCTATCCACAATCCAATCTATTTCTCCAAATTCTATTGTGGTGGGTGAGACAACATTATATATATATATATATATATATATATATATATTGAAATCAATCCTTTAATCTCTTTACCTAATTTGATGAGTCAATAAATTCTTAATAAAATAATTGATACCAAAAAACGCATAAATACATCCCAAACATATGTCCAAACATAATCACAAAAACTAACGTTTACATAAACAGTCTCGCTCAATCTTAAAGTTGTTTGTGCCTAGCCACAAATCTCCAAAATATATAATTAATAATTGTACAAACTATTGATGTCATTTCATCTCAAATTTAAATATAATTTAGTTGGATAAGACTAGAGATGTTCACGAGAAGATGAGATTAGGGATGATTTTCTCGTGCTCGTCCATGTCTCTTCTCCCCATTTCATTCCTCATCTCCAAAATTTTTTATCTAATTTTCTGGAGATTAGGCGATGATTCTTCGTCGAAAATTTTTCTCCTTTTTTTTTTTTATAAGAAAATCAATTAACAATAAACTACCATTTAAAATTTTAAATTAAATTGTTAATTTTTATTAAAATTTGAAATTAAAGAGAAATTACTCAAATTTTCTAGTAGAATGGAATAATTATCTATCAAATTATTCATATATAAAATTTAAATCTAAATGTTTAATTCAAACATATTTATTATCTTAGTCATTAAACAATAAAATTTAAATTTAAATATAATAATAATAATATTATTATTATTATTATTATTATTATTAGAGAAATTTTCACAGATAAAGAAAATGTCAAACTATTTACAAAAAATAACAAAAAAAATACTGATAGACATTGTTTAACTTCTATAGTGTCTATCACGACTATCTAAAAATTTTACTATTTTGTGTAAATAATTTCTCTTATTCTTCTATTTTTAAAAATTTTCCTTATTATTATTATTATTATAAATTAAAGAGAGGCAAACAAAGTAGAGCTATGGAATGAAGATTTTTTCCTCCACTCTCACCCTCATTTCCAGCCTAAACAAGAAATCTCCACTCCGTTATACGCAAATTCTTCTATATAAAACATATATCCTTAACCGATAGGTCAATGGTGTAAAAGGTTTAAGATTCAATTTGACTCACCTAATAATAGGTCAATAGTGTAAAAACTTTTGGTCTTGGGACCTGATGAAGGTGTTGGAGTGTCAGCGTAGTTGAGATGTCCTGGTGCACCTATCGATCCCTCTTGCCTTGTGTATATATATATATATTTTTTTAAAAAAAAAAATTAAATTTGAGTAGATAAAAGATAATTTTCGCTAAATTGAGTTAGCCAGTAGTAATTTGATACGGATTAACTCTTTTGAGATTGGAGGTTAGATTCCTCATCGTAGTTGTTTATTAACAAAAGTAAAATATTATTTTATTTTTGTAGGGTGGGAGAGTATTAATTAATAATTATAAATTGATTGAATTTAGTTTTGGACCCACTGATTGACAAAGTGTTCCACATCCACGATTATGAGAGAAATCATCGCATTAATATCAAATCACAAACAAAGAAAAGCACGTGAAAAGGGATTTTTAGTGATTTGAGAAAATTTTGAAATCTTCGTCCCTATCTTCATTAATTACTTCAACTATTATAAGCTCACGAGTGTTCTATATATCTTTGATTTAATTTATCAAACCATTTTTATTTTTTTATTTTTTTGATAATTTCATTTATAGTAATGTTTGCCTAAAGAAGGTACTTTGATTTATCTTTGATTTAACTTTATTTTATTATTATATTATATATATGCTCTTGGTGTGACTCAAATCTTGTTGCCCTTTATTTTAATTAAAATGACTTGAACACTTTTTTTTATATATAATAAAGGACGGTATTTAAGTTTTCAAAATAATAATAATAATAATAATAATAATGACGGTATTTAAAAATAAAATTTTCACAAATAGAAAAAATGTCAAATTATTTATAGAAAATAACAAAAAAAATACTGATAGACATTGATAGACTTCTATCAGCATCTATCAGTGATAGACTTCTATCATTTCTATCACTGATAAACTCTGATAGACTTTTATCGGCGTCTATCACAACTATCTAAAATTTTTGTTATTTTGTGTAAATAATTTTTCTTATTTTTCTATTTTTTAAAATTTTCCTATTTAAAAAGTTATAAAACAACAACGTGGATGCAAATAAAAAATGAATGGAAGATGGGAAAAGATGAACCATTAACATGAAAATTAACCGGGAAATTTTTAAAAATAGAAAAATAAGGGAAATTATTTACACAAAGTAGCAAAAATTTTTTATAGTTGTTGATAGAAGTCTATCAGGGTCTATCAGTGATGGAAATGATAAAAGTTTATCACTGATAGATGTTGATAGAAGTCTATCAATGTCTATCGGTATTTTATTTTATTTTTTTGCTATTTTCTGTAAATAGTTTAACATTTTTTCTATCTGTAAAAAATTTTCCTAAAAGTCTTGGCCACGACAAGTTACCATCAATCTAAGTATATAGTCCAGTAAATATATAAATCACTTAATTAATATTCTTTCTCTCTATGGTAGAAGGTTGCATTTCTCACTTTTACCTTTGGTCACTTAAGAAACAAAATCATAATTGGAATACGCTTAAACCATAGTAAGATAAGACTTGTAGGTAAAAACCCCTATATATGCTACCAATACCAACCACATGCCCAAAAGTGAATAAATAAGACTTATTTGTTGCACTAATCAAGCCTATTAGAGGGCAAGTATAGTCTATACTTGGATATAAAAAAGAATCTTCCGAAATTTGTGGATGTGCATATGTGAATGGTAAAAATAAATATTCGACTTCCCAATGAGAGAATCGTCAAAATTATATAATTTATCGTCATATATGACTATAACACTATAAATTATATGAACCTAACCAATAAACGAAACAAATAATGTAATTTTTCACACAAAGGCATGCAAAGCACCCATCTAAAGAAGAAAAGTTGTGCAAGTCATATATATTGTGGAGAGGTAGAAGTCAATATATATTATATTAGTGTAATGAATGAACACGGGTGCCTTATTTTTGTAGGGCAAAGAAAATAAAACAAAACATCTTCCTCATATTGTATCGTCCTTTTCACTATAACAAGTAAAAGGGTTTGTGGTTTTGTAGTGTTTAAATACAAGTGCATGCATATGTCCTGTCTGGTTTTATTTTGATTATTGCTTGTCCCAATTGTCACTCTAAAATATATTGTTGTCGTTGACTACAAACCCTAAACTCCAAACATCATTTTCTATCCACTCCACAGCCAGCTACCATTTTTTTTTTATGCTGTTCCTCGTATACGTGTGTTTTTTTGCCACTTATATTTCTAACACGTGTGTTTCCAACCCATGTATCTTAAAACTCAAACATATTTTCAACCTGTATTTGGATGTCAAGAAAATTTATCGGATATTAAATCTTCGGTAGGTGGCCACCATGAATTGAATCCATGATCTCTTAGTCTTTTGGCATTTTTTTTATGCTCTCACTATCACTAAGTCAACCCATAATGAGACAAAAAATCAATTATTGTTTCAAATTTACTCTTTGTTTCCAATCTTTTTTAGAAATTGCATATAAATCTTCTCATTAATCCGTGTGGTCAATCATATTATATACTAAGCTCAAATAATTAAGTTAAGATTAATTGGTATCGTTATCCACTAAGCTATGTTTGAATTGACCAAAATTAATATCAAAACACTCAAAACATGTTTTTCAGTCCAACTATTTTAGGAGAGCTCAATTTGAACCGAGTTCAAGCGGTTCACTCAAGAAGTCAAATATTCAAATCTCCTTAACTCCACTGTTAAATAATATAATAATAATAATAATAAATAAATAAATAAATAAAAAGTGTGTGCCACCCCTTATCACGCGTGATTGAAGGATGGCTTTTTTAAAAAAAATCTTTGCCTGATTCTGATTAGTTTCTCATGTGTTATCCTCTCATCTCTCTTGAGGTCCAAAAGCTTTGCTTCATGAACGCATATGCATATCAAGACAAAAACTTCTTTACCAATGACCTAATTTTATAACTATGAATAGTAATGTTTATTATAAATTATATAATATATTCTTCCTCTGATCTCAAGATTTATTTTTCTTTTCTTTTTATTATTTGATTTGACCGAGTCTATGTATATGAAAATAACTATACCCTTTGAGGAATTTAATGTAGAGGTCTTAGTACAGTACACGTAAAGTATTCTCCATGTTTTATTATTTTTGTATTAATTAAAATAGGGATAGTTTTGGTGTTTATTGAGGGTAGTAGGGGAATTAGTATAGTTTTGTAGAATTCACGAGCGCATGTGAACCTCAATACATGGTACCTAACATGTTTCGTCTTCAAATAGTGTAAAATTCATATTATTTCAAACATATCGATAAAAATAGAGTACTTGTGCTCGATAGTGAAATAAGTCAATCCTCTCGAAATGATCGTTTATGATCAAGAGAAAATTCACTCAAAGTAGTAGTGTTCTTGAGAAACAATTTAACCACAAAATTATCCTTCCCAATAAATGTACTCTTTTTTTTTTTTAACAAAATACGTCAGGTAAAGAGGTCAGTAGATGCATGCACTTAAATTTCTCAACTAAGTTGGCACATCCTTAGTACTCTTATTAAATCTTAGACAAAAATTGCATAGATAATGAAAAAGAGTACAAACAAGAGCTACAGAGTAGCTCGAAAGCAAAAGAGCACGGAGACTAGAGAAAAGTCTTCCTGTTGAGGGATGTAATAGACTAATATGGTATCATGAGTAATTTGAATCTCTAGGAAACCATTTCTTCCACGGCTAGTTGCGGAACTTATCAATCGATCTAAGTGGTCCAAAGATTACAGTCCTTTATCAATTTCTCTAAACTTGGTTGCTTTCATGTAATCTTCTGTTTTTTCTGCCTTGGGCTTCCCTCTAGCCCTAATGCTTGTTTTGTATCTCAATTATATTGATTAATGATATTTTGGTACTGGAGTATGATAAGGGTACTACGAATATGTCAACCCAGTTAAGATACTTTGGTGCACCTACTAATCCATATTGTATCTCTTCCAACAAAAAAAAATATGGTATGGATTCTTCTAGCCAACTGGTTTTGAGATGAAATCTCATATTATATCTAATATGGTATCAAAGCCCATAAAACCCAAATAAGTATTCAGTCTAATAAAAAGAAATTGGGATCCAATAAAAAATGATGATCCCAAAAAATGCATAATCTTGAGGGGACATGCTGAGGATCCCTCATAAAAAAAAAAAAAAAAAGGGATATCACACTCTTAATAAGATAGGTGAGTTACTCATCTTATTGTCAATTAATTTTAATATGAAACCTCATATTATCTAATAGATACATCGTAATTACAAAATAATTTAGAGGCAGAGAGGAAAATGATATATATCTTCCCACAGGTGCTATGTGTAGATTTATTAGTATTTTGGAAGGATAGAGACATTTATTTATGTAATGTACTCAAATTTTCTTTTAATTAAAGACAACTCAATTTCCCTAAATACTTTTAAAATTAATGATTATGTAGTAGCTATAAACAAACATCTCAAACATAAAATAAAATATGGTTAAAAAAACTATCTACGGTTGATTTCATGCTTCATGTTCTTGTCGATTCCATTTCAAATACTTTTCAATACTTTATTTACTTTAATTTATGGATCATAATAATCTTGGCCGTTTATTTTAATGATGATTAATTATCTTGTACACTTCAAATTTATCTTTGTTTGATCTTTTGTAATTTTAATTTAAAATGAACCTTAATAATATTAATACTTATAACTATCAATTAGTTACCGTTGGATTTTCAATTTTTGTTAAATTGTTTGATCTCAGTTTTTTAAAACTATTCTAATTTTTAATAGGTCTCAAAATTTTTAATTTCGTATCTAGTAATTTTTTTAACTTTAAAATATATCACCTAAGTTAGTGATTTTTTTAAATCACAATTTTTTTTTATATTTGTGAGTGTTCGGGCCAGTTTATGCACATATTGACTAATCTCGCACGAGACAACCGGTCTAACTCTACAACCTTTGGAGTGACTTTTCTTAGTCTTTTATCAAAAGATCATGTCCCCTATTTATCATTAGGCCAACTCACGATGGTTAGACATTTTTTTAAGTTAAAAAATTCATTAGAAGTCTAGCTCTAAAAAGTTTGGAATCAAACTTATAATTTAATTTAAGTATAAGTTTTTAAAGAAAAAACCTAATTAATAATAGGATTTAAAAAAGAAACAAAAAAATAGCAAAATGTAAGTTTCTCACATGCTATCAATCAATGAAGTATCCTTTTTAGGGGTTTATAGAAAATTTATTAAGAAAACAATTTTTTGTTTACATAATTCAAATTCTAACTGTAACTCCCCTCATTTAACACACAAATTTTTGTTAGCGATGAGATTGTTGTCTGTAACTCCCCTCATTTAACATAAGATTATAATTTTTATTTAATAGTATAACTTTCATTTCTTAACATCATTAATAAATAATATAATTTATACGTTATCCTTCTAACTTTTAAATTTTAGATCTATTTTTAGCTTCATTCAAAAGGCTGTGATAAACTTACTGAAGTGAAGAATGCAACTAATGAGATTGTTGTGTTGGCGAGGAGAAGTTAGGACATGTCACTATCTCTTTCTATCCTCGCCTTAGGAGAACCAAGTTGCTCACTATGCAACCCGTTATGCTGCTGGGTTTAAGTCTCATTTTGGTTCTTTTGTTTCTTCCAATTAGGAAGACTTAGAGAGGGCGTGGGAGTCTTATTTCCCTAGATTGGTTTTTTTTTTTTTATGTAATTAACATTGATCTTTGACCTCCTTTGCTCCATTGAGCTTGGGATTTTATGAAATATTTGTTTTAAAAAAATAATAAAAAAAAAAAAATAAAAAAAAAAATAAAAAAACTTCATCAAGATCTATTCTTTAACTTTATTCAAAAGGCATCATATTGATGAAGATGTTGTCAATGGCCTAATTTTCAAATGTTTATTAGAGAATAAAATTGAAACCTATAATTTAACCCAAAAAAATAAGGTATCCAACTGAAATTTCATTTGCTTTTACATTAGATTTTTCTTTAATTTGAATAAATTACAAATCGTAATATATACTATATCTTAGACAGCATTTTGATTCATAATATAATGTATGTGTCAACTGTCAAGTGTATATTAGAAAACATCAAAATTACCGAAGTGGGTAGAACGTGTAGACATGTTTTGACAAACTCCATAACCTAACTGTTGAATGTAATGAGAAAATTAGGTAAGAAAAGAACCACAAATTGTCTCAAATTTTGACCATTTGTTGCATTCTTTAGAAATTTTAAAAGACGCAGCTATTCTCTGTCCCTCCCAAGCTGCTCCAATCAATTTCCTTCAAACCATATTCTAATGGCACTTTCTTCGTCACATTATATAAACAATTGTCAAACAAATATTTGTATATCTCAAATTATTAGCCCTTCAAAGAAGATCTTGGTCTCCAAATCATTTTTCATTTTTCTTTGTTACAAGATATAATATTTAATTCGTCTTCACCGAAGAAAATAAGATTCTTCTTTGTCAAAATATGATATTAAATTTACCTTCACCTATAAACTTAAGCTTTTGGGTCAATTGGCGATTTAAGATTTCTTTCTTTCTTTCAAAAGAAAAAAAATTAAAATATCATTTTGATTACTTTGGGACTTATTCAATTTTAGTCCTTATATTTTTAATAAATTTTAAATTTAGTGTAGTTAATTGTTATTTTTTTAAAAAAAAATAGCAACTATAAATTTTGAAAACATATTCACATCACAGATTTTTTTTGCATGAAAATTATAATCATTAATTAACCAATTTCAATAATAATTAATTTACAGACACTAAGAGCTCGTGTGCATTGACTTTCCAAGTGTTGTTTGTAAGTGCAAAAAAAAATGTTTATAAACACTTAAAAAGTCAATCTAAACGGACTCTAAATTTAAGATTTAGTAAAAGTCATGTACTAAAATTAAACAAAGTATAAGAACTAAAATGATATTTTAACTCAAAAACTATCGTCAAAAGTGTATTCACATCCTAGAAAGAAAAAAAAAAGTCAAAATAAAAGTAGGTTTCAGAAACTTATTTCCATTCCTGATATTTGACTGAAATATTAAAAAATAATAAGAAAAATAACCATTAAATCGCCAATTTATTTTATAAGAACAAAAAAAACTAAAATAAAGAGTTGTATTTAAAAACAATAGTCTTATTTGGGTTTTTTTTTTTTTTTCAAAACAACATGGTGAATGATAGTAAATTTTCTCAAAATTATGCGATTGAAATCTTATCCTCCGTTTCAATTGCAATATTGATTTTTAAGGGAAAAAATATTTGAAATAAAAAATTGTTATTTAATGAATTAAGAAAAACATTTTAACAACAAAAAAAAGGCCAAACAGGTAGAAAATTATAATTAAAAATTAAACAAAAAGTGAAGCAAATTAGAATAATAATCCATCTCAATAATAATGCATGTGTGTTTCTGACTTTGAAATACCGGATTACTCGCACGCTTGATGACGCATTAATTAATGAAGTTTGTGAAAGTCATAAGAGGTCGTTTTAAAGATGAAGCAAACGTGTGTGTGTGTTTATGTTTTTAATAATTTAAAAAAAAAAAAGTCAATGCGACACACAAACATAATTTGCTCTGACTAAAAACTTTGATTTTTCTAAGCTAATTCCTTTGACCATCCGAATGTTTTATGGTAACTTAGCAAAGAAAGCCCCTATGGTATTGCGTTTAGTTTCCCATTTTTCAACGTTAATTAATTTCCCTAAAAATTAAAATTCTTCTTAATTCTATGTTCCTCCATTGCTCGACAACAAGTCGGCCCACTGGATTGTTTGACTGGGAATGTTACAGTTTTCAACGCCCATATATTTCTCTTTCTACAACGTTTTTCTTACGCAACAACTCTTTCTTTTTCTTTTTTTTTTTCTTTATAAATATTTACATATATAATGTCCTTGTGCTTTGTTATATATCTCTTATTGCTTCTTTTTTCAAAGTTTTAAACCAAAATTGTTCAACGTTTTAATATATATATATATCTCGTCTTCCAAACATTTTTTTCCATTCATATAATATTGTCTTTGATCATACGAGTAAAGTGAAGATTCAAACTTGCTACATACATCTTGATTGTTGACTAGTTCTACACCCTAATTAATCAAAGAATAAATCAATCTTTCCAATGTAATATGAAAAGTTTTATTAATGCTAAATATTTTTTTTAAAAAAAAAAAAAGCTACTTCTTAATAAATTTCATTGATGAATAAAAAAATAATAATAATAATCTAATAAGATCAAATTAAAAAAATGCTAGAGGAAAACCTTCCGATTGAAGGAGATAGAACTAGAAGAAGTATTACAAAAAGTTTTAAATTTAGTATTCCAAAAGGCAGTTGTGGTAATTATATCCTTTGAAAAAAGTTGATGATCTTTGTACGAATCTTTAAAATTTTTGTTATTGCATTCCAACCAAATGAACTAAAGAGTTGCACCAATGTTATTTACACAGAGAACATGTTTAACTTTATTGTACGACATGAATAACAAGAAGTTCAAAAATTACGTTGATTCAAACCAAATGAAAAACAAAATTTACATTATTGATGGCAGATATTAGCTCCAGTGCAAGATTTCGATCATGTTAATGTAGTACTAATTATTTATTAATTTCCATACACTTGAATTTTTTTTGTTTGTCCTCCCAAAAATATGTGTTATCATTAATATGTTTATTGATCAATTTGATAAATTTAAAAAAAAAATCTTCTAATTTATTCTAGTATCACTAAATATAAACTTAAAAAAAGTATGTATTTAACATGTCATTTCATTAATAAATTACGGATCATTTTTAAATGTTGTTAGAATATGATATGTGATGGATTTAAATTACATAAAGTAGAAAAATTCCCTTAATTTAATTAACCAAATAACGAGTAAATTTAGTTTAATAATTAACATGTATCCAAAAGGAAAGAATTCGAATCTTATCTCAGTGGTATTATAAAAAAAATAATAATAATAATAATAATAATAATTAATTAATTAACCAAATAACCTTTTACGTGTCAATGTCTCCAACACGGGAGATACAACTTGTCACTTGTGGGTCATGAATGTGCATGAAATTCAATAATATGTCGTATGTCGATTAAATTATTGGCTATATTGGCCACATGTCACGCAATCTTTATTTTTAATTTATTGCAATTTGATATAATGAATTTTCTTTCTCAATTTACGTGTTTAAAATATATGTTAGTTAAGTAAATAATCTTGAAATCTTAGAGTAAAAATTCTTCTATTATTTTCACTTTTTTTACATTTTTTTTTAATTTTAGAAATTCATTAACTACTAAATTGTGATGGAGGCAAAAAGATTAAAAGAAAAAATAGCTTAGGGTTTCGCAATAAATGTTTGATTTTCTAAGTAGAAGCAAACACAATCAAACCTATTTACAAAACTAAAGCTTTTTCTTGCAAAAAAGGTACAAAGGTTGTCTTAGCCAAATTTTGAATGGTCATATCTTTTTTCATTAAGAACAAATAAGAATTGTATTTATCCTTAAAAATTTTCTTTTCCTTTGAATAGCACGTTGAGGCAATAACAATAGTTCAAAGCTGAAAATGAACCAACAAGCATTATCATTTCTTCTACTTTGTTTTTCTATTTTTGAAGACAGAAATTCAATAGTAAAATGCTCAAATTTGATTAAAAGTTAATTTTCTCTCACACATTGAGAGAAGTTTAGTATAATATTATTATTGAAGTTAAATTTTTTTGGGATGGAGAGTGTAAAAACCTCTTAAATTTTGTATTAAAATACCATTAAGTACTCAAATATAGTATTATGTTCTTAGCTTTAAAATAAAATTAGGAAGAACTCAAATAAGGTGGCATATAATATATAATCTGTCAAGACTTTACTAAAAATAATAATAATAATATTTCAAGACTAGTAATGGATATAATAATCAATCTCTATAATGATTAGTTTAATTGCAAATTCATTATAAATTTTAAATTACCGAGTAAAAGTACCTATTAAACCATTGTAGGACCTTGATTAAATTAGCATAATTAATCAATGGTTTATCACATTTATATTTATAGCTTGAAAGTATACTCTACATATAACAAGAGATAACCAAAAAATGGTTTTTTTTTTTTTTTTTTTTTTTTTTTGTCTTTACAACTTTTTTAGTAGAACAGATGAACAGAATATATTCCAGTGTCAAAAACAAACCAAACAAATTAAAAGGTTAATTAGATCCATGTAGATGTAGACTATGAAGATCAAAGCATATTGGATAATTCTTATCTCTTGAGACTTTCTATATTTTTTTTTTTAAAAAAAAAGGTTAATTAGATCCATTTATATTTCCTCTTCTTCTCATTTTTTAACAATGATATACTTATCAAATGAAGAAAAATAACAAAAGTAGATATGTCAACAAAATTATTTTTGTAAGAGCAAATTATAGGAGAATAAGATCCATTAAAACAATTAAAATCTAAACTCAATGAATCCACCTTGTTTCTTTAAGACCATTTTTTTCCTTTTATGAGGTCAATGTATTATAAACAATTGTCTCTTAATATAGCACAAATTACTAACCTGTAAATACAACACTTCAACCACGTGATTCAACAAATACTATAGTGTGTCAGTAATGATTTATAAAAGAGATGTGATGGAGTAAAAGGCGTTTAAAATTTTACTGATTAATATTCTCAAAAAAAGTTATTGATTAATTTAAATGACTATTTTCAAATATAGAAAAATGAACTATAATATTTATAAATATAGTAAAATTTTTGTCGTCTATCGCAAACAGACAGTAAAATTTTGTTATATTTGTAAATGTTTTTAGTATTTTATCATTTAAAATAATTTTTTTAATTTAAACCTATTTTTCAATGGTAAATTATCCCAAAATGATTTTAAAGTGATTAACCGAAATTCTTCCAATTATGCAGAAAAAAAAAAGCTATTTTGAATCAATATAAAAACTTTCGAATATAGTGCAAAACTGCAACCACGCCAATTTGTTATTAAATACAATTTTTAGTAAACAATTGTAAGAGATAAACATTTTTATTGAAAAAATGGTTTTCTAAAAAGTGTTTGATGCGGATGGTATTCGAAACAGATTTTTATTCAGTAATCTCAATCTGTTTTGTGAAACATTTTAGTGTATTTATATTTTTAGAGAATTATAACATCATTTTATAAGACAAAAAATTCGAATGCAATATTATGGTTTTTTTTCTTACATTTAATTTTTTTTTAATTATCATAGTTTGATTATTGCTAAAATTAGACCCCATTTATTCCAATCCAAAAAAGTCAAAGTTTTTGCAACTGAGATCTCTAGGGCTAGGGGTATTATAGGTAAAAGAAGAAAAAAAAACCTAGAATTTAGATATGCACAAACTTTAAATTAACTAATAAATTAAAATTAAATGGTAAAAAATAAAGGTGCTTTAAACTTGGCCCAATAGCCATAGGCTCAAGGCAAGTTACATAAACTTGCCATTACATTCTCTCTCTCTCGGATTTTTCCATTTGACTTTACGTTTTTCTGAAAATAAAATATATGGCAAAATATGGAATCTAGAAATATATTTTAACGTTAAAAATAAAAAATAAAAAAAGACTTCCGTGATAAATAGAAATTACAGAAGAGAGATTTAAAAATAAAAAAAAAAATAAAAAAAACCCTTTTAATTTAGAGAAATGGCTGAGATATAGTTTAACGTATGGGAAGTTTTTAAAAATAAAAAAATAAAGAAAATTATTTATATAAAATAGTAAAATTTTTAGATAGTTGTAATACGTGCTAATAGAATTCTATCAAGGTTTATCACTGATAGAAATGATAGAAGTCTATCATTGATAGATATTGATAGAAGTATATCCATGTCTATCAATATTTTTCTTTTTTACTATTTTTTTTAAATAGTTTAACATTTTTTCTATTTGTGAAATTTTTCCTCAACGTAACTCAATCAAATATTAATAATAGTAGAAAAATAAAAATAATAGTGTTATGGAAATATTAAAAAAAAAAATTGGCAAACTGTAATTTATATTCATAAACTTTAAGATAATATTTATGTATTTAACTTCTTAATTATTTGTTAGTGGACAAAGCAAGTGGTGTTCAAAATTCTCTCCAACCAAACTTTTGGGGAAAAAAAGGACCTTTAAAAATATTTGTCAGTGGACTTAACAAGGGAAAATATTGGTTCTCAGTCCTCACATAATCAACTAGTTCCTTAAAATAGTATTTAAACGGAAAAGTGATTTAACGATGACATGTAGTAGGTTTCTAACTTAAGGATATATGTTTCATATATATTTCAAAATTTTATTTTGAACCTCTTTTTTTTTTTTTTTTTTTTTTTGAACTTTTAATCATGGAAATTGTTTCAAGATCTTTTTATTAGTTTTGAAACAAATTTTATGTTCAAGGATTAAAATGAAATTCTTGAAAGTTAACAATAAAGTTTATATTAAGTAATTTAGCATTAATTATATTTATTTTTCAAGGAAAAGAAAACAAATAAGTTTGGCGAAGAAAACTATGTAGAATTGCAATGCAACTGTCATATGTTGAATTTAAAAATAAAATAAAATAAAACAAAAACAATGCCAATTTTACCTACCCTCTTATTTTTAAATGCTGAGACATGAAGAACAGGTTCAAAAACTAAAATTCTAATCAACTGAAAAAGGAAAAAAAAGAAAAAAAAAATTGATAATCAACGTCATGTTCACGTGATACAGCACCAAATAATAATTGAATAATTCCCACAATGATCTTATCCCCAATTAATCTATTGCAATGTATTCTAAATCATTAATCTCATTATTTTTTTTAAAAAAAAAATTCACATTATTTTCTTTATAATTAAAATAATATCATGATTAATTAATATTTTCATGTCTGCGACCAATTTCTATTAAAAAAAAAGAGTATTGAATAATTTGTACCCCTTATATTACTCACTATTTAATCTCGTTCCATCTTTCATTATCTTATACTTTTTTTGGTTCAATTCATTAGAATACGAGCAATATTTATGTACAGTTTAGACTATATTTTATCTATATGTATCTCCTTCAATTGTAAAGAAAAAAATATTAAAAAAATCAATTTTTAAAAAAGAAAAATTTGTCAAGTGGCAAATTATAATTAGATATTTGAGTGAGGTAAACAAAGATAAATGCATCCAAATATATAATACAATCTAAGTTCAGTTTAGTAACAATTTTGTTTTAAATTTGTTGTTTTTACAATTTGTGCTTGTTTTCTTATATTTCATTTTTGTCAAAAATAAAAAAGAAAAAAAGAAAAAAAAAACACTTAAATTTCATAAATTCTAAAATTAAAACTGTTTTTTTTTTTTCAAAATTTGATTTGATTTTTGAAAATATTATGGAATTTATGTGTAGATGTAATATGTTTTGGAAACTTAATTTTTTAAAAATATATATATATAATTATCAAATGAAGTTTCAGTATTTTTTTTTTTTTAATTTCTGGGGAAAAAAATTTAATGTTGACATCCACACCTCATATTTGTTAGATAATATTCTTTAAAAAGTTAATAATAGTTTAATTGAAATACTATTCATGGTCACCTCTCCACCTCATAATTGAGATATAAAATTTAAAATTAGAGAATATAAATGGTAAAGATTAAGAACAGTTTAATTGGAAAAATATTAAATTAATAATCTGCGTTTTGTATCTCTGTATATGTAAAATGATTAGAGCCGTTAACAGTGGAGGCGTTGGAGGTAAAGGGAAACAAAAAATAACGCCACAGCTTTGGCCGCCTCCTCCTCCCCTTCCCTTCACAAATTGGCTGCTTCCGCCGGCAGCCGTCGTTGTCTCCAGTAAACATGGTCCTCACTCCAAGACAAAACCCTTATTTGACCTGGCACGAACATGTGGGCCCTCCCTTGTCGTCCCCTTCCTTGACATGCCTATGTGTCTTGGCCCCACATGTTCCTTCTCTACACAACACCTTCCCTCTCCAAATATATATATTTTTCTTTCTTTGGATGACGTGGACTTTGACGTGTCATCCACAGTATGCATTTCCATTTGCCTATATAAATCCCACACTCACAACTTCTCTGCTCATCTCTCTATCTTCTAATTCCTTCCCTCCCATCCTTCAAACTTCTTGCCTTTTTTGAATTTTTTTTTATTATAATATAATGGCCGTTGTTAATAATTATCCTGAGCTTTCATCTCCTCTTGGTCCGCCGGCTTGCGAGAAAGATGCCAAAGCCCTTCGTTTCATAGAGGAAACCACTACAAATGCTGACTCGGTTCAGCAAAGGGTTTTGGCTGAAATTCTGACCCAAAACGCTCACACTGAGTATGTGAACCGGTTCCGGCTCAATGGAGCCACGGACCGGGACACATTTAAATCCAAAGTTCCTGTCGTTACTTATGAAGATCTTCAACCTGATATTCAACGTATTGCTAATGGCGATCGCTCTCCTATTTTTTCATCCCATCCCATTTCTGAGTTCCTTACCAGGTTTAATTTCGTAATTCCATTATTTTATATGTTATTAATTAACTTCAATTAAATTAGGATTAATTATATTTAATTTGCAGTTCTGGGACATCGGCTGGAGAGAGAAAATTGATGCCGACAATTAGAGAAGAAATGGAACGGCGTCAGCTTCTCTACAGCCTTCTCATGCCCATCATGAATTTGTAAGATTATTATTTTTTTAAATTTTAGTTTAATTTGGAGAAAAATAAAAAATTTTGACCGTGAAAAAAAATATGTAACGTTCAGGTATGTGCCCGGGTTGGACAAAGGGAAAGGGCTTTATTTTTTATTTGTGAAGGCTGAGACGAAGACGCCTGGAGGATTGGTGGCTCGTCCAGTGCTTACTAGCTATTACAAGAGCGATATTTTCAAGACTAGGCCTTATGACCCTTACAATGACTACACTAGCCCTAACGAAGCCGTTCTATGCGCTGATTCCTTTCAAAGCATGTACACGCAAATGTTATGTGGCTTGTTGATGCGTGACCAAGTTCTTCGAGTCGGTGCCGTTTTTGCCTCCGGTCTCCTCCGCGCCATCCGCTTCCTCCAGCTCAACTGGAAACAGCTGGCACACGACATCTCCACCGGAACCCTAAACCCTAAAATCACGGACTCTTGTCTCCGTGAATGCATAATCTCCAAATCCCTAACAAACTCAAATCCGGAGCTGGCGGAATTCATCTCCAATGAGTGTTCCACGGAGGAGTGGGAAGGGATTATCACCAGAATTTGGCCCAATACTAAATATTTGGATGTGATTGTGACTGGAGCCATGGCTCAGTATATTCCCACGCTGGAATTTTACAGCGGGGGTTTACCTATGGCTTGCACTATGTACGCTTCCTCCGAGTGCTATTTCGGGGTAAATTTAAGGCCAATGTGCAAACCCTCGGAAGTGACTTACACCATCATGCCAAACATGGGCTACTTCGAATTCCTCCCCCACGACGCCTCGTCCCGAGCTCCCGCTCTCTCCCGCGACTCCCCACCTCGACTTGTCGACCTCGCCGACGTGGAAGTCGGGAAAGAGTACGAGCTCGTGATCACAACCTACGCGGGACTATGCCGGTACCGAGTTGGCGATGTCCTCGAAGTCACGGGGTTCCACAACGCCGCACCGCAGTTTCGATTCGTGAGACGAAAGAATGTCCTTTTGAGCATCGACTCCGACAAGACGGATGAGGCCGAGCTTCAGAAGGCGGTCGAGACTGCGTCATCTCTTCTACGAGACTTCAACACCACCGTGGTGGAATATACAAGCTATGCTGACACCAAAACAATCCCAGGACATTACGTCATATATTGGGAGCTTCTTGTGAAAGATAATGAATCAACAAATTCTCATCCAACAGATGAGATTCTAAACCAGTGTTGCTTGGCTATTGAAGAGAGTTTGAACTCGGTTTACCGACAAGGCCGAGTTGCGGATAACTCAATTGGACCGTTGGAGATTAGAGTGGTGAAAAACGGGACGTTTGAAGAGTTAATGGACTACGCGATCTCAAGAGGCGCGTCGATCAACCAATACAAAGCACCACGGTGCGTAAATTTCACACCCATTGTGGAGCTGCTCGACTCTAGGGTAACTTCAGTGCACTTTAGCCCAGCCAAGCCGCACTGGACTCCAGAACGACGTCGTTGAGACACCAACCAACAAAAATAAAAATTTCACATTTAAAAAAAAAAAAAAAAAAATTGAAAGAGACCCATATGTGTAAAAAAATTATTATTATTATGATGATGATGTAGCAGCCAAGTAGAAGAGAGGATAGAGTTTGAGTTTGTTGGATTATGCATATGGCTTTTAGAAGTGTCTTTTGATTATTGTAGAGTTTGTGTTTTTTTTTTTTTTTTTTTTTTAGGGAAAATTAATTTCTAAGTTCATGTGTCATGTCTGTGTAATAAGGTTCAAGTAATTAATGTCTAAAATATGGGCTTCATGATGTAATTGTTCTTTTACAAAAGTGTCTGTTGGTCTATTATATATTGAATCTTTTTGTCTTTGGCTTTCTTTTTCTTTTTCTTGCTTTTGAGAGTGGAAAATAGGAGAAACAAAAAAGCAAAGAAAAAGTTTTGTTGAAAGTGTGAAAATTAATTACTTTTTATGAAATATATATTTGTTTTCGTTGGTTGCTGCTAGCTAGCTGCTGCTTCCATAAAGCAACCAAAATTTTCTAGCTATCACACAGACTTGTCCAATCAATTCATTAGATGCATTGCATTTATCTAATTTTGTATTTATTCATCATAATTAAATGAATAAAGTTCTTCATTGATCTTCAGTATTTTAGATGTGTTTTCATCATCATTCTGAACCTTTTAACAAAAAAATAAGTTCATATTCTTGGAGAGTTTAAAAGTTTAAAATTTGTGTTTGCTTTTTTTTTTTCTTTGAAATAAAAAAATTACCATTATACTTAGTTTAGTGAATCAATTTTAACAACTTTCAATTTCACACCCAAATTATTTAATTCTTTATTATAATGAGTAGCAATTTTAGGTATAATAACTAAATGTATAGCAATATTTTTAAAAAATTGCAAATATAGCAAAGTTTATCAGTAATAGACTTTTATCGCTGATAAAATCTTATGGTCTATCAGTGATAGACCACCTAGACCATAAAAGTCTGTTAGAGATAGAAGTCTATCACTGATAGACTTTGTTATATTTACAATTTTTTAAAAATATTGTCATATATGCTAATATTTTATATTTAATTGCTACATTTGTAATTGTTCCTAAACTTAAATGAAAGTAAAACTAATATCTTCAATTAGTTATTTTTTTTAGGAAAAAAATTGTTGGATAATTTGAAAATTCCCAAACCCTAAACTTTAAACTTCTTTGAAAACTCAATCAAAAATATTTTTTAGAATTGTTTTTTAATATAATTTTTTCTAGGAATAGTTAAAGAGTATTTTTTTAAAGGTAGAGTAGATTACATATAAAGGAAACTAGCTTTAAACAGACTTTATATATATATATATATATATATATATTTATTTATTTATTTATTTATTTATTTATTTATTGGTAAAGTACTTTTATTTTAAAAAACAAGAAATACAGAGAACATGTCAGGAATTTGAGAGTTGTTTTTCAGAAACAATTCCATAAAAGGCTGAACGCTACTTTTAAAAGACGTTTAAGACATGTTCAGTGTTTTCAGATTTTATCGTCTTTCACTTTCTACAAATTATTTTTATTTTATTAATATTAAATAGCATTTTTAGAGTGCTGAAATATATATGATGACCAACTTCATCAAATGCTCAAGTATTAACATTTGATTTGGTAAATATTTTACGTTTTGTTTTATATTTTAATTAAACTTGTTTTTTAATTAATCTTACCCTCTTTCACAAAATATTTTTCAGTTCTTCCTCAATATCTTTTTTTTTAAAAAAAAAACAGAAACAAAACAAATTTGTTTTACCGAAACAATTTCAGTTTGGCTATAATTTTAAAATCTTTTTCACAAAGAGAATTACAGGATAAAAAACTTGTTTTTGAAACTAAATAATGTAAACATAGTTTAGAATAAGTTACCGAGACAGATAGTATATTTACACCAACAAACACCTAAATTAACTCGAAATTATCTAACCCACTATATAATCTTGGGAAATTTTTAAAAATAAAATAATAAGAAAAACTATTTATATAGATGATAGATCAGTGATAGAAGTGTATCAATATCTGTCAATATTTTTTTTTTCTATTTTCTGTAAATAGTTTAATATTTTGTCTATACTTAAAATTTCCCAATAATCTTTAGATAAAACCAATCATACAACACATAAACATTAAACGAGTAGAATTAACAATAGAAAACTATCCACAAACTTAAAATATATAAAACCTATAGAGCTTTTTAATTAAGTATATAAGAATTCTCAAAAGATTTGGAAAGATATTAAAAAATCTTTAAATCTCTTAAATATACATAAAGCTCCAAAAAGTATGGATTTCTTAAATCACCGATTGACTAAAAAATTTAAGCTAATTAGTGAAGACAAATTTAATCTTATATCATCTATCACTCATTCTTACTTGTGGGCTTAAAATATGAAAAAAAAAAAAAAAATCCAACAAGTCGAAATGAATATTAATTGATGAATAAATAACATTACAAGAGTTTGAACACAGGACTTTCTAAATCAAGGTGCTCTGCTATCGTGTTAAATCAAAAGGATTATTAAACTGGTAGTTGAAAAATTAAAAGGAAAAAAGAAATGTGCATGGAACTTATGGCACGTGGGAACATATTCCTTGTGTGTGTCTGAAATTGGATGTTTTGAATAAAATTGGTGTGTTGTCTGTGTGGGAAATAGCAGGCATATTGAGGCATCAATTTTCCTTTTGGCCTTTTTTGGTTTGGACCCATTCGTCTTGCTTTCTTCTCCACAGCCCTCCCTCAATCTCTTCCTCATTCAATTGTCTTTTTCTCCTCTCTCCTCCCCACTCTTAGGGTTTTCTTTTCATTCTTTCACATATTTATATATAATATTATTTAACTACTTGTTTTGACTCAATTCTTGTTACCGGAATCTATGTAGTGATCACAAATGCTCTTATCTTGAATTTAGGTTAAACAAATGTTCTACTTTCTGTGTTGTTATATATACACCGACCGGAATATGGTTTAATTGATTGATTAGGTGTATATCTTTCACTAAAGAGGTCACGTGTTTAATTCTCATCAATCTCTAGTTCATTGTTGGAATGCATTGAATCTATTATTTGACGCTTCGAATGACCAAGCACGGAGTAACTGATCTACGGGCGCCTTTGAATTTGTAATTAGATATTCTCTCTAATAATAGATTGTTTCTCTTATTCTTCTCATTGACGTAGTTAATACATTGTTAACAAACCATGTAAATTTCTGTGTCAATTCTTTTTTTTATATATATTTTTCTGTTTATCTTTGATTTTTGATTTCTTAATTAACCTCATATGTTGTTGAATTCAAAAGAGGGTGTTGCTATGTTTGAGGAGCCTAGAAGAAGGGGTGTTGTGATGTCTTGCACGTTGCAATTAAAGATTACGTCATTGTGCTCTAGCCATAAGTTCAAAAGGAACAAACCTAATGGGGATAATAACCTTCGAAATATCTCCATAATGGTATGATATTGTCCACTTTGGGCATAAATCTTTATGGATTTACTTTTGGTTTCATCTCAAAAAGTTTCATACCAATGGATATAGTTAATCCAGACAACCTTTTAAACACAATTTTGAAGGAGAGCCGAACATTTGATATATTTGGAAAAAGTAATATATATTTGTAATGCTATTCCTAGATACATAGCAAAGGGGCATACAAGCGAGAGATGATCAATGGATTGAGAGTCTCTTGCAATGCTATGAATTATAATTATATTTTTTGATTTAATCAATAATTTTGGTTTGCAACTTTTAATTACAAGTAATTTGTTTTTCATTTATTTTTTTTTAAAGAGACTT
Organism: Lagenaria siceraria; assembly: GCA_002890555.2. Lineage (NCBI taxonomy): Eukaryota > Viridiplantae > Streptophyta > Magnoliopsida > Cucurbitales > Cucurbitaceae > Lagenaria > Lagenaria siceraria. Next base: position 7,135,942 of record CM016485.1, on the reverse strand, counting down.
TGATTGCTTTGAATAAAGGGTATGGATAAACGGCAATTATTTGTAGCCATTAGCCAATAGAGATTGAATACGTAAATTGACTAAAGGGATGGGCAAGCTCCAGGCCTATTAAATAATTTGTGTCTTTTTCTGATAATTAATTAAATAATTAAAATTAACTTTTTAAGAGATTAGTTGAGTTTGTTACGTCAAGTTTGATTCTTAGCTAGGTGCATGTGTTTGTTGTCTTTAAATTAAATGTTGGGAAGATAAACCAAAATCATGTTATAGCCACTCATTATTCAACATTAATTATTCAAAAACCTAATCTAAATGCCCTTAATTGTATTTAATTATGCAAGGGTTTGGTGACAACATATCTAATATTTTATATTAAAAAAATACACAATAAAGTAATTCGAAAATTGAACCCACGTATGTTTCACATACCACCAATCAAATCATAACAACGTAAGAAATGATAATATGTGATTAAGAGAGGGTTTTAGTTCAAAAAAAATTAATTAAAAAGAAAATAGATTTTCAATATAAAATATGATGGTTGCAATTTTTAAAATTGGATATTTTTTGTTACACATTTTAATGGATAAGGTTTATTTTTTACAAAAGCAACCTATTTTAGGTGTGGAATAAATTATTACAAGTCGAGTCACCCATCATTTTATTAGTGGGGTGGCATATTCAATTGATTATTAAACTAATGTATGCTAAGTTAATCAAACATATTTTAATATCACAAAATTACTTTTGTTAGAAATGTATTTCAATATAATTAAAAACGTGTCAATTAACTTTCATTTTGAAAACACTCGAAGGTTTATAGGTTTAGTTTTCAAAAATTAAAAAAAATGAAAATTAAATAGTTATCAAACGAGACTTTAACTAATATTTTTTTTTTACCAAAAACCATTTAATTCACACACCCGTTATATATGTTTGAATTAATAATTTTTCAAAATGGAAAATAAATGTAATATGTTGAACTTACTTCATAAGGAGGCAAATGAAATGCCAAAAGTGACAAAGGCAAGAAGGTCGGTGATTACGATGACCTAAAAAGTATTTAAAAGTTGTTAAAAGTTGATTAAATTAAATTAATGACATTGAAATTTACCACCTTGTCGCTCAAAGTAACTTATCTTATGTCAAAGGAAAAGCTTTTAAGTGTTGGATTGTCTCAAACACATAATTTAATTTAAAATTTACCCCAAAAAGTCATCATTAACCCTATGAATCTTAGCAAATCCTTTTCACATTGGTTTAGATTTTTGTTCACTTTTTTTTATATGAAATCTAAACAAATTTATTTTCAAGTTTTTTCTATAAATAAGACCTAATATGCTTTCATTTACTTCATCCACACTTGTAACCTAGTTTTGGTAGCACTTTTGTTACTCAAAGTAAAAGATAAAGAATGGTAAAAGCACAAACAATATTGAATTCAAATTAAAGTATGCCTATGTATATTATCTTTATTTGTTGTTTTTCGACCCAAATTAAATAAAAAAGAAACTATAGAATCAAAATGAAAGGTGGATTCTTTTTTTAAGAATGAATTTCGCATGTTAATTAATATATTATATTTTATACACTTGAAAAGAAAATTTGAAATTTTAATAATGTTGGTTATAAAACATTTTTGGTTTCTTAATTTTTGTAAAAGTAACATACTTTTGTTACCTTTTTTTTCTCATACTATATTTATAGAAAACATACTATATTTACATTTTTATTTCTTAGATTTTTTTTCTATCCTCTCCGTATATTTCTATTTCTCTTTCCTCGTATTGTATATTTCATCTCATGGCAATGAATCTCTTTTCTATTGGGCCTGGGGTATGATGAGGGTACTACAAATGTGTCAACCTAGTTTGAGATATTCTGGTGCGCCTATTGATCCCTACTATTCCTTTAAGAGCTGTTTGGGAGGTTAGAATGTAATCAGGATTACTGGACATTAGAGGAGTGTGAGAATGCGTGATATATCAAGGGCGGAACAGAAATAAGTGTGAAAATGGTAGAAAGAGGTTTGAGTTGAAAACTGTGAAAACAGAAGGAGTTTGGTATTAAAAATCAGACTCAAAACTCTCAATCTAAACATGGGTTTATGATTACATTCTAATCCAAACTCATCCCATTTCATGTAATGAATTGTTTAAAAAAATTGTAAAAATAATATTTAGTTCATCAACTTTTGTTTGTGGCCTCAATACCATGGATAAATACCAAAAAAGGAATCCATCGATGCTTCTCAACCCACAATGGTGTGTTTTGTGTAGGAATAATTTGGAATCTATTGATCATGTTCTCTACAGCTGCAGTTTTTCCACAAATATATGGAGTCGTTTCTTCCAAGATAGTATTGTGGTGAATGCCCAATCCTTAAACGCGATTACCGACCACCTCTTACAGCTCAAGATGTCAAACAAAAATTGTGTTTTGAAGAGCAACATTATGACTGCTATTTTGTGGTGCTTATGGCTTGAACGTAATAGAAGGATTTTTCAGGACTCCATCAAAAACCAAAACCAACTATGGGAAGACATTATTGCTTTGGCTGGTTTTTGGAGCTCCAAATCTCATTTATTTTGTAATTATGATGCATCTTCTATTGCACTCAACTGGAATTCTTTTTTGTAACCCATTCTCCCTTGCCATTGTTGTCCCCCTTTCGTTTTGAGCTATCCTCTAACTCTTTGTACTTAACTTTTGATCGATTGAATACATCGCTATTGGCATCGGGGCATGATGAGGGTGCTACGGAGGTGTCAACTTAGTTGAGATGTTCTGGTGCACCTCCTGATCCCACTATCCTTTGGTATCTTGTTCAAAAAAAATTTTGTTGGTAACGGTTAAAATCGACTTCATTTGTAATTATTTTCTATTTACTGTTGGTTATCTCTTGGCTCTTCTCCACCTTACATGTGTTAAGGTTTTTTTTTTTTCCTTCACTGTTTATTGTCTTTCCGTCATCTCTTTCAATAGTGAATTGACTGAAATTCCTCTACCGCTCCTGTCTTTTTTTCTCTTATTTTCTAATCACTTTGCAGTGGGTATTTAGTTTTTATAGTTCCAAATTTTTAACAATTTAATCTTTAAATTTTAATAAGTAGCAATTTAGTCTGTATAGTTTAAATTTTGTAATGATATAATCTATATCGTTAAAAGTATTATTAAAATTTAAGCATATTTTTTATATACATATAGACCGATAAATTGATCGAAAGTCAAATTTATTTAGAAATTATAAAGACTAAGTCATTACATGATAAAAGTTTATACTTAATTTTGATGAAACATTTTACGATAAAGACTAAATTTTTAAAAATTTCAAAATATATAGACTAAATTATTAGTTAGACTAAATTTAATAATTTAAAAATATATATACTAAATGGTTACTTCCATTAAAAAAAAAATTAGGAATCGGAACTTATAATGGGAGGAAGGAGCATATAGAACAGTGTTGGAAGCCTTTGTTCCCTCGAAGATGGACATTCTTTAAGGAGAAAGAAATGGAACCCCACATTTAGAATCGACAGTACAAAAACAGCAATTACTTTTTTGTAAAAAGCCAAAGTTTGTGTTGTCGTCTTCTATGTTCTTTTGTGTTAATTACTTTTTACCACTGTCTACCCCTTTCTTCACATCTTTTTTTCTTTCCTTCCGGACTCCTCAGATTTACCTTTTGGTATTTCACATTACAACTCCTTTACTGTTCCATTGCCGGCTGAAAAAACTAAAAAGAAACAGACATTTTGATTACAAGAGATGATATTTGAATTTTCAATCTCATAGAAAATAATACATATACTCGTTGTGTGCTGTATATACTCATGATGTTCTTCATAAATAAAAATGCAATTAAATTTACATCATTTTGAAACCACAAATTTTAAGTGAAAAGGGGATTGCCTCTGGAATTGTGTTGATTTTAATCAAATTTTCAGGAAAAAAAAGAAGAAGAAAAAGAGTTTGTGGAACCCATTAAAATGAAGGACAAAAAAGGATACTTTTTACATTGATAATTAAGTTGAGGAATCGGTCAATGATAAATGTAAAAATAGTTTAACCACAATAGACAATGAAAATGATGTATTAGTAATACAAATTAAATTATCTAATAAAAATTATGGTTCATAGATAGAAGAGAGAAAAAAAATTATCATATCCATAAAATATTTTGTATATGTGGCATATTTACAAATATAACCATTAATTTTATCATTCGTTATAATTTTCTTAGAATTTGCAGTTGTAGTAATTAGTTAAAAATAAATGCATTAGAAATTGCAAGCATTGTACCATAATAAACGTAACTTAATTGACATAAAGTTATATTATCGACCTCAAACTTAAGGGCAAGGGTAGAAAAGAAAAAGATGAGGGAGGGCTACAGCACAAACAATCGACCATTTTGGATGAAACTGGGCCCAACTGATTGTACGATTGGAGCTTTGGGCCCAATTTATGATTGGAATGGGCCTCCTGAAATTATGGGAATGGCCCATTTTCTTAGAAGATCCAAAAGACCATCTTCAATTTGATTGTGAAATGACATTCTGAACCATACGTGTAGGAAGATTCCATGGCTCTTGAGGCCTACGTGGACTGGGGGATACCCATGAGAAGCTTTAAGACCAACCAGACAATTTAATCTGCATCGACCTTCACAATCATGCTTTTTTTAAGGAACCTTCAGTCATTGGAACTAACCATTTCCTCACAAAATTACACAAGTTTTTTTTTTAATTTTTTAATTTTTTAATTTTTACCACCAATCACCTAATTTGAGCATCTTAGTTGACTTTAAAAAACATTATGTCCGAGCTTTTGAGAACTCTATCTTGAAAAAATCAAGGGCCTCACTCTTTATAAGATAAATGGACTATTCCTTCCATTTTCAATTGGACTATAAAAACCTCAAAGATATACTATAACATGAGGTTTTATATCAAAACTAATTAGTTCTATCTCGAAACCAATTGACAATGGGAGGAATAACTCATCTATCTTATAAAAGAATGGGAGGTCCTTTGATTTTTCTAATGTGGAATCCTCACCACACCATAATGCACTATGAAGTAGTGTATATTTTAAAGCATTTTAAAATGAATAAAGGGATAGTTATAAATATAATAATCAAACTCAAACTATTAGCTGATATAACACAATGTAAAAAAAATGTTAATATAGCAAAATTTAGATTTAAGCTTGAGAGTCTATTAATGATAGACTATACTAACTAATTGTCATGAATAAAACAAAAGAATATTGGCGGTTTGAGGAACAAATATACCAATTTTTTGGATGAAGCTAGGCCCAACCATCGTACCATTTGAGCTTTCAAGCCAAGTTGGGCCCAACCCATGACTATGATGAGCCTCATGGTCAGGATATTATTAATAATGATAAGGTTGTTGTTAGGGGCAGGATTAGTGTGCCCATGTGGACTCCATTGAAGCCTATGTCACTGCCACCGCCATGTGATGGGGAATCTTTTGGAGTTGAAGTGTAGCGCTAAATCTTAATAAACTATCAAGGTGGCTGTCATTATTAATAGAATCTTAGTTATATATGACGGTAGGTAAACTCAGTTAAGTGTAAAAAGACGGTGGACAACTTTATAAAACACTTAAAACTCATTTCATAATTAACATATGCAATACTACCACAATTAAATCATTTCAAATCCACTCTAATATTTTTTTATTTATTAAGACATTTATTTAGCTTAATTTTAATATTTTACAACAACAATATTTATATAGTAATATAATCGAATTGCGTTGAATTTGAGTCAATATCATTTGAGATAAATGACTCAAGTGAAAAAAAATATTGCATATCACATTTTAACAACATTTGAAAGATAAAAACAATAATTTTTGTTTGATAAAAACATTTTAATTTTTATTATTTATATAATTTTTATTATTGTTGTTAATTTTGTATTGGAACTAATTTATATTTGACAATGTAAATTTTTTATAATTATTATTCATATTTGATAATGTAAATGTTATATAATTATTTTTTATATTTTAATGCATGTTTTTTTTTTATTTTACATAATTAAATTATATTTAAACTATAAAATAAGAGGAAAGGTAAGAGGGAAAAAAAATACAAGAAACGAAAAATAAGAAATAGTTATCAAGTTTCTATTTGTGTTTCTATTTTTCAAGTAACAAGAAACAAAAATAATTACCAAACATATTCTTTTTTAGTTATTAAAAAAACAAGAAACATGAAACATGAACGTTATCAAACAAGCCTACATCGCCATATGCATGTTTTTATATCCAAATGAACACCAATATTATTATAGGCTAGCTACTTGAATATTCATTAAAAAAAATCGAAATGGGTTGTTATAATTGAATCATAAGAAGGGCATATAAGAAAGTTGTTGGTTAACTTGTGCCTTGATCAAACTTATTTTTTGCAAAATCTTATTTTATTAAAATTAATTACTTTATGATTTTTTTACATCTTTCTTTATTAAACTGAGTGAAAATTGAACCTAGAATTATAATTGCAATACTTATAAGTTTAGAGTAAATTGATAGAATTTAAAATTTTAGGACTTTGATACAACCGAACAAGTTTATGATCAAAATTAATCTTAAAAAAAAAAAAAGATCGAAATGGAGTGTTGTAGTTATAGTATTAAAATTTTGTCGACTTGTTGATATTTCCATTGATATTTTCATGTTTTCATAAGTTCGATATTCATCAATATTTTCAATATATAGTAGAAAAATCCACGAAGTATAATAAATAAATAATAAAATGTCACTAATGTAAATATAATATAAATAATAGATATGTTTCATTTTATTTACTAATTTAACTTTATTTTTTATTTTTTTGGTTTTTATAATTTTTCAAAAAATATATCCATCCAAATTGATATTTGATACATATTTACATCCAAATTTATATAAAATTAAGGTATATTTTCAATCTTGGTTGTAGTTGAATCGTAGGAAGGGGCATATAAGGGAGTTGTTGAGTGTTTGACTTGGTATGGACCTAACAAAGCCAAAGCGTATGCGATTCAGTCCAACCACAGATCTCTCCCACGCACGATCCGTCGTTTTGCGGCTTTTGCCACAGTATGAACGCGTTGACCGGACCGTTAATTCTCTTCCTGCCGGAGCAACCGCGGCGGCGCAATCAAATTTCTCGACTACTAAAGCAACTCCAATTCAAATGCATCAAAACGTTACCGATTTTTCTTTACAGTTTTCCTCATTCCGTAGACACCTTCTCTTCCTTGCACACAAGGGAACAAAAACTATCCATTCAATCGCAGGGAAAGGAAGACGCTGAATTCTTACGCTTAATCCTCAAACTCGGTGACACTGACTACTAGACGCGGTTAGCTTTTCTATCACTTTTTCTATTAAATTTTCTTTTACTTGTCTCCTCGGAGTTTCGATTTTTTTTTTTATTATTATTCAATTGTTGGTTTTCGTTTATTTCTTTGGAATTGATTCCTTCTCTGCCTTACTTGTCTCATCCTCGAGCTTCCGATCAACTTTACTTATGTTTCCTATGATGCTTCTGATTGAAATTTACAATGAAGTTTCCGCTATCGACCGTCCAAAATTTTGTTTAATCGTAAACTTCATAGTAGTAATAGATTGAACCCTAGCGCTTGTAAAGAAGAAAGAGGATCTGAGGTATGAATTGCAATTGAAACGGATTGCTAAAGTTATGGTTAGTGACGATTGCTTATAACCATTTATCTTTTACGTTTGTCTAGGTTCTGCAAAGAAAAAATTTAAATTCAAGATCTATAGATCAGACAGGGAGGTGTTCCTGCGGTTAGAATCTTCATGCGAACAGCTTTTTGTTGAAGTCGGCTCAACATCGCTTCAGGTAGCGATGAATTTCATCTTGTTAACTCGTATTTTGTAATTACTAATTGAGTTTGAGGCACGATTTCTCTGGTTCATTCCTACGTATTTGTGCTTTCATCTGGCGAAAGCCATCCGTCGATGACTATCAAATCTCATTGTGAAGCCTTGGAATGCCGAACTGCTTTATGCATAAATTGAATTTTATAGTTTGAAATGATGTCTAACCTATGACCTTGTGACTCCTCGCTTTAATGGCTTGCAGTAATTTATCCAGACATGGGAGTCGGATACATGAGAAACTATTCACCATAATTAAATGTGTGCTAAAGTATCAGTAGGAGAGTGCTGGACCGAATATAAGGTTGTTGGTGAAAAATTCCAAACAAACTAAGCTTGAAGTCAGACCAGCAGATTCTGATGGAAATTCTGGCTCATGAAAAGTTGAAAGAGAATGCTGAACAAGTCCAAATCACAGGAGAGGCTGATATCATAACTCACAGACATGAGCACATAATTACACTACAGAAATCCCATAGCTGTGGCTCAGTTCCAATAGTAGACACTAATATAATACCAAATGACATTAGAAAGGCACAAATTTCAAGTTTATCCACGATAAGCAACAACAAGAAATTGATTGATTCTACGAAGTTAGAGAACGTGAAACTAGTTGTTACTCCAGAAAAGTTGAATTTAGGTGATAGGAATCATCTTCCCACTCGCTCTAGTTCTCAATTAGTCAATTCGGCAGATGGTGTGGCTAAAAATGGGGACAAGTTGGATTTCGGAGGGTTGCCCGTGACAAGCTCAGAAAATCACCCCAATATGACGTTAGATGGAAAATCTCAAGTTCATGATATTGTTTTCTCTGACTCTAATGTTAAGCCTACTTTTTCACAAGTTATATCTAGAGATACAAGTGACACCAATTCGCCAGTGTCACCAATTGGATCAGCAGGTCGCACCAGGGATACTTCTCAGAAAGTAAAATTAGAATCACCAGCTTCTGTGACTCTATCCCTCTTGCAAGTCGACCCAGAATTCCCACTCAGATTATTGGGGGAAAGAAAAAGTGATATAATTGGGCAACAGCCACACAAACTTCCTGAAATTGTTTGTTCTTCTGTGATTAAAAGTGTTGAAGCTGGAATTCAGAAGTTGGTCGAGGACTTGAGTAGCAATTCACTTGAAACTGTAAGAACTGCAATAGCTGAACTCCGAAGTCTTGCCAGGCATAATACTGAAAACCGGATTATGATTGCCGAACATGGAGCAATCACCTTTTTGGTCAAATTGATGTATTCTACAGATGCAATAATCCAAGAGCATGCTGTTACGACACTTCTCAATCTATCAATCCACAGCGACCACAAAATCACCATTGCTCAGGCCAATATAATTGAACCTCTGATTCACGTCCTTGATACAGGAAGCCCTGAGGCAAGGGAGAACTCAGCTGCCACTTTCTTTAGCCTTGCTATGGTCGTGGAAAACAGGGTAAACATTGGGAGGTCTGGGGCCATTGGGCCTTTGGTTGAACTACTAGGTAATGGGACTCCTAGGGGAAGGAAAGATGCAACAACTGCATTGTTTTATCTGTCTATGCTTCCAGAGAACAAGGTCAAGATTGTGCAAGCTGGAGCTGTTAAGCATCTCGTGGAGTTGATGGATCCATCAGTTGGAATGGTTGACAAGACAGTTGCTGTTCTAGCAAATCTTGCTACAATTCAGGAGGGAAAGGTTGAAATTGGTAGGGTGGGTGGGATCCCTGTGTTGGTCGAGGCTATTGAATTGGGTTCTGCTAGAGGAAAAGAGAATGCAGCTGCTGCACTGTTACGGGTCTGCTCAGCCTCTAGTAAATTTTGCATAATGGCTCTCCAAGAAGGAGTTATCCCACCCTTAGTGGCACTGTCACAATCTGGAACTCGGAGGGCCAAGGATAAGGTACTCACTGTGATAAATTCTGTCCTTCTACAGTTCCAATTTTGAAAAAGATTGTTAATTTGAAAATAAAATTGTTATTTCAGGCTCAGGAACTGCTTAACCTCCTCAGAAAGCATGTGCGTAGTTGTTGAAAAACACTAATTTTGAGGCTCAGGATCTGCTTAACATCTTCAGAAAGCATGTGAATAGTAATGTTGAAAGCCACTAATCTTGAAGTATGCGTGACATTAACCTTGGATGTCGCTGCTGTTGAAGGGGGCATGTAAATTTTCATGCCGCAATAGTATTACATCAGGTATCTGCGTAGAATATTTTTCTTGATTTGTAAATAGATGATGGAAATGCAGTAAAATTCATTCAGAAAAATGAAAAAGTAGAAAGGCCAGAAGTAATTTCGAACTAGTGTATCAATTTGATTGTTTCATATTGAAAAACTTCCATCTAGATGTGTTGGAAAAATACTTCTGCTTGGGGTTGCAGATGAATCATCTACGCCCCCCCCCCCCCCCTCCGGGGTCTGCTTGGCTGCTTGTCTCCTCATTGGCTATGAATGAATTCATATCTCTGGCTGATTGGATTTTTAGTGCCCAACGATTGGTGTTAACTATTAATTAATATCTCTTTGTGAGGGATTTATATTTGTCATATGGATGGATCATTTCTTTAAGAAAATCAAAATTTTCTTATGGAAGCTTAGCCTCATAATTGTTAATACTGTTGATCATCTACAACATCGTATACGGTATACCTTATATGTCTATATCTCCATCTTGGTGCCTCATGTTTCAAGGCCATTTTGAGGCCCCAGCTTATATGTTTTTCCATTGTTCTTTGCTCCTCGTTTTTTACATATTATTTTGGAAGCTTTTGATCGGTCGTTGGCATGTTCTAATAGCATGTTTGGCTTTCTTTTGGACTTTATGGAAAGAGTGCAATAGTCGTCCTATTAGAGACTCTTTTTTATCTTTTGATAGATTCTTGGATTTGGTTCCCTTTATAGCTTTGTATTGGTGTAAAACTAGGCACCCTTTTAATCACTTTAATCTTTTTTAGTTTTCAATTGAAAATCTATTTTGTAATCACCAATAGGTACTTTGGAGTTTCTTCTTATCTCATTCAGTGAAATGTTTCTTTATCTATTAATTAACAGAGATCATTAATCAATTACTTCGTTGTAATTTCCCAGAACTTATACTGTGTACTTACTGCTCATATATGTCTTCATCAGTAGAGAATCAACTAGATAGATAAATTGATGATATCTTGTTTTAGGTGGTAGCTGATGGTTGCTGTGCCTTTAATATCAAGGAACTAAGATGAGCAACCAAAGCTGATCCCCCAGCATCCACAAACAGTAACAGATCCTCCATTATTGATGCCATATCATTAACTCAGTAAGACAAGAATTATGTTTGCTTCCTAGTTGGGAGGGACTGGATGCTTTATCAGGAGTGAACATTTGGATGTAGATCCATTAGGGTAGGATTGCTTTTCCACTAGGCTTGTAACTTCTTGAGTAGTATTGTTTGATTTAAATCCCTTTTGTCTGAGTGATGTATTTAAAATAATTGTTTTATGTGAAATTCAGAAATCAAAATAGTTTATTTTTAAAAGTATGATGATTTAAGTTTAAATATGTTGTTCTTCTCATTTAGCTTAATTGTTTGCTAAACAATTAAAATCAGATAGATAGGCTTTGTTTATGTTTAGTTAAATTCACATGAAAGATCATTAATGTTACAAATCCCGTGTTTCTTGTAATCAATCTCGTTGAATTGACCCAATAAGTTTCTTTTTGGGGGTTTTCATATATGCGACAAGATGTGAACGGTTAAATCTACTTATTTTTGTTTTTAATTTTTTTTAAACAAACCCTATATTTATATATATTTGAAATTTGCAATGCTTACACATGTTACAATAGATACTAAATTAAAGAATAAAAGAAAATTAGAAACGAAATTGTTACTAAATATAGGATAAATTTCTAGAGTGAATATAAATAGAATTTTCTTAAACTTTAAAAATGTTTAATACATTTTTTAATCTTCAATTTTATGTTTAAGATAACCTAATGTCAATGCATTTAATGTATCTCCAAAAACTTGAGAGCAAGCCACATCTTAAATACAAGGTTAAATTATAAGAAATGTCCCTGAATTATACACTTTGTGTCAGAAATATTTTTGTTTAAAAAATATCTCTAAATTTTAAAGTTTGAAAAATACCCTAAACTCTAAAAAGTTCAAAAATACCTTCACAGTAAGTTTATGAATAGAAACTGTTAATACATCGTTGTAAAAATAACTTTAAAATAAAAAGAAAGAAGTTTAAAATTGCTCCTAACATTAATATGATGATCAATTTATTTGAAGTTTTTAGTTCGAAAAGAATAAACTTTAAAACAAATTATAAAGATATTTTGATTTTTTTTCATATACCAATTATCAATTTACACCAATTTTCTCACCAACCAAAATTTTAAGTTAAAATATAAAATTCCATAAATTATGGAATTTTATATTTTAACTTAAAATTTTGGTTGGTGAGAAAATTTGTGTAAGTTAATTAGAAAATTAAGAGAAAATAAGAGTATTTATATGAAAAAAAATTAAGATATCTATATAATTTGTTTTAAAATTCATTCTTTTCGAACTTAAGAAAACTTCAAATAAATTGATCACTATATTAATGTTAAGAGTAATTATAAACTTTTTTTTAATTTTAAAGTTATTTTTGCAACGAAATGTTAACAATTTATATTTATAGACTTACGGTGAAGATACTTTTGAACTTTTTTTTTAGTGGGGGATATTTTTTAAACTTTTGAAAAGTTAGAGGTATTTTTGAAACAAAACTTTAATGGTTTCCATCCAAAACTAACTACGGGTATTTTGAACTCGTTTTGAAAGTTTAAGGGTATTTTTTAAAGTTAGAGGGTATTTTTTACACAAAGTGTTTACAGTATTTTTTTTTTTTTTTTTATAATGGAGCCTAAATACAATCTACTCTATCCTATGACGTTGGTGTGTTCATATGAATATTTTTATATTGTTATTTAAAAGTGATAAAACTTGACGTCCTTAAGAAAAAAAAACCACTCTATTATGTGGTGTGGTGTGTACATAAGAATATTTTTAAATAGTTATTTGTAGGTCAAAGTGAGCGTATTCATTTAAAAATAAATAAATAAAATTTCTCGTTGGAAAAAAGGTCGTTCTTCAGGCTAGTTGCAAAAGAAATATCCTATTAAAATTTGAACTGTAGCTCGTTTTCTATATTAAAATAGAGAGATCGAAGATGATGACAAAACCTTGAGGGGGAGCCATCCACATCTTAGAAAAATCACCTCGTGGTTTGGTGGAGGTTGTTGGGGCCTTAGAGTAATGGCGGTAATTTACCCATTTATTAATAATCAACGAACACACCCAATTGTATATTTGTAATGGTTTCCTCAAGAAATTTAAAAAACAAAACAGTTTAGAAGCTGCTACGGAAAGGAATTTAAGAAGAAGGGGAAGAAGGCAAACACGAATTTCAGGAAGTCAGCATCATTCTTCTCTACTCGCAGGACTTTGTTTTAATTTGGGTAATTCTTATTCTTCTCTAATTTCTTCTCCTTTATCAAGTTTTTGTTTCTTGAAGTTTTTCCCTCGTTTGTTTTCTCCCTTGACCCCTTCGAAGTATTGTCTCCATATCTCAAATCTTACCTATGGTGCTATAATCAAGTCGTCAAACGTTTTTTCTGCTAAACTTTTGCAACGCAAGAAAATTGAGTTTAAGAACTTCTGCTACTATCATCTGTTTCCTCTTCAGCTCGAATAAAGAAGAAAAAACTGCCACATGCGAGCAAATTTGTTCTGCATATGACCCTTTTTAGATTATAGTCTTTCATGCGCTTTTGGTAAGATGGGTTTTGCACTACTTGATTTTATTTAGTTCAAGAAACACATTAAGTAAGTTGGAGTTGTCAATAGCTGCACTTATTTGCTAGCACTTCTGATGATGTCCATGCTTTTATGGATAAGTACTCCTTGTTTTTTTTTTTTTTTTTATTGCATGCGTCATGTTTTTCCTCCATTTGAATTGTGAATGATATTCTGGCTTTACTATTTTTGAATTTGGTATGAGTATGATTGATTTGGGTCTTTGCTTTTCAGAACAAACTATAACTAAAAAGCTGAAATGATGAGAAAATTGATTAAGAAATGGCTTCTAATATTCTCAACTTTATATTTTCTTGACTGGACTATGGTTTGATGATTTATGGGAACTTTTAGAAAACAACTGTTTCTGTAACATTATTAAAAGCTGAGGAAGATATGGATATTTTTCAAGTTCATACTTGAGAAAGTTGTTCAACTGTCGAATAGTTTCATATGGGGTCTTTACTGTTCAATTGATGAATGTGAGTCATGAGTTCATAATGTTTTCCTGAATGGTTTGTTCGTGCAATCATTTACTTCCATTTGCTTGTGGATTCTTCAGACACTGCTTGGATATTGGACCTGCCTCTGATCAAGCTATTACAGAAATTAGGCCCACCAAGTGTCAGTGGGCTAATATCTTGCACTAAGGAATTCTTGGGAGGTAAAATCTGAGCCATCTACTGACTTGACTTTGATCATACTACTGACAGAAATAAAAATACCCGTCCTCGAATGTTGATAGCAAAAGCACAAAGTCAAATATCATGCCAGCAACCATCTGAAAGGATGGTTCATGAAATAGTATCTTATCCTGTACTGGAGGAGGCTAGATGTGATCACACTGGCATTAAAGCAAAAGTTCGAAAGCTGGTTGAGGACTTGACGAGTGATTCACTTGACACTTTAAGAACTACTACAGCTGAACTGCGGTTGCTCACCAAGATTAATGCGAATAATCGGAGGGTGATTGCAGACTATGGGGCAATTACCCTTTTGGTCAAATTGCTAAATTCTACGGACACTAAGATTCAAGAGAATGCTGTTACAGTACTTGTGAACTTATCAATAGACAATAATTGCAAAACTATGATTGTTCAGGCCAATGCAATTGAGCCTTTGATTCACGTTCTTCAAACTGGAAGCCCGGAGGCAAAGGAGAACTCAGCTGCTACTCTAGGTAGTCTTTCCGTGGTTGATGATAACCAGGTCAACATTGGGAGGTCCGGGGCAATAGGGCCTCTGGTTGACTTGTTGAGGGATGGTACTCCTCAGGGAAAGAAAGATGCAGCTACAGCACTGTTTAATTTGTCTTTGCTTTCCGAAAACAAGGAAAAGATTGTGGAGGCTGGCTCAATCAAGCATCTTGTGAAGTTGATGGACCCAGCTACTGGAATGGTCGAGAAGGCAGTGGTTGTTCTGGCAAATCTTGCATCAATAGATGAAGGAAGGATCGAAATTGTACGTGAGGGTGGTATTGCTTTGTTGGTTGACACTATTGAGTTAGGTTCTGCCAGGGCAAAAGAGTATGCAGCTGCAGCATTATTGTGGCTTTGTGCAATCACTAGTAGATTTTGCATCATGGCAATCCAAGAGGGAGCTATCCCACCATTAGTGGCACTGTCACAAACAGGCACAGCACGGGCCAAGGAAAAGGTACACGACTGCACTGAATTGTGTTTTCCTAAGATTCCAAATTCGCAATAGATTTTAAAAAGGAAATTTTGGCTACTTGCAGGCTCGGGCACTACTCAGCTGCTTCAGTAGAAATAAGCTCGCATCACAATGCTAGAGGACTGGAAGTGACTAATTCTTAGACATGGTTTGGTTTTGGCTCTTACAGCTTTGTTCATGGTGTATTTACATTCAGATACTACATATATATGGGCTATTGTTAGATAAATATAGGTGCAAAAAGGATTAATAAGGAAAAGAAAAAGATAGCATAATAGGGGTTGGATGATTTTTATTGATTCATGCCGAATAACCGACTTAGCTGTTCTGATCTTCGGAAAATTGATCAATGAAATGTTCTTGTTTCTGACAAAAGAAAAGGATGCCAGAGGATTCATGATTTTTCTTTTTGGGTATGTGTATGTGTTGTTTGTTTTTTCTTCCCCCTGTGCCATGAAAATGGTGTTATATGAGATGAACACGAGGTGATTTCCTAGGTGCATCTTGATCCTTGTCAAACAGATCTCCCAGTGTTGATGACAATGAAACATCAGAAACGGAAAACATTTATTTTTACTTGCTTTTTGAGAGAGAAAACTTCATCTAATTTTTTGAAACTCTTTTCTGTTTAATTTTATGCCTCTGTATGTGGACAGAGTGCTTGAATGATGGAACCTTTAGAGCCTTTTTAGAATGATTTTTTAAGCACTTAGAAAGTCGTTCCAAACAAAGTTTGATTCAATGAATTTATTCGGTCATGTCACAGACACCCATTCACATTTAAGAAACTGCAGGGGAAAAAGGAAATTAGATTCAAGTGAGTGAGAAGTGAAAACACGACAGATTTCAAGGGAGGGAAAGTAAATGAAAAATGAAATCAAGGGCATTTAGATTTTCCCTTGGAGTTCAACTTGTCTCTATAACAAGGGCATTCTGACTTGTTTCCATAGGTTCCAGAGGGCACACAATTGCACTGTTGGCAGCAGAGTCCACAATACTTCAAGCACCTGTCCTTCACCCCTGCATTCATGCATCTTACCCCACATTTTGAATCACAAACACCTTCCAAAAGGGAAAAAAGAAATGAAAAAGTCAAAACAATAAACCAGTTAATCACTTGAACAAGAAGGAATGAATGAAAGGTTGTATATTCATTGCCAATAGTATTTATATGTTAATGGTAAATCATCTATCTTACTTGGAGCATAGGTTGTAGAGGAATCAGCAATGGCATATTGGAGGAGGAAGGAGCTCAGAATGAATGAAAGAAGAACCAAAGTGACAGAAACAGATTTCATCTTTCTCTTTCTGCTTTAAGGTTAGTGTTCTACTGACATTTCAATAGTTTCTATCTGATATTTATAGACTTGGTTTGTGGAGTGGAGGGGAATGTGAGAATGGAAAAGGACTGTGAAGAATGTTTTATTAATTGAAAAGTGGGGTATGAATCAATAGGATGACCCATGAGGGAAAGGCATGGCAAAATGCTTATAAGAATGGTTTACAGCCCCAACTAGAGTGTAAAGATGTATGGTTTAGGTATGTTTGGGGGCATGAGCTGTCTGTACTCCTTAATTTTTCTATTGTTTATATTTCTTAGGAAGGACACCAGCAACTTCTTTTTGTGTCCCTATGCATGTATTGTATGGGGCTGGGAATAATGGAAATGTGTATTGATGTATTGATCTGAAATTGGATTAGTTAGGGAGGCTCGTCCCGTTTGATAACCATTTGGAGGTTGTTTGGGAGGCTAGAATATAATTAGGATTACTGGGAATCAGAGGAGTGTTGGAATGAATGAGGAATCAAGGGCGGAACGGAAATGGGATCATGAAGTGTGAAATGGTGGGAAAGAGGGTTGGGTTAAAAAATGTGGGAACGGAATGAGTTTGGTATTACAAATCGAGCCCAAAACGCTCAATCCAAACATGAGTTTTAGATTACGTTACGTTACAAACCCATTCCATTATGGACCTCCAAACAGCTCCTTGGTGTTTTGGTTTTTGAAAATTGTATTTGTTTCCTCACAGTTTCATACCATGGTTTATCCTTAATGGTAGATAACAAAACAAAGAGATTTGTAGGTGTATGGGTAGCATGTTGCTAATTTTAATGGGTCCATTTTCTATCTTAGCAACTCATTTGGGGTTGGGTTAGTTGTTGTGTTAGACCATGTGGAGTGGGTAGATCTTTTTGAAAATTTTATATATGGAAATATTCATTACATTAAAATATAGGGTAGTCCCATATCAATTAATTAAAAACAATTATTAAATTACAAATTTAGTTGTGTCTTTAGTTTCTAAACTTTCAAAATTACCATTACAAATTTAGTTAGTCTATGAACTTTCAAAGTTGTACAAATTTTAGAATCTACTAGACACAAAATTAAAAGTTTAGGATTCTATTAGACATGAAATTCAAATTTATATCTAACACATCAATTAAATTTTAAAATTTTGAATGAAAAAATTGAAAGTTGAGAGACCTATTAAATACTTTTAAAAGTTTATCAATCAAATAGATACAAATCTCAAAGTTGAGAGACTAAACTTGTAATTTAACCTGTAATTTAATCTAAAAAAAATACACTCGAACATCACATTAATGTCTTGTGACAAATAAATTTGGTTGAAAATATATTTGTATATAAAGAATAAAAAATGGAGATGAAACTGATTATTGCCTTGGAACTTTTTCTTCCCTCCCCTCTATCTTTCAATTGACAAAATGGGACTTAATGAATTATTGTACTTATGTACTTCATTTCAATTGAGTGGGAGGGAGGTGAATGAAACTATGTACATATAAGATTCTGTTACTTTATATTATATCATTAATTGAAAATTAAATTGATTTTGATGATCTATGAAGATGATTAGAAATAGATCTACATAAGTTCAAGCTCTTTTTAATTAGCTGGTAAGAAGGTAGATTAGATAGGGTTGGGGTTCCTTGTATACTTTTTGTACTATATTCTAAACACTGTTTAATCTAAGTTTAAGAGTGAGTTTGAGATGCCATCTTGATTTGCGAGTATACTTTAATTGGCTAAGATATTAGCAACCTCTCTTAAAAGTATTATTTATTAAAGAAAAAGTGAGTTTGAGATTAATTTTGATAGAAGTGTTTTTAGGTGGAGCATTTTTTTTTTTTTTTCTTCAATGCTTTTAGAAGAAGCTCAATGGAAGTGTTTATTCTAGTAGGCACTTTAAGCATTCTAAAATTGCTCTGACGTATTTTTTTCAAAAAGAAATTTAGAACTTCTGGACTATATAGCGAAACACCATGTTATTTATTTATTTATTTTAAATAATAATTGTAATGAACCCAAGTATTTTTCATATTTCTAAAAAACTCATTTCATATTTTGCTTATTGATATTTGTGTTTTGAATATGACTAAACTTTTATATTGATTAGATAATGGAAAGATCATCAATGTAATAAGTGAGAGATATCTCTATTAGCACGAGGCATTTTGGGTGAAGCCAACAACAAAACAGTGAGAGATTATGCCCAAACTGGAGAATAGCATACCATTGTAAAGATTTGTTGTCGGTAACAAGAGGTATTATTGTCGGTAGAATACTCAGGTACTAAACAAAGAAGTTGTGAACCTTATAAACTATTGTCTTGTAGAGATTCATGGTTGAGTTTTATTGAACTAACGACGTACTCATTAAAAAGTAAAGTTTGCCTAAATAAGTTAATGAACTCTTTGGTTGAGTTGTATCAGGCTGGCAATATATTCTAGAAAAAGAAGAGTCGATCTTGGATAAGAGCAAAGTTAGAAAGGTGAACGAGATGGACAAAGTGGACAAAGCGCATCGGCCTGTTGTCACCATTGACATGAAGCCTTGTAGCTTAGCTCAAAGTAGACAAATATAATGTCATTGTGGAGATATATAAAGGGTATCTTGTTCTTAACAAGACAATCAACATTGTTTGAGCTTACAATAGAATCTCTCTGATATTTTTCAAAATCAAACTTGATATTAACAAGTGAAGATTATATTGAAGTGGTAGGTTAGAGAGCATTTGGATTCTTTCCTTAGTAGGGAAGTTGGATATCTCTTTTATTACATCATATCTTTTGTTTGTGCTGCTTTGCTTTGGTTCTAAGAATATCTTATTCTTAACCATGGAAAAAGGTTGCAAAAGCATGGCCGAAAGATCACACTCCCAATTTTTCTTCTTTCCTTAAAAGTTAAAGTTGCAGATGGAGTTGTCACTTAGAATTTTACTCAAATATATTTTAGTTTCTAATATTGAATTGTGATGTATTAGTTGAAAGACTTGGTTGAAATTGTTAAAATCTTCAATTCTTGAAAGGTTTACAAATTCATTTTCATTCTATTCGAGGAAATGGGTTTCTCAACCTCAACGTCTTAGTTTAAGAGTTTGTTTAGATTGCCAGTAGAAAAAAAATAATTTAAAAATGCATTTTTAACACATAAAACTGTTTAGAAATAAAACACGTAGATGTTTAGTTACATTTCCCCAAAAGTGTTATACTCTACACTTACACTTAAAATCCTTTTACATATGTTAAATTACTATAAAGGATATGACTATAAAACATAATGAAATAATTTCAATTTTGTATTTAAAACACTATATGACTGACCGATAGTTAGTAGAATGGTCGTTGGTAGTAGGCATTATAGATAAGTGGCGATGAATACAAAGTAGATGTGAATTTATGGTACTAATGTAACTCTTCTATTAAATTAAATTCACAATTCTATTAAATGAGATTTTTTTAGTACAAATTTGAACTAAATTCACAATTCTATTAAATGAGATTTTTTTTAGTACAAATTTGAACTTTCAATTTTTGAAGAGTACATGTCAAGTATGCCGAGCTTTATTTGGCGCTGAGCTGAGCACATAACTTCATATAACAAACCAATTTAATAAAAGAAAGATAACAAGACACACGCATGTTCTAAATTATTTATGAATTAAATATGCAAATACAAATTATGTACCTACCGCTGCCACTGCCACCGACATGAATTTTATTTTTGGTAATTCCAAACCAAAAATATATATATATATTTCAGATGCGCCACCAAACATCGTATCCTTCAAAACCCCCATCGACCAAAATAAAGCAGTCCCTTTCACTCTTTAATCTTAAAATAATAATAATAAATAAAAATAAAATCCTCACTTCACTCTTCCTCCTGTCGGTGGACTACTATTACAAAGATTTTAAAGGAAAAAAAAAACCGTATTTTATTCATATATTTCATCAAATGTCTTCAATCAGAGAATATGGTTTGTAATTGAAAAGTAATCACGTGATTTTCGCTAAATTTTGTTTTTTTGACCAACCCGCTAGATCTGTGTACGTGTCGAATTGGAGTGTTCTTTTAATTGGTCGGAGCTTTTAGTTACACTTTACATATTAGGGTGAAAATTTCGAGTGTTGTAATTATTGATAAAATTGATTATCTGAATTGATTGGTAATTGAACATAAATTCGTTGTGATTAAATTATGTAAATCATTGGCTTAAGCTTTATGTAATGATTAAGCACAACATTATATCAAAGAATGGAATTGAAAAAGTAAATTGACACAAATGTAGAACAGAAATCAAAGAGAATTAATTACAGAACACAAAAGGATCCAAATGTAATAAAAGATTTTCCCCACTCTCAAGTCCTCCACAGAAAGAATTACAACAAATCATATACTCCGATCCAAAATGTTCATCAAAGCAAACACCCCAGTGCTCAAATTTCTAAAACAAATTTCATCAATCAATTCAATAAATAAAGCACCTCTTATGATATGGAGTACAAGGGGGGAAAATTTTAACAAAAAAAAAAGAGATTAAATATAAATAAATGAAGCACGATCACATCTCTCTCTCTCTCTCTCTCTCTAGAAGATGAAGCTGACGGCGACGGCAGCCCATCCCAAAGCCAAACTCCCGGCCACCTTCTGCAGGTTCCTCAATGTTTCAGCTCCGCTCTGCAAACAAATCACAGATCCACGGCAATTTTTCAATATTTAATTATGAATTGGATTAATTTATATTAAAATCAATGATCTGGTTTAAAAAAAGCTGAAGTCAATTAAATTTTTTAACGTGTTTCCCTCAGTGTGATCTGAGAAAACTGGACTGACATTTATTAATCTCGAGCGTAGTGTGATCTGACATTCTGACATTTCTGATTCTTTTTTTTTCTTTGGCGCGTTTTGATCTTTTTCATTACCTTGGGTTAGTCTTTAGACTCAACCATGGTAATTATCTTAACGGAAAACCTCAAACGCGCTAGATCCACGCGTGACGGTGGCGCGTGGCATTAAGTTCATTCACTCTGCTATCAAGCAAGTGTGAATGCAGCCATGCCGAAACCCTAAGAATGCTAATCATGCACCAATTTTATCAAAATGATAGTGAGATCTTGGCTATGGATATGTATAATGACCGATTGATGATGGAATGTTGCAGATCTTGAGCAGAATGATAATGCAGGTTAATGTTTAGACGGTAATGGCGGAGATTTAGGTCGAGATTGAATTACCTTGTCCTCTAGTGAAGGGCTGGGCGAAGGACCTTCCTCGCTTCCTCCAGGGGCTTCAGAAGGAGGCGCAGGTGGACCAAGCAACGCTGGAGAAGGAGCTGGTGCTTTGTGCTTCCTCGACTTCTTCTTGCTGGGCGCCGGCGCCGGAACCTCAACGGGTGGCGATGCGACTGGAGCAGGAGGAGAACTTTCAGGAGCGGGAGGAGATTCCGTTGGAGTTGGTACTGGAGGAGAGCTCACTGGCACGGGAACTGGTGGAGAACTAACCGGAACTGGAACAGGTGGAGAGCTCGCTGGAACGGTAGCGGCCGGCGGAGAGCTAGGTGGAACGGAAGCAGCCGGTGGAGAGCTCGCAGGAACGGAAGCAGTCGGAGGAGTGCTGGCTGGTGGAGAGGCTACTGGAGCGACTGCTGGTGGCGCCGAAGAAGGAGGCGTGGAAACCGGTGCTGGAGTGGCCGGCTTTTGAGGAGCGGCAGCGGGAGATGAATTTGTCGGTGGATATATAGGAGATGCGACTGGAGGTAGATTCTTCGCTGCTGCAGGCGGGGTGGCCCCTGGAGTAGTGGTCGGAGCTGCAGCCGGGGACTGGCCACCGACACCAGCTACGACGGCACAGATCAGAACGAGTGCGATTGCGGACTGTCTCCCCATTTCTACCGTGTGAGCGTGTGTAGTGGATGATGAAGTGAATGTTTCGGAGCCCGAGGTGCAATAGTGTATATATAGACCAGTAAATAACGTCCCAAATGAGTTTCTTTTAATTAAAAAAATAAAACAAAAATAAAAATAAAAAAGACAAAAGGGGCCCACTATTAATGGGCCTGTACTAGCCGTTGGGAGAGAGAATGGGCCCACGAACGGAATCAAACAAAAGAACGGTATAATATAGGAGATTTAAACAGACAGTCCAAAGCCCATGGGTTTTTTTTTTCCTCTTAATTTCTCTGTATCATTCAACAAATATGTAGAACTGTGGCTTTTTTTTACTTCAACATTACTGATTTTTATTCTTTAGTCGATCAATACATATGCAAATTTAAATATTTAAATTTAAAATTATAATTATAATACATTAATTAATGACGAGTTTAGTGTTGTTAAATTTAGGTGTGACAATTGAATTCGAATAAAAGTGTAAAAAAGACACGTCAGCTAAATGGGGGGTTAATTACGCGCTTTAAGATCCAATAATTTGATATTTTGGAGATTATGATAGGGTGAGTGAAACTGGATACAGCTGGATGATTGATTGTGGGGCCCTTGCCATTTTAGACAATCCAATAACAGTTGTCCACGTGAACTGTCGCGGCAATTATTGCGGGGAAATTTACCAAGAGACTTAGCAGTCATTTGGATTTCTTTTGTCCCACTACCACCGCCTTAGAAAGGCGTGCCTTAACAATTATAACCCACTAAAAATTTCTTTCCTAAAATCAATCTAAAACTATATTTCTATTCATATGTGTGTGAATATATGTATATGCTCCACAACCCTAATATATATATATGTGTGTGTAGACTTGAAGATGTTTCTTAAGCCATAGTAAAATATCAAATATTAATATTGATACGAAAATTTCAATTTTACTGTCAATAAAATATTAATATTGATAGATATTTTTATATGCAGAAAAATTATAAAAATTATTTAAATTAATAATGAAGTTGTTTTCATTTTTAAATTAACTAGTAAATCGTGTTACTAGTATATATTTTTATATTGAATTGAATAGATGTTTTTTTTTTTTTTAAGTTTTATGAATATTAATAAAAGATATTGGAGATGCTAATTAATGTTTAATATCAATATTGAAACGTTTTATTGATGAATATTTTAAGAAGTCTTTGTGCATTTTATTTCCATCTAATTTTATAATATTTATAGAGGTTGATAAACTTATTGTTATTGGCCTACTAGTCTATAAAATAGGTAAAATATTTGACAACTTCAACTAATTCTATTGGAGTTCGTTTGAAAGAACTTTGTTGTATGATGGACAGGATGAAAAACAAGTCTGAATATAATTCAATATATAGAAATACCAATTAACATCCTAAATTGTTGAGTTGGAGATAAAAGAAAAAAAAAAAAAAAAAAAAAAAAAAAAAGGAAAGACAAATGAACTTTTGGTTTTGTAGTACCAAAATTAAAGTTGTATCTTATTTGTCAGACCATCAAATAATAGTGTCAACTCAAACCATTCACATCAACAATTAGCAGTCTAATCATAATTTTTGTGAGGTAAAATTCTGTATAAATGTTTATTAAAAAAATTGTAATAAAACCAATTCGAGTTTATTATTAATTTTAAAAGATTTTATTTTCAACTTACTATACAATTGTATATATATATATATCTTTATTTTAACTTTATTTAATTTTATGATTATTTTAGATCGTTTAGAATATATTTTCAAGTGTTTAATTTTAAAAATATGTCATTTTATAAAAAATTGAAGTGTTTGACACCCATTCAAAATATTTTAAAGTGTATTTTAAATAGTTTAAATTTTTATCAAAATAGATTAAATAAAAATGAATTTTATGAAAAGACACATTTTTTTCTTAAGTCAGTCTAAACGAACCTAACAACTTTTAAAAATATGTTTTCAGTAGTTCATAAAGAAAATATTCCAATATAAATCAAAATTGAGTTGTTAATCTTAATTCAGTATATGAAATAAATTTGTTACATGTTCAAAATTTACTTCTTTTTAGAAAAATAATTTAAATAAATGACTCGAGTAACCCAATTTAATCCCAATGTTTTACGGTTGGGTTCGGTGGAGTTCATTATTTAATAAGGCTTATTTGGGTTTGAAACTTACAACCGAACAATTGAGTTAGATCTAAAAGTGTTCCAATCTAATTCAACTCACGAACGTCCCTCCTTACTTATATCAATTATCTTAAACTTTCAAGGATGAAAGCTGCAATTTGCCCCCCCCCCCCCCAAAAAAAAATGATTTAATTGTTTTAATAAACTAGGCGGATTTAGGAGGAACAAAATTAGGTTAAATTGTAAAATTCATCTTTATATATAATTTAGATAAAATTAAAATTTAGTCCATATAATTTATTATTATAATATTATTTTTATAGTTATAGACTATTTAGGATGATTTAATCGAACTATAGATATTTATTATAAAGTTTTATCAAACTATAAAAATTAATTATAACTTTTAAAATCGTAAAACTAAATCATAATTTTCTCTCAATCATATAAACCTAATTTGTAATTTAATCCCAACACTATAATGATATAACTTTCTTTTTCTCTTTCGTTTATTTACTTAACTACGAAACGAATAATAATTAAGTGAAAAGTATACTTAATTACATGGGCTCTAAACTTTCTGATGATTATATTGTTCATAAAGATACCAAACTAAAATTTAAAGATAACTACCAAACCAAACCCTCCAATTAATTAATACACATAATTTTCATCCATATTGATATCATTAAAAGCCACACTCGTTGGTTAGGAATGTTCTTTCTCGGCCTATACTACTTGTTTGGAGCCTTTTTCAAGTCTCTTTTTTAAATACATTTTCTTCATTTATTTTATACTTTATTTATTAATAACTGAAATATTGTTTAATTCTCCTTCTTTGCTTGTTCAAGAGAGAGAAAGATAAAGCTGTCATTTTATTTCAAGTAAAATTATTCTAAAAGCAAAATAATGCATCTTGGTTTTTCTTTTGCATCAAGTGATTCCTTTTTCTGTGTTCATCGTGTTTCTTTTATTTTCGCATCTTTTGATTTTGCTTTTGAAATTAATTATTTTTTTGTCAATTTCTACAAATAGTCTTGTTATTTCGCAATAAACACCTAACAAAAAGCACTCAATAATTGTCAATAATTATTACATCATAGTTATGATATATATTTTCATAATTGAATAGTAAAATTAATAATTGTTTGGGAATTATTGAATCATACTATTGAAGCTAAGGTGGAGCTAACAATACTTCAAACTAATTAAAGTATATTTGGCTCTACTTTTATGTGTTTATGTGATTCTTAACTTAAAAAAGATGATTGCGTAAATAACCTTGAACACTTTACTCGCCAAATCAAATGCTTAATCCTTATTCTAATTGATATGACTTAATATTTTATCAATTTTATGACATAGAATAATTAGTTTGTTGAAAATTGAAATTACTATTTTGTGTTGACTTATATTTTGTTTTATTTAAAATTTATATCAAAGGGTAAAAATAATAGTACTCATAACTAAACAACTCTAATTTTTAATCACCTAACACCATGTTCTTAATAAATTTTTACATTTTTTCATCCTCGTTTATTTATATAAAAAAATTAGTAACAAGCAATTAAAAGGATATTTTTTTTTAAAAGACTCAAACAAAAGTCTCATCCAAATATCATTTTATCAATTCGGGTATGATTCAGTAAATAAGAAAATTAATTATCATTCTAAAGATTTGTAGTTCAATTCTCTACCTCTACTTCCTAATGGTTGAACTTAAAAATTACTATTATTCTTATATTATCAGTTTTTAAATATTTTATTTAAGTAATTATTTTGATTTACTTGGTTATTATTTTTTTTTTTGTTCGTGGGGTAGGTTAGGACAGACCTAGGGCTTTTTTTTAAAAAAAAAAAAAACTCTAAATATGTTATTTGGATCGTTTACCAAAGTAACATTTCCACTGCAGCCACGTGCCTCCAGTATTTTCCTGATATAACATTAAAACACTTATAACATTATAAATATTGTTTTAAAAATAAAATAAAATTTTAAAAAATTTATTTTAAGAAGTACGACGACATATTTTTTGATATTTTGTTTTAAAATGTCAGGTACTCTAAAAAAAAGAAAATACTGTTTAAAAAAAATTATTTCCTCAAATTCTATTGTACGATAATATTATAAAATCTAAATCAAGTACTCGTTAAAAAAAGCAAAACAGAAAACAAATTTAAAACAACTTTAAAAAAAAAATCAAATTTCAAAAGGATAAATTTTACAAGCTTGGAAACAAATCTATAACATTTTTTATGTTAACAGTTTGTTTGATGCTTCTCGTCTGCTTCATATTTGGAGCATTGAGAAGGAAGGACTCCCTCATCCGTCCATATTTGGAACTCTTTCATATACGATTAATGTGAACTTATTGATGTGGAATGTAATGGTGGTTGGAGAAGAGTTCCGATAATGAAAATTGACCATGCTTTTTACGACAGCTTGAGTAGATTTTTTGGCAACAACGAGAGGAAGAAGAAAAAGAAATTTTAATCGATAAAGAAAATCAATGACTAAATCATCTTACTATTAGTTGACGGTCAAAGATCTTAGGAATGACTTTGGGCCTAATATCAAACGGACCTCCCCAAAAGGTAATTTTAATGTGGCCGATTTTCCCTCTTTTGCAATCAGTTTCGCTACAGCACCTGCTGCTCTAGCTAATTGTCCCCTCTTCCCAAGTGTGATTTCTATGTTATGTATGCCCGTGTCTAAGGGCATATCGGTTTGGCCCATAGCAAAAAAATGAAAAAAAAATATTTTTTTATGAGAAAAGAGGTAGAAGTTATCCCACATTGGAAGATTAAGGAGTGGCAAGTGGATATAGAGCTTCTAAGCTGTGGTAGTGGTGGAAGTATAACCTTTTCACCAAGGTGTGGTAGTGGGAGAAGTATAACCTTTTCACCACATGCGTGTGCCGCTGTCCGTCTGCGCGAAAAAAAAAAATAAATTTTTACTACCTATCCATTCTAATTTTTATTAAATAATTTCAAATTAATTCGAGATAAAAAACGTTTTATTTTATTTTCTTTTCAAAAGGTTTGTGGTGGAATATTTTTGAAGAACAAGAAAACCCTAGCCGTCGTTCTCTTTGAGCTCTCCTTTTGATTTTCACTATTCCGGTTTCTAAGCTACCGTTTTCCTTGCTTTCAATCCGTTCTCCAACGAGTGCACGTCAGCGTCGGGTGGTGTTGTGTGAACTTTGGGGAGCAACCGGTTTTTGCGATATAGCACCAAGGTCGTGCCGTTCTTGCTTTCAAGGGCGTGGAATTATCCACGACACAACAATATTCATCTGGATTACAAAAGAACTTAGAGATAATTTCAAATAATTTTACCTCTAAACTTGAAAGAAGAGTATTTTACCCGAATTTATCAGTTTATTCACGTGCATTGTTGATCAATGAAATAAAACTAATGAAATGGAGTTTTATTGCATAATTATCATCCAGTGCACTTATGGCCTTAATTGCATTTGGGCCTTAAATGGGCTGGATCATTTGATCTTCTACAGAACTTCGGCCTATGAAATGACAAACCGATGGACATGACAAAACAAACATAATTTTGTCCCATTTCGAAGGCCGAGTGAAATAATAAATAAGTAGTCAAAAAGGAAAGAATATTCAAATCATGTCCTTTGAAACTGAAAGACACGTCACACGTGCGACGTGACTTAAAATAATTATAGCTTAGTTATTATATAACAAGTTTAAATTTTGACTGAATTTATCTGTGATTGAATTTAATCAGTAAATGTTTATTATGAAGTTAAGTAATAAATAAAATAGTACCTAAAATTAAGGTTATTATTAAATATAAAAAAATGAGCGAAATTATTTATAAATATAGTAAAATGTTATTGTCTATCAGCGATAGAATTTTATCGCGGTCTATCGCTGATAGACAATAAAATTTTCCTATATCTATAAATGGTTCGATATTTTTTCTATTTATAGTAATATTTTGTAAAACTATGTATTTTTGTTTTAAATTAATTGACAATGTATATGAAAGATGTTGGATGTAGTAGAAATTTTTTGAGACATCATTTTTAATGAAAAAAAAATTTTTTTTTGAATAAATATACTTATAAATAAGTTTAAATTTTAAATATTTGACATGAAATTTATTAGCATAGAAGGATAGAAAAACTATTTTTTATATAAATATATATATAAAAAAAAAAGGCTAGAAAACGAAAAAGATACAAAATTTTGTTCAAGATTCAATTACTAAAACTGGCAAAAAGGAAAGATTCACAATTTTGTTTTTGTTATTATGTTTGTCTTAAAATTGGGAAAAAAAAATTCAAAAGATAAAAGATAAAACCAAAAGTTAAAATTATTACTTATTCTGAAAAAAAAAATTACAAAATTTTGTTCCCATTATTGTATTTGTTGGAGAAGTATAAAATTAAAAAAGAAAGGTTAAAAAGATTAAAAAAAAACTCAAAAGTACAAATAAAATTATTTTTAATTATAAATTGGTGTGAATGCAATTTATAGGTAATTTACTTGTTCCTCTCTACTCTTTCCACTCATGTTATGCCCCCTTCCTAAGAGATAATTTGTTGAAAAAAATCTAGAAAAATGAAAAAGTTACAAATAATTAAATGGAAGGTATATGAGGCATTTATGAAGAAATAAAAGACAAAATGGGCAAGACAAAATGGGGAGAGAAGATTTCTCCCATATAAAATATTTAGATAAAATACTTACCTAATCGATCATAACTCAAGTGGCATATAAAATTATTAGCGACTAAGAAATATATGATAAAAAAATAATGTCGAGTTCCCTATTCCTATTATACCTACAAAAATTAGATTAAAATGTAATTGTAGTCTGGTTATACCTCACTCATGCAACCCGACACGTGGCACATGTAAAATCAATATTTTGTTTTTGTTGTTGTTTTTTATTTACATTCTCTTTTTTAAGATTTTTTTTTTTTGTCATTACACAATATCATTTATTTCAACTACACTATGAATTCCACAACTAAATAATTTTCTTGATTTAACAACTCCATTCTTTGGTCCAAATGCTTTTAAAATAATGTAGAAAAATATTAAACCATTTGGAGTAGAATTCTTGAACAAGAGATTAATCTTAAACAATGGATTGATATAACTCAAACAACATCATTGAGACTTGAATAAATGCTTTAGAAAAATTCGCAAGACAACTTATATTCCATTAAAAAAAATTTCAAACAACCTTACTAATTTCATACTCGATTTTTGTTCAAAAACTAAAAATAATATTACAACTTTTGAAAAAATAAAAGTGTTTTCTAAAAAAATATTAAAATTCAAATGTGTGTGCAAAATATATATATATATATTTATTGATGTGGATTGATATTTCTAGAAAAATTATAAAATTAAAAAATTTAAAATAATAATAAATAGATAAATAGACCCTTTATAAATTTTTTTATGAAATAATGAAAATATCTGTTAAATATGAAATACATCGATGAAAATATCGATCCGATATGTCAAAAAGTTGAAGTACTTTCATGAATATAGTTTTTTTTTTTTTTTTTTTTTTTTTAATTAAAAAATTACTTTTATGAATATACTTAGAGCTAAATGTGCATGCAGCCGCATTTTCTTGAGACTCAACCCCATTGTACTTTCAATATTTTTTATAATTTGTGATATATATTAGGGATTGCTTTGCTTTTTCAATGCGTTAAATCTCAGTTTGACTTTTTCATCTCCATCCACTTTTACTATCGAGCCCATGGATTTAACTCCATTTTGGTAAGAGTAATATTTAAGTTGCAATTAAGATTCATATTCTCCAATCTTTTATTAAAAAAATAATTTTTTTTTAAATATTGACCCATGTCACTATTTAATTGGGTGCAACAGAGGCGGCACAAGAGATTAACTGCACCTAAATTTTTTTCTTTTATTAATTGAAAATGTCTTTGTAAAATTAGTCATCATTATTAATTTTATCCAACTTGGTAAACTAATAATAATTAACTTTCAATACACGATGTAAATATATTTTTAAAGTTTATAGTATAAAATTTAATATATATTAAAAAAAAGTTACCCATAAGTTAATTGTAGATATAATTTTAAGATTCAATAAAAATATATCAATTAAATTAAATTTAGACATTTGAAACTATGACCTAATATAAAATAAATTACAAAATACTTAAATTAAAGTACACTTTTTTAACCATCCTTTTAGTTAGCTTTTGACTATATATTATCATTCCTAATGGTTTGATCAAGTGTGTTTCATCTTTGAAAAAGTTATATCAAACTCATTTTTAATTTCACTTCATTGGTTGTTGTAATGAAGAAAATGGGATTCATCATCACAACTCTCTCATTTCTTCCACGATCTTTTTCCTTGTTCTTAATTAATTATTTCCTACTTTTTACATGCCTATACTCCATAAAATCATACCAAAAACCAAGTTGGCAATATATATATACTTTTTTATAACCCTTTTTTCTATGTTTTTTTGTTGATCAATATTGCATGTTTCTCTCTAGTTTCTGCATATTTGCATGGTTGGATTCATTGAACCATGGCTAATTTATTCATGTTTTAATCCTATTGGTTGTGCTACTGCTAACCATGTGGAAAATGAGGCTAATTAGAATTAGATTACCCAAATTTTGTTTCAAGTTTGAACTCACTGAAAATGTTTGTAGTACAGCTTTAAAAGTACAATATAGGCCTTTAAATATATACACACCACACATATATATAAAGAAATAATAACATGAAAGAATGTGGGGGGTAGTGATTTTTTTTTTAAAGAAAATATTTTATTGAACAGAACAAAAGATAGGTACAATTAATGCCCCCACAAATTAAAGAAGAGAAGCAAAAGAAATCACCTTCTTCTAGGATGAAGAATGCAGCTATACAGCAAGGGAAAAGATGAAAACCACCACATTACAATCACTAGGACAAAACACAAAAATGAGAACTCAACCTCATTTAGAATATTAATAATCTTAGAGAAATCTATAGGAGTCGAGATTATCACCCGTAAAAGATAACCCTTCCAGAATCATAACAACAGTTTCCAAAACATGAAACGGTCAAGCCTTTTCGATCATTTTAAAGCTAGTGGAAGAGATGTTTAATTTTTCTGCATGAAATCGGCCTTAATGGGAAGGAGGTTTTCTCCCAAGTGGAGAATGGGGGAGGGAGTGGGAAATTTTTTTCCTAAAAGCTAAACCGAGATAGATACTGGGAATATTGCTTTTATCCCGTCCTGCAGACATCTCTAGCTAGAGCAACGACGACCTACTTAGCTTAACTCACTACTATTAAGCAAACTATTCTTCCAAATAGCTTCAGATTGAGCTTCCAGACATGTATAGCTAGACACTTTTTTTTCCTTCTGTTTTAAATTCTCTTTTATGCGTTTGCCATTTGAGCTACATCTCATGAATTGATTTTTTTCGTAAAGTTAATTTTCGTAGTTATTGAGAATTTCGAAGTTCACCATTTTTTCTAAATACAATTTTAGTCTCTATACTTTGAAGTTTGTTGAATTTTGGTTCATATACTTTCAATTGTCCAATTTTAGTTCATGTACTTTTAAAAAATCTTAAATTTAGTCCATCAGAATTAATTTTTAATGAAAGTGTTAAAATAATGATAATAATTTTCATATGAGGGAATACAATATGTGAATATTTTCAAAATTTAATAAAAATTCTAATAAATAACAAAAAGTTTTAAAAAAATATATGGACTAAAAATAGACCATTTGAATGGTATAGAGATTAAAATTAAACAAATTTTAAAATATGGAGAGAGAATTTATATTTTAATTTCAAAGTTGACCATTGAAATATCATAATGAAGGTGTTAAAACAAATCCCAGTGCCAACATTTAAAAAGTAAGACGAAATTGAATAAATAGTAGATTTAGTCGAAACACAAAACCCAAAATATTGAATGAATTATTCTTAAAAGACAACGCAAAATCTTAAGTTGGGGAGTTTGGGCCGACAAAAAGCAAGAATGTTCCAACTTTTTAGAATATTATTATTATTATTAAAGCTTATTTCTGAATTTCTCAGGCATTAACAAACAAAGGATCACTCCCCTTCTCTCTGTTTCTCTCTTTAAAACCATCCCATTTTTAGTTTCTTTTTCAAACCAAAGCTTCTTCAATCCTTCGTCTCTTCCGCCATGAAAACTCTTCGCCACAAGAAAATGGCAGAAAAGGCTAAGAAAGATCATCACAAAAAATCGCTTAATTGCGCCCTTTCTTTCTGTTTCTTCTGCACCATGAACGAACCAGACCCATGTCTCAGAACCTTCAAAATCACTGAATGCTTCAAAGAAATGCCATTTAGAGATGATCCAGAGTCCGTTCTTGCACTGAGTGGACTATGGAACATCGCCATGACCCGACCCGATAACCCAGAATTTCCAGAGCTTGGGATTTTTGAGTGTATGGCAAAGCTTATTTGCAGAGGAATTAGAGACAGGGAATGGCTGTTTAGAGACCAGAACGTTTATATTCCTTATTATGCTGCCCATATCATTGGGTCTTACGCCATGAACAGAGCTGAATTTGCAGAAATTGCTGTTGAATCTGGAGTGATTCCGCCATTGATGGAGCTTTTGAGAGGAAAAATCAGCTGGGTCGAGCAGAGAGTGGCAATTCGAGCTCTTGGTCATTTGGCAAGCCATGAAAGGACATTTGAATCAGTTGCTGAAATTGGAGGTGAGGCCGTGGAATTGGCAATGGAAATTGCTTCAACATTTGTTGAAAATGTTTACACTGAATTCCTCTGCCTCAAACAGAGATTGAAATATCAACGAAATTTGCTTACGAGGGGCCTTGGAGGGGTCGAAATTGAGAACAGAAAAGCAGAGGAATGGGCCATTCAAACGCAGTGTTGGTCTCTAAATCTTATCAATTGTTTCGCTCGCAAAGGGAGGCATCTAAATTTAATCTGTAAAACGAATTTCTTGAAGAATTTGTGTGGAATTTCGGGTGGATTGATTAACCCAGAAGCCCCTGGTGGAATTGGGCTTCTGAGGACTCTCTGTAAAACAGAGACTGGAAGAAAAACTGTGGCGGACTTGGAAGAAGTCTTGAAATCTCTCTGTGTTCTTGCAAGATCCTCAGATGAACGGCAGATTATGGCAATTGAATGCCTTTTGAGTCTGATCAAAGACCCAGAAACAAGATACAGAGTTCTCGAAACCTCTGTTTTTTCTCTTGTTGATTTGGTAGAGCTTGAAACTGGCAGTAATCAAAAGAGTCCAAAATTGGGAGACACTTTAACACGAGTATTATTGCAAGATTACCACAAAATCAAATACGGAAATCAAAAGCTGCACAGTGAAAGAGTGGAGAGAGCATTAAGGGAAATTTGGGATTTGAAAGTTGAGAAGAAAAGGAAAGAGAAATTGATGTCAGAGAAAGAGGTGAAAAAGAAGAAACTCTTAATGGGTATTCTCAAAAAACAGGGGAATCACAAATTTAGGAGTGGAGAGATTGAAAAAGCTGCAATGCAATACACAGAAGCTTTGAATATAAGCTTACCCAAAATGAGAAAACAGAGAATAGTACTTCATAGCAACAGAGCTCAATGTTTTCTACTGCTGAGAGACCCAGAAGCCGCCATTAGTGACACGACTCGAGCTCTGTGCTTGTCGAAACAGGGGAGTCCTCACGTGAGAAGCCTATGGAGAAGATCACAAGCTTACGATATGATGGGATTGGGTAAAGAAAGCTTAATGGACTGTTTGGTTTTTGTCAGTTGCAGAATTAAGTTAAAGCACAAGATTCCGTATTATGCGGCTCGGATGATCAACAAGCAAATGAATGCGACGTGGGTATTTGGTTCGGTGAAATTAAGAACATTAAACAGAGATGAAGAGCTTATTCGAGTATCGCCAATGGCGGAATGTGAAGATGGGAGGATGTTGATAAGGAAGATGAAGGAGAAGAAGAATGGCCATTGAACATTGTGTTTGATTAATATGGAGGATGTAATAATTCTTAGGAGGTGGTAGTGGTTCATATTAATTAATGGAGGGCAAATTGAAGAGAGGATGTGATGATCATTTGATGCTTTGAAATCCATGTAATTAATCTGATTTTGGGTAATTTTGATTTTAAATTCTTGTTGGTTTCCACATTTTTAATGTTTTGGGTTTCTCTCTCAGTTGAAGGAAATTTTATTGTGGATGGTCAAATTTTGAGAGGAGGAAGAAGGAAAAAAAAAGGTTGACTAATAGATCTCTTCCCATTCCCAATCCCAATCCAAATTCAGATACTCAACAATGTGGTTGTGTGTGTGTATATATATATAAAAGATTTAAGGTAAAATATATCGAATTTGTATGAATAGGAATTAGAATCATACAACACAAAATTTGAAAGAAAACGAAATTAAATGGAAAAACAGACCCGTATTTAGGAAATTTTGTTATTTTGTATAAATAGTTTTTCTTATTTTTCTATTTTTAAAAATTTTCCATGTATTTTATGTTTTTAGTATTTTTAAATGTATTTGCCGTTATATTTAAAAATGGGATCCAATATGTTTATAAACAATAAAAAATGGTTTTTTTCCCCTCTTTTTCTCTTTTTTCTAGTATAACATGTACTGGTGTAGGGTATTAGGTATTCCAATTTATAACCTCATGGAAGGAATACCTATCAATTACTATTGAGTTATATTCATTTTGACAACAATAAAAATAGGTATACTTACGAACTAAATATTTGGTTGAATTTTATCTACTACTAGTAAACTAAATATTTGGTTGAATTTCATCTATTACTAGCAAACTAAATATTTTGTTGAATTTCATCTATTACTAGTAATTTATGACCGTACTTTATGTTAAAAAAATTTTATAAGTATTATTATACAATATATTATGTTATACATGTTCTAATTTTAACAAAGACAAGTGAAATTGTATATAAAAAAAAGTGTAACGATGCATTTTAAAATTTAAAATATAGATACAAGGAGAAAATAAAGATGTTTTTAAAATTTCCACATGTTTAGATTAAGGAAATTGTTGTGTATAGAAAAAAAACAAAAGTAATTACACATATAGAAAAAAGTGCACTCATACTTTTGTATTTCTCACTTTTTTTTTTTATATGTGTAATTACTTTGGTTTTTTTTTTTCCTATTTGTGAAAAGACCCCTTTAGATTATTGAATCTAACAACAAAAACAAAATTGAATGGTATGCTAAACAAGTCATAAGTTTACATAGAATAACTAACTCATTGTCACGAGGAAAAAAATTATTTGTGTCACCAAGTATATAATTTTATTTCTTCCTTTTCCTCCTTTGGTCTCTTGGTATCTAGTTTAGATACGTTCAAGTTACTGAAAAGAAGTCTTTTGTTAGTCGTTGAGGACTCTCGATAACCAGTTGAGTTATTTTATCCTCTTCAGTCTCGTGATAACCAATTGAGTTGCTCTCAAATTTAAAGAAAAGAATTACCTCTCACTACTCCGTTAGATTTTGTAAAAGATAAAAATGTATAAAATCACTTATATTTTCAATAATGCCAGTGATTTTCCTTATTCTATTTTTTTATTTAGAAAAATCTGTAATGATGTTGAAATTGGGACAATTAGGCCGTAAAATGCAGGTTGGTTAAAGTTGCAATAATCTTATTTTATTTACAAATGGGAGAGATCTTGAATGAAGACGAAACTTACAAAAATCTTTGGACACCATAATCAAATTT
Source organism: Lagenaria siceraria (assembly GCA_002890555.2). Classification (NCBI taxonomy): domain Eukaryota; kingdom Viridiplantae; phylum Streptophyta; class Magnoliopsida; order Cucurbitales; family Cucurbitaceae; genus Lagenaria; species Lagenaria siceraria. The sequence goes on along the minus strand of CM016485.1, from coordinate 7,099,462 downwards.
CAAATCCTACCTAACACATCAACTTCATTTTCACATCAAAACACAAGCTATTTAGGTAGAGCATATCCAACAAAAACCAATATAAAATTACCAGGAATAATCTAATCAGTGAATTCCAGCATCCTCATATATCTTTTGGTTGACAAAAATATGGACTCTAAGTGGTTATAGACTTTTTAGCCAACTCCAATTATAGAAAATATGATATTACGACATATGGGGTTGGTTGTTCATTTTTCTGTTTTTAGTGTAAATATAAAAAGGAAAAAACAGAGTATGGGCTATCCCATTTGCAGATCTGAAGGTCTTGTCCATTATGTTTAAACATTATTAATTAAAAAAAAAAAAAAGGTAATTGTATTGAGTAGCGCTTTTAGGGATAATAATAATTGCAAATATAGCAAATATATCACTGATAGATCCCTTCTAATAATATGATTTATCACTGTAGACTCTGAAATTGAATCTAAATTTTGTATATCTGCAAATTATTTTGCATTGTATTATATATACTAATACTTTAGGCTTGATTGCTATATTTATAACTGCTCTAATTTCTTTTTTTTTTTAAAAAAAAAAAAATTTGATACCCCTTCCTGAACCCTAAACCCCTTTTTTTACGAGCATCTCTTTTCAAATCTAACTCATCGTCTACATATTTTCGTATCAATTTACTGCATCAAAGATCAAAATTTATGATAAGATATCATTGATATGACACTATCATCTTTTTTTTTTTTTTTAAAAAAAATTGAGTTCTTCGTCTTCCATTTGGGATAAAGTAAAATGGTGATCTAAATTTCTATAAAGTGGGTGAAAATGGCTCACAAAGGTGCCCATCAACTGAAGTTAAGAATTTGAGTATTGAAAAGCAAAAAGGTCAAACCAAATCCCTAGTATGATATACATATAAACATGAAAACTCTGATAAAAACCAACATAGAATTTCAGTAGATGGTAAGATCCCGCTTGAAATTGAATCAAAGTGCGTGCTCTTTAAAAAATTAGGTAGAATTGAACTTTAAATACAGTGCCAATGTAATATAAACTATGCAATGTTCTCTAAGGTATGCAATAAGAGTATTGTATGGAATAATGTTCGGAGAAATTACCACGAGAATTTTATACCCTAACAAGTTGTTTTCAATTGCGAAGGTATAATTATACAATCGCATGAAGAGGAAAAATACATTCTTAATTTATCGAAAGGGTTGGTTAATAAGTCTTGTAATCCCTGATCACAATTATATATTTTCGAGAACCAAGATTTCAACCATTTGTGAAATAATAATTTAAAAAATAGAAAGAAAACGAACCGCGCAGAGCTTGCTAACATCCATACCGGTACATTTCTGCCAAGCTATGACAAACAGATACCAGAATCATGAAGATCTAAACAGGATTTATACATGAATACAGGTACAGCTGCAAATTTTATTATCAAGAGGTAACTGTACTGTAACTGTAAGTAAATATAACGAATTTTATACAGGAAAATGAAGGGAAACTCAGAAAGAGACAGGGGAGAGAGAGAGAGAGTCTAGAATGTTATACTCCTGTAGGGGTTAACAACCAAATGTGTGTGTATGTGCTTTCAGTTTCTAGCTACAGATGCCGAGCCATATGTCTACTCGGTTGACGCAGAAGGTACGGTTGACTAAAATTCGTCTGAATTACAAAATCACATCAGCGTTCCTGCACGGGGGTCAAATCTGATCAGAAATCTTAAAAATTGGAGTACTGGTCAGAACAATTGCAATTCTTCATAGTTGAAACATTTCAAATAAACATATTAAAGGGTTTTTTTTTTTTTTTTTTGGGATAAGAAACAAATTTCATTTATATATGAAATTTACAAAAAGTAAATTGTGAGAATTATGGTAAGAAAACGGTGTGTTGATTCCTAACTAAATCGTTGTACCACTGTTGCTGTACATGTGGCACCCAGTGGGAACTACCGTCAAGTCCATTGCAAGTAAATTTTTTACACATAACAAACTGCCATTGGAAGATAAGGAGGAGCTACCTTTAGTTTTTTTTTTAGATAAAAAGGAAAAGGAGAAAAAAAAGGAGCTTTTTCATGGAGAAGAAATTGAAAAAACACAAGGGACAACTCACCATAATTAAACCTTGAGGAGCTCAATCATCATAAGAGCTCAAAGCAGCAACAACTGATCCCGTTGTTTTGAGAGTTGATGCCACATCTGGATATTCTTTCCACGATGTTGTCATCTTGAGAGATGGATACAACCAACTCTTCACAGAATCAACAAAAGAATTTGGATCGAAATTCAACATGGCTTCCCAATCCACTTGCAGTCCTCGCGGAATGTTCCCACAGAACTCCATGTTAGCTGCAAGAAGCAATCCAAGCAAAACAACAAATCCAACAGCCGCAGAGCCCCTTGATAGTGGCATAAAATTGTACCTAAAATGCAGTTGAGTTTTTAGAACCCTGCTGAATTGACAATCGAACTAGTACCAGTGCAGAAATATTATACCAGTAATAGATCATCCTTAGAATTGCATCCCTCACAGTTTCTAGTGTACTAAAATCCATAGATCCATAGTTTTCTCCGCAATAAGCATTGCATATGCTCTGAAAAATCAAGTCGTAAGAATAGTACACTTCAATGCATTATTGAAAATAAACAAATAAATTATATATATATATATATATATATATATATATATGTATATTGGCTTTCATCATGCAGTGTTTACATTAGTCAAGCTAGATCGAAATCAGAGTTAAGAAATTGGGGGGCCCAGATTAGATAATTGAATCCATTCCAATGCTCTGATATGTAAAGTATTCCCTCACAAATCACAATGTTTTACTCAAGAATCATGTGGTTAAATGTGATGCAAGACTAGGAAGGTGGAACCACCATGTTATTCACCAATAATGTTCATATACATGTGCCATTGAAGTCATTGCATAGAACATAAAAATTCTGATTATCTACTCAAAAAAAGCAAAAGCATATTCTCTCTTCTGATACACCGATAAATTACGGCAGAAGCAGGTCAGAGAGAAGCAGGGCCTTATATTGTTAGTTAGCATGTGGACCCTACTAGTGACTAATGTTATGACATAGGCAAATGGGGAACATCATGAAGAGGAAAATTGTATTAGCTTGATAGATGAGAGAGGATATCTAGTTGGTCAGCATAGCCTGGTATTTTGGGAGAGGTAAGGAAGCTCCCGAGTCATTCCTTGGCTTGTATCTATTGTTAATATTAAATAACATGGAGTTCCATCTCAAAAGTAATTGGCAATGAGAGGAGTAACTCATCTATCTTACAAAAAAGTATGAGGTCCCTTGTCTCTCCCCCCCCCTCAAGATGGTGTCTCTTTTGGTTTCACTATTCTTGAATCAAATCCCAATTCTGTTTTTTTAATTGGACCGAATATCCGTTTGGGCTTTATATCCTCTGATACCATATTAGATAACATGCGATTCTATCTCAAAACCAATTGGTAATAAGAGGAAGAACCCATCTATCTAGTAAAGACGGTGAGGTCCCTTGATTTTTCTAATGTGGGATCTTTGATAGTTAATAAATAATATTATCTTATCTAGCTATATCATTCTTTTATAATCAATTTGCCAATATGAGGGGATTGACGGGTTAAAAACCTGACATGAGAGGTAGAATTTGGATGATGTTTCCATCGAAAGGGTAGCGTAATTATTGATCATGAAAATTCAGAAGGTATACCAAGGGCCGAAACCCAAACTTACATATAGGGAGAAACATTTTCTTTTCTTCCCCCCCCCCCCCCCCCCCCCCCCCCCAACAAGTGTAGTAAATGCAAGTAAAGTTATATCCATATGTCTAGGGTGGCATATTCCATGAAAATCCCAAGCTATGTTTTCATGGTTACATAAAAAGAGAAGAGGAATTGTCAAAGGTCTGAAACACATACATGCTAGGAAGGGTAAAAAGAAGGTCAGTGAGGGTCTGTTGGAAGAGTAAGAATGTATAATTATAGGGAATTTCAGAGACGCGGACTGTAGCAATTTTTTGGTGGAGCTAAAGATGGCTGCATAAACTCTTGGAGTGTGGGAGACAGGCAAATGAAATTCTTTTGTTTATATTTCTTTAGGGTAATCAGATTCTACCAACACGGCACAACATAGGAAGGAGGTGGCTCAAAAGGAAATGGATAGCAAGGGGAAGGTATGGAGAAGGCAATGGAAGAGTATGTCAAGGAGCATCCAACTCAAAAATGAGTTTTTTGTTTTTAATATCCGTGGGTCAACTTGTGCACTCCTCGACTAATCTCACACAACAACCCGTCTAGCTCTACAAAATGTGGCTTGTCTGTTGGTTGCTCTCTTTGATATGCACAAAACCATGGCTACATTAATCAGTTACAAGACTTGGTTGAAGGGAAAATGATTTGATGCTATAGATGATATAGAACGCCATCGGATATTGGTTTAGCAAGGAAACACTGTAAAAAAAAACCAAACTAGAGGAACAGAATGCTATTAGTGTTCCTAGGGGATTACGGGTAATGGAGAGGCTAGCTCTGACATCAGCACTGCAGCACCGACTTGAAAGGTGGTAGAGATATGGAAATGACGGCATTGATTCAATCCAATTGCCCTACAGAAGCTTCAAGGATATTTGACAATTGATTTAAAGAACCCCAAGGCAAAATAAATTCACTCACACGTCTCCCACAATCTAAAATTACCAAGAATTGTACCCATTTTGCAATATTTTTTCTCATCCTAAAAGGTTCAGAATCTCTCTGCAGTTGGTTCAAGTACATATCATCAGGTAAATATCAATGGCAACAGGATTATACAAGAGGTCTGCAAGTAACATACTTCCCATGCCATCGTCATCTCAGCATCAAATTCCTCCCACCTGGAAGGTGTACGTGGAGTTCTGATTGCAAAATCAAATCCACGCTTTCCCCTGCAATGATAATATTGGAGAGGGAAAGGTTAGAATAAGATAATATAAATCATAAAAATAGCAAATAAAGCAGTAAAGATGTGACTAATTTACATCTTCACCAATGTAATCCTTGTCCCTTCAAGTTGCTTCCTGAAACAAGAATGAAATGACAGAAAATAGGCATTAGAAAACATTTAAAGAGTTTGAGGCAAATAATTTGCACGTAGATTACCCCTCGAAAGCAGTACTGTTGCACCAGGTAGCTAACCAAAAATCCTCACCAACCACTTTATAAAGATCAGAGCACGACTTTGCTTGCATAATCTGCAATAAATGAACATTACTAACATGTGTTATCTTCTTCTTGTAACTGGATAACTAACATGTGTGAGGAACAAAATTTCGGTCAGAATGGAAATGAAGAAAGCAAATCCAATACATAACAGGATTTTCTTCCTTCTAAAGCATCCGTTATAAAGAATTTTGTAATTGGTGATTTTTTGCATATTAATGCCAATTGGAAACTCTTTTTGTAACCCTTGGCTTTTTGGGTATATCTCATCTCCCATCTTTTACATATGCCTTTCTATCTAATACAATTCTCAGTTTCTTATCGAAGAATAAAAAATAGATGATATGAGAAAGAATGTACTCTAAATCATTAAGAAAGAAAATGGGGAAAAAGAAAAGAGTTAAGAGTCTTGCACGCTATCAAGGGGCTAGATAAAAGGACAGTATATTCATTTGACATTTGTTCTCACATTGCAAAACATGCCTGAGGTTCCTAATCCACAAATATCTTATTAAAATTCTTAATATCGTTCTGAGTTTTTCATGTTTGCTGTCTATGCACGTATAAAATATGAGAAACTTCCAAAGAGGTGACAGCGTTTGATATGCTAATCATTTCTAAACTGCAATGTAAAATCTTGACCCATCCAAAAATACCTTTGGGATGCAGGGCCATACATGCAGATACCAAGTTATGCAAACTTCTCAACACATTTTGCTTGATTACAATTACACTCCAGACCTTGAAGGTTATATTTGTTACAACCCACTAACCAAGAAAACTATTGTCTCCCCCATGTCCTTTTCCATGAAAATGTCTTCCCTTTAATTGACCCTATAATCCACTCTACCACACCTACTGTAACACCCTAGGCCCAGGATTCGGATCAAGATTCAGAATCCGGATTCGGCACCTGATGGCCCCGGCATTCCCTTGCGACCTAGGAAAGTCATCCTTACTTGTCTTTTAGCATGCTTTGTCCTCACTCACATGCTTTCTAGGGAAATTCTCAGAAGGTCACCCAACATAGGAGTGCTCCAAGCTAAGCATGCTTAACTGTGGAGTTTTTATAATTAAGTCACCGAAAAGGAAGGTGCACCTTGATGGTATAGGTAGTAACTTTTAATTATTTTAAGCCTTTCTTAACTATACTTTCATATCCTCAGAATCCCTCTCATTCAGATGTGATCTCGGTTCATTCAGGACCCCCTCCTAAACTCTGGACGTTACACCCACTCCCACCTCTTCCTCTGACCCCATCTCCTTACTTTCTACTCTGTTTCACCTTCAACACTCTACATCGGCCCCTCCCTCCTCCCCATCCACAAACAGAGAAGTGGTTCTAAAATCACGAATGGCAGAAATTTACATATTTAAATATTATATCTTATCGCAAAACTCCATTTCCATCGAGAATTAAATGGAGTTTTCCCCCCAAAGCTAGAACTGAAATGGAAAAATGGTTGAAAGAACAAGGGGAGCAGCTAACCAAGTTACAGGAAGAGCTGCAGAAAATAAAGGGTCTAGAGACTCAGAATACGGTTAACCAACATGTTAACTAATCGATTACGATAAATTAGATCGGATTTTGCAATTTTTTCTTCTACAGTACCTCAACATGACATGAGCATGAAAGGGGTTCAAGAATAAGTTTTCTTTTTATATGAAGAATATGAAAATAATCACTGGATTCTGCTAAACATTCAGTAAAGAAAACTGCGAGATAGTCAGAAATCCCATTGAACAATTTGGTAATTTTTCAAAACAAATGAGCATAAAAAACTCACATTTTGTAATTTTCCATCTTCGCTAAGGTCCACCATCATGTCTGAGTTGTTGTACACAAAGGATTTGTGCTTAATAACCGTTTTTGCCACTTCTAATGTCCTGTAGGCCCAACAATTATTAGTGCATTGACTGCAGTCCATCAATATTTGAATGAAGAACCATAATTTCTTTTTACCTCTCAAAATTTGGAAAGTACCGAACCACTTTTGCTTGGCCAAGAATAATCGGTGTATGAGATCCAAATCCAGAATTGAACTCTTCACTAAAATAACATAATATCCAAAATTTAGACATTGCTATAACAGTGAATCGGTGTTTCACATTCATGCCTACAAGACATGAATACAATATTGTTTTTTTTCTTTTTCTTTTTCTAAAATAACATATTGTAAGTTAAGTGCAAACAAATGACAGCGACAGGGTCTATTAGAAATTCATTTATTGAGGAATACCTTAGCTTGTTAATCCACACAACAGGATCACAAGGTTCGGAAATTTGTCTCCACTTGACAGCTAAAGAGAAGACATCTTGCCATGAAATAAAATTATGACCAGATAATCTATCCTCCAGATGGCTACTTGAAGATGTTTCTGAAAAGCCACTAGTACTACAACCTGCACCACCCCTATTCTGGCTGGATATATTGGGCCTTTCTCTTCTCCGAGCTCTTTTACCATGCTTGGAATTACTTTTATTGGAACATTTCCATTCTGCTTGCAGTGAACGCCAAGTTCTCGAAACCTTTTGAGCAACATCAATGACAGCTAATCCTGCCATGCGATGCTGGTACACAAAGATCAGATTTAATACTTCTTTGGAACAAGAGATTCTTTTTAATTAATCCAGAGAAAAGACAAGCACAAACAAGAGAAAACGTTGGAAGTAGCAAGTATGGAGAATGCAAGATACAGAAGTGAAATAAGAAAAGAGATATGCACACACATAACTAGGAATAAAATGGAATCTAGATTTTGAAATTTATCATTTTATTTCTATATATCAAATGAGTGAGACTACTTTCTTGTAAATCTGAATTTGATTTCAAGATTAAACATTTTCTGCAGCCATTTATTCGATGGTTGAGATATCAACTCCAGCACATCCATGTATAAACAACTGGAGTTCAAAGCCAAACAATATTTCCACCATAGAAGATAAGCATTAGCTTCATATTATTTACTTTTATAACTTAAAAATTGATTTTCATCAGTCAACCAACAGGCTTAATGCCATCTTTATTTCAAAGATCAACCAATAAGTAACATTTGTCGCATTCACATCTGGTTACAATAAAATCAGAAATGGTAGTAGTAAAAGGCACATAAAGTCATATCGTTCTAATTATAATGAGTGAAAGTGATACATGATGATAACATAATACATAATATAGCTCTTCTTATATTTGAGGTTCAGAACTTTCAAGAAACAATTTAATATATATATATATATATATATATATATATATATATAAAGTACATCTTTGTAGAGAAATTTAGCAATCATTATAGCATAAATGTTTAATGAAATAAGTTGGAATATCAAACATGCTGTAGGAGATTTTCATATAATTTTAAAATTTATTCTTCACACTAAATCACCTGACGCCGGTTTGACAAGAACCCAGGACAATCATACTGGATTTTTCTCCCAATAGTATCGGCAGCCAATAGAAGAGATATCTTCTGCTTTGTCATCCCATGTTCTTGCTTTCTAAGTCTACCTTTCTTTAAAGACTCACGTATTGGAGGTTGTCTGAAAACCTTTTCACAAACATCCTTTGGGTGCAATCGTTTGCACCAATACTCCTAATATGCAAAAATATGACATGACCGCCACATGAGTTAAGAAATTGTGTCAAAACTTGAAAGCACAGCACAGATGCGTAGACTCTGAAAATCGGTTTTGCACGTTTGAAACATTTCCTATTAAGTAAACTATACTAAGTAAAAGTTACAAACTGATAGGAGATGCAACAATTTCTATCACTTCATGAATGCATAATATATTACTTCATGATACAAACATATTCTATAAGGAATACTAGATCACCAAAAGATAATTAAAATGATAATAGGAGGTACTGCAAGGATATAGAATTTACAATTAAATATCCGATAGATGAAAAGTATCTGCTCCAGTACTGTTATTATTTATTCTTAAAATGTATCATTTCAAAATCATTGTGCTCAAGGACAAGAACAATCTTCGGTGTCTTAAGTCTGCAGAGAACTAAGTTCAAACATGCAGTTCCTCCAAGAGAACTTTGTCAAATGACCGTTGAAACCTCGCTCTCTGCTAACTTAAAAAGGAGACATGAAGCAAGTTGGATGTTCATTTCGTGCAGTAATTTGGTAATGTCTATTTTTGTAGGTTCCCCTTGCACTCCACAGTGTAAAAACTAGTTCACAATATTTTCTCTGGTTGATTTAAATTAATAAACTGCAAGGGAAACTATTACTGTAGTTACGACTAACAATGTAGCCTCGATCGCTTATTTTAATTAATATACCCTATACCCTGTTAAATCTTACCGTTTCAACTTCACTTTTGTCCCCTTATCACACCCTCGATTTTAGTGAGTTTAGGCAGGTTCAAGGAATACCCTAACAGGATTGGGAGATTCTTGCCAGAAAAATTCAGTCAACAATTTTTTTATTCTTAATTATCTTATAAATAAAAACAAATAATTAAACATCACTAATTATATTCAGAAGCATATATTTTCATAGAAATAAAGTGATAATTAAAAATTCTGGTGCCCTATCCCAAATCAAAGTAGGAAAAAAGTAGAAGGGAAAAAAAAAGAGCAGAAATTATTGACCATGACCTCAGTCCCAATTTAAACAATTTTCCTCCCTACTTAGAGCCTGCTAGTTAGCAGGGTAAGAAAACAAGTGTGATTCAAGAGAGAGATTAACAAGAAATGGGTTTTGATTAGTGAATTTGGAAAATTTAGAAAACAAAAGCATGAGAGCAAAATATCTTCTCCCCTTCCCTAAGTTTATAGTTTTTAACGGAAAAGTAATCAAATATAACTGCAGTAGTTGTTTGTATTGCGATAACTTCTCTTTTTTATGATTATTATTTCAAAGGAAACAGAATTTTATGAAATAAGAAATTACAAGAGTATCTTCATTTTACAATAACCAGAAAACCTTATAAATTAACTGAGTAGAAAGTGCAAAACTCGTGAACTTGAACTAAAAGCGACCTATAGTTACAGAGCAAACTGATACAGAATTGCAAAAAAAATGGCCAGCTAAAAGCTTTACTTGGTAGCGGCAATTACACCAGCACCAACTAAAAACTCACCAACAGAAGAGGGGGAGGGGGAAGAAAAAAAGAACCTTAACCCCCAACAGTAGCAAAATTTAACAACAAATGAACCAGAGACTTGTTGGAGGCACCACCAATTGTACACATTTCAGTGAGTTAATAATTAATAGTTCCTGAACATATTTTGTTAACAAAATATATTTAAATTAAAAAAAAAATAATAATAAAAGTTTAAGGACTGCTGCACTGTAACTTCGGGTGGATTTTGCAAATAACTCCAAATGTAAAAAGATAAAAGCCTTTACTAACTTCCATTGACATGTTTATCACAAAGAAACTTTGTATTAGGTTATTTTAAATCATAACTATCCATCAGAATTTACAAAAGTGAGTAAGAAGTCCCAATGGTGGGAAACTTGCAAGCCTATGAAAACTTAATTAAAGCTTCAATGTACTGAAGCTGATAAGGAGACGATGGTTAAAGGCATGACAAGAAGACGTAAAGAAATAATTCAGTACAACAAAAAAACCAAATATAATTCAGAAGGAATTGCACCTTGAAGAGTGGATCAATATCCCCATCAATATCAAACCAACAAAAGTCACTATTGCTTTTAGATGCCGTGTACAAAGCAATTTCCTTCTGCAATTAGTGAAAACAAAGAAAAATTATACATTTCAAATTATTAAATTTGTCAAAGGTGCTTATAGGAAAATCAATTTTATTTTAAAAGCATTTTTTCCAAAGTTATTCCAAACACACTAAAAATAAACAAAGCAATTAATCTATAAGTAATCAATTTTATTTCAAGAGCATTTGGCTGTTTGAGTAGTTGGTTCGGTTGTTAGAGTGGCTGCTCCCTATATATTGGGAGCCTTATTTGTAAACAGGGAGTTTTTTTCCATCAATAAAGAATTTTTCCAGCTAGCTGATTGCATTACTCTAGCTGGCTAGAGACAAGGGTTCTAAGGAAATGTTTGTATCAATGCCCGTCTCAACCTTGTACTACCCATATCCTAAGTGAGCATAAAGGCAACCAAACTTTTCAAACCAATAACTCTCACTCTTTTTCCTATTTAGATAGAAAACAAGAAACCGCCACCTATTTCCATAACGTGGTCATGGAAATTCCGGGAAGAATTGTCATCCCTAGATTCATCAAAAAATCAACCTGATAGAATGCTAGGCATTGAAGCACAAATTTCTCCATGGAATCTAGATCCAAATCCAAGGTAGCATCATAGTCCTTGACCTGCCATAAATACGACACCAAGTAAGACAAAATGGCAAGATCAATTGAAAATGAAAATGAAATAAAGTAATTGATTACTGTACTGCTAATCCATATTCTCCGATAGCGTGGTAGCAGGAAGCTCGCAAATACAAACACTCGATGTTGGCATTCTCAATTTTCAATCCAATAGATAAATCCTTGATAGCCTTTCTGCAAATGTCGACTAGGTAATAGATTAGAAAAGATGCAAGTAACATGATGACTAAACACTCTTACAACATGTCACATTTGTTTTCAGTGCCCAGAAAATTCAAGTTATCACATAACAAGTTAAAAAATGAAAGCTGAGATGTCACAATAGGTTGAGAGAATCGACGTTCATATTTTATGCTTCAGCAAATCTGTTGGCAAATAGGTAAACTATCCATTCCACCAAGTTCGTTTTATATTTTCCAGTATCTGTTCTTTGTAAGTTTTATTTTATTAATTGGGATTTAAGCTACTATATCACCCAAGGACATGAAGCAGTAGACTGTTAAATTGCATCATAAGATCAATTAGCAAACTCTACAAATTTGAAATGTAGCAGTAAAAGAACCAAAGCACTCAAATATATTATACAAAGCAGGTTTACATCTCCGTTGGCTTGAAGGTATGAAGTAGCTAGTGGTGGTGGAAGCCTTATTCATAGTTTCAGCATTCATTTGCAAGCTCTCAAGTTTTTTTTAACGTTTATTTATTTTCATCGCTAATCTCTATATGGCTGTATTTTCTATCTTTGTTTTTTCTCACTTTTCACTCCCTTTGGGAGTTTGGGGAACACCTGAGTTCAAGAGGGGTACGTGAATGAATCGAGATCACATCTGAATAAGAGAGATCCTAAGAATATGAAAGTATGGTTAAGAAAGAATTGAAATTTACTATCTATAGCAACAAGGTGCATCATCCTTTTCGGTGGCTCAATCAAAGAAACTTCAAAGTTAAGCATGCTTAGCTTGGAGCAATCCTAGGTTAGGTGACCTCCTCATAAATTTCCTAGGAAGCATGTGAGTGAGCGCAAAACATGCTGAAATGACTCATGTTGGTTTGTGAGGATAATCTTCACTCTCGGAAGCAGTTTAAAACAAGTAGATACCGAGGTCAGGTTGCAGAGGATACAAGGGAATGTCAGGGTCATTAGGTGTCGAATCCGAATTTTGAATCCTGGGCCTGGGACATTATGGTTTGTTTCCTCGAACATTTATACCTTTTGGTTATTTCTTGTTTAAAGAAACAACACAGACCCTTCTATATAACTTTTGCTGCATCTTTACAAACTCCAATTCAAATCATATCTGCAACAAATTGTAAGTTCCTTTATGGGAAAGTTGTCCCCTATCTTCCCTTCAATTTTTACTCCTAATTTTTCTTTTCAGGAAAAGCCTTTAAGCAAAGAATCGAGGAGGAATATCATCACGGCAAATTTTGGGTCTTGTCATTTTGATCAGAAACCATCAAACAACGGCAACGTTTCATCTAAAAGTCATTGGCAGCATATTATGAAACATCAAAGCTTTATTTACAACAACACTCTTTGTAAAGTTGGTAATGCCTCCTCCACGACTTTTTGGTATGCTTTTATGGTTTGGTTCTGCCCCTCTCAAGCATTGCTTCCCTCATCTCTTAGTCAATGCCAAGTCCAAAGCTGCCACAATTGAAGAGATTCGGAACCAATTGACAGGCTCTTGGTCCTTAAACTTCATAAGACACCTCAAAGAAGATGACATCAACAAATGGGCCAGTTTTACACACCTCGTACCTAGCATCAACGAACGGACCCTCAATGAATAGGGAAAGGGATCATTTCTGGCAAGAATTGAGGAGTCTTTTTGGATTGTGTGGATGATTTTGGAGTATATAGCTAGCAATTTTAACATTACTTGAGTTTTACAGAAAAGCTCAATGAGGTTGGTTCACTAAGTCTATGTCGGCTCTTTGACATTTTTATTCATTATTATGGTTATGGTCCCTATCAATTCAAGTTCAAAAAGATGTTATTGCAGCATCACAATATTAAAAATTCTCATTGTGTATGGTGATTAAAAAAAAAAAAAAAGAATGGAATGGTTTTGTGAAGGTTCTTAATTTATAAAGACTTTGTTTTGTTGGAAAGAAAAACTGAATTTTATTGATGAATGAATGAAAAAAAGAAGTTAATAGACTCCAATCACCAAAAGTTGCAAAAGAAGAAAGCGATGAAGAAAGTTTTCCAATTTAAAAGAATAGAGGAAGGATTAATTTGGTAAAAGGGTGTTTGCATTTACACCAATACAGAGTAAACACCAATACAGAGTACAAAAAAATAACAAATCCAAGAAATTATCAAAGCTTGAGTGATTGTCATCCAAGGTTTCCCATTTCTCTCCAACTGAAGAGTCCAAAAAAAAACTCTGTTAATTGTGAGCCAAAGAGTTTTCTATCGCCTTGAGAAGGATGTCCCACAAAATAGAAGCCAATGAATCATGAAGTGTGCCCGGCATAACCATATTCCAACCAAAAGCTTGCATCATAAAAGTCCAAAACCTATTGGCAAAAGAACAAGTACCAAAAATGTGGCACTTTTCTTTGAAATCATCTGCATCCGCAGTGTTAATGTCCCATGACTAAGCCTTTGGATATAAGTCGCTCCATATCATAGTGTATAGATTTTCAGAAGAAGATCCTTTTGACTGATCCAAATCCTCCATCAAAGATAGGGCACTACAGGGCTGAATCAAATGTACTTTTGGCTCTGTCTTAGGGGATGGAATGCCTCGATCTTTTGAGATATTCAGGTTAGGAGAAAGGAAATTGTAAATAGGGTGAGGGACTTAGATTTACCACACTGAAGTTGTAACGGCACTGCAGGGCAAAGAGAAGAAAAGATAAAGACTTCTGGGGGTATGAAGTGTTAATGCATAGGGACGAGGCAAGTTGAAGTCAGCAGTCAAAAGTTGAATGGATTAAAAAGGGGATTGCAATCTTTCTTTTTCCACAGGATTGTTAACTTCCAAAGAACTGATGAAACTTAAATTTAGTCTCCTTTTTTTACAAATTAGTTGTTTTAGAAGACAATGACATGAGATCAAAAGGTAAGTGTGAGTTTTTATTTTTCTTCCTTGTATTCTCCCCCATGAGCATACAACTTTCATCTAAGGGTTGGAATGGACACCAATAGGTATTAGCATGAGGTATTGTATGAAAATGCCCTTACATTGGGGAAGATAGGTAGTCTTCAACTTTGAGGGGTAAGCTGATTAGTCTTGACTCTTGAATTATATATTACTGGGAAAAAAAAAAAAAAAGGCAAAGTCAAGGGAGTTTCGAGAGCTCTCCCCTCCCCACAATGCTCAACAGATCTACAAATTTAGTAAAATACCAAAAGATAGCCTCTCGCCTTCCTCCCCTGGCCTTAAGAGCCTCCTAACGAACTTACACCAAAAAGTATAACCACATAAATCTAGTGGTCTCCACCGAATCACAGCTCACACATTACCCTCACCTACAACACTTAGCTTTTTCATATTTACATCACCCGGCCCTTGCTTTCCTCCTTTCTTACATGTATAAACTTTAGTAATTTTGGGGCGGGGTCTATCAAAAGCACAGCATTTTTCCACAAAAATTAGCAGATTATTATGTTTGAATTGCTTAAGTCCCTACTAGAAATTTACAAAAAAAAAAAAAAAAAAAAAAAAAAGTTTAAATCCTATTTTGGTCCTTGAACTTTGAATTTTGTTCTATTTTGGTCCCTAAACTATTAAAACATCTATTTTAGTCCTTAAACTTTAAAGAAGTATTCATTTTAGTCCCCCCAATTAAGTCTGTTAACAAATGGGTGATGTGGCTATCTGATTTAAAATAGGTAAATATGTATTCGGCTAGTGTGTGCAAAGTTAAAGGTAGGGATTTTAATAGGGTTCCCTTATCTCCTTACGGCCTTACCATGTTCTTCTTGTAAGTTATACCTCCCCCATCCCAGCGTGAATCTTGAAATCGTTTTTGGGGTCTCTTCAGCAACCCCTTTTCCCCACTTTCTCATCTCATCCCTTTTGTACAGTTTATTTATTACGGTGATTGTTCTCTTCTTCTCAACCCTTTGTACAATTTTTCCCTTTCATTTTTTTTTAAGAAGTTAACAGAAAATTTGAAACATTATTTCTTCCTCTTTGAAGAAAGGTGAGAAAATATAAGTTTGCCCTCCCCCTCTCTGAGAAGTTGTCAAAACATAAGCTTCTTCCTCTCTCTATTCTCTCTCTAAGAAGTTTCAGAAATTACTTCTCCTCTCCCTCTATTTTTTCTCTCTCAAAAATTGAAGATAAATCATCACAAAATCCTCTCCCCTCTCAATTTCTCTCTCTAAGAAGCTACAAAAATAAAAATTACTACTCTCTCACTAGGAAATTTCACAAATAAAAACTTTTTCTCTAAAAAGTTACAAAAATACAATTCTAAAAAAACAACATTATTAGGACATTATATGAAAAATCAACAAATACAGAAACAATAGGAATCTTCCCTCAAAATCGACCAGCAACCGTAAGAAAGCCTTCTTCTCTCGATTACTTAGATTGAAAAAATTCGATGTGGGCAAGGGACACTAAAGAAGAATACTGGTGAAGAGAATGAGAAAATGCCACCTAAACAAAATTCACGTTCTTATTTGGCAACACATCAGCCACATGGATACATTTTTTAAAATTTTAAACTGACACACCATCAATCTGTTAATAGAATGCACACTTTTTTAAAGTTCAGGGACTAAAATAGAACAGAACTCAAAGTTCAGGGACTAAAATAGAACAAAACTCAAAGTTCAAGGACTAAAATAGAACAAAACTCAAAGTTCAGGGACCAAAATAGGATTTAAACAAAAAAAACATGGAAAAATAGGGGAAGGTCGGAGTTCTCTTAGAGTATATCCCTAAAGCTGCTCTCTTAACCAAGTGGTTGAATTGTTTCTCACATGATTTCCCTTCGGCATGATATTATAGGGAGTAAATGAAGGCAACACTCCAATAGTGAGATTCAAGTACGATGGGTGTTGGCAATGGCATAGAGGTACACATCAAAACTAATAAAACCAAATAACCGAGATACCAAACCGAACTTAAATTAAGTTTTTACAGTTAATGTGGGGAAGATTGAACTCGGGTCGGAATGCGTGAAACACATGCTAGGAATTAAGCACACATGTTGGTCAGGTCGTGTGGGTCTGTCCAAATAGATCATGCGTTTCCACATATTCTTCATTGCTGTCTTCCAAGCAATCGACTGCAACCAAAGATTCAAACTTCTTCAAATCAAGTTGTTCGTGGTTGTCGTCTTCTTTGCAAAAATTGCCTCCATCTATTATTATGTCTTCTTTCTTGAACATGACTTTCTTAGTTTTTGCTCTACATTTTTCTTCCCTCATTTTTTCTTCTTTGCTCAGTTGATCCATGTGTGGTTCCAAATTTCTTTGGATTTTCTATATTATGTGTTTCTTGCAAGATTCCACAACCTTGGTTTAATTCGTGATCTTCTTTGAATCCAACAAGTTCTAGGTTTTGTTTCTTGAATTATTCTTTTTTAACTCTTGACATTGCTTTGAAAGCTTATCCATGTTGTGAGTCATCTTAGCCAACAAATGTTGGATCTTTCTTACTCCCTTCTTCATTTCCTCTGATACTCAGGATTGATGTACAAATTGGGTGTTCTTGAATAAGTTTCAACCTCATAATTGTTGTAGTCATGATTCATGGGTGCTCCTTGATGTTGGCCATAATAACTTTCACACTTTGAATCACTTTTTGAATCATTGAAGTCCAAATTCTTACGTCGATTTCTTCAAGAAATCTGGTCTGGTTAGCTCTTCGAATTTTTCTTGGTAATGACGATTTGTTTTGATTTTTCAAACTGTATTAAAATCATCATCAGCATTGATTGAATCACTAGAATCAAAATTCCAATGTAAATCTTGATAAGTTCTTTAATCAAATTGAGCATGAGCATGCTAGCACTGTTTTTTTTTTAGTAAATTTGACTGTCTTGCCTATACCAACTGCTGCAACTTTTCTAAGGCATCTTTCTTGATAGATAATAGTCCATTCTTGCAAAATCGTTTATAAATAATAATCTTCAGTTTCTTCTTTCTTTTCTAGAATTTAAAGGGTTCCCCCTAATTAGATGCGTGTTGTTCACAACGAGCACAACTCACAAAGCTCCCTCTTGCGATCTGTGTCGTCAAAAGTTTCTCGATTTTTTACTAGTGGCAGTTGACGTTGGCCCAGGCGACTGCTTTGACACTAAATTGATGTAGCCTGAAGGATCAAATGAGAGAAATCTCCAAGAATAAAATCAAAGTCTTTATTATCAATTAAAAGTTGATCATACAAGAAGACAATTTCGCTATTTATAGAGAATTAGAAAGTAAACTACCTAATCCCAATGAATCTAAGAAACTAATCTTAATTCTAATAAATCAAGAAAACTAATCCTGATCCTAATCAATTAAGGATTTGACCAAGATAGTCTAATTTACCGTAATCCTATTACATCACGTGGTTTGGTTCAATTTAAAATATTATTGAGACTAAACGGACGGTTCGGTTTGGTTGAACCCCAACCTGAACCAAACCACGTTTATATAAACTTTTTTGTGTGTAATAAAAATTATAAATTTTATAAATTAATTAATTAATTAAAAAAAGAAAAGAGGCAAAGGCCTTCATAAATATATGAGTCAAATGCAACTAAAACAGGCGCATCAACGCTTTTTTTTTCACAGGTGATGATGAAGCAGGTTTAGCGAACCTTAAGAAAAATCTTGCATATGAATTTCAAATCAAGGACTTGGGAACATTGAAATATTTCCTAGGAATGAATTTCGCAAGATCAAAGAAGGGTATCTTTGTTAATCAAAGGAAGTACGTTCTTGACTTACTTAAAGAGACAGGTTTATTTGGTTGCAGAATTGCAGAAACCCCTATTGAACCAAATCTAAAGCTTTAAGTAGCAAAAGTTGAAGAAATAAAGGACAAGGAAGGCTACCAAAGACTTGTTCAAAGATTAATTTATTTATCTCATACACGTCCTGATATTGCATATGTCGTGAACATGGTTAGTCAATTTATGCATGCTCCTGGACAGACTCATATTGAAGTTGCCTACAGAATTTTAAGGTATTTAAAAGGGTCACCTGGAAAAGGTATTTTATTCAAAGACATAGTCACTTCCAAATAGAAGTTTATACCGATGTAGATTGGGCAGGAAGTGCTACAGATAGAAGATCTACTTCTGGTTATTGTTCCTTCGTTGAAGGAAATTTGGTTACTTGGAGAAGTAAAAAACAGAATATGGTGGCCAGAAGTAGTGTTGAAGCAGAGTTTAGAACTTTAGCTCATGGAATTTGTGAGGGCATATGGATCAAAAGGATTATTGAAGAATTGAAGATTTCCTTGACTACACCTATACGGAACAAAACATATCAAGGTTGATAAGCATTTTATTAAGGAGAAGATTGAAGCAGGAACAATATGTATTCCTTATCTTCCTACATCAGAGCAAATTGTTGATGTACTAACTAAAGGTCTTCCAAAGAAACAATTTGACAGATTGATTGACAAGTTGGCTATGGAAGATATCTTCAAACCAGCTTGAGGAGGAATGTTGGAATTTCTGTGTATAAATATTAATTATTAAATACTTTCTTTTATTGTCTTTCTTTATTACTTTCCATAATTGTAAGAGGTCTCTCTCCTATATAAGAAGACCTAAGATTGCACATATTGAATAAGAGAAAACTTCTTTGTGATATTCATTTCTACCATTTTCAATAGTTCGAGCCTTTCTATTAATGTATCTATGTTTGTGTGTGTGTGTGTTACATATATCTTTTCCTTTATCCTTGATTTTCGGAACCCTTTCTTGCAACTTTTTTCTTGCGACTCTTTTTCTTCACTTTGGCCCATGTTTTAGGTTGATCTTTTTGTACTCTTTTATTATTCTTGATGAAAGTGGATTTCTCATCCAAAAATAACTCTTAAAACTGAAATAGAAAGAAGGAGAAAATAACTATTCTACATGAATTTCTAAAAAGATTGATGAGGCAGAGCATATACCTGTGTTCCCCCATCCCATGATACAATATCCCACGCAAATTATATGCTTTCGCAAACCTAATCAATTAGACATTATAACTTTTTAGATGGTTTCCCCTTTAGAAATCAATACTCTGAAAAGGGTATTAATGAAAATAAACAAGCTAAATATAGAAGAACGGTCAAAAGCATGGTTAGAAAGAAAGGAATGAGGAACAAAACTAACGTGCTGTCAATCTGAAGAACTTGATGAAGACATTCCAAAGCCTTTGTTGAATTTGCCAAATCTTGATAGAACTGCATAATTAAGTATTATAATTAACCATACTTTATAGCTTAGAAAAAGAAGGGCAGGGGGAAGCAAAGAATTTGCAAATAATAGAAAATAATCCAACTTGCAATCCGAAAAGGAACTGTCTGCTCTTACAATTTCTAACGGAATTACACACATTGATCAGAGTGCTTGCATCACAAATAAAACAGAATTAGATTATAGTTTGCTTAGGACATTATGTAGGAGAATTTCTAAAAATAGAAAAATAAGGAAAACTATTTACACAAAATAGCAAGATTTTTAGATAGTTGTGATAGATGCTGATAGAAATCTATCAATGTCTATTAGTGTTTTTTTTTTTGCTATTTTCTGTAAATAGTTTGATATTTTTTCTATCTGTGAAAATTTCCCTATAACATATGTCCCTGTATGGTTTGCATGGTTTTCTCTTCTTTATTTTTAACCAAGAGGAATCACGGTAATATTAACTGTTAGCAGCAATAGAAGGGATATAATTTAGACTAGGAAGGCCTCCGAAACTCAAAGATCACGAGAAAACAACTTTAGTATTTACATGCTACCCATTTAAGAAGGCTTCAACGATAAACAAAAAGAATAGGTATTACAACTGGTGAACCATGTGAACAATTTTGAACTTTCTTGGCTTCTTAGAGGGCTTATCGATTGTTAGCTTATGGGTTCGAACATGGAAAGAATAATTGGAATTACAACATCTAACTAGAAGAATATATTGCTGAGAAGGTAAAGAACTTCATGACTTCGCATTAAAGGAATTCCTGTCCGTAAATACTTCCACACTGACATCAGTTCATGAATTGGTAGATAAGTAATTTCCATCAATCGTAGGAAAAGGCTAAAATATTTTATCTAAAACATGTAGATGGTTCTAACTTCAAAGAGTATTACTCTTATTGGTAAAAGAGAAACTCACAAGCCTGATTGAACGAAGATAATTTAAAATTGATCGCTGGAATACCATTTTGACCTTATGTAGCTATACATGATCAAATAGTCTATTCACCGATGTAAAACAGAGTAGTTGATCATCAGTACCTGAGTTAGATGGCCCCATGCCTCAAGGAAACTTCTATCTAATTGAATCGATTTCAAGTGTGCCTCCTCGGCCCTTTTGTAATCACCAATTGAAGACAATGCCAAGCCCTGGGAACCACATTTACTGCTTAGTCCAGACCATAAGGATTTTTCCCAGAAGGTCTATAATTACATGCTAGACTCCAATATGATTAGGCAAGTATGAGATTCACCAAGTATGTGTATGCAGATGTATTGCACCCATCAAGCTTCAGGCATTCAGACAAGTCCTCCACGGCAGCATAGAAGTCCTTGAATTTGAAATTAACAATTCCTACATTCGAGTGATAAAAACTCTGAAGAACAGGGAAAAAAACATTTTGGCTACCAACTGAGAAGGCAAAATGATGTGATAAGAGCAAGTTTCAGATAGATTACCCCTTTCATGTAATATATCTGCAGAATTTGGCTCAAGCTCTAATGCCTTAGTTAAATCTTCAATTGCCTAAAAGAAGGAATTAATTACAGATGAATGTATGTCGAGAATTTAGCAACACAGAAGATTGTTAGCAATTTAAGGAGATAATTTTCAAGAGCACAATCGAACTGAACCCAAGTTCCTAAATCCTAATGCACAATCACAAAACTTTGTAATAAATAATAGAGGAAACGAATAGATTTTCCTTGAACTTGGCAAGTGCATCAATTTCCACCCAAAACTTTCAATTTCATCGAATAAAACCCTAGGTTTGGAAAAGTGTAGCAATTTTTACCTTCAGTTCATTTTCAACTGTATTCATTGACAAATTTTTACAAAAAGCACAGTATAATTTTTACACTAGCTAATTTCAATGAGAATCAAGAATAAGTCTAATCAATGAACGAGATTGACAACTGAATCGATCTTCCAAAACCCACAACCACAAATTTCAACAAAAGTCTGGCTCTAGATCATAGCATATATAGGCTCCATACCAATGGTGCCTTTGGAAATCCACGGAAGGCTATGTCCAAGTGTGCTTCATTCAAACTTTCTCAAATTCATAAATTATCCAGTTGGAGATGGCTCCTAATAATCACCCAACTTTCACACAGTAAAAAAAAAACCAAGAACTATGACAATATATAATTTCCTAATTATCATCCCAATCCCTGCCATGGCAAGCCAAATGGTAATATGGCATGCATAAAAAACAAAATAATAAGAAAAAGTCAAACAGGCTACTAGCTTCGGCAAAAAGGTTGCATTAACCTTGAAATCGATCATGAGATCATTCTTAAATAAACAAAGAAGTGGATTGTTGACCAAGACATAAATTCAAACAGTTTGTGCTGAACTTACCTCAGCAGATGCCCCTAATGCAGCCCGAGCCTGCCCTCTTCGTTTCCATGCCTCACCAGCAAATGGGTTCGATTCTAAAGCCTGATAATTGATTAGATTAACAAAACTTTCGCCAATAAATCATATTACCCTTTCACATCTTATCATACACATACCTTCGTAAAATCACTAATAGCAGCATCTAGTTCTCTTTGAAATGCATAAGCTGTTCCTCTTCCAATTAATGCCTCAGGATAACTAGGATCTTCCTTCAATATCTATGGAAAACTAAAATAGTCCTTAAACATTCTCAAGATGTTGACAGTTAGGCTTATTCCCCTACCCAGTTGCCATAAATAAATTCATATATAACGAATGGTGAAAGTAGAAGAGAGAACCGCTTGCTAAGAACCAGAAGTTACCTGGTCGAAGATAGAAATAGCATTAGCATATTTCCCTTCATTGACCTGCCAAAGATTAGGATGCGAGTCTTCAGAATATTTATCTTCTAAAACACATTATATGAACTAGAAATATACTGTAGACACCTCAGCTATGCCTCTTGACAGTCGGAAGTCTACACTTATTGACTTAGTCTTTGAAATTTTAGCAACAGAGAATTTCTTGATCCTCCTGGCTTCATCACTTATATTACCTCGTCCATCTGACATTTTACTTGACTTACTTAAAGTGTCAGTGGAATCACTTGATTTGCTATGAAAAGCAGTCAATTTGGATTTATTACAAAACTTGGGCATATCACTTCTTAAATCATGCAATTTGGAAGCATCGCTTAATCTATCGTCATTGTCAGTACACCCATTGCTTTCGCACATAATGTCTCTGTTCGGACCAACTTCTTCACTTCCACCTTCACGTACTACAAGATTGTCACTCGAGATGCTGCAAATTTCAGATGAATCACTTGGCTTCATGCAGAAATCAGGGTGTTCCATTAGTTTACCTTCGTTATTATTTGTTTCCCTAAAGTTTCTGCTAACAGAAGTAACTCCTGATTCAAGAACAGCAGTCGAAAATCCAGATTCCACTTCTCCATTTTCCACATTGTTTTTGTCTTGTTTTTCTCTAGTCAGAAGCTCTTCCAGTTCTAGCAATTGCTTCAGGTCTGTAGATTGACACAGAGCATACTGGTAACCTCTCTCCCAAATAGAAAGAGCGTCTCCTTTCTTTCCCAAGGCAAAGTATGCATGACCTAAACAACAAGAATTCCAGACTGATCTCAACAAATTTGTCCATAAATCTCCAAACATTTTTATTTCAACAAGGAACAAAAACAAAAAAATCATAAGTAAACCCGGTGTAAGTTATTCAAAAACGACAGCTCAACTCAAAAGAACAATTTCCAAAAATATTTAGAAAATGCTCTATCCGGTATCGTTGCAGAGCAGCAAATATATGTTAATTAGGCAGTTCTGCTACATGGAAGTTCTTATCGTTCGATATGTTCATTTGGAACTCTAACGTTAATTAGGAAACCAACAGCACAGAATCCATCAGAAATTTATAGGGTCGCTGAACGTTAGGAACACATGCCTGTGAAACGAACAAACATAATGAATCCCACCCCCCAAGCCCCTCGGCTCAACGTTCCTATACCATTCTTTGTCACCGGATGCTGCAGTCCCCAGTTCGGAAGACGCACGGTTCATGCCTCATTTAGGTGTTAGTCTCTTCAAATTCACCTCTTGCTCTCATTCACTCGTCATGTGTAATAAATAAAGGAAATAAATAACTAAAATCCAGGGCCCCCAAATCGACATTCCAGTGAGTTTCGGAAGTGTAATAATTAAGGCTACAGCTACAACTTTTTATCTCATCAGTAATTGAATTATCATAATTAGTTCATAACTACAAGAGAATAAAGCTAATTGAACAAGCACCTTTGAGCACATAAGCTTGAAGAAGCGAGGGATCCAGTTGAAGCGCCCTATCGCAGTCCTTAATTACATGCTTGTGAAGCTCCAATTGGCTGTAACAGAATGCTCTATTGCTGCAAAACCGTTATTCCGATAGTTAGGCTTGAATCAACCCACCAATCCTTTTAAAAGATTGACGAAAATCGAAAGACAACGAGTCAAAGAGAAGTGAGCAAGAATGGAAAAGGACCATATGTCTTGAACGGTGCAGGACTTTGCTATGAGGGAGTCGAGGACTCTGATGGCTTTCGACCAGTCCTTAGAGCGACAAAAATTGGCGAGTTCGACTCTCTCGGAGATAGCCGGAGCCATGAATTCAGCTCGACGGAAAAAAGACACTTCCAAGAGATCAGCCGATGGCGAATTCTTTACGTGTATATGCAGTTTGTTTGCATCGACCAGCCCCTGGCTGCTTGGCTCTTCAAAGAGAAGTGTGGAATGGGGTGATCGGAGCGCCCATAGTCGACCTGTATCGAGCTGGAAACGGGAAACGTGAAGAAACTGAGACTCTCGGAAACGGCGTTGATAATTTATCGATTGAAGAACGGTATGCACTCGCCGCTAATATACGTGCGTTTCACACGTGTGGTGAAATGCATTGCGTGATATTATTGGCTGAGTGCGATGACGTGTACTTGAAAAAATGACAACTCGCTCCAAATTTGGCTTTGTGGGTTCAAATCATCTAATTAGCTTTTTTCTTTTTGCCCATAAAATGTAAATTTTTTAAAATTATCTCTTCTTTCCTGATTTTTAGTAATAACAACAGTGGAGACTAAAAATAAAAAATTAGAGAGAAATTGTATATCAATTTATCTCTCTTTTTCAAGTGATATGTCTGATTGACATATTGTGAGTGGGATATATAAATTTTTTGTAAACCAAATTTTACCCAAAAAGATTGTAAAATATATATATATTGTACTTGAGAAATTTTAATACATTAAAGATAAATATAAAATATTTAAAATATTAATACAAACCTGAAAATCTCTGGTTGATCTTAGGGTTCTCATAAAAATTATTTTATTTTTAGTTTTTTCTTTTAAAAAATAATTATGTTGTTTATTGACAATATATATTTTAAATCGTGGTTTAATTTAAAATGTGATATTTAAATTATTATTTTTAAATAGTGACCTTGTAAATCATTTTTTTAGTAGCACTGTCAAATTAACTCATAGGCCGGTCACTATCCATTAAAAAAACTCTCGCATGCCACATAAAATGTTTTTGTAGCGTCTATTTACGAAAGGCACCAACTATTTGTGCCAATTTTATCATTTATTTTTAGTTGTTTGCTAAGTGTGTCCTCAACTTTAAGGTACACCTGTTTTTTCCCTCAAATTTTAACAAAAGCTCGTATTAAACGTGTAGGATGTATTAAAGAATGAAGGAATATGAGAATAGTGTAGTAAGTTTAACCTAAAAAAATAGGTCAGAAAAATATTCAAGTGGTGAAGAGTAGTCCAGACAATAACGTAGTTATCATTAGACAAAATGAGAAAGGTGAAAATGATAGTAATAATTTCAAGAATATATATATATATATATATATATATATATATATATATATATGAGAGGGATAGTGTCGTGAACTAAATTTGAGCATTTTTTAAATTTAAGAGACTTGGACTACATTTGATAATCAATTTGGTTTTTATTTTGGTTAGTTGAAAATTTGTATTTGTTTCTCTTAATTTTTTATAACGGTTTTCATATTTTCCTAAGTAAAAGAGTTGCATTAACATAAACAAATTTTTTGAAAACTACTTTTTTTAGTTTTCGAAATTTGATTTAGTTTTTTAAAACATGGATAGAAAATCGAAAAAAAAAAAAACAAAATAAACCTATAGATGCAAGATATTTTTATAGACTTAATTTTATGAAATTGTAAATTGTATCTAAGGATTAAAAACTAAATGGTAACTAAAGGATACCTTTAACACTAATTGTTTAATTTTGAAACACTAGGCTAAATTCACATCAACTAGTAGGAAAAAAAAATCTAATTTACACTTTAAATTTGCCATTTTAAAACTTGTTAGGCCAACACATGATAAACTGATATATATATATATATAATACTTCCTTAGTATAACAAGTGAAAAAACTGGACCTCAACGACTTTTCAACTATATTTTTTCAAATTTAGGAGACCAAAATTATATATAGAGGCCAAACCAGCGTAATAACTATTTTTTTTAAATTCCATTACTTAAAAACAAAAAAAAAAACCTTTGAGTATAATGTTTTTAGATTTTCTCCAAAAATAGCCAAATGACCAAGGGGTTGTGGGTTAAATCCATAGTGATCACCTACCTAGGATTTAATATCCTACTGATAAGTTGGCAGCCCGTCTGTTGTAGGGTCGGGTGGGTTGTCCCGTAAGCTGGCTCGAACACTCACGCATATAAAATAATAATAATAATAATAATGATGTTTTTAGATTTTCTTTAGTCAAATTAGAAAATCTTGAAGAGGGCAAATAAGTTAATTATTCCAAAAGAAAAAGGCATTTTTTAAAATATTGACAAAAACATATAATAAATCGTGAAATTTAGATATAAAATGA
The DNA here is from genome assembly GCA_002890555.2 of Lagenaria siceraria. Taxonomy (NCBI): domain Eukaryota; kingdom Viridiplantae; phylum Streptophyta; class Magnoliopsida; order Cucurbitales; family Cucurbitaceae; genus Lagenaria; species Lagenaria siceraria. Next base: position 7,072,691 of record CM016485.1, on the reverse strand, counting down.
ATATTCGTTGGCTTAATTTAAAAAAAAAAAATAAATAACAATAGGATTACCAAAGAAGACATTACACGCGGCTAAATCTACATAAACTACCTGTTTTTTAAAAAATAACATAATTTACCTTTTAAATTGTCCATTTTAAAACTTTTTACGTCAATATTAAAAACAATAATTTTAAATTTTGTTTCCTTATCATAACAAATGAAAAAACTGACTGACTTTTCAATTTTATTTTTTCAAATTTAAGAGAGTAAAATTACATATAAGGGCCAAATAAGTCCAATATTTATTTTAATTTAAATTAAAAGAAATCCTATTGCTCAAAAACTAAACATAAAAATGCAACTTTTCCTGTATTTTTATTCAAATTAGATAAAATTTGAAGAGGGTAAATAAGTTAATTGACTTTAGAAAAATGACCCAACTTATTTAAAAAAATTTATTGGGCTATAAACATTAAAATTTTTATATATTTATAAATAGTTTTATAATTTTTCTAATTTCTTAAGTTAAATTAATTATTTAAAAAGAAAAGTAAGAAATTTTCAAAGGGCAGTTGGAGTACAGCGTTCCATCTTTCACATTTCGAAGGCTTTTTCTAACCTATACACTTCGGACACGTGTCATCTCCAACATCTGCCTCAACCGACGGTGGTGGACCTCAAATCAGAAACCACTGCCGTTGGGTTGCCTCAATAACAAGAACAAAAACGCCGCCAGCACCAGTGAACGAGGACGACGCGGCGCAGATTTAAGACATGGGTCTGGTAGAAGAAGCTCACAACGTGAACGTAGTTGGGTCAGGGCGACAAGTTGTGGTGTTGGGGCATGGGTTTGGAACCGACCAGTCGGTTTGGAAGCACCTGGTCCCTCACCTACTGGACGATTATCGAATCGTTTTGTTCGACAACATTGGCGCTGGAACCACCAATCCCGATTACTTTGATTTCGATAGATACTCAACGATCGAGGGCTGGGCTTATGATCTCTTAGCCATTCTAGAACATCTTCAAATTACTTCTTGTATTTATGTCGGTCACTCTCTCTCCGCCATGATTGGAGTCATCGCCTCCATTATTCGCCCTGACCTTTTCCTTAAGCTCCTTTTGCTCTCCGCCTCCCCCAGGTAATTTTTTTTTTTTACATTGCTGGCTCTACGTTCTCTGAAAAATTTTACTGAACCATTGGATTAAATTAGGACTTTTAGAAACCAAACTAATGATTTTAGTCATCGCTAGATATTTACTTTTTTTTTTTTTTTTGGTTGAAAGATTCAAATTTTCCAAATTCCATTTTTCTTAATGAGAAAGTAAAAGAATAAAGTCAAAACTAAAGAGTTGACAATTGACAATAAACAGCAGCATCCCATATTCCCAATTGGCTGGTTGTACTAAAAAAAATCTTTAAAAACTGTGCTGGTTTTCTTCTTAGGATTTCATTTCTTCCACCCACAGTTTTCATCTTTTATATGACTTCATAGGCAAATTTCAAAAATAAAATCAACATTTTTTTTAGTTTATAACTTCATTAGGATTTTGAAATGAACAAATAAATTTGTTTACTTATAAATTAAATTAAGACCTCGTTGATACTGTTATGATTGTGGAAAAATAATAAATTTGCATTTCATACTATTTTGATTGCTGGAAAAGGTATCTTTTTGTGCAAGTCTTTGAGTCAAGTTTCCATTTTGCCATAGATTTTAAAATGACCATGAATTTTGGGATTAGCTTTCACTTTAACCTCTCGAATTCAAAATGATACATTTTTACCCTTAAAAAAAATATAGAGTTTGTAGTTTCATCTCCTTAAATGTATTTGGAACAATAAGTGAAGTTGTGAACTCAGTGGATATAAAATCTGAAGAGTTGTGAATTCTTGAGTCTATAGTATAAAAGGTTTTAAATGTATTTGGAACAATGAATGAAGTTGTGAACTCAATAGATGTAAAATCTAAAGAGTTGTGAATTTTTGGGTCTATAGTGTAAGGAGTTAAATTAAGAGATAAAACTTTAGTTTTTTAGTTGGGGATCACGTACTTCTTGGTCCACTTTTACTTCCACACTCCCGAACTCTTTGAACCAAATCTTTTAAGTTTTAAAATTGTGCACTTTCACCTTCTTCTTTTTTTTTTTTTTTTTAAATCTTAGATCACTTTTGTTTTTGGCATTAGGTTTAAGTTAATTAGTTTTAGTTATGGTGTGAATTTTGTTTTTTTTTTGGTCAAGTTCAATGGTGATAGAAAATTAGTTCGATTTAAAACATAAATTTTGAAACCTAATTTGAAAATCAAAACTTAAAATTATCAGATAAAAGTGTAACATTTTAAAATTAGACTACCAAAGAGAAACTATAAACCACAAATGCATGAAAAAAGTAATTTTCTTTTTCCATTTAACTAAAAAATGTTATAAAATAAACTATCTTAATTTTTGTTTTTGTTTTTTAAAATTATTTTTTATCGTCGTTTGATTGGAGCAAAGGTATGTGAACGGCGTGGACTATTACGAAGGATTTGAAGAGGAGGATATAAACCAAATCCTGGAAGCGATGCGATCGAATTACAAAGCGTGGTGCTTGGGGTTCGCGCCGCTGGCAGTTGGCGGGGACATGAAATCGGGTGCGGTCCAAGAGTTCAGCCGGACGTGTTTCAACATGAGGCCAGACATAGCTCTGAGTATCATGCAGACCATATTCGAGATTGATACCCGGCCAATTTTGGGGCTGGTCACCGTGCCTTGTCACATCCTGCAGAGCGCCAAGGACATGGCAGTTCCTGTCGTCGTCTCTGAGTATATGCAACAGAATCTAGCCGGTCAGTCCATCGTCGAGGTCATGGAATCGGAGGGCCACCTCCCTCAGTTGAGCTCGCCTGATATTGTCATCCCGGTGGTGCTAAGGCATATCCGTCGTGATATTGCTGTATGAGTTTCTTGTATGTTTTATAAGGGAGCTAAATAATACTATGGTATTACCTACTTTTTGGTTTGGGACTTTTCAGCTTTGTGGTAATTAATTGGGGTAATGGGTTTAATAATTTTAAGGTATTAAACTTTCACATACACGTGCATGTTTCACACGAGTTCAAACATGGTAGATTTTAATCGAACAACTAGGTGGTCTGCAAAAAGACAAAGTAGCCCATCTAATATCTAAATATTTTTCTTACGGTAATACACTTTTGGTCTTCGAAGTTTGAACTTCGTGTCTATTTAATCGAGTATTCAAAGTTTAAAAAATGTCATGTTAGTCTATGAGGTTTGGAAAATAGTTATAAATAGTATTGACTAATCGTAATGTTGACATGGTGGTTACTATGGTGAATAAACTAAATGATGTGGCAATTTTAAATTAAGTGGCAAGAATATGATAATTTTATATTATCTTTGTTGATTTTTAAATTGTTGTTGCCATATCATTTTAGCCTATTTAGTATACCAATTCAATTAGGAGCAAATCCACGCATAGACCAGAAGGCACGTGCCCCCCCTCAATTAGTTGAGATTATTAACATTTACACTCTTGTTCACTGTTTAGAGCATTTTGGTTAAGTGGTCAATAAGGTTGGATAGAGCAATGATTGCACCTAATCTCACGCTCTCTCTCTTATATACACACAAATATTTTTTTAAATCATTATAAAAAAAATACCATGCAACATATTTCTATTGGGTTGCATCTAATTTTTTTTTAAGCTATGTGGTGCCCTGCCAAACGTCAATTTTCATGGCGAACTATTATTTTATTTCACCTTTTTTTAAACCATATATAATTTTGATTTCACTTTTTAAGATTTATTTTTTTCTTCACACACATATAAACATACAAATATATGAAAATATATTTTTTGTTCTTAAGTTCTTGATATATTTTCCATACGTTCTTTAGATTTCAAAATGTTACACCTTTTTAGTCATTTAAGTGTTAAGTTTGATTTTAATCCTAAAATATCCACAAATTTACAATTTTGTATCCAATCGATTTAAGACATTAAAAAAATTTAAAAGTTAACTATTTTATTGGACAAAAAGTGAAATATTCAGTATGTAACTAAATCTTAAATTTTTTATTTAGTGAATAATAGATGGTAGGTTAATTTATTTGTCCAACACGACTTATTAGGCATAAACCTTAAGCTTTTTATTACAATCTTAAGTAAAATTGTATTTCCTAACCTGAAGATTTGAATTTAACACTGATGTCAATATTTTATTAGGATAACTAACTATCAAATTAATTTAGAACAATATAGAATTATTTTTAAACTTAAAACAAGTATCACTTTTAAAATTTCAACAAATTAATAAACATAAAATTTAAATTTGGAAGACCATGCATTTTGACATTATTTAAAGAGAAAATTTTAAGTGTTTCTTAAGTTGCGCATGTATAAGCAATTGTTCAATAAAAAATTGTCATGTGACAAATAAAAAAAATGATTTTTGTAAATACTCTTTTTGTGCGTAAAGGAAAAGAAAATGTGGGATTAGATGCAGTATTATTCATTAAATTATGTCTTTGAATGGTCATCTAACTCAAGGGTGGTTCGGTAGGAAATCTTAAAACAAGATTTTGAAGCACAAGGATTCGATAAAAACAGGATTGTATTTGATGTTTTTAAAATATGTGTTTGGTAGCAAAGTAAAAAGTTAGATTCAAATTTAAACAAATTTTCACAATGTATTTGATAATATATCTATAGACTACAAAACTAATTATGGTTACTTACTAAATATTATGTCCAATATAGACTATTACTAAGTTATGAACGGTTAAAAATTTTGTATAATTATTATTTTATACTATTATATATTATATAATATATATTTTAATATAATAAAAATAATTGAGTTTATAACATGAAATTTTATATATATATTCTTTCTTTTTTTTTTTGTTATTTTTTATTTATCTTTTATGATATAATTTTAATTTTTCTAACTTTAGTTTTAAAATGTATACATTACAGATTACTTTTCTAAGTATTTAAATAAAAGTTTATAAGTGAAAAAATGTTTATACAACGAAACCGGACATAAAAATAATTTTCAAAAACAGATTCTAAAGTAGCTATAATGCTAAAAAACTGTAATCTGAATTGCTTACCAAGAAACGCCACATCTGAAATCTGAATTGCTTACCAAGAAACCCCAGCAATTTCCTCAAATTGCAACATTGCAGTTATAGAAACGGCCCGGCGCGGCAACTTCGGTCCGTGCAGAGCAAGAAAGCCTTAAAGTCGCACCAATACAAATAGAGGGATCGAGAGTCAAGAGACCCAGAGACCCAGAGAGATCGAGAAGGAACAGAGAGTAAGGGAAAGAGAACGGCTGCCGGAGACTGACGACGGGCGAGTTCAAGCGATAAACCCTAATACGAGAGATTGAGCGCGCCGACGAGGGAAGATCGCACAAGTCTCTGTGGCTGGTTTAATTAATTTCGCGCCCTAAAACCCCATTTCCGATCGTCTTTCCATTTGCTGATAATTTCAGGCTCCGGCGAAAGAGGAGGACGCCGATGGGCTTTATCAGAAGTAGCTTCTCATTTATATCGGGAACTGTTTTCGGGATTTACGTGGCTCAAAATTACAACGTTCCCAACATCAGGAAACTCGCAAATACTGGGCTTGTGATGGCCAAGCACATCGAAGAGAATTACAGGAAGCCAAAGAAGAGGGAGGATGATGATTGATTGGAAGATTTACAACCCAGGTTCCCCTTTTGACATATACTATTGAAGAAGTGCTTGTTTCTTCTGGATTTGTAGGCATTGAGTACTATATGTTGAAATTGTGTGGTCTTATATTCAGGGAACTGATTTTTTTTTTTTTTTAGCAATTTAATGAGTTTCGATGACGTAATTGGAGTATATAATTTATTCTTACATGAATCCATCATTGTGGCTTTTGGATGCTATTGTGGTAATTAAATTGGGGATAAGTAATGCAACATTTTCTAAAACTCTAGGTATGCGTTTGATTCTTTGTAAATATTTGCTACCGTTTGATACGTTTTGCCCGGAATACTCTTTAATGTTGTATTGCAGAAGACCTTCCTTGGGGGAAATGGGACTGGGAATGGTATGTGTGCATTTTTTTCATAGTTCCGATTTTATCCCTGGAACTGACATGACCGAGCATTGAATCCTTATTAACACTTAGAGTTAGAGTTAATCCTAATTGTGAAATTTGATTTTCCAAGTGTTTATAAACATTTTTTTTCACTGATAAACACCTATTTAAACACTTAGAGTTAGAGTTAATCCAAACGCATCCTCAATCATCCACAAAGGAATCAAGTGCATCCACCTATAAAAGTTTTGGATAATATTTTGATGAGTCGATGACTGCAGATTGTATATTCGACTTAGAGTATTCCCATCTTAGTTGGATTTTGTTTTATAGGATATTTTGTATAGGAAAAAGTGTACAGAAATCGGGTAGGAAGACAAATAATGACCGCAAAAAGGAAAAAAAATGCTCCTCAATTGACTTGTGCTGAAGAAAGTAGAACAGTTGCATAAAACTTGTACTGAAGGGAACTCTAATTTGAGGCTACAAAAATAAACTCAGCCAAAAATCTGAACACTCCTGTATTTATCCTAAAAATTTATTCAATATTTTTCAATAGAGTGATCCGAGTATAAAGCACTTCGAGCATTTCACCATTGGACTGAAACTTGAACCCCTAAACAAGCCATTAACGGTCCCAAACTCGATGAGGAAATGCCCATATTGTTTATGGATAGGCACAAGCCATTTTCAAGCTGAAGAAATTAAGAGGAACATAAAGTGAACTTAGAGTCTGGTTTGTTGGTTCTGTCGAGATTAACGGTAATGCCAGGCGTAATCAAAATTTAACTGCTTTATAATTGCTAAATTGGAAACTAAGGCATTAACAGATTCTTAATGGATCACATTAACCATTGATAAGAACTTATACCCATTCATGACATCTAAGAAAGAGTATCACCTTGTGAAGTGTCCTTAAATTAGTTTCTGGAAGAACTGATTTATATCAAGCAATGAAACAATAACACTCTGTGGTCATTGTTTAATTGGCTGGAATATACAGGGCATTTCACATTTCCTCTTTGTGATAATGGAGTTTGAGTTACATTAGGATCAGATGTGGTCAAGGGGAGTTGAACTTGAATAGGGACTGTAAAACTGTGTTTTAGTTTGGAGGTTAGCCTTTTATTGGTGCATCAAGGGAAGTGATTTTGATACAAGTGCTTGTCTTTTAACTTTGTACCATGAAACTTGAAAGAGAAAGGTGGGTGAACCCTTGTAATTTAGATTGCATTTGGATTAAATTTTCTCATGTTGGCATCCAGCTAACATTTGGAAGATCATTTGCACGATATGTTCGGATGTTCCTTAACTGGAAGCTAAAAGCTTTCTCAAGTTCCTTACAATTTTTAAATCGTTTTCGCTGGGATCAAATATGTATTTGGAATATTATCTTTGTGAGACTTGTAGGATTTGTACGTTAAAGGTCCATTTGGAAAAGTAGATTTGAGATTCTTCAAACAAAACTAAGTTTAGAAGGCAAAAGCCTGTGAATGGAGAATTGTATAAATTTTGTCGGTATGAGTTCTCAAGGTGTATTGTCCTATGACATGTCAATTATTGTTGAGTCAATTTTACTTGAATATGCAAATTACCGCACAATACTTTAAAAATAAACAGGTAGTTGACCTTGCCTAGTCACTTTAGGAGTATTTGGCGCGCAAGTTTGGAATCAAATATTGCACATGCCTATGTTAGGGTAGAGGATTTAGAAGCTTGGATTGGGAGGTTTGTTTGTTTTTCTTCTTCTTCATGTTTATTCTTTGGAATTACATTAAACTATGGTACCATGAATCAAATTTTAAGATAATTCTCGACGAGACATTTAATTATCTATTTTAAAATTAAATTTATTTATATTAGCTTTATCTTCTTTAACCTAATTTAATTATTTTACTCTATTGATCTTTGTGACAATAATGTATTAACGAGTTTGAATTGTTTGTTTCTCTTCTTCTTCATCTTTTTTGAATTACATTATATTATGGTATCATGGATCGAATTTTAGGATAATTTTGGATGAGACATTTAATCGATCCATTTTAAAATTAAATTTATTTATATTAGTTGTGTCTTTTGTACTCTAGTTATCTTACTCTGTTGATCTATGTGACAATAATAAATGTATAACGAGAAATTTTAACATTTAGTAAATACTAGTTGCATACTAGTGTGTTGCACGTGTTTCTGGATGATCTAATTATCTTTTTAATTTTAAGCTTTAATTTAAATTGAAGTATTTATAAATTTCACCAAACTGCGATGGACATATAGTAAAACAAATAAGATGTTTATTTGAATATTAGTTATCTTTAACTTGGATATAATGAAATTATTTAAGAATGTTATATAAAATGAGGTTTTTTTTTTTATAAAAAAAATTATATATAAAAATTTGATTCGGTGAATATTATTTGAAATAAAATGTGATAATTTTTAAAAAATAATTTTCTATGTATTTTTTAAAGAAATTGCATAAGAGATTAGGATAAACTTGTGACTTTTTTTTTAATTTAAAAAAGTCATTTATTTAATGTGAAGTAAATATCATTAAAAATATTAAATATAACAAAATGTCAATAGATATGATAGAACTGATAAATGTCTAATGTCTATCACTACTTTTAGTATGGATAAACAGAGAGATATAGGGACATATAAGTTGAATAATAATGGTAATAATAAAGGTTAGTATTTTTTCAATATTTGTAAATATTTTTTATATTTTTTTCATTTACAATAATTTTTCAATAATAAATAAGTTTGAGCCGCACGCATGACGAGACGCTTCTTCTCTTCCATCACGCTTTGCTCCTCCTTCTCAGATCTCTAAGAACTCTCATCATCGAGGAAGCTGCCGGCCTAGAACCCACGCGCAACAGCCGCCGTCGCGCCTCCGCCTTGCCTTTGTCTGCGCCACCGTCCTCGATCGTCGGTCGTCCACGTGCAGACGGCGAGTTCCGTCTCTCTCTACCTAACTTGTCTCTGCCGTTACGTCCGTGGGTCAGTCCAGTCGCCGCCGGTCGCCGTCGTTCCCTCAGCCTTCCGCTGTCGCTAATAGGAGAGGTTGGCGCACCGACGAGGGAACCATACAAGCGTACAAGTCTCTGGCTTGATTAATTCGGTGCCCTAAAACCCCATTTCCGATCGTCTTTCCACTTGCCGTTAATTTCAGGCTCCGGCGAAAGAGGAGGACGCCGATGGGCTTTATCAGAAGTAGCTTCTCATTTATAGCGGGAACTGTGATCGGGATTTACGTGGCTCAAAATTACAACGTTCCCAACATCAGGAAGCTCGCCAATACCGGGCTTGTGATGGCCAAGCACATCGAAGAGAATTATAGGAAGCCAAAGAAGAGGGATGATGATGATTGATTGGAAGACTTAAAATCCAGGTTCCCTTTTTGACATACTATTGCAGAAGTGATTGTTACTTCTGAATTTGTAGGTATTTAGCACTATATGTTGAAATTTTGTGGTTGTCTATTCAGGGAACTGAAATTTTTTAGCAATTTAATGAGTTTCGATCACTATGGATTTTCTTCTTACATGAATGCATCATTGTTGCTTTTGGGTGATATTGTGGCTATTGAATTGGGGATAAGTAATGCGACATTTTCTAAAACCCTAGGTATACGTTTGATTCTTGGTAAATGTTTCCTTTCGTTTGATACGTTTTTCCCGGAGTACTCTTTAATGTTGTATCGCAGAAGACATTCCTTGGGGGAAATGGTGCATTTTTTTGGTAGTTCCCATTTTATATCCCTGACTGAATCGCTCAATGGGTACAATTATTGAAATTTGAAGATGCTAGTGTAAATCCCCTGCAAGGAATCAAGTGTGTGGTTAACATTTTGATGACTGCAGATTGTATATTTGACTTATTGAGCTTGTCAATAAGAGTATTCCCATATTAATTGGATTTTATTTTATAGGATGTTTTGTATAGGAAAAGTGTACATAAATAGGTTGGAACTAGGAAGACAAATAATGACAGCAAAATGAAAAAATGCTCCTCAATTGACAACTACAAAAAAGAAAAAGTAGAATAGTTATAGAAAACTTGTGCTGAAGGAAACTCTAACTGGAGGCTACAAAAATAAACTCAGCCTTATCCTAAAAACAGATATTCAATTTTTTTCAATCTATCGATTCCAATAAAGAGCACTTCAAGTATTCCACCACTGGATTGAAACTTTAACCCCTAAACAAGCCACCACCCGTCCCAAACTGGATGAGAATCTGCCCATATTATCTACGATAGGCACAAGCTGAAAAAATTAAGATGAACATAAAGTGAACTTTGAGTTGGATTTATTGGTTCTGCCAGGTGTAATCAAGTTTTAACTGATTTCTAATTGCTAAATAGGAAACTAAGGCCTTAATAGATTCAACATGGGTCTGTTATTTTAGTTCAAGTGGCAGATGGCACTTGTTTGATGCAGTAATCTCTATATGGAAAATGCAAAAAAAAATTAGTTCAAGTAAAAGAAAAAACTAGGAAAACTCTTACCAAGATCTCAAAAAATCAAGCAATGACACAACATCATTCTGTGTTCATTGTTTAATTGGCCGGGATATACAGGACATTTCACATTTTCATTTTTTTGATAATTGAGTTAGAATTACATTAGAAGATCAGAGGTAATCAAGTTTGGAGGTAGTAGCCTTTTATTTGTGCATCAAGGGAACGTGCTTGTGACACAAGTGCAAGGCTTTTAACTTTGTACCGTGAAACTTGAAAGAGAGGGTTGGATGGAACCTTGTAATGTAGATTGCATTTGGAATAAATTCTCTCACATTGGCATCCAACTTACATTTGGAAGGTCATTTACACAAAACGTTTCTGAACTAGAAGCTAAAAGATCTCTCAAGTTCCTTGCAATCTTTAAATCGTTTTGGTTGGGATCAATTTTGCATTTGGAATAGTATCTTTGTGAGACTTGTAGGATATGTACTTTAAAGGTCCACTTGGAAAGGGAGATTTGAGATTCTTCAAACAAAGCTAAGTTTAGCAGATAAAGGCCTGTCAATGGAGAATTGTGTAAATTTGTCTTTATGAGTTTACAAGGTGTATTGTCCTGTACTTGTTTTCAATACAGCAGCTACTTTCTTCCACGGTGCAAGAAGCAAACAAGCAGTCTTTAACATATAAAAGAGTAGTAATCTTGCAAATAAGATGGCTAGAACGGTAAACCAAGATATGTAAGATAGGGAACCTAAGAGAGTAGAGAGGAGAGAGCTATGTTGTCCCATACTTGGTGTAGACTATTTTGCTTTGTGTCATTACGTGAAGACAAGATTTGAATGGAGTCCTTCCATAGACTCTTTCTTTGCGAGTTGGGCCTTTGTTAAGTAGATTCCGGCTAAGTATGGGAAAATTTTCTATATTGCAGTAGTATGAAAAATTTTTAAAACTCCATTCACTTATTGTGTGCCACGTCAACATGCTTTTAAAAATAGGGTTGGACCCACTAACATTAATGTGTGGTTCACTAACATATATGAAGGCAAATTTAGTGTGAACAAGGGGAGTATGGTACTTTTGTAGTACTAGAAAAATTCTCGCTAAGTATTGTATTGCTGCCATCACACACCTAGATATGTATGCTTTGGGATACATTGCCTGACAATCAGGGACTTCATGAACTGATATTAGTTTGAAACCCAATAACTCAGCTATTAAAGATCATGTTATATGGGCTCGCTCTGCTATATTCTTGTTTTCATCATGATTTGTATGTTAATTAAATGGTCAACATTCAAGTATACTTCATCCTAGCTTGAATTTAAGCAGTTGTGATCTCTATAGCCAAGTGGAGGTTCTTGATACCAGGTAGTTGGAAACTTGAAATGCAGTTGGATCTTCTACCCTTTTCTATGCTTTGATAGTTTTCTTTTATGCTGTTAGTTTGATCACGGTCTTCATTATCAAAAAATAGATATTGTACCAATGGAAAGCAGGGATATTTGAGAAAGTAGGTTTTTCCTTTATTGAAATATTCGATGTGGTCATAGTCAATGAGGTCTAACTTTTTGTTGGATTTCAAATTCCCCTGTTTAGTTATGTATTTTCAAATTCTATTTTTAGATTTGATTTTAGTTGATAAAGTTTTTACGTCTAATAGCTTGTTCTAGTAATGTTAAATGTGCAACTTTGATGATCAAACCTTGTGTTTTTGGTATTTGATAAGCATTTTACATCATATGTATCATGTCGGTAGTATTTAAGACTAAATATATCGTTTCAGACCTTAAGTTAGAAACTAACTGCTAAAAGGATTTGAGACGCTCCCAAATTTAAAAGTACCTACAAAAGCTTGCTGAAAAAGAAGCGACTCCAAAATTTGCTTTTAGAAGAAATATTTGCAATCACAAAATTATAAACAGTACGAGAATGATCCAATGGCTTTGTCCTGTTCCATTCTCCTTTGGCTCTCTCACCCATAAAGCATATTCATTTTAGACTTTAATCATGACTATCACTATTGTCCATCCCCAATGCCTCTCTTTCTCATGACTACCACCATTGGTAATGCTCAACCCTCTCCCTCTAGGCCACAATCATTTTCTTCTACTTTTAGTATATGATACAGGGTAATATACACTAGGCTATATGGTGTAATTAAATGGTCCTCTTTTCATGTCTTTGATAAATCGTAATTATTCCTTCTTTTTGTTTTTATTTTTACTGTTTTGTCTTTTTCTATATGCGTAGACATTTTGAATAGAAATATCTAGGATAGATTTGTGATTTGTGAATTATCTTTAAATTATTTTTTAGGAGAGTTTGGGCAAAGAGTGTAGTTGGGAACTTCAAGATGTGAATTCATGAGGTCTATAGTATAAGGAGTTAATAAGACATAAGATTGATATTCTTAGTTATGAAGCATATTAACTCATTGTCTTTTTCTCTCTACTACGGAATTTTAGGATCATATATGCTTTAAAGATCATTGGAGTTTGTATTGCAACAACTAAAATGAGTCACTTCATTTGAATCATCTTCACTGAAGTTAGGGTTCTCGTTTGGGTGTTATATTGTGAAATTGGAAAAATCTAACATAACTGGAATTCTTTATAACTTACTATTGGGGATTTAAAATGACAAATTAATGTTTTTTAAATATATTTTGTTTGCAACAAGGAAACAAAAGTAGATTTTATTATTTTCTTTCAAATTTGAACTTAAAAGCTTTCCAATCCACTGAGCTTTTTAAGAAAGAGAAGAGGAGCAAACAATCTTGAAAGACGAGACTTGAGAGGGTTCTTTCTTGAGTTCTCTCAGATACAATATGATAATTATTGTAAGTTACCTCTGGCACAAATCTATGTTTTTTAAACGCAAAATATTACTAATATTTTCAAAAGTTAAAGCCTAAATTATCGAAAAGAGAAATTAAAACATTATATATAATCATCGAAAACAACCAAATTTCAAGTTGGAATTTCCAATTTGAATTATTAATCAACCCATAATCATAAATTTATCTTAAGAGAAGAGAGAGAGAGAGAGAGAGAGAGAGAGAGAGAGAGAGAGAGAGATAAAAGTATGAGAAGCATGCGTGGGATTGTTGATGAGTTGTAGTAATGTAGGTATCCAAGGCTAAGTCTAAACCTCACAGGGAAAGGTTGCATGCGAGAGCTCCTTTAGCCATTCAAATGTCCGATGACGAGACAATGCTAACTTTTCCTCTTCCTCTTTTTCCTTTTCCACCTTCTTCATTCTCAATTCCCTCATCGCCTTCTCCCTTTTTGCCATCGCCTGCACCGGAATATTCTTACTGTTTCCCTTCCTCCTTCTCACCACCACCGCTTTCGGCGCCGGCGCCACCGTCGACTCCACCGAACACTTACACCCAACCCCACTTAGAATTCCCCCGCTTTTCCTCTCTATCGATACACTCGCTCGAGGTCTCCTCATCTCCTTCACGCTGCTCTCGTTGCTTGCGGCGATGGCGGCGGCCGGAATAATGGCCTTCCCGCTGTTGCTTCGACTGACGGAGGAGTTCCTCCTCGTGCTGCTCCGGTGTTTGAGATCCTCGAGTTCCATTCCCGGCGTTTTCACTACTCCTAGCCGGAAAAAATCCCACGTGGAGGAGGATTTTTGGCGGCCTCCGCCGGTGCTCGCCTGCCGGAATGTGGTCGGCGAGGCCTTAATTTGGGGTTTAGGGCTCGGGTGGGAGTGGAATAAATTCGGGACTGTGAGTCGCGAGTTTCTAGCGGCGGAGGTAGTTGTTAAGGAATTGTTAGTTACGCACGAGGAAGAGCACTGGCTTCTACTGCTACTGCTTCCGCTGCTATTGATGCTTCTAAAGTTCACAAACGAGCCGGAGCCGGAGTCGTGCCGGCGGTAGAATCCGGCGGAGGTATTGTCGGAGCTAACAGAGAGGCGAACGGGCAGAAGTTGGCCCTGGTAGAATACCTCATCGGCCAAACACATTTCTGGCGGCGGCTGAGCGGCGGAATTACTGAAACCCCCTAAAGAACCGAAATCAAATTCGTCGTCAGCGGCGGCAATGGGAGTCTCGCCGGCTCTGGGTTTTATTTCTAAGAGAAAATGTGGGTTGTCGTCTTTGACTAGATTTATGGGAAGATCGCATAAGGATAAAGATTCATCTTCTTCATCGGGTTTCTCCATGTAAAATCCATCTTCACCCCATCTTTCATTGGCATAACTTCTCCCCATTTTCGAGTCTAAGTTGCAGACAGTGAGTGATAGAAACAAAGAGAGATTTATGGTTAATTCTGAGTTTTCGTTAAATAACAGAAGAAACCAAAAACAGAGTGAAGGAGATGGAATGTGAAGGCAAAGGGAGACAGAGGATATAAAGGGGCAGCATTTGAAGCACTAAAAAGCAAAGAGAATTGATAAATGGATGGTGGGAATTAATTGGTTTCTAAATGTATGTGTTTTAATGATTAAGATGTTAAATATAATTTATTAGCGTGGAACATCCAAGATAATTCAAACAAGAAAAGATTAAAAAAACAGATAGAAGGAAACTTTAAAAAGGGCTCAAAAGAAGTGCAAAATGGACCCGAAAATGGGACCTTTTGATTGCTAGAAAAGAGGGGGAAATACAATCCAAAGATGTAGAGAGCAATTGGGCATTGTATGTTAATTATTTTTCGAGTTTGCATCTATTTTCATGCTCCTCTTTTTTTCACATACAATTTTTTTTAAAAAAATGTCACATAACAATTTTTTATTGGACAATTGCTTGTAAAGTTACGACAGTAATTGATTTTCTATGGCATTTTTAAGAAGATGTGAGTAAGATTTGTATGGCATGCAGAAGTGGGGTTAAGGGAAAATGAAAAAATTTCTGTCAAAAGTGATTTTGGAAGCTAAAAGAGAGAAATTGGAGACAGTGAAAATCAGCTTTGAGAGTTTAGTGGAGCATTCTCAAAAGGAAGGAAAGAAAGAAAATCAGACAAAAGAGAGAGCACTTTGGACTTTGGATTTTGGATTTAATCTCAATCTGTCATCGAGGAAAAGAGATGTTTATGTTAGTTTTATATGGCTAATAGCTTTCTTTGGCTGTCTTCCTCTTCCATATGGTAAGGGTAAGGACCAAATTTGTTTCAAAGGCCTTTTTTTTTTCTCTTTTAATTTGTAATTTTCCCTTTTTGCTTTTTTTAACCTAATCTATAAAGTTAGAGAGGCAGAAAGAAGGATGTGTCCTAAAAGTAAAAGATGAAACCAAGTGGAGGTAGAAAGGACATGTTCTAAAGTAAATAACTGGAAACAATCTAATTTTTTAGCTCATTTGGATCATTCATTCAACTTTTTTATTTTTAAAAATTATGCTTCTTTCAAAATTGTTGTTACTTTTTATACTTTTTTAAGGTTCATTTAATAATTATTTAAGTTCCGGTAGGTTTATTCATAAAAATTTATACTTGTTTAAGTTTTGCTTTAGATTTAAACAAAAAAAAAAAAAAAAAAAAGGAAACAGTTCAAATTTCAAAACCATATCAAATAGTATCCCAAAAGGAAGCCTCATATTATTTTTCATTGGTCCCTAGAATTTTTTTTGTTTTGATTCATTGTAGTCTCTACACTAATTTTAATTCATTTTGGTTCATGTACTTTTAAAATGTTCATTTTGATCATTATATTTTCAATTTTGGTTCATGTAATTTTAAAATGTTCATTTTAGCCCTTATACATTCAATTTTGATTTATTTTAGTCTTTGTACTCTAAAAAAAACGTTGTTAATCCCTTCATTATTTCAATTTTTATTTCATTTTTAAAGGACTTTTTTTAAAAAAGACACATAGGAATCAAAATGAATATTTTAAAAGTATAGGAATCAAAATGAACTAAAGTTAAAAGTGTAAAAACCAAAATGAACATTCTGAAAATATATAGACCAAAATGAACAAAAAAAAAAAAACGAATTAGTATAAATATTAAAATAATATTTAAACTTATTATTTGGGGGAGGGGAAAGTTAGGGGGATTTGATCATTTGGACATGTACTTGAGTCTAATGCAGATTTCAAACAAAATTAAGCGCTTCTGGATTGCTTTTTTTAAGTGTTCAAATAAGTGTTTTTAAGTGCAAAAAAATCACTTAGAAAATCAATCCAAACAGAGTCTAAAAATAACTTTTAAAAATCTATTACTTTTAGAAATTGAAAAGAATTTTTAAATATCTGCTTTATTTCATAATTTGGAAGAAAAAAATATTTAAGAGATACAAGCCCTGGAAAAGAGAAATTATAAGAAACTAAGTATAATATTGGATATCAAAAAACTAGTTCCAATTCAATTCAATAACCATTTAAAACATTGGTTAACAAAAAAAAAAGTACTAAATTAAATAAAATACCTTTAAACTTTATAGCTTGTGTCAAAAATACTTTTAAACTTTCAAAAGTTTCAAAAATACCCTTAAACTTTCAACCGTTAGTATTTTGTTTAAAAAATAACTTTGAACTTTCCAAAAACTTCAAAAATACTTTTACTATTAGCATATGAACACAAACATTAATACTCCTTTCAAATATTCTTAAACTTTTAAAAATTGTATTATTACTCTTAGCCTTGCAAAACACAAAGGTTTAAAAATGTTTCGACTATTAGTATAGTGATCAATTTGTTTGAAGTTTTCTTGAATTCGAAAAGAACCAAGTTTAAAACATATTATTTAGCCTATGTTAGATAACCATTTAGTTTTTTAAAATTAAGCCTACAAACACTCCACAATGTCTTGCTTTCTTATCTACTTTTTATCCACGTTCTAAAAAAAAAAATCAAACCAAAATTTAAAAACTTAAAAAAGTAGTTTTTGTTTTTAGAATTTAGTTAAGAATTAAACTCCCATACTCAAGAAAGATTCCAACCCTTGTAAGAAAATGTGAGAAAATAAGCTTAATTTTAAAAAACCAAAAACAAAAAACGAAATAGTTACTTGGGGCTTTAGATATCCTCTTTTTTCAGGTAGATGCTCTTATTTTTCTCTCATTTATCTAATTCTTAGTCAATTTTGTCACAACAAAATATCAATCACAACTAAGTTAAAGCATAAAATCCTATAAAACTTTAGAAATAAAATTCTTCTCTTAAAACTTACCAAAACTATAAATAGCCAAATACAAAAAGAACGTATTTGGTTATCAACACAGACTCAACTACTAACGTGTAATCTTGTTAAAACATTTTTCTCTCATTTGTCCAATTCTTACACTAATTTTGTCACAACAAAATATAAACCACAATTTCAACTTAAAACAAAAAATCCTACAAAACTCTAAAAATCAAATTCTCCCTTTAAAACTTACTAAAACTATAAATAGCAAACTTGTAATTAGCTATCAACACATGCTCAACTACTAACGTATAATTTTGTTAAAACATATAAGTCTTAAAGTCCCTTTGATGCTTCCATTATTGTTTTTCTTTTTGTTATAATATATATACCTTAACTGAAGGGGACTTTGTTCACACGAGGTTTCCGGAGAAACGTGTTTCGTGGGGTTGAACTTGTGTTTATATAAGTTTGATGAGGATGTGGTTCGATCTCTAGTACTTGATCCTCTGATTCTCTCTCAACTGTACGCGTACGCTTGATGTAGGGAAGCGGAGGATGTATGTATTACAAGGAACTTCAGTCTTCAAGTGTGGTTCAACTTCAAAAGTTAGGAGTCTTCTGATTGTAGGGAGAATTCTCTCTAGGCTTTTGAGTGTAAAATTTCTGAACCCTTAGTTGCACTCGTACGCTTGATGTATGGAAGTAGAGCGTCTTGGAGGGATGTATGTGTTCCAAGCAATTTCAGGCTTCAAGTATGGCTCAGTTTCAGGAGTTAAGGAGTCTTCTGATTGTAGGGAGAATTCTCTCCAGGCTCTCTGAGTATAAAATTTCTGACTGTAAAATTTTTGAACCTTGTAAATGAGAGAACTTCTCTATTTATAGAGTTCTCATGTGGGCTTTCGTAGACTTGGGCTTGATTAGTCCATGGACCTGACTCATTGGATCCAACTAATTGGATTTGGCCCTTTGGGCCTTTTGGCCAAATTAAGTCTATTTTTGGACTTAATTAAATTTTAGCTCAAACATTAATAATTAATTGAACAAAAAATAATTAATTTGATCCAACCATGAAGACGGAAATACGTGGCTCCATCGGAATTTGCCAATTTTCGTCTTCAATTTTAATTTAGGACACGTGTAACATTAATTAGTCTCAAATTTAATTATTTTACAATTTCGCCACTAATTTGATAAATGACGTGGCAATTGTGATTGGTCCAAAATTTCTTTTTCAACAGAATTCTTTTTAAATAAGATCCATAAAAGGTTAAACAAATAAAAAAAACAAGTGATATGTCATAAATTGAAGCCGAGAGAGAAAGAAAATAGAAGATCCAATCTGAAGGTGATAAAGTATAGAAAAAAAAATATATTTAATTTTTTAAAGTATGTGTACCAATCTAACTTTTAAAAATTTATAATTTTAAAAATTTATAATATTTATGTAACGGTGTATTAACCGTCTCTATTCCTATAAAAAAAATAGTTTAAAAGTATTTCTTTGAAAAAAATTAGTTTAAAAGTATTTTTTAAATTTTGAAAAGTTTAAAAGTATTTTTTAATAGAGAAACTAACGTGTTTTAAAAAAAAATTGAGGGTCTTTTTAACACATTATAATGTTCAATGACATTTGGTATAATTTAGCCAAAATTAAGGCAAGTGTTTCTTTAAAAAGAGAGAGGGAAAAAAAACATAAATGGTTATAAATCAGCCTAGTTTTCAAAACGCAAAACAAGCCCTTCCATTGGTACTGGTATGTAATAATTTACTCTCAACCTTAAAAACAAAATAAATTTTTAATCCCTAAAATTTAGACTTAGTAGCATTCAAAGAGTTCTCAATTCATTTTAATTTTTTATATTAAAAGAAAATTGATCGTTTTTTGGAATAAATAAAATTTGATTATTTAGTCCATCAGTTTTCTGTGTCATTACAGAGACCTAGTGATGCTCCATTGAATTTTCAATAGATACCGCGCTTTGAAGGTAGTGATGTTACATGCATGGAGTAAAGAAATGGACTGAAATCGAAACATTGCCTTCATGAAGTTCGATTATGTGAGACGACATGGAAATACAAAACAAAAAAATTACGAATGGCAGGTTTGTTTGTTTGGGAGTAATTTTTAGAATTATTATGATGATGATGATACATTTTTTAATGATTCAAAAGGAATGAAATTCAAAACCAATTTTGATGAAATAAAATTGAATTTAAAACTGTAAAATTAAATGTAGAGATTAAAAACATGTTTAAGGTAGTTTTAAATTTAACTATTTCGATTTAACACAATCCCAAGTAAACAGCATGAAAGAAATAACATTCCGATTCCAATTGTTTCAATTTATTACATTGCCTAAAAAACAGGGAAATAAACATGAAAAGAAATATATCACCATCTCCGTGTCTTCTCAGGGTGCTCCTTGGCGGTTAATCACCGACGAAGCGACGGCGTCACCGGAGAGAGTGGGGGCGTCGGTGGGACCACCGCCGCCGCCACGGCCGGGCTTGGGCTGAAGATGGCCTTGGGTTCCGTAGGCTTGGTTTTTGTAATCTTCCAAATCTTTATAATTCACGTACGGGCTGCTCTCCAACGGAATGCCCTCTGATCTCTCCTTTTCCCTTTCGCTTTTCCTCTCCTCTTGTTGCTGTTGCGGCTGATCGGTCTCGCGCTTATCCATATTTTGTTCTAAATTACAAGGTTCTTACTTCTTAATTCTTATTAATTTTATTCCCTCTTAGTTTTGATTTTATATATGCTTTTTTAAGCTCTTACGTTTTGCCGCGTATTCGCTCCACCTGTATTTTCTTGGTGGTTTTCCTTGACACGTGTCTTGCATTAGCTTGCGTGGACGGTGGACCACATCAATTTAGATCTGATCTTTAAAACAAAAAAAAAGTACAATAATGTACATCTGATCTGAATGGTAGTTTTCACTTTTCACTAAATATTACGTGCTCTTATTTTTCGATGAAATTTTATTTTTGTCTTTTGGTTTCCTACTAATGTAACTAAGTAGGGTAATGTGACGCATAATCAATTGTACATATTGGTTTGAAGTTGAACAACCATTAAAAATAAAAAAATATATAAGCACCCATTTTTGTGTAGTTCATTTGCATCACAATTGGTTACCTGACAAACTATTTAAAATATATATTTTTATAAAATATTTTTTCCCTTTATAATTGAAGGGAATGCATGAAGTGCCAATAAAAATTTATTTCCATTATTTCTTATTAAAAATTGTCAAACCTAATTACAAATAAAAATTTAACAAATTACACACTACTTCCCTTTTAGGTCGGAAAATTTCGATAATTTATCTCCATAATCGTCGGAAGGACACTAGAGAAGTGCCAATGTCAAACTTTAGTTTAGAACTTGAAGAGAGTTGAATGTTGTAGCCCATGGGCTTACACGCCGTGGGCCAAGTAATATATGGGCCCTTCGTAGAGTTTTGTTATTTTTAAATTTTTTTTGGGAATTATTGAAAATAATGCATTGTCAGTATAAATTTAAAAAGCTACTTCTGATTTGTTTTTCCTTTTCTTTTTTGAGTACTACTTTTGAAAATCTTGCCACTATTATTATTATTCTTGTTACTATATATACTTTTGGGGAAAAATATTAATTGGAGGGGAAGGCCGAAGGGAAGAAAAGCAAAGAGAAGATAATTATGAATCTGGCATGACCCCCATGTGACCCTGTGACACATGGAGCTCAAAAAAATAAATAAATTTGAGGCACATGACACAATTAATTTATAAACATTAATATGTTATAGATTTCTTAAAAGGCACGTCTCACAAACATCTTATATTAAATGTACACACCAAATTAATTGCTTTCACAGCGCAACTTAACAGTATTTATACCACTAATATCTTCAGCACTTCCGACCAAAAAAAAAACAAGAAAGTGCTAGACCAGGTAAGGTTAGAGATGGGGGATTATTCTTCTAATCTATTCATTTTGAACTCCATCTGCAATGTTGTTAGAGTTAAATAATGATAACAACAAATATTCCAATTAGTACAATTCAGAAAATTCAAATTATTTGATTTGGAAAAAACAAAAATGAAATTTTAACGACTTAAAATGAATGGAAAGAGATTCTCAAGGAAAAAATCCAACCCAGCTTGAACGTGATATTGACTTCCACAGCAATTGATACCACGCAAGCAATTACGAATACCGTACACACAAAAATCAAACCAAAGCACCAAAGGCAATTTCCTATTATTATCAATTTTTTCATTTTTCCATTTCTTTTTTATGGTAGAGTAGAAACAAAATGTTAAAAACAAAACACTAAAATCCAGCTCTATTTCTCGCTGGAAATTTGACAAATATTACATTAACTTTCGACTTTCAGGTCCGATCGATCGTACGTATCCCATCTTCAGGGCCCATTAGCCATGGAAATTCAACAAGACCCATCTTCTTCATTGTCCTCTTTCTACGTCCAGCTAAACGCAATCGGACTTCCCACCACGTGCTTCCCATCTGACCATTCAATTCGGCCAAACCCTTCCGCGCTGGCTGGCGCCGCCGAACCAGCCGCGGCGGTGAATGTCACTGTGTATGACTTCTTCTCATTGGCTCCGGTGAAGCTCAAAGATTCTGGCTCGACGGAGATTTTCACTAGTTTGGTCTCCGACGAGATTGAGACTTTGTAGGTTCCTGGGGAGCCGACGTTTGTAAGAGTTCTGGTGTGCTTGACTACACTGGAACCACTGCCTCCGCCGCCCAATACGCCGTCGAAAACGACGGCGAAAGAAGGGTAGTTGAGATCGTTGACACTGTACTTCTTCTTGGAGTCGCAAGTGAAATCTCTCCTTGCCAGTGAGTTGATCTGCGACGGAGTGTAGTTGAGTGCGCAGAGGAAGTTTAGGTAATCGTCCACCGTTAGATCGTAAACAAGACCCGGATTGAGGGCTGATGCGGGATCGACGTGTCCGGCTCCGTGATCGAATGGGGTGGATGGTTTTCCGGTGGCGATATCTTGGATCTTTTGGCCGTTTTTGTAGGCTGTGTAGGCTGTTGTCATCAACGCCGAACGAATCGCCGCCGGACTCCAATCGGGATGAGCGCCCTTGATCAGAGCAGCGAGACCGCTCACATGGGGGCAGGACATGGAGGTTCCAGAGATAATGTTGAAATCCACTCGTCTGTCATCAATGGCTAAACCACTTGGTCCCACTGATTTTGACCATCCAGCTAAGATGTTGACGCCAGGGGCTATTATGTCGGGTTTCAGCAACTGAGGAGTGATCGAATTTGGTCCTCGGGAGCTAAAAGCCGCCACCACCGGCGATGGTTCGATCCCCAATTTAGTCCCTTCGAATAAGATCGTCACCGTCGGATTGGGCTCCGAAATGAGATACTTCCGTATAATGTCGCCGGATTTCTGACCGACCGCCGT
Source organism: Lagenaria siceraria (assembly GCA_002890555.2). NCBI lineage: Eukaryota > Viridiplantae > Streptophyta > Magnoliopsida > Cucurbitales > Cucurbitaceae > Lagenaria > Lagenaria siceraria. Next base: position 7,049,652 of record CM016485.1, on the reverse strand, counting down.
GGCCGGTAGAAGATGAGAGTCAGCAACCAGCTCTTCTCCATTTGCGGGAGTATTGGCCAGCACCATTCCGATTCCACCTGCGGCTTTGACGACCGCACCTTTCTGAACCCTAGGGTTTACACCTCGATCGCAGAACACGATCTTTCCGGCGACTTTTTCAGGGATCAAGGTACCGGTCATACACAAATTGCCATTACCAGAGTTACTTGCATTAGCAGCATAAATAAAAGGCAACAATGTTCCCGGTAATGGCTTGCCTCGATAGAGCGAAACGCCGGAGAAGTTCTTGGCGTCGCCAAGACTGACATAAGCCGGAAAATCGCGATCTAATGTTCCGGCACCGACGGTTGTTATCCATGGAGACGTATTTGACAAGCTGTAAGGACTGGGGCCGGCATTTCCGGCAGAGCAAGAAATGAGAATGCCTTTCTCCATGGCAGCGAATGCTCCTGTGGCAACACTGTCTTTGTAATAATCGGATACTCCACCGCCAAGTGACATGGAAAGGACATTAACATTGTCCTCCACAGCCTTTTCAATGGCGGCTAAGATATCGGAGCTGAAACATCCGCCGGCCCAGCAAACCTTATAGGCGGCGACCCTTGCACGCGCGGCCATCCCGCGGGCGGTGCCGGAGGCATATCCAAATAAGCTTGCGTTTTCAACTACAGAACCGGCGGCAGTGGTAGCGGTGTGGGTTCCATGGCCATCGTCATCTCTCGGAGATCTCGATTCTTTTGATTCATCGATCGGACCGAGAGTCGCCTCGTAGCCCTTGGAGAAAAATCTGGCTCCAATCAGCTTCCTGTTACAGTTCGACGCACTGAAATTAGTACCTGATTCACACTCACCCTTCCAGCTACTTGGTACCGGTCCAAGCCCAGTATCATCGAAACTCTTACTTTCCGGCCAAATCCCAGTATCCAAAACTCCGATGATGACCTCCGACACGGAGTTGGATTCAGGGTAAAGATTTGCATTCTTGTCGAGTCCAAGAAACTGCGGAGTACGAGTGGTATGAAGTTCATATCTCATCTCTGGCACCACAGCCAGAATCCCAGGTTGGGCCTCGAGCCGCTGAGCTTCCTCCGCCGTCAATCTGGTTGAAAACCCATGAACGACGTTGTTGTAAGCATAGATCATCTCAGCAGTATCGGACACGGATCTGAGTGAGGAGTCGTACCAGTGCAAGTGGTGCTCAAAACTCTCAGGCATTTGGTACTTGGCCATATGCACGATGTAAGTCTTCTTCTTCTGTGCGGCAGCCATGGACGGCACAGAAAAGAAACAGAAAAGTAGAAAAATCCAAACCGGGTTTGCCATGGTTTGTGCAGTCAGAAAGAGAGCATCAAAATAGAAGAGAGAAATGGAGTTATATAAAAATGGAGAAGGAAAGTGAAATAATGGAGGAAAAAAGAGAAAACCAGAGAGAGTGGGGGGTGGTTGTCTTGTTGAGAGAATGAGTAATTGCGTGGAGCCAAAACAGAAGGGGATTAGCGACAGCTCTGAAGGAACGTGGAGGGGGAAATGATAATGGTCATGGAGAAGGAGTTACTGCTTTGTTTCATCACGTGTACAACAGCTTTTTCCTCTCTTTTTCCCTCCTACCCTCACCTTTCTACTACTTAAATACTTTTTTTTCTTTCCTCACTGCCCAAGAAAACACCCAAATTCAATACTCAAGATAATAAATACAAGAAGAAGAAAAAAAAATAACTTTCCATCTCTGGATTTTAAAAATTATATGTGTTTGGTCCATATTCCACTATTAGTATTTTACTATCTTGTGTAAATAGTTTTTTTATTTTTTTATTTTTTAAATATTCTTCAAATATAAAAACAAGACTTATAGTAGAGTTATATTTTATATTTTTATAATTATTATTTTCACATGTATTAATAGCAAATTTGGAAAATAGATCCCAAATTAAACCATTTGCAATATGTTTATAAACCTTTACAATATTTAGTAAGTTACAAATATTGTAATTATTATTTTACAGTATTGTATGATTTAATATTTATGATGTTATACTTATAATGTGCATATTAATATGTCATAGAATACTATTCAAACTGATGTGAGTCAAGAAACATAAAACGTAATCTATATTATATATCAACCACGTTCTAATTATTATTTTGTTTTCATTATTCAGGTTGTCACACAATTGACTCATGTGGCTAGTTTTATGCTATCACCTTTTTTTAAACAACGTGCTATTATTATTGCCAATACTGTTTAGTAATGGTTATTGTGACAGTGGAATGTTTTTTTTCAATACATAATAATCATTTTACGTTTACAAATAATTATTAAATGTTGTCCAATCCAACATTAACTTCTTAATAATTTAAAAAATGAGGTTCATGTAGTGCATACTTTGAAGGAAAATAGTACTCATGCTCTCATGATATGATTTTTTTTATTTGTTTGTTAAATAGAAAATAGAAAAATTACTGTATAAATATGAAAAAATTTAGCTGTCTATCAGCGATGGATCACGATATAATTCTATCGTTTGAGCGATAGACTTCTATAGTTGTTTGGAGTTGGTATACAATAAAATTATTCTATATTTATAAATAGTTTTGTTCATTTTTCTATATTTTAAAATAATCCTAAAAAATACTAGTTGGTTTAATTAGAAAGTTGGTTGTGCTATGTATATAGTTTGGATTTGATGAGTCCCTATGTCATACTATTTTATCTATTTGTCCATTTCTTTCATCCGTCTGTCACTTAGTAACAAAATTGTTAAAGTTAGTCCAAACAAATCATAATGGAATACTAATTACATAGCTACGTGAAGTCACATATTGAATATGCAATTAATATTTTAAAAATAAAACAGGCATCGTCATTCTAATTTATGTACATATTTTATAATCACACTTATAGTATATATTGCATGTCAATTGAACTATATTTATATCCACATTAAAATTTTTACTTTGATGGTAATAAAAATGACAAATATTAATTTACACTTCTAAACTTTCAACTATATAAATTAAAACTTAAAACTAGCAATTGCATCATTTTCATCACTAAACTTACACCAACGAACTAATTTAGACTATCGATTAAACTTTTTTAAAATCTTAATGCACAATTCTTATACATCTATAAGACTTATTTAAATACAATAATCAATGTAAATTAGAGACAAATACAATAACCAAATAAATAGTAGTAATTGTTGATTAAATTTGTGTGGTTTTTAAGGGGAGTTTTTTTTTTTTTAATATAGTTTTTAATGGGTTTTAATGTGCTTATTTTCTTCTATTTTTATACTTATTTGAAAGAATGATGTCATTGTCTTGTGCTACATGGATGGGATTTTTTTAGAAGATTTGTCTTATTTACATGATTTTACGATGCCTTTAAATAAAATCAAGCGATCGGTAGTCAATATTATAAATTTATGGTTAGGGTAACATTATCATCTATATATTTTGAAATTTGTTAAAATGTTGGCTTTTATATTTTTAATTATCTACACTTTTAATAAAATTTCATATAGTCACATTGCTAGCTTATTGTTATCTATTAGTTTTTTTTACTATAATATTTAGAAACAAATTTATATATTATATTTTGTTGTAGGAAAATTATTTACTAATTCTATTTTAGAAAAAAAAATACAATTACTATTTAACCTGTTTCAATAAAAAAAAATTGAAGGATTAAATCTAAGAGTTATTAAAAATAAAATGACTAAAATTAGATAAACTTAAATGAACTATAATGTTGAAATTTATTCGCATTTAAAAAAATAGAAACATATTAGATATTTGAAAATAAAACTAAACTAAAAGTTAAAAAAATAAAGCGTGGCTGGTTCACGGGTACGTGTCAGTAGTGTCTGATAGCGAGGGATAGTGTTTCCAGTTGGTTGGTGAGACGAACACACGGAAACCTATCCGAATTTTTCTACTCCCAAATAAGCGGCCAAATTTTAATCTTTTTTTTTTTTTTTTTTTTTTTAATTTTCTATTTATGATTCTATATTATTGGCATACCATATACACATCTAGCCACACCCACTCGCTCTCATCACTTCCAATACCGGTTTAAGATGCTGTTCATTACTGGGACCTATTTGTCGTCCATTTTTTGTTCTTTAATTATTATTACTATTATTAACTATTATTATTATCATTATCACAAAAATAATAATAATAATAATCAAACCTATATTTCAAGAATATATTAGGGTCAAACACTCAATTAATTGCTTCGAGGTACGCGCCTTGGCTTCTTAATTAGATATCTGTACTTTCCTCTTTCTTTGTATTACATAGGATAGGATTGTGCAAATGTCATTTAACATGGAATTTATATTTTTCAGTTTTTATGTGTTTTGATGCGTGATTTTGGTCAGGTGCATTGATCGCTCCAATAGTCTCATAAAATATAGAAAAATTATTACAAACAGAAAAAATATTAAACTATTTACAAACATACAAAAATTTCACTATCTATCAGTAATAAATCGCGATAGAATTCTATCGCTTTTTATCGTTCAAGCAAATAAATTCTATAGCTTGAGCGATAGAATTCTATCGCAGTCTATCACTGATCTACGATAAAAAAATTTCTATATTTGTAAATAGTTTGGCTAATTTTTCTATATTTAAAAAGAACCCTAAAATATATTTGGTCAACTAAACTTTGATGCTTAAGGATAATTTAGAAGGTAATTTTAAAATAGTTAAAATTATTTTACTCATTTTTAGAATCAATCTAAAAATGTTTTTAATTATGTAAAATCAATTTTAACAAGATAGAAATTATATCTTAAAGTGTATAATTAAATATTTTATTAATTTTGAGTGACGTTTTGAGCGCTTTTAAGCTTCGTTCAACTATTTAGTCCTAACACTTTGAATTTATTTAATTTTAGTTTAATGATATGTTAGATATGTAATTCATACCTTCAGTGTATGTTTTATGTTAGTTTAACCATGCTCATGTTAACTAGTTGAATTTATTTTATAAAACTCTTGCAAATTTTATTTTGCATACTAATTTGACTAGTTGACCCATAGGTCAATTTCGAATCCATCACTCCAAAATATTGATCTAGAAAACAATAATTTTACAATAACTCCAAATTTATTTGTCTCATTATTGTACCTAATCAAGATGTACACACATACAAACTATGCACACTGGGCCACATAACTATGAGAATGCTGAAATTTAAAACGATGAGCCAATTATCCATTAGTATTAATAACATCAGTGATTATTAATCACCTGTCTCATATAGAACGGTAAAAAGCTCACGCGAGTTTGTCAAGTTTTGAATTAACACTGGAAATTATTGATAAAAAAGGGTGACAATGTGCCAATTCAATCAATTTGGAGGAGTTTTGGTAAATTTTCTTTCCCTCTTAAGGATAGGTAGAATCCTATCTTCACATTAATTTTAGACCAAATTGAAGACCGAACTATTCCCGTCAATTAAACTATGATTGTTTGGAAATAAGTTTAGTTATATTGATTTACTTTATTTGATTTGATTGACTTGAAGTCTATTGGAGTAGTTATCTATAATACACATTGTTTATATAAAGTGCGGAAATTTCAACATTCAAATTCAAAATGAGTAAATGTAATTTATGTTCACTATATATTTTTTTAGAACAGATTCCTCAACTATATTGTACAATACACTTTTAGAAATCTTTAATTTTAGTTAAGCATCTATTTATTTTTAAAACACGCGTTTGGATTTTTTTGAAAAATTATTAACCAATATATCGACGCAATTATGCAAACTAGCCATAAAATTTTCTTTTAATATAATTTGAATATGATTTTGCTCCATTCCGTTTACACTTAACAAATAAAGTGGAATCAAGAAATTATAGATTTGAACAAATACTAGATGTATCTATCATTATGCATCTTATTATAGTCACTTATAAAAAAGATTAAAATATTTTTAAAAAGAAATAAAAATAAGTTGTCATATATTAAATTATGTTCGACAATTTAAATAGTTAGGGTCAATATTTTGTTATAGGTTTTACTACTAGAATATGTCTTCCCATAAAAAAAAATCGGACGTCACATATAAAAATTAACCAACTATCCAATTTGTTTTAATTTTTCCCGATTTCATACCTCGGCCCTTTTTTCTTAGTAAGTAAATTGAGGGAAAAAATTATGACTATGAGAATCGATGGTCGCATTGAAAAAATAAGAATCAAACGAACTAACTAATTTGTTTTTGTTTTTGTTTTTTCCCTTCCGTTTTTTCGAATTACACCTACTCTTTGTTATGTGTAATTAAAAAAATGGGTAAAAGAATACCTAGAAAATGTAAGTGCTTGAATTTGGGATAAATAAAAGGTGGGTCCAGGGATCACGTGCATCCTTTGAATGGCGAGATTGGATTTTGTTGCAAACTTCGAAGGGTTAAACGACGTCATTACTTTAGGCACGGGAAAATTTTCAGTAGCATAGGATTAGGTAAAAATTAGTATATTATCTCAATTTAAATTGCTCCTCGTAAACATGGGGTTGATTAGAAATATGGGGTAGTTTAAAAAAATAATTAGGAAAAAGGGATAGTTTACCTATTATTTAAGGAAAAGGTGTAGATTTTTTATTTTCATTGGAGACGCACTCATCCTCAATTTTTTTTTTTTTTAAGTTTAATGTTTTGTTAAATTTATTTATTTAATTTAACGTTTTGTTATTTTTTTTCTTAATGTTTTTGTCTTGTTAGTTTTTTTTCTTTAATATTTTTGTTTTGTTAGTTTTTTTCTTTAATGTTTTTCTCCACTTATTTTTTTTTCTTTTATTCCATTGTTTTATATGGTTTTTTATTTTAACTAAATATTTCATATTTGAAAGGTTAAAATTAGATTTAATATTAATGTATTTTTTATTTTATAAATTCTAAATTTGTATTATTTTTATTGTATTTTTTTATTTTTAATCACTTTTTTAATATTTAATGTCTTATTCATTATTTTAGGAGCGTAAAATTAGCAAAAATATTAATGTATTTTTTCATTATTTAAATTTTGAACTCCAATTGTTTTTATTGTATCTTTTTTTTTATTTTTGAATCGCTTTTTTTATATATATTTAATGTCTTATTCATTATTTTATATGTAATGTCTTATTCATTTATTTTATCAGTTAAGAGTGTTGATAATTTATTGATACACCAAATACTTATCATTGCATTTTTAGCTCATTATGATCTATCATTCATACATTAATAATCTACTTGCAATTAATTTTGAATTAATACTTAATATTCAATTGAAATGCCAATATAAAACTTTAGGTATCATTCTAAATTATATACTAAAACAAGCGTTGGTAGTAACCTAAAATAATAGGTTCCACCAAGCCCACCAAAATTTCTGCCCACACACATCTTTTGTGCCATACATGATAAGAGGCCGGCAAACATTAGATCTGCCAACATTTTTCGTTGCGTACATCAATAATATCATTCATTTTTTTTTTTTTTTTTAAAATCCAGTATATCAATCAATTAATAAACGAAATATGAAATATTTGTTATACAATTAATATACCAAATTAAATATAACTTATATGCCATTAAAATCATAGATTTTTTTTTTGAAAATAAAACAGATTAGCTAAAACAATTTATATTTATTACATCACTTACAAAATTAATGCATTTAACATATAGCATCAACATCAAAATTGAACTAATCGAATTTACTTATTTTGTTCTTGTATTATTCTTATTTTGCAATAATAAGAATTTAATTAAGTTTAATATAAAAATATTAATTTATTTTTTAAGTGAAAATTTTATAAAGCAACTAGCCATGGGAGTTTAAAACATCACAAATGAAAAAAATGTTTTCATACTAAATTAACTAAAATAAAAAACAAAAAATACAATAAAAGCAATTCAAGTTTAAAACCTTAAAGAATGAAAAAAATGCATTAATATTTAATCTAACTTTAACATTTTAAATATTAAATATTTAGTTGAAAAAAAATCATATCAAACCATGAAAGAAAAATATATCAAACAATGAAAAAAATATATATCAAATAATGAAAAAAGAAAAAAAAAGAAGTGAAGAAAAAAGATTTCAAAACATTAAACTTAAAAAAAAAAAAAATGCAATTGGAGTGTGAGAAACGCACTCTCAATAAAGACAAAAAAATAAAAACGGCCCCTTTTCCTAAATAAAATATAAAGTACCTTTTTTTTCCTAAATTTTTTTTTGTCAAACTACCTTTTATTTCTAATTAACCCCGTAAACATGCTATTTTTAATATAAAAATTTACTGACATTAAAACAATATTCGTAATATTAGTTATTTTTTTCCAGCACAGCACAACGGTAGGAATGATGGGTGGTATGGAGAAATATTTTAAACCATTTAGAGATAAGATTAGAGTTATTTAGGAGAAATATTTTAAATCATTTAGAGATAAGATTAGAGTTATTTAGGAGAAATATTTTAAATCATTTAGAGATAAGATTATAGTTATTTACTCATAATGGAAAAATATTTTAAATCATTTAGATATAAGATTAGAGTTATTTAGTCATAAGTGTATAATGTAAAAATTTAATATATCATAAAATTGATATTAATAAGTCATATAATCCGTAATAGATTTAAGGACTACTTAGGCTAAAGAAAGAAGAAAGTTAATAACTCTCTCTATATTGAGTACTTCACTCGTTTTTGGGAATCCACCCGATTATTGAACGATAGTTTTTTTAAAAAAAAATCTCGTGTTAAAAATATTTTTTTTTGTTTTTTCTTTAATTCATATGAAGTGCACCAATTAGATGATTATTTGTATGTATCTTCAGGTCGTACTTATCTTTATGTAGTCCACCGAATAATCCAACCACAATTTGTGATGCGACAAACTTTTATTCTTTTTATAAATATTTTTTATATGATTGGAGGGGTTGCAAGAAGACAACTGCAGTCTAAGAGCTTGTTTGGCTTGACTTGAGATTTTTTTTTGAAAAAATTATTTTCATTTAAATACTTTTGATAAAAACGGGTTAAAATAAAAAAGTTTGGCAACTATTTCTTAAAAGTGTTTTTATATACAAGTATATTTAGGTTGTTATATATATAGATCTTCACTTTCCCCAAAGGGACGAAGATTTCCGATTTAGATGGGGGAATGAGGTAGGGAGTGGGAAAAAAATTCCTCAAAAGTTAAATGGGGTCAGGGACGGAGAATGCATTATTTGTCTCTGTAATTTAATGTTACATTATTTATTTTTATTATATAAATATTGTATTTAATTTTTAAGATTTATTGTTTAATGGTCAAAATAATGAATATGTTTGAATTAGTGTAAGAAAAATTATGTTTAAATTCTAATAAATTTAGTTTATATATATATATATATATATATAAATAATTTGACCGATAATTATTTTATTAGATGAACTAGAAAATTTTAAGTAACTTCTCTTTAAATTCTAATTATTCACCTATAATTAATCATATAAATTTTTTTTTATTTAATTAAAATATTTTTTTTTTCAAAATTAAACCCTTGAAAAACTGAATGAAACATGCATCCTCCAAATATTACTCGTCCTATTATTATTGTTGGGGTCTGCGGTGGAAGAAAGTAAAGAGGTTTACACGTCGCTTTTGACGAAGAGGAAGAGTTGCGTTTGGGTGTTTCTGAAGTGGAAATCCAAACCTATTCGGCTATTTCAACAAAATTGGGGTTCTGTTTTGTTTGGGCTTCGAGGACCTCTTTATTGGCAGTATTCTTCTCATTTCTACGGTTGCCGTAACCACATCAGGAATCTCAAGCTGCTTTCACACTTTTTCCTACCTCCCAATCTATTTCTATTTTATCATTTTCAATATTTTTATTTAAAAATATATACATGAATCATCTATGCTCGCATCAGCTTGGTTTTACTTTTCCAATTTCTTCCTAATTTTATGTAATAATACTTAAAAAATTTACTTATAAGCATTTTTGAAATACTTATAATTTTTCGGCGTCGTCATTTTTAATGCATTTGGAATGTTTTTCAAACAACCCCTTACTTACCTTCATTCACTCACAACTTTACTAACTCTTTGATATAGGTTCTTTGTAGTACAACAAAGGAAAATAGAAAATATTTTAAGGGAAGACAAATCAGTAGGGAAGAATCTGCCCATTGAGGCCGGTGATCTTTAAAATTAGAGATTTTGAAAAATTCAAAGTTACAAGCATGAAAAGTTAAATCAAGAACGATTGAGTTATTATTGCAATTGGTTAAAAGAAAAATCTTGAACAAATCCACCATGATGGATGTCATGAATAGAGTCCATGAAAACTTGAACCTTATTCGTGTATCTAGCTTTTCCAACCAAAAGATTCTAAAGGGTTAGAGAATTTGCTTCGGCCCAAGAAGGGGAATGTTAGCTTCATGGGTTCTAGAAATTCCCTCAAACATGGTAATAGTCTCATCAAGCTAAACGGATCCCACCAAATGAAAATGATTTTTCGTAGTAGTAGAGCATCACCATTTGAATCACGAATAATTGCCCCAACGCACACCTCATCATTCAAGATTGGTCGCATCAAAATCCATCTTAAAGGAAACGAAGGGAGGGAATCTAACGATTGATGTCCTCAAAATTGGAAGATCAGGGCTAGGAAGCTCTAAGGAGGAGCCTGTATAGCATGTTGAAGGAGCAGCTGACGATCGATCGATAAATATTCATCGGTCACTAGATAGAATCATAATTGGAAGAGATGTGCTCATAAAAAACAAAAGGATTGCACATGTGTCATATTACATAAGTAATAAGCGAGAGAATATAGTTGTTTCTTAATAATGTGTGTTCATGCATTTAATAAATGTTGAGGATATCAATAATGTTGAATCTAAGTTATGATACTAAATAGATGTTGAAATTCGATTCAAGGATGATGGATCTAAATGACACCATATTGATAAGAGATGTGTTGAGATTCTACATTGAAATATAGAGATATCTCATAATTTCCACTCACGTATTACTCGTGAAATATAGAAGATTGACACATTGATCACTAGACGGACCAAATTTCACAGACAATGATACAAACACCAATAAAATGGAAGAAGAGAGAAGAGAGCACACAAAGTTGTTAACCCAGTTTGGTGAATCACCATCTGCGTCTGAGAGGCTTAACGCCTAGGTGAAAAGAAATCCACTTGAATAAATATTAGTTTTACCGAGCACACTTCTACTAAGACTTTATATAATCAATTTACATAGAACTAAATTCTAGTGAGCATGTTAGGCTCCCTTAACTTGGATACTGCTTGACAATGAGTTTGCAGATTCTGGCTCTCCTTGAATCTGATGCAACTAGCAACGATTTCACCTCCTAGTCGAGTTCAACCTCAACTAGTATTTCACGAACTTTAGATTGAACTCACTTGGATAGACCACTTAAGGAAAGAATTACACCAACTCTCAAATAAGAAAAAACACCCAAATAAGGGATACACCCAAAAGTCAGAGGCATGATATTCAACAAAATAAAATAAAATATTATCTGACTACTCAAAACAATAACAGCTCCTATATTAATATATTGTTGATTTTTCCAAAAGGCAAACTGTGTAAAATTGTTGTTTAAAAAAATTGTGTAAATTGTAAGAATATAATTATGGAGGAATAACCAATTTTAAAGTTTTATTTATGAAAATGACAAAAAAAAAATTAATTAGAAAAATAGCCAAATGATTTTTAGGATAATTAATTAATAATTATCGAATGACAAAAGTACTCCATATATTAAAAAATTGATTAAACCATAAAATAAACATCCAAAATGTAAAAATAAAAAAATAAAAAAAAATTACTCTGTACCAAGAAGCCTAGATTCACATTTTTTTTTAAAATGCAAAATTAACTACAATTTATTATTATTTTTAAATGTTGAAATCATCCTAAAAAATAAAGCTGCAAATGAAAATACACTATAATTAAACCTTATAAGAAGTTGATACTAAGGATGAAAAGCCTAACGACAAATTCATAACATAAGAATCAATAAATCTAATTGAATTTTATGGAAATGATTAACACGTCCCCTATACATGCATTAAAAAAAAAAAAAAACTCCAAACGAACCTGTCATTTACAATAAATTCCTTATTTTGCTCGTAAATACTAAGCATAAAAAATCTTAGACTCGTTTTCCCCTCCCAATTTTTGCTGGTGTACATCGTGGGGGCTGATTTTGAGTTTGAATTAAACAACAACGATGGCTCTAGTGAATCGAGCGAGAGATTGGAGATTCTGGTTGGACCAACAACCATTTTGAATCAATGTGGTATTTTCTATTTTGGGAATAGGAGAGCTTCAATTTGCAAGAACAAGTTAAGAGGATTGCAAATGCTTTAAAGTGAAGTAGGTACAAATTTTGTGCGATCACTTCGACAACTATCACCGTCTTATAGGGAATATTTAAGGATCCAATTAAAGATTTGTAGTTCCAAAGTGGTTTTTGGATTGGACGGCGAAGATTGGGAGGGTAATTAGGTGGGCGCCGCAAGAGGAGATTTTCGGGCCTCTAGCAACAATCAAATCGTAGCAGCAACATATCTCATCAAAAACAAGTTAAAAATTTTGCTATAATAATCGTCAAATTTGGCCATAAGAAAACATGAAATACGACGCTTTCATTCCTTATTTATCTCAATCAATTACCACTTTGAATAAGTTATCTTCTAAAATTCAATCACAAAATTATGATTGATTGATTAGAGAATGATCAACATTCTATCCTATGTTGTTAGCCACTATATTTTTGCAAATCTAACCTTAGTATCCATGTTAATTATCTTTTGTTCTTAATCAATTCATAACTAAAATTGAAAAAAAAAAACAAACAAAATTATATATTTTTCTAAGAATATCTAAAGAAGAAAAGATAAAATGAACAAAAAAAAAAAAAATTGAAAATCGAAAAGATGATGGAAACGGAAAAAGGAATATAATTTGAAATTCAAGAAAATTGGATTAGTTAATTCAAACTTGAGAAGGACCGAAAAATTTAGCAAATAATTTTCAAATCTAAATTTAATTACAGTGTATCTGACTTCATTTTGGAATTAATTAAACTCATTTGCTATATTTTTTTTATGAAACTTTATTTTTTGGTATTCTCCACAAAGGAAACTTAAAAAACTTTCTACCGGCCACAATTCTCTTATAATATTAATGTGGTTCAATAAGTCGCTTGTCGGATCGGGAAGTCCCACCGCCCTTGGCTACTCCCAACCTTCTCTTTCGGCCCACCAACAATTGTTATTGTTGTATTAAATAGTAGTGAGAATTCTTCTTAACAAAAGTAGTGAAAATTACATATTTCTATATTTTGTACTCTTAAATATCTACGATCGTTTTCTAAACTTTTTTTTCTCCACGAAACAGTCTACTGGTAAATTTAATTTTGCCGCTAAAATAGAGTAGTATTTGGTGTAGCTAGGCATAGATCTACCTTCCACCGTTTTTATACACTCATTTTCATGTATTCATGGTAGTTACCTAATAAAATACTAACTTTTTCCTTTGCTACATGATAAATATTGATCAAATAATTCGGTAGATTGTATAAAGATGAGTGCAACTCAAAATGCATCTAAATATTTTTTTGCTAAGATATATTTTTTTCTTCTAAAAAAGAAAGATAGAAAACCTTATTGTTTTAATTCTAAAATGCAATATTTAGATTTATCTATCATGCGTATTTAGAGTGTGGATCCAAAGAATTTTATATAGAGACACTATATACACAAATATAATAAAAGAAAATCTAGATTAAATTGTTTTGATTTTGCTCTAAAAAATTTGATTGGAAAAAGTATGATTTCGAATAACTTTTTGTAACTATTAAAAATACACGGAATTAAAAGTACAAAGACCTATCAAACATCTTTTAAAAGTTTAGGAATCAGATGGACAAATAAAGTTGAAAAAATGAGGGTTGCTGGTTAGAAAATCTAAAAACATAAATTTGAATAACTAGAGATTAAATGAGAACATAATTGTATTTAATGTTTTCCAATATGTGTTTGATAGTATGTTAAAAAATTAGATTATAATCTAAACAATTGTTTAAAATATGTTTGATACTATATTTATAAATTATTTAGTTATCCATTAAATATTAGTTGTCAATAAACTATTATTAATTTATTTACGAACATATTTTATGATAAAAAAAATTGTATAATTATTATAAATTTATAATATATTACTTGATACATTTTTTATCTCTATTTTTATTTTGAAAAATTATAATTAAAAAATTAGATAAAATAAGAACGTTATTTTTAAAATTTACATTATTTAGATCATAGAATATAAAAATAACTTTTAAAAATAAAATTCGAATGGTGGTAAAATATATATTTATTAAAATTAATAAATTTAAAAACATAAAAAATATTTGAATTGCTAACCAAACACGACTAAACTTCTCTAAAAGGAAATAAAGAAAAGCCATGCGGTTGGGTTTGGTTCATTTGAGTCGGTCTAGTTTATTTTTCCCTCGAAAGCGGGTGTCCCGATTCGCGCCACGGTAGCGATCCCCGACCACAGTACAGGTCACCCATTGCAAGCAAATACAATTCAGTTCACGATGCGATTACGATTATTTTTTTTGTTGTGCGTCTCAACGCTTGAATCGAAATGAAATTGAAATTTACTCCGGTTGACGGAATGTGCCGCCGGCGGGCACTCTCTCTTGTTTCAGTTCTACAAAGTCGAGGCAAGTCTAGCTCTAATCGCCCTGTATTAGGTTATTCGAGTTGTGGAATTCGGCTGTTCAACTGTGGCAGTGATTCAGACTCAGTTCGATCTGAGTTTTCTGGAGAGAACGCATACGACATTTTGGGAGTTTCAGAGACCAGCTCCAGCGATGAAATCAAAGCTTCTTTTCGCAAATTGGCAAAGGAAACTCACCCGGACCTCGCTGAGTCGAAAAATGATTCCGCCGCTTCCCAGCGTTTTGTGCAAATCCTTGCGGCGTACGAGGTGCTTATGTACAATACTCTTCTTCTCTAATTTCTAACTTCCGTTCATTTGATAAATTGTTGCGATTTCAATTCAATAACCAGTTCCTTTCTTGGTTTGAAACATGTGAAGCCAATTTAAGCAATTCAGTATATCTGGTTCACTTGTTAATTGAATGTAATTTACTTGTAGATTGTATTAAACCATCTATATTACATTTCGACCTAAAAGTTACTCATCTCGAAGACTGAGATGTAGGAAAATCTAGAATAGAAAATCATCTGAGTTCGAAAAGGTTCGCAATGACTTTAGCAATAGAAAGTGATAATTAACTTAGGTATTTTGATAAAAAGGTTGTTAAGACTATTGGATTTCGAATAACAATTTTTCTCCAGAGTCATGCATGGGAACTGAGCTTCACTGTGGCATTTTCTTAAATGACATGACTTGTTTATAGAGCTTCATAGTTAGTTCACTAACACGTGCAACGATCTTCCTGCTGCTTCCCCGGTTATGTTTGAGGACTTACATTTTCATAACCTGTGTGGAAGTCGCTGTAGTAGCTGCATCTCTTCTAAAATGTAGTACTGCTTCTATCGTTCACTACACTGATAGCAAGTGTAAAAACTGGTTAATAGTAATGTGTAGTCTTTTTGTTTGCTTTGTGATATACAGGGTAATCTGACATCAAAGCGTAATCGATGATGGATTGCAGATCCTTTCTGATTCAAAGAAGAGGGCTCACTACGACAGTTTTCTTATAGTTCAGAGAAGGTTAATTAAAAAACGCAGTAGCTATGGCTCAATATCAAACATATATAAATCAGATCAGACAACCTTCAAGCAGATGGAAGTTGTTGAATGGTTGAAGTCCTATAGGATATTTATTAATGAGATATTATCAGAAGGGAAAGCTGTTGTTGGTACAGACTATTTTGATGTTCTTGAGAGGGATTTCTACTCAGCCATGCATATTGCTTTCTATGGTCCTACCATTGAATCTATGGAACTTCTTCCTGATTGTTTTGAAGCCGAGGAGAGGTCAACTCATGAAACTTCTGAGATATTGCACTTGGTTTCAGGGCGTGATCTTTTTGGGATAGTCTGTTTTGCTGAGGAGGTGCCTAAAGTGGCTTCTGCCACCAGTGGAAAATCTATTTCTTCAACTTCTAGGTATCTAGACATTACTCAAACCATTGAAAATGCTAGCAGCTGCGTGAAATTGACAAGAGAGGAAGAATTTGAACTTCCTCAGGCCTCAATGGTTTATAAATCAGATGCATACAAAGATTTAGAGTTGCATATTTGTGGAAAAGTAATTGCTAGGGCTTCTAGACTTCCTCCAAAGTTTCACTGCGAGGAGAATAAAAACAATCAAGATCAAATACATGTTTTTCTTAGTTCCAATGATGAACCCATGCATACTAGAGATGGATATTCTATAGATTTCTCTTTTGGGGATGTTGCTGAAGCAAGGATCCCCTTGGGAACTATTGTTGGTCTAGGTACATCTGAAGAAGAAGGATCCTGCTCCGTCTACAATAAACGTGGCACAAAAACACATGTGATAATGAAACATCGAACATTGATGGTCTGTATAGTCTTTAAGCTACAACTATTATTTGCTTTTCACCTATCAACATAAATTATTGTTACTTCAAATGCTATATTTTTCTACAGTTTATTCATTTGTCTGCTTGTTTGCTATTTATGATATATCTTGTGTCTTATAGAAGCCAAGGATCATCAAGGTGTTTACATAGTCCCTATTGCATCGCCTTGAAGTTAGTAAATTAATATTGACATTTTTTTGGTTGCTGGATTATTACCATTTTTGCACCTCTATTTTTTTTTTATTATTATTATTTTGTCTTTTTTGTTTTCAATTATTATTATTTTTCTACACTTGTCCATTTGGTAAAGGCTTTGGTGAGGCTAAGGTGTTCAAACACCTCGGATCACTTCTGTGGATCTTTAAAACTCGGCAAGTTTCCAGACCTACAAATATCGTAGAATGAAATAGTAGTTCTATTGTGGAGATGATATTCAGGAGAGATGAAGAAAAAGTAAACAAACAGTGTTTTCTTATTTCTTTTCATTTTTGTACTTGAAGACATTCTTGAGATTGAAAATGGAAACAGGCTTCTCAGGTGCATGCTTGGTATTTTTTCTGTTTGACTTCATTATCTTTATATAGCCGACTGGGATACTATGCTGGGATGCATTTGTTTACATCTATGTGTTTATGCTTTAGTACGGATGCATTTCTGTGTGTACAGTAAAATAAGTGTCAATGTGGTGTCGAGCAAAACGCTTCTATGGTGAATGAAGAGATAATAAGATATAAGAGTCTTGTCTTTCTCCATCCATTTAAACAACATGATGCAATGTCACAACCATGCTGTGGAAAAATATATTTTACACAAAGGTATAAGCTGCAGGACTTGTGCACAATTAACATATTGCGTTTCAATTGAAACTGAATGTGTGCTTGATTATCCTCCGTAAATTTAAATAATACATTTATGTCTTTGATACTTGTATGCTGATTCCTAATTTTACAGGTGAAACACATGCACTGGTACAGTACAGGAGAAAAAGTTTCTGTCTGCGAGTGTAGATGCAGTCGAGCACGGTTACCACCAAGCAAGTGAGTTCTGCTTCTCCAGAATTTATAGATTGGTGTCCCCACGTTTAGTGATGCTATTAGTTCTTGGTCCTGCTACTGGCAGTTGGCTAAGTAAAAATTGCTCTCTTTCTTTCTACTCTAATGGCATTGTAGTCATCTGATAGTTCTATGTGGAAGCTTTAAACTGTAATGCAAGATTAGAACTCTTTGTGGGAAGGAGGGAGATCAAGGGCTTGTTGTTCACTTACTTGGCCAATTGTGATTGTGACACTCGATTGGAAATAGGATTTGTGATTTTTCAATAAAAAGTAAATGAATTTGTAAAGGGGAAAAATTATCACGAGCAAGAGTAAGTGTGCCTTAAATAACAAACTGCGTGGGACCTATAGTTCTCAACAGGATAGAAGTCCTTGTAAAGTACTACTTAAGGTCTGGACGGCTTGATTTGAATTTTTTGTTTTTCCCTTCAGAAAGAAGGAAATATTTTTTTTATGGGAAGACATTTTGGTCTACTGAAAGGAACCTCACCTTGGATTCTTTGATCTCTATAGTTGGACCACTTTGCATCTTCAACACAGTGCCTTGGCTTCCATAGTTTCTTATGTGGATGCATCATCCGATACTTTAATGTTTTTAGCGTAGCTTCTTAGTGGTAGGTTTGTGAAGGGAGCCACTGTTTAGGGTTACTGAGAGCTTAGCTACTTTTTGGAATTTAGATGAAACTGGAATGGATGTAGATAGAAAGAATTTGTACAACTAGTGATCTTCTTCCCCCCCCCCGCCGCCTCTTTTCTGGATGAAACGGGCTAGTGGATGCGTGTGATTGTTGCAATCTTTTTCTCTATGGCGGTCCTTGATTATGGGAAACAAATATGTATGTCTATGAGCATCCTGCAGATGTTTCTATCTTGTGAGGGCTTGCGGTAGTTCAATAGTCCTTTTTTCTAATAGAAAGTTAAGATGGTATATTCGCAATCATGTTAAGGACAAATTCCCAGGCCAACCATGGTTATTGTTGATTAGAACCCAAACTGAATTATGATGATATTGAAATATAAAAGGTAAAGAACTACAAGATAAGCACAGTAATTTGAGTACTTGGACCCTCCCTCTTTTGAGATCACTCAAGCCCTAAGCAAACTGAATCAATATGCCCCACCACCTGATTATAACAATTCACCCTAATGACTTTTCTATCTATTTACTGTTACACCCTTGATATCCTAATTCTATCTACTAGCATTCCTATCAGTAGAGTTGTGGGGCAGTCATTTTGCCTAAATTCTTATGGGAAAAAGGGATAAAGGATTGGCATATGCGATTGAAAGGAAGGTGTTAAGTAGGTAGGATTGGAGTATAATTATTGTGTAAAGGAGACGTCCTAACCTCTCAAACGTTTGAGAATTTGTACTCACCCCCACGACGTCGTGATCAACGTTCATTTCTCTCCATATCCCTTATAGTTATATGATCGGGGTTAGAAACAGCTTACACCATGCCATTTCTGTGCATGATATGACATGAAGATTGGTAGATTACAAATGACCGATCTTGACAACTTGGGCTCTCTCTTTTTCTGATTGCTATTCTTATTATTAACATTTAAACTCTTCTATCTTGTAGGTTTTGGCTATTTGAGCCTCGATGTGGCCTGCATGACACAGGGGGTTGGTATGTCGAAACATTTGGTAAAAATAAGAAAGGCCGAACAGTCCCATCACAAAGGTTTTGGGATGGCTTTGATTTTCGAGACCAATGTCAAGAGTAAGTTCATTCCGAGTATACCAACAAACCTTTAATTTTAAAGCTTCTATTTGCTCAGAATGACTTAATAGGATAATCAAGTGTTTGTCTTCACTTTTATTGAACATCATATGCCACTCTTGTATGAGTTTGTTGGATAAACAATGTGTCAGGTTTAAAATTTTGATACTTGGCATGTCGATTTCTTGTTGAGCCCCATATCTTTAAGCTGATAGTGTAATTACTGGATAATTCTTTGGGTTAATTGCCTTCTGATGTTCATCATTGTTGTCATCATTTAAATCTATAATTGTGCACTCTTATCACTTATGTCTCAGTTGGTTCGATTTTAGAATAAAATTCTGATCTCTTATTTAAAAGCATTTTCGCTAATATGCGTCTGTGCAGGCGGCTTCATCCAGCAATGTATCTAATTGCACTTGCATACAGAACTCTTGATATCCAAGATGCAAGGATGAGGAAGCAAAGAATCGGGGATACTATCAAGGGCCAACTTTTTAGGTTACTCAATTGGTCCAAGAAACTTATTTAGGAAGAACATTGGTCCTCTTAATGTTTAATATGCTTCAATTGTCAGGCGTGATAAATGCTACAGTAATTATTAGGCGTGATAAATGCTACAGCGAGATGGTCAGTTTTTCCATTTGCCTGGATATGAATAATACCAAGCACAAGTAAGGACCTCAGCATGAGCCAATCATCCTCATGATTAGCATTATAGTATGGTCGAGAACGACATTTTGAAAGGTACTTTCAAGCATGGCCAAACATTATGTACAATTTTGGAAGTACTTTAGCATGTGGTTAAAAAAAGGGTCAAAATTCTAAACACAGGCAAGGGCGATATCACCCATTGCAAGGTGCACCCTAAATAATTTAACTGTTTGATTTTTTGAAAATTTTGTAAAAACTATTTACATCAATTTGTTTCTTTATTTTGTTTAGGATTTACGATTTAGAGTTTCAGCTTGTAAAACGTTAAGGGCTTTTATTATTATTATTATTATTTCCATTGCCATTTTTCGTCCAAGGGATGATTCAAAACGATTATATAGGCAACAAGGAACAAATAATCACGTTTGTTTTACAAATGCCTAACTTGGATTGGCTCAAATGATTTTTCAAACACTGTATATATATATATGTTTTGAGGCTGATTTGTTATTTCCATTATCGTTTTTCTCGAATGGATGATTCAATTAAAGTCTTATTTGTTTTTGCCTTTCTTCTCTTGTCCTCTTTTCTTAGTTAGGTCCAAGAAAGTACAAGATATAGCTTTCATGACCCTTTGTTCCGGCCATTGTAGCACGTGTGTCGCCCAGGGCATAAGGGACGGGATCTTAACTATTCCTAATTAATATGAATATAGAATCTAATTTCATTTCAAATAAATATTCATTATTATGTTCTATTATAGAACATAATAATGAATATAACGATTAATAGAATATAGCGATAGAAAATTTTGATCTATTTATCAAATGGATGTGTATCAATAATTAATGTGTTTATCTCAATTAGATAGTAAATTTTTGTTTTTGAATTCAAATGACATTTGAAATTCTTATTATTTTTCTGATTTTTGGTTATTTTGATTTTAGGTTTTTTAGTTATTTACCCTTTTCTTTATTTTTTTTTTTTGTTTACTATGCTATTTGAATGTCTGTCTATTTAAATGAAATGAAAATATTATAATATTTCATTACATAATTTTTATTTTCTCTTTTGATATTTTATATTGATATTGAATATATATATTGATATCGAAATTTCTTATATTTATTTTATATTTATCTTATATAATTATATTATATAATGGGTTATAGAATAATTGGTTAATGACTATTCTATTAATAATATAATTCTATATTAAATAATTTATCAAATAATAAAGTGATTTTTAGTTATGTTATAGAGGATCTGCCCTAAGGGTAGGGTAAGAATAAAAAAAAAAATGAAAAGGTGCAATCCAACCAACTAAATGCAATTGAGATGATAATGAAGCATTTCTCTGTTTTCATTCTGAAAGGTGGAAGCTAAGACTGAAAATACAGATTGCCCATCTTTTCTTTAATCTTGGGAGAAATACGATGGGGGGAGGGGGGGGGGGGCTAATTCAAACCCTTCGGGTAAAATAAATAAATTCAATTTTGTATTTTACTAAAAATACTATATATTTAAGATCACAATTCTAGTAACTAAAAAAGCCACCAACATTTAGATTTCATTTGGTAACCAATTTATTTTTTGTTTTTAGTTTTTGAAATTGTACTTGTTTTATCACAAATTCTTACCTATAGTTTTCATATTTTATATATGAACATGGAACTCTATATTATCTAATAATTTGAATTCATAGTTAATTTTGAAAAATAAAATAAAATTTTTGATTTTTTTTTTTAGTTTTTAAAATGTGGCTTTGATTTTCAAATCACTCTTAAAATCTAACCAACAAAATATATAAATGGATGTTTATAAGTTTAATTTTGAAAAACTATAAGCTAAAAACAAAAAAATTATTAAACTGATGTTTAATTAATCACTTTTAATATCTCGTGTGCATGAAGTGGCGGCAACGGCAAGTGCATTCCCGCCCTGTCACACAAACAAAACCTTCGACGACCGAAAAGACTTTTTTAACCTTCATTCTGTTGACTGAGCATCAAGACACGAAATTAGTCCAAGTTAACCAGACGCTTCCGAAATCGGAAAATAGGAGCAAATAAGGAAGAGATCGGTGATTCCATCAAAGGAAAGAAAGATGAAAGGCAAAAGCGGAAAAAGTAATTGGAGCTTGAGATCGAAGCTAGGTTTGCCGGCACTCATCTTCGTTTTATGCCTTTTTTGTTTCCTCGCCGGATTCTTCGGTTCTTCTCTTCTCTCTCAGGTTGATCCGTGTGCTTCAAGTTTCCAATCAGTTTTAGATTTCGTCGCTTCAGTGCTTATATTTTAATTTTCTGATTATCTCATTGTTATCGGACGAATGAACAGGATGTAGATGACGATAGGCCGAGGCCGAGGTTGCTTCAATCGGTCAGCGATGGTAGCGAGTTCGATTTGATGACTCCGGGAGAAAACGGCGATGATTCCATTTCTTCGATTCCGTTTCAGGTTCTCTCCGCTTGGTTTTAATTCTTATTTTCCCTCTGGTATGTTAGTTTCACCGCATTGTCACTCAGAATGAGTTGTTCTTTTTAGGATTGTCATGTATTTATGCGAAGCATTACTTTATCGACGAACGAACCTTGCAGCTGATCATTCGTTCTTCAGTATTCATGATTTATTGTTTAAATTATTGCATGTCTAATTTAAAATTTTCCTTAATGGAGGTTTTAAGCTGGCGACCTCGCGCCCTTTTTTTCCCCAAATTTGCAACTGCGGAGCAATGCCAGAGCATAGTTAATATGGCGAGACCGAAGCTTAGACCGTCTACCTTGGCTCTACGTAAGGGAGAAACCGAAGAGAACACGAAAGGAATCCGAACAAGGTATCTTTTGTCTGCATATATTGGCGCTTATGGTTTTAGTAATTATCTTTATTTAGGATGGAGTTAATGATCGATGAGGTGATTCAAGGAGTTAATCCGGTCAGACTGTGGGGATTGGGGATTTTGAATGAGGATGTATGTTTGCGGAAAGTATTTATGGGATCAGTATGTGTTATACTCATTCTCAGGGAACGACATTCTGGTTTTGTTTTTAATTTTCTCATCCATTAATCTTTGAACGGCCTCAACATAGGTTTCTTCCTGTACTTCCATTTATAGCCTTCTGTCTATGTATGTGATTAATTATGGTATTCGATATTATCTATTGAGATTTTAAGATTTCAGCATAGTTATACATAATTTCCTTTTGTGGTTCTTCCTTTTTAGTTCGACTCTTTGACCGCTCTCACCGATGATTGTTTATTGGAATTCCATTTCAACTCCTAGGCATTGGTTTTGGGAACTTCCATCCACTTCTGTAATTTTACATTATCCATGCAATTGATTCATATCTAGAAAAATATTTATCCTTGCATTGTATTTTCTTCGTTGCGTTTTGTAATTTGACATAACTTCCGGGTTAGCCATGGGCTATGGGTGAAAATGAAAAATTTCTGTTACTTCCTTCTCTTTATTTTGGTGTCATGAATTGAAGGCTCTAGTACTAGGAATACACGGATCTTCTAAGTTCTTGGTTTTACTCTGGTTATAGGGATATAGAATTTTGTAAAGATGCTCGATTACATTTTCAATTTGATTTTCTCCCTCCCTCTTTCTCTGTCCCAAGCAGTTCTGGAGTGTTCTTTAGTGCTTCAGAAGATGAAAGTGGGACTCTGGGTGTAATTGAGGAAAAAATTGCAAGGGCAACTATGCTTCCAAGGATGCACGGAGAGGTATTATGATAGTAAGATTTACCACTTTGATCATCAATATTTCCACCCTGTTTTTTAAGGTAGAATTCTGTTGGTATATTGTTCATAAAGAGTCTAAACTTTCAAAAGTGCTTTGTTCTAGAATCCTGAATATGTTTGATGTAAATTTTGATAGGGAGTGTCATGGATTGAACTCTCTCAATTCCATGGAGAAGATGTAACAATTAGCGAGTCATTTTCTAACTTGCTTATTATTTCCATCTCTATAGTAGCTGGCCATTGGCCTTCTTAAAATTTGATGGGATTTATGTAAATCTACTATGCAGTCAGATTTTGTATGTTATGTTAAGCTGACATTAAAATTTACTCAAACTTTTCATTTCTTGTTTGAACTTCTGGAGATTGTTAGTTTGATAACTCAAAAGAGGATTATTATTACCTCTTCACATTTCCTTGATTAAATACCAAGGGACGTAATAGCAAGTAGTAACAGGTAACATAAAACCTGATAATTAATCATTGTGTTCTTTCCATTTGATGCACCTGATACCTTATATATTTCTTTCTTTCTTCCAATTGTTTGTAGAAATCTTTTCTATAATAATGCTTTATTTTGTAGTTAAATTACAGGTTATATTCCACTTGGTGTTTTATGTTTTAATGATGTTTTGTCGTGTCTGTAAAAAATATAAAACTTCTTGTTTCCAGATTTTTTATAATGGATTGAGGATTTTGTGTTTCAGGCATTTAATATCTTGCGTTATGAGATTGGGCAGAAGTATAATTCTCATTATGATGCCTTCAATCCTTCTGAATATGGGCCACAGAGGAGCCAAAGGGTACAAAGTAGATATATCAGCTTTTCCTTTGCTCATTGCTTGTACACATTCACAGTTTTACATTCGCTCCTTTTCATTCATTTATTTGCCTGACATTTTAGCATCCAAAAATTCAGGTGGCTTCCTTCTTGTTGTACTTGACTGATGTTGAAGAAGGTGGAGAAACCATGTTTCCATTTGAGGTAAGACCACACGAATGAGGTGGCCTTTCTCTTGACAATCTTTTACAACCAAGATTATGAGTCAAATGGAGTACTTACTATTTGATTGGCAGAATGGCTTGAATATGGATGGAAGCTATGATTACCAAAGATGTATTGGTTTGAAAGTAAAGCCACGTCAAGGTGATGGACTTCTGTTTTATTCTGTTTTCCCAAATGGTACAATCGATCGGGTTAGTGTTCCTGTTCCTATCCTCTGTTGTTTGATATGATGGTTTTAATTTGTATGCTGTATGGATCAATGATGTGTATTGTTGAACAACGAGCGAACAAGAGGGAGCATCTATGCTTTGTTTGAGCATGGAACTTCTCGATTTATGAAGACCCCCCATTAAACATGTTTGATAAGAGGAGGCACGTGAAAAAGGGGAGTGAGGAATAATAAGCTATTTGAAGTTAGTTAGAAGGGTGGGCCCATGTGATTGTAGTAAGAGGTGGGCTGTGAATAGAGGGAAATATATTGTCAGAGAACGAGCTGGAGATTGGTTAGTAAGTCTGTGAGTTTCGTAGTTGGGAGAGAGTGGAAGCTTTCTAAATCCATTGACTCAGCACCTTTCTTGATAAATAAATTCCACTTATCAATTTACAAGTAGGAGCCTAATTCTGCCATGAAAAAAAGTATAAGCATGTTTGTAACAAAGAACAGTAGCCTATATCAAAACTACGAACTAATATCATATGCTACTCACAGTATGGACATTGAATTCGAGGATTGTTAGGATCCCAGTTTTAGAATAAGAGAAAAAAAAAATACTAAAATTGTATGACACTATAAAATGGAAAATGCAGATTGATAGAGCCTTTTGAGAGGACTGTCTCTGTCCCAAGTTCCACAATGGACCAATTCCCATTCCCAAATAATACGCTTAATCTTTTAGCTCCCAACTCCCTCTATTTATAACCACTCCTAACAAACTATCAAGGACTTACAATTTTGCCACTATTATCCGAATAACATTCTCTAATCGAAGTCCTTTCGGATTATTAAAATCTTTCCCACTTTCTTCAGGCTGTTGCTATTTTTGACACATTCGTTCACCGACTTCGATTAGATATATGCTTTGCCACAGACAAGGAACGTCAGGCATTATGAATTATCTTAAACTTTTGGAAAGCTATTATAATATTATGCACGTTATGAAGCATGGGCACTTATTTTGAGCAGAATTTAGAGGCGTTGTCGTGTTGGACTGACATGTTAAATTTTTTAAGTTTATTTTTATTTTAAGCGTTAAATTTATTTTTAATTTTGTTAAGTTTTTTATGTTTTGGCGCTGCTGTGGGTGACACATTCAGGAGATGTCGGGGCTCATCTTGTTTAGGAAATACAGAAATTAAAAAAAAAAATTGTTTTCCCATTATAAGTTTTAATACTACAAACATTTGAATTTTTATCAAGTAACTAATGAATAAATATATGAAAACTTTCTGAAACTAGACTATTAAAAAAAACCTGATGAACTTATCTGACTAAACCCAGTTATATAGTGTTGGAAGATGATAGATTTTTTTTTTTTTTTTTTTTTTTTTTTTTTTTTTTTTTTTTTTTTGTTGTTGTTGGGGAATTATTCTACATGATAATCTGAGCTTGTAACTTGGGGTAGGTAGACGTCTACTTAATATTGTAAGTGGTAGTGTTGAGGATCTCACTTACATTGAAAAGATGAAGAGACTTCACAATCTTTATAAAGTATATAGGTTACTCATCTTATTGCCGAGCCTCATGTTTGTCTAATAGGCAGGTAGTTTAAATCTTTACATCATGCATACTGTATTTGAAAGCATGCATCTATAGAAGGTAACAACAATTATTTTCGAAAACATATTTTGTGGGCAATTCATTGTTTCTGTATCCTGTCCATGTTTGTACTTTCGAGTTATTTGCTTGTGTGTCATCCAGAAGAGTTACAATGTAATTTTTCAGTGATGAAGATTAGTGTTTAGCATTTTGCATTTCTTAAGAACACTGCTTGTTTGAGAATCTCATTTATTGGGTAATTTTGTAGACATCACTTCATGGAAGCTGTCCTGTGGTCAAAGGGCAGAAATGGGTCGCTACGAAGTGGATCAGAGATCAAATACAGGACGATTAAGCGTTACTATTTACTACACATGATGCATAATCCGTAAATCTCTACCTCATCATCCCCCAGAAAACCCTCGATCTCCAAGCCCCTTGTATAGGTTGGGCAAGCTTGGATGCCCCTACTCCCAACAAGTTGCTGGTCGGGATCGTGGAACTATCGCGGGTCGCTTGAGTGTCAAAACCAAGCGGTGGTTGTTTTTCCTTGGCTTATCGAACCGTAGAGAAAGCCTCAATTTGCCGATGCTTTGTATGATAAAATGAATTTTAATATTATAAAAACTTGATTCCCATGCTCTCCTCTTTACCAGATAACATAATAAGCTAGTTATTAATGTTGGAATGTTGTTCCATTCTAGTTTATTGCTTAAAAGGTTTAGGCAAATGGGTTACTATTTACATGGCAGATAGGTGAGAATTTAAAAGGAGGACAAATCATTTTAGAATGAAGTTTTTAATATTAATAGAAATCTGAGTTTCTTATTTTAGATGATCTATTCTTATCATTCACCCAGCATTAATGCCATGTAAGTTTACTGTCAACCGGAGAGATTAAATTTTAATGTTTAAAAAATAGACTGAATTGGATAATGTCTAAATATTAGGGCTCAAACCAGTAAATGCTCAAAGGCCTCAACCTAGTAATAGTCCACAGTATTGAATAGATTGGGGTAATTGCAATGGGTAGTACTTTTAAGGATAATAATTAAGTGTATAACAACAATTTATAAAAATTACAAATATAACAAAATCTATCCGTGATAGATTATATTGCTAATAGACTTTGAGAGTTGGACTAACTATTGATTGATATATAAATTACTTTGTTATTATTATTATTTATATCTGAGTGTTTGGGCTAGTTCACGCAGACCTCGACTAATTCCACAAGACAACCTGCTTGACCCTACAACATTTGGATATCAAGAAAACTCGTAGGATATAAATTACCAAATAAATGTTGGTTGGTATGTTTTGTTTTTGTTAAAATTAAACTACTTACGGTTAGTTATTGATGGCATGTATAACAACATTGTTGAACAAAATTATATATACACTAAGATTTAATTAATATAAAACTATTTATTATTCACTAGCGAAGCAAAATTAAGTAAAGGCACAAAACCTGAAGTTTACAAAGGAATAAATCATGTTCCAAAAGCGTGACCATGATGAGCATCAACCAATTTAGTTGGTCCTGAATCCTAGAGGGTGAAAATGTATTTTATATTGAGCCGAGGGTTAAAAGGCTCACACCTTCCTTTGGCAGCTACTTGTCTCCATCTACAACATTAAAATGTGGGTTGAAGAGTCCTCTAGCTCTCTCCATGATTTAACGTCTCATCAAAAGGAATTAGCCGGATTGCCCAGAAACAGGGAAATAGGATGTGACTGGGTTTGTCTTGAAAGCTTGAGCATAAGATTAGAAACTGCACTTCTGAAGGGATGCTTACCAACTTCAAACCAAAGCTTGACATGTGAAAACAACTTACTGCTTTTGCCAGGTTTGATATGGATGCTTTCCCCAACGCTTCAATGCATACATACTGCCAGCCGAAGAGAACAGACTAAGGGCAGCAAATGCTATTATCATGAATTTCCGATGCGCCGATAATAGCCTCCCTACAGTAATAAGACACAAATGTCATCTATGCAATTTCTTGTCTGTAAAAAAAAAAAAAAAAGGAAAAGAAAAAAAGACAGGAAATGATGGGCCTTAAAGCTCATGTCTTGTGGGATAAAAAATATCAAACCTAATAACACGTCATCTGGATTCCCGTAGTAAATTGTTCTTATCGTCAGGCTTAGTATATCATGTATGCGTTCAAAGATAATGATATCAGCAGTCTTAGATGAAAAGTCTGAAAGTATTTGAATTTTCAAATCGATTAAATAGACCCTTCTTCATCTTGAATTTCAAGCGCATTGAATTCCTCCCTAACTTCAGCTATGGTAAGGTCGAAAAATGAAAACCATAGCCAATGTTTTTCTTGGGTTTCCCAAATTTTCACAAGAATATTATGAGCAAGCCTATGGCCCAGAACTAAATTATCGCAAAACACGCCTAATTCTTTACTTATATAATTCAGATTGCTTGAGTGACGAAGTTAAGGTATTCTTTACTTTTGAATGATGGAGGCACGCATCAGCTCTTGTCAACACAATGCAGGCTCCACCATTCTTAAGAGTTCAATTTAAGGTAAAATTACATACCTGCAACAGAAAAAACAAAATCGCCGCATTTGCAGGGGCTAGAGATAAGCTAATCATCCCTCCACGTAACTTATTTGGCACATACCTATTAAAAAAAAAAATTAAAAATAATGTGCAATCAAAACCTGATGTATGCATAATTACGTTTCTGCAGATGTAGTAAGTAAAGCACTTACATGGTCCTTAATCTTGCAAGTGAAGGCAAAATTAAACCTACACAGGCATGAAATATGGAAAATAGCATCACTAAAACTCCAAGCTCCTGCATATTATAGATAAATAGATCAAGCAGTAGAACATCAAGCTCCTTATTTGTCCAAATTTCTCAAAAACCTAAGAACATGAGTTATATGTAACCTACCTGATAATCAAATGCAACAATTGACATCACAAGCCCTGATACTATAAAGCAATATAGTAAACAGTCTTCAGTCCGAAGGGATGATGTTCCACTCATAAGCCATGGAAACAATGAGCTTCCAAGGATTCTTGATCCCAGCAAACATGGATATATCAACCCTAGATGCACTTCCCGCCCATCAGCCTAGTTCAAAAATAATAAAATAACTCAAAAATTCTAATTAAGAATGCCTGTTAACTAAATCCAACAGCAGTACCATTTTCAAATTGACACTCTTAAAAAGTTACTAGAACAGCAGTTTAGTTAGTTAAAACTAAGAACCTTAAAATTAGAGAGGGCAAGTGAAAGCTTGTCCAGTGGCATACGATTTCAAACATTATAAATCTTCTAACAAATTAACTTTGATACTTCAATGATCTTATAATTACAATCCTCAATAAACATTTAAATATGTACCACTAATGTTGGAGCCCAAAGAATCCAAAAGAATGCAACAGAGAAGTGAATAGAAGCTTGGGCCCATGCCAATAACCATATCCTTTTATCTGCAAATTATGGAAGTTTATGAATACTGAGAACATCTACTAATTCTTTCACATTTCACAAATTATTTGATGGGAACTGGGAAAACCTTGATAAAAATCCTGGTTCATACTTGAAAAACAAACGCCTAAAGTTTTATTGGACCATGAAACCATCTAATCAGTTCAATACAGACTAGGCAATGAGATTAAATTATCTGATATGCATAAGCATCAACCTAAACCTGGTGAAGACACTAATACGCACTTGGTGATCATTTTTACTCTTGAAGACACTATTTGTTCCCTAGGTTTCTCATTAGTAGAGTGCAGAAGAAAACAAGAAAAGCAAATTATTGCTGCATTCAGTTCTGAAAAAAGTTAGAAATGATATTCTAGAAAATTAGTAAATTTTTAATAAACATTGCAAATAACTAGAAAAGACCCAACCTTGTACAAGGACTTATCCAAAATATCTCTGAAAACGATACAAAAGCATTTGATAGTTTCTGATAGGTTGGGGTTTGGAAAAATTATTATATTCAAATATACAGTAACGTTAATGTGTCAACAGAGCAAAATTGATATATTAAATGAACAATAAAAGGCATAAATGGACTTGTCAGAAAATTCTAACCAGTCAAACAAAACCTAAAATCAAGATGTAAATATAAGGAACATATGGTGCTTACCACTAAAAATATAGGCACTGAAAGAAGTTCTATAGTCCTCCAGTTTTATTCTTTGTGATACTTCTGTCCACCCTTTGATGATAAAAGTTAAACATACCAATGCCAAGAACACAGCAACAGTAGAAGGAGAAAACATATTCCTCTTAACATTATCACCAATCAGACTATTCACAAGCATCTGGTTTCCAATCAAGGAGACAGACTCAAATATAGTCATTAGCCAAAACGTGTCACTTAACATATCTTGCCTTTGACCTTGCTGCAAGGGAGAAAAATATATGAGGGATTGAGTTTAAATTAGTGCTTTCTTTCAAACATGACACTCATGAGGTACTGCAGGAACTAAAATACAAGTCAACAATTCAACCAAGTAAAAACATATACTTAAACAAGTTGGGGCATAAGTTGAGAATGATAGAACAGAAAATTAAGAATCCAACTAAACTAGGTCAAATCAATTCAGGAGGGGAAAAAGAAAAAGCTGTTTGGTATGATTTCAAGAATCTTAAACTTGAAGTAAAAAAATATTACAATTAGAGTCCATTGATTTCATATTCGAGGGTTTTCAACTCCTTTAAACAAGTATGGCATTAATGAAAATTTATGTGGCCTACTATGATTACTACCTACATAAATCCAAGTGCAAAACCATATTAACAAACCTTCTCATGATGATGCACCATCCATGTTTCGAAACTGAATGAAAATATTGAAGTAGCAAGAGATAAGCCAGTACTGGCGATAAAGAGACTTGGATGCACAGAAATCCTCTTCCATATGGCAGTAACAAGGTGTATAATGCAAAACGTCATACAGACTTTCTTTTGACCTCTACAACAATAATAAAATCATTTATTAGAAGAACAGCATCATCTACTTCAATGTATTTACAAATAAATTCTTAGTAATGAAATCTGAAAGGGAGCATTAGAGGAGATATTCTACTCTCTAGTCAAAACACAAGAATCAACGTGACAACCTAGAAAGTGATGATTACTGGAAAACAACGATGAAATTTTTTAGGCTGCACTCGCTTTTACTTTATATTTGTTCCAAAAAGAAATACATTGTCCTATCCAAATGTTCATAACGAAGAGCTTAGAAATCATATGAAATCACTAATTCCTTCGCCAAAAAACATCTGAGTTTCTAACATCAGAATACTAAGTAAAGTAGTAAACAAAATTCTTTGATACATCACAGTTACCAGTATAATTCTATGTCTAACTAGAAAAATAATCCAGCATCAGATTACCATTTCCTGTACATATTGACACATAGAAGAACACGGCATTTCAGAATAAGAAGGTACTCGAGTAAAGAATCGAATTAAAATTACATCAGATCGGATAGAACTCCCAAAAAGGTACCGACGAAGAGAGAAGCTGCATATCAAACGCACAGAGATAAAACTATCTGCTCTCTGCTAACTCCACGATACGTAAACTCAAACTCACCATATACAGACCATAAGCCTTCCATTACTGTAAAAGTAAAGAGGAGAGATTCAGATAACCGACTAGCAACATCCACGCCCCTCAATTGAAGGGGAAATTAACGTTTTCTCAACTCGGTTAACAAGAAATGTCAGTAAAGAAGGTGGAGTAGTCTAGAAAAGGTTGAATTAAAATGAGAAGATCCTGCCGGAGAGAGACTCATTATGTGATTTCCAATTCTAGATGACCAATTTCTTGTAAATGTGCAGAGTAACGCATCGAACTTACCTGAAGCAAGAGAATAGAGTAGCAGGAACTTCCGCTGGAAACTGGAAAAGGCGGATGAAAATCCATGTTCGAACGGAGCAGCAGCTCTGGTGGAGCTGTTTCTTGAAGCATAAGGTAGAAGAAAGATCGAAAGAAAACAAGAGAGGAAGATGAAGATGAACAAATATGGATTTGGTTCCCAAACTGAATTTTCGATGATCACCGCCATTATTCTAACAGTTAATCTCTCAAAGAAGCCCTAGATCTCTAGCCATTTCCGAGAGAGAATTGTGAGATCGTAAGGGGAAAAGGCGCAGTGGGAACAACAGCATTGCTCAATTTTTCCTTCAACTGCTTAGAAGTGAGACGGAGGGAAATTTTATTTTATATATACACACACAAATAAACTTGGGAAGAATTGCACAAAGGCCCCTTTATAGAGGCTGAAATGAAAATTAACCCAAGTTCGGAAACCAAGGAATTTTGATAACCATCTGCTCTACTTCCTTCTTCTTTGCAGTTTTTTTCTTTTTATAAAAGAAAAAAAGAAAAAAAAATTTCTAATCTACAGTTTTCTTCATCGCCCGCTCTTCGTACAAAAATCCCTCTCGCTATTTTTTTTTCATCTTTGAGTTTTACTCGTTCGTCTTCCTTCCACTCCCTTCACCTAGGTTCATTTTTTTGCTGCAATTTTTTTCTATTCCTTTCTTCGTTCGGTAGTTTTTTTTTTTTTTTATCTTCCTTCTCCGTTTTATAATTTTCTTTACTTCATTCTTCGATTTGCAGTTTTTTTTCGGAAAAAAAATTGATGTTATACCTGATGAATAACAAGAGGAAGGAGCGAGAGGAAGAATCCGAACAAAGAAAAAAATTGCAACTAATGAGGAACAAGAGGAAAGAGCGATAGGAAAAATCCGAACAATAAAAAATTGAAGGAAAAATTTCAGTTGTGTCTAACGAGGAACAAAACGAGAAGTGAGAGTCAGGCCTTCGCACGTGTTTTGAGGTCAAATGAGTACTTTCATATGTGTTTGCGTGAGCAAGTCATTTTTTTAACTTTGAGCCAAATTTCAGTTGAGCCTCTAAAAAGAAGGTGCAAATTTTCCATATGTGTGTACTGTTATACACATATTTTTTTTAACATATAAAAATTTATGTGTTTATTTATGAATCTTACGAACTCAATTTAGGAATAATTTTATGGTTTTTTAGGAAGTAATAATTTTATGGTTTTTTAGGAAGTAATAATTTTATGGTATGGTCTTATTTTAGTGAACCAGTGTGTCACGTGAGTTTAGCTCATTAAGGTATATATTTATACGTGTATTTTTTATATTATATAAAAATTTATGTGTTTCATTATTTTTGTTCTATTTTAGTCCTTCAACTTTTAAAAAATTGGTTTTGATCCTTAAACTTCCAAGTTTAGTCTATTTTGATTTTTGAATTTTTTAAATACTATCATTTTGATTCTTGTTATATAAGGTTTCTACCTTAAATTTGTCTTATTTAATGTTCGTCAATAACGTAACCTAAACTCATATTTGTATTAACATGGTACACATACTTAAAATAGGTACTAAAATATACTTTTTAAAATTTTGGAACCCAAATAGAACGACTTTGAAAGACTTATAAACATTTTAAAATTTTAAAAACCAAAATAGAAAAAAAAAAAAATTAAAACTTCATAAACCAAAATAGGATTAAAACCTAATTTTATTCCTACAAACTAAAATTCTTGGTTTGTTTGCTAAGTAAACTCGTTCCTTTAAGTAAAAACTTAATAAATAAGATACTTTGGTCCTAAAGTTGATGGTTTGATCTAAGAAAAATTGATTTTGTAGTTAACTTAACTTGAACCCTTTTGGCTTATATAGCATTTCTGATTGTCACCTTATACTTTCTCATTTATTCCTCCATAGTAGTTTCAAAACTTATTCTAAAGTGAAAATGAAAGATCGAATTTTCCTATGATTCTATCTACTCTTTCTCTCTCTAAAATTCCATATTATTTATTGGCCAAATAGTACTGTATATAATCAAGCTCTTGTTATGTCTTTTCTTAATTATTTAAAAAAAAAAAAAAAAAAAAAAAAAAAAAAAGACCACCTTGTTATGTAACGTGAAAACTGAAGAGACCTAATATTAGAAGTTTGTGGTTGAACGTGTGTAGAAATAAATTACAGCAAACTCTGTACCATTTGGCAACTACTACCTTGGAATCAAATGATCCAATGAGGTTTGAATTCTTATTCTCAAATATTGAACTGAAAAAGAAAAAGAAAAAAAATCAAATGATTCAATTTATTTTCACATATCAATCCAAACTTAGGGATAGAGGAATTATTTGGAATTTACAGCCTCATACCTTGGAAAAATAACTTCAAATTGCTATTTACAAGAACACGGCCAGGATTGTCATGGATAAAAATAAATTATGTTACAGCCAGGTTCTCTAAAATGCAAACCATATAAAATGGCTAAATGGCCAAGAACGAACCAAAGCATAGGACGACTATACAAACTGAATTTTGACACCATAGAGCTTCCTCATCACTGAGTTTCATTGCCTGCAGTTGAAACAAGGCTTTAGTTATTCAGATTTCCTGCAGTTGCAGTTCCAGTAGAAAATCGATAAACAAAAAGCAATCAACATTTGACATCACAACATTGAGCCCTTTCCCCTTCATTAAAGTGGTTTCGTTTCGGAAGCTTGTTTTTCAGACTTGTGAGAACGAGAAGCATTTTGATCACTATTTACCTACAATCAGAAGGAATAAGAACCCGAGTTTCAAGTGACAAATCAGTAACGCTCCGTTTGATAATCATTTGGACCTAAATCATGAGCTCACATTAAAACCAAATACTTACCGGAGTAATTTCGGGCGTCCAACCAGGGATGTTATCAGAAACAAGGTTAATATAGCTCTCCATAGCCATCTCAGGGGTCATGTTTCCCAGCTGCTTCCATGCATTCCTTAAAAAATTTGTATCCAATTTAACAAAGCTAACAAAAGCCTAAGATGTCAAGTTCAAAAAATAGAAAACATTTATTAAATCAATCAAAACTTTTCAATTTGTTCTTAAATCGGTTAAGATTAGACCAAATCCTGATTTAGTTATCTCATTAATGTCAATCCATATCTAAATGAAGATAGTACTCAATTCGTGAAACTTGACCCTTCCATTTTCATCTCAATCTCTCAATCGGAGCCTTCTATTAATGAATTTTCAGGCTTTGAAACAAACAACTCAACAACAGTGAAGTCAATAATTCATCCAAATTCCTGAGAATAAATTGTAACTTAGTAATCATATTTGAAACCCACCCTTTCTTTTTCCTTATAGTCGTCTGTATGCAAACAAAAACTTAATAAATGTCAAAATCTTCAAACATGATAATTATTTTGAAAGATTTGTTTTCTACCTATTGGCTACTTCTCCATGCTATAACTATTAGACATAAGAGAATCATAGAGTTGCAATGTGCATTATAATAAAGATAACTTCCCACTTAGTCTTGAATTTCCACAACCTTGACGTTTTGATTAACAGTTACATGAGATTCAAATCTTCTTTTCCCGAAAATTTCCCAGAAAACAGCAACAATAATTGAGTTGCAGGTAGATCATGAGAGCAGAAGATATAATACACTGAATCGAAGAAAAAAACGAGAGAGAAAAGAGGAGTTCATTTTACCATTTGGCTCGAGCAGAGATCTTCAAAGCCATTGGCGGCGGTTCTCTGCAAGGCCCCTCCATAGCAATCTTGTGCAGCCCGCTCAGCCGCATCTTCAATTCACCGCCAAATTTGGGATCCTCGATATCATGAATCTTCACAGTCTCCACTGCGGCTTCAAATAGCTTCTCCAATTCAGTTCTTTCAATTCCCTCCCAATCGTCATCCTCGACGGCAATCTCCTCCACCGATCCTCTCTCGTTTACTCCACCAGATTCCTTGCTCCGATCACTCTCAAACGCCCCAACTCCATCGCCCTCGCATACGTCTTTCTCATCCCGATTGATTCCAGTTTCCTCACACCTCGCCCTAACAGAACTTTCATCGATCACCTTCTCTGCAACCTCTCCGCCGCAATCACCACCACTATTATCAAAGTCACCCTCTACTCTTTCTTCAACAATCCTCCCAGAGTCAATCACCGCATCATCGCATTTCCTCTCACTTTCATCTCTTGATTCAAGGACTTCGGTGAAATTGCCCTGTTTCGGTTCACATTCTACAATCTCATCCTCACCGACAAAATCTTCGACAACGCTAGGTTTATCACTCTCCAGATTACGAATTCGCGATCCAAATTCAAAGTCAAAACCAAACGGAGCCCAGTCTTCATCTGTTGAGCCCCTGGAAAGAAACTTACTAACAAAAAGGGAAATAAGAAGAGGAAGACTAATGGTTAGTGCAAGTTCAAGAAAAAACTCCATAACTCAACAGAAAGAGATAGATGAAGCGGAATTAGCAGCGGCGGTGGAAAGGAGATTAGACAGAGAAAAAGAGAAAGAAACGGGGATCAAGATAAGAGTTGGAGAAAAGAGAAGGGAATTTTGGAAGAACAGAGCAAAGTATATTCGAGTCGGCATCAGCATCAGGAGCAGCAATTAGGTGTCGGGCCCATGATGTTGGCAATCGTCTGAAAAGCAAGGTGTTGTAATGGAACCCTTACACCAACTGGGAACGATGATCAGATCAGGGCGCTGTGTTTGTGTGTTAGCTGATGCAGCCTTTTACCTTTTGTAATCATTGCCGATACCACAAACGACGAGATCAAATATCATTTATTAAACAAAATAGACTCGTCTCAAATTCATATTTCGAATTCCTTTCAAACTTGGTCAAAATAAATAAAAAATCTGTAGGTTAGATAATTGATAATGATTGTGTTTTCTTTTTTTTTCCCTTCAATTTTCTATTTTAAGAATCTAATTATGAAAATTGTTTGGTTAAATTATAATGGAAGATTCCAACCTCATTTATAAATAAATCTAGTGTATAAATTTTAGGACAAATATTAAACTATACCTCTAAAGTTTGATGGTTGTATCAATTTAAACTCTAAATTTTCATAAATATGTCAATTTAAACCTAAAACTAATAGTTGTATCAATTTAAACCATGAACTTCCATAAGTGTATCAATTGAAACAATCTATTATATTTTATTTAAATATACTTATGAAAGTTTAAGGTTTAAATTGATATATTTAAAGTTTAAGATTTAAATTGATATACTTATGAAAGTTTTTAATTGATACAATTATTAGTTTAGAGTTTAAATTGATACACCATAAAATTTAGGGTTTAAATTGATACAATTGTTTAAGGTTTAAATTGATACAACCTAAAGTTTAGGGGTATAAATAAATATTTGTTCTAAATTTTAAAGTTTCAAATATGTTTTTATTTATTTTAGTTTCTAATGTAATTTTTTTAAAAATGTCAAATAAATGTTTGAACTTTACAAAGTTTATAATAAAATATTTTTTAAATTTCACACTTGTGAGGTAAAATTTAAAAGTTTAGCGTCGTAGGCAAAATTTAATTCTTAATTTTTTTAGAATGCAATTCAATTATAAACTTAGTAGATAAATTAACCTTTAAAATTTTGATCCTACAGCGACTTAAAACCTATTTGACACTATTTAAAGTTTAAAAATTAACGTTATAGTTTAATTTTTATAGATATTTTAAAATGTTTATAAAACTCAACTAAAATTTCATTCTTTTTGAAAAAATATATTTTGAAATCAGATGGGAAACACAAAGGCCTTGTTCTTTTTATATTTAATAAAAATAATATACATACATATAAAACGTCACGGTTTGAAAAGCACGCGCGTCTTCTCCCTTGATCTGCCTGCGGTCAAAATCAAGATCAAAAGCAACTCCAAATCTATAGGCTATAACTAATTTTTAAAATTTATATTTTTATATAACGGAGTTCATAAAATATAATATTCAAATCAATATTAAAATAAATATAATGTTTCGTACAAGTTTTTCATTTTTGGGTATGAGAAGAAGCAGCAGCGCACACACAATATTATAATTCAATTCTATTAAAGATTATCACGTTCATTGGCCGCACAAAGCAAATAAAAACGACAGCGAACCTATAAACGACAAATTCAATGCATTCATCCAAACACACCCTATAAAACTACCTTTTTCCATGTCTATCTCTCTTCCGAAAACAAACAAAATGTCGTAAGAAAATTATAAAATGAAATTTAGGTGTCACCGACAAGCACCAATCTTTAGATATGGTAAAGCTATTGAAGAATTTCTTCATTATTTTTTAAATATAAGAATGAAGAGTAAGTTTTTTTAAAAAAAAAAAATTTATGTAGAGTGGGAGATCAAATTTTAAACTTCAAAACTAATAATATAAAATCATGTTAGTTGAGTTATGTTTATTTTCTAGTTCGTACCTCAAATATTATTTCTATTTATCATTCAATTTCATTTCACGGGAAAAAAAATCACCAACCTAATACAAAATAATTTATAAACTTGTTGCTCTACATAATCCAAATATACATGCTACCCTACACAAATTTAAGATTTTTAAAATATTAATTCGTAGGAATGATTTGTTTAACATATATGAAGTTTTATGTTCTAAAAGAACTAACTCAAATATATTTAATGAATTTTACAAGTTTGTTTTTGATAGAATGATGTGATTCAAATAATGAAATTTTTTAAAACAACACTTTTATATTTTGAGTCTATCTAGATTATTAATTTGAAAATCTAAAATTACTTAAAAAAAAAAGATAAAAACTTTAATTTGATAAACATAACATTTAATGCTATCAACTCATTTTATTTTTTTAAATTAAAATATGAATAATATAAATTATTAATCATATGATAATTATAAAATGATATTTATGCAAATTTTATAACATCAAACATATTTATAAACTAATTTATAATAGTTGAGATTCAATATAATATTTTGTTGGTAATTACAATAATTTCTTATAATTGTGAACAATTAAGTTGTAATCTAATTTGAAAATATGTTGCCAAATATATATTTAAAAACACAAAATATGAAAAGCAATTCTACACTGAATATTTTATTTTCATATTTTTGTTTTCCTACCACTAACCAAATGCACCATTCAGTATTTACTCCTTCCATTTAGTTTGAAAATTAAAATTTTCATAACTGATATAAACGTAGTTTAATTGGGTAAAAACTCATAAATTTGAATTGCTACCTTACCTTTCTGTGTGGTTGTTGAATAACAACAACAAGAATAATAAAGCTTTGCCCTCCTGGAACAAAATTCTTCATTTGGTCCGACGATTAATACAAATGGAAGGTAGAGTGGTTCATGTTTCTTTGCCTGGATATTAAAAGGTTAAATTATAAAATAAATAAATAAAAAAATCTTTGAACTTTGCACTTTGTATTAAAAATATCTTTAAACTTTTAAAAAAATTCAAAAATACCCTTAAATACCCCTACTAGTACTACATAAACAAAAACCGTTAATACATTGTTTAAAAAATATCTCTAAATTTTTAACGTTGCATTAGTATCCTTTCCTTAAAGAAAATAAAAAAGTTAAATACACTCTTACGGTTTATTTACACCTCCATCACCTTCCTATTTCAATTCCCCTCTCTTCCCTACCTCAATCTACGACTTAACACTTCTCTATTGTTTTCTTTCTTCTAAATCTCTTATGATTAACCATTTAACCTTTGTTTATCTCATTAAAAAAAAAAAAAAACTATCCCTCCAATTGAGGTATATAGATTATAAGAAGAAAAAAAATAATAGAAGTCGGAACCTTAGGACTTATATGGTTTAAAAAGGTTGTAGTTGTTTCTATGTTAATAGCCAAATACGTCATTTTCATAGTTGACTATTTATTGTTTTGGTAACTTTGTGAGATTTTATGACCTGAAGTTTTGGTTTATATTTTGTTGAGAGAGAATTGGTTTAAGAATTGGACAAATTAAAAAAAAAAACGAGAATATTTATATAAAAAAAATATGATATTTATATAATTTATTTTAAAATTAATTTTTATTCCATTAATTTTTTTTCAAACAAATTGATTTTTATAACCTTTGAAACTTTAAGGAAATTTTTTAAATAACTATTAACGGTTTCCGTTTATATATTAATTTTGATTTTTTTCAAATTACGTGCATTTTTTTTACTTTTTCAAAGTACAAGAATATTTTTTATATAAAAAGATACTAAAGATTTCCATAAAAAATTAATGGTAAAGAGTACGTTTTAATATATTTTTTTTCTTCTAATTTTAAAGGTATTTTTTGAAACTTGTAAAAAGTTTAATGATTAAGTTATTTTTGACATCTTGGAATTGGTCTGTGACCTTTATGCGGGTGATTGTATCAAATCCACGTGACAGCTCTAGCTATAAGATGAACCGCATTATGTTATTTGCGTTTTGCTTCCGAGTTCCGACCCCTTCCAAGCGAAGGCGATCTCTTCTTCGATTTAGGGTTTCAGATTATTGAGGTTCTTTCGGGGTTCCTCGTAAAAATGGGAGGTGGGAACGGGCAGAAAGCGAAGATGGCTCGCGAGAAGAATATGGAGAAGCTGAAAGCTTCTAAGGGCGAGTTTTATCTCTCTAATTCTTCGCCTTTATTTGTCGACAATTCTTTCTTTTTTGTTGGAGTACTTTGTTTGATTTCTGAGTGGATTTCTAACTAATCAAAGCGACGACTCTGTTAGGGTGGAAGTATTCTAATTGTTTAGGGATTCTTGGGGGGGCGGGCGGGCGGCGTAGCTGTTGAGTCTATTATTTTCGTTCGTTATTCGGTTGAGATTTTGAAGATTTTGTTTGTTCTGTTATCAGGAAGTCAGCTGGAAGCAAACAAGAAAGCAATGTCTATTCAGGTATGTCTTGACAATGTTTGATGCTAATTTATGTGAAGATAGCTGAACTAGTTACTATATTGATGCCAATCTATTGGTCCATGCTCGTCTTTGTTGTGTTTATGGGAATTGTTTTTCTTTCTGCCGCTTTTACTTTAGTTTCTAGCTTATGCTGTACTTTTTGATGTCCCAGAATTGGTTCTTTCTTTTTTCGTTTTTAGCCACATTTCGATATGTTGAATTAAATATTCAGTAGATGAGTTTTTTTCGATTAGATAGTATGGGCACCTTACATGCGAATAGAATGCTGGTGTCCAATTATTAAGTAAATCTTTCAGTTCTCTTCAGGAACTTACCATTAGTGTTACGGACTTTGGAGTTCGTATCTGTATCCTTAATTAAGTTAGGAAGGCCTTGCTGATGGCTATAGCCTGCAGTTAGTGTGATGGGTCGGAAGCATATAAAACTTAAGTTAAAAGTCTTGATGTTAGACTTTGAATTACACATTGAGTAGATGAATTTTTAACATTAGATAGTATGGGCACCTTACATGCGAATAGAATGCTGGCGTTCAATTATTTGGTAAATCTTTCAGTTCTCTTCAGGGAACTTACCATTAGTGTTATGGACTATGGAGTTCATATCTGTTTTGTTATGTAAGTTAGGAAGGCCTTGCCTTGCTGATGGCCATAGCCTGCAGTTAGTGTGATGGTTCAAAAGCATGTAAAACTTAATTAAAGTTAAAAGTGTTGATGGTTGGACATGTTTGGGGTGCTGACAAGCTTCATAGCCTCAGGCCGTGATAGAAGAAATAACCTGTGGCGCCACCAAGCTTCACATGCTTGGGCCGTGATAGAAGAAATAACTTGTGGCGCCACCATCATTCATATGTCCTAATTTTAGAAATGTTTTGTTCTCTCTCTCTTTTATCATGCTTGATTCCACACATGCTTGTCAATAGGTGAATCATCTTATTGTAGTTGATCTTTAGCGTTATACAGTTAACGAAGATTGTTTATAGTTCGAGATGACCTTTGAACAACTGAATTCTGTCTTGTAGATGTGGAAGTACGTGAACTAACTTTGGATATCATAATCAATAAATATATATATATTTTAGTTTTTAATTTTAAACAATATTGTTATTTCAAGCTTGCAACTTTCTAAGCCCTCTAAGTTATTCTTGCTCGTAGAGGATTCGGAAGAACGTTATATTGGCAGTATGTGCTACTGTTGTATAGCTTTTATATAATTTACTCTTGATTTTCTTTTCTCGTGGCTGGTTACCTTTCGTATTTTGAAGAAAATTTCTCTGTAGTGCTTTAACATAAAATGGAATAATCTTATTTTGGCTTTAAGTTTCGCTTACACTAGATTCCATGGATATGTTTCAAGCATTTTCTTTGAAACTGAATGCAGTGCAAGGTATGTATGCAAACCTTTATCTGCACCACTTCAGAGGTCAAATGCAGGGAACATGCTGAGGCAAAGCACCCAAAATCTGATGTCTATACTTGTTTCCCACATCTTAAAAAATGAAAGAATAAACAAGAAAGAACAGTGTCAAGGCACACTCTGCTAGCAACCTCCTTGCCTCGTTGTTTAGATGTGAATCTTTGCCCTTTGGACTCTAGCAGGATTCGTGATTTCTGGACATGAACTGTGTTTGTGTGCTATATAGTGTGTTTATTTTATTGTCTTGCTCCCCATGTATCAGAAAATTGGCTTTGGATTAATATATTAGTGGTATATTTTCTATGGTCTTGTTTAATTGGCGTAGTTAACTGATAGGTGGGTTGCTCTGGATTATTCTATGTATTTACATGTTAGTTTTGCCATCTTTACTTGCATTGTTTGAATTTGACGAACTTAATGAGATTATTTGAATATGGTAGTACGTACTCCTTTCATATTTGTGTTAAATAGAAAAAAGATGGAAGACACTTAATTACACACAAGTTTATAGAACTCTGGAAGTTTATACTTGTAATCTGACCTTTTAATGGCCTTGAAAGAACAAATTATGAAGAATTTAACAATAGTTTAAAGGTATTGAATGCACCAGCAAACATGCTTTAGAATTTGCACGTAATATATACTTTCTCCAAAACAAGAATACGCTACAAGAAAAGCGACTTAAATAATAATATTGAAGTTCTTTTTAGCTTCAGTTTCTTAAACTATAATACAGGGCTGCTCATATTTCTTTAGTTACACTAAAACTTCCATAGCCCATATCACACTTTAGTTTATGCAGATACTCATCTGTGTTTGCATCCTGCTGTTTTCAGCAGCTCTCACTTGGGAGAAATATGGATGTGCCTGCAACATATACAGGCGAACTATTAACATCACTGACTATGCTATCTAACCTCAAGTTTAAAAGCCTGGTGGCCTATTTATGTAATGATTTTTTCTTTTAAAAAGAATTAAAATTAGAAATCAATGATCTCATAAAATCAATCAGCAAAATACATTCACTGTAGTTGAAACAACACAATATTAGCAAAATCCTCAAATCCGTGGAGAAGGCTGATTAAAGAAAAATGCAAATCCCATAGACAATACAATAGGAATGCAAATATTTATATATTAACCTTGATTGAAAGTTGAAACTAGAGAAGGATCCACAATCAATATGTATATTAGCCCTCACTATTCTGGAAGAAACAATGGTTTAAGGGAAGGGAACCCTTTTCTTTTCTTTTTTTTTTTTTTTTTCTTTTTTCAAATAAATAAATTTATTTAATAATAAAGATGGAAACAGTAACAATTCAGAAGACGAACACGTTTTGTTTTTTTGTTGAAAAAAGAGGAGGGGGGGGGGGGGGGGGGGGAGGGGACAGGTTTAAAAAGGACAAGAAGTATTTAACCTTCAACTAAGCAGTTTTCGTGCGAATAATTAGCAAATTTGATGGGGGAAATTTTAAATAAGAGCTCAAATACCATAGCTTCCCTTGTCGTAAGCCTGTTCTAGTGATCATATCGAAGAAGCTTATCGATAAAATCAATAGCCTGTATTAAGGAAGTGACAACTCTTTGTTAGAAAAATATTGAATATTTCAAAGGACATTTCTTAATGTTATGTCGAGAAATTTTTAAGAATGTTCCATTCTTTTCAGCTCAAGGATTTCTCGTTCTCTTCTCTTGGAAATACTCAATTCATTTAATATGAAAAAAGGAAAAGATTCTATGTCAGTGAGATAACATAACGATTAATAATTATGAAGGCTTCGATTTCAGAACTATGGTTGAAAAGGAACCAAAGGATTTCTTAATACAAACACTGCTCTTGGCTAGATTGATTCAAGTCAGCTCATTTTAAAGCCTCTCTTTGCTGTTCTCTCTCCATTTCTCTCCAATTTTGATGATTTTTCTTTACAAGGTATTAAGTGACTTGGAATGCTTTAAAAAAAAAAGCGCATAATGAGAAACGGGTGATACATATACCATTACTTTCAAGTAACCAAAAAATAGATT
Organism: Lagenaria siceraria; assembly: GCA_002890555.2. Lineage (NCBI taxonomy): Eukaryota > Viridiplantae > Streptophyta > Magnoliopsida > Cucurbitales > Cucurbitaceae > Lagenaria > Lagenaria siceraria. The sequence continues at coordinate 7,004,871 of CM016485.1, read as the reverse complement.
ACCTCAGGAGAAACAAGATGTTGATTGTCTGCATTGATAAATTTAGACCACGGCTTCCTGCTAAAAACAAACAAAATGTCGTAAGAAAATTATAAAATGAAATTTAGGTGTCACCAACAAGCATCAATCTTTGGATATGGTAAAGGGTTGATTCTAATGAAGAATATTATTATTATTATTTTTTAAATATAAGAATGAAGAGTACATTTTTTTTTCCTATGTGATTGTGGGAGATCGAATTTTAAACTTCAAAATTAATAATACAAATTCATGTCAGTTGAGATATATTAATTTTCTAGCTCTTATATCAAAATTTCATCACTCAATTTCTTTTTACGAGAAAAAAAAAACCACCAACCTAATACAAAATAATGTATAAACTTGTTTCTCCACATAATCCAAAGGGGTCTTTTCACAAATAGAGAAAAAACAAAACTAATTACACATATAGAAAAAAAAAGTGGAAAATACAAAAGCATGGGGTGCACTTTTTTCTGTATGTGTAATTAGTTTTGTTTTTTTTTCTATACACAACAATTTCCTTAATCCCCAAATATACATGCTACACTACACAAATTTAAGATTTTAAAATATTAAACCATAGGTATGGTTTGCTTAACATACTATATGAAGTGTTAGTGCTTTTGAGAATCTAACACTTCATATATTTAATGAATTTTCATTTGACAGTTTGTTTTTTATATGATTATGTGATTCAAATAATGAAAATTTTGAAAACAACATTTATATATTTTGAGTCTATCTAAATTATGAATTTGAGAATGTGAAATTAATTTAAAAAAGATAACTTTAATTTGATAAACATAATATAAATTATATCAACTCATTTCATTTTTGTTAAATTAAAATATAAATAATATAAATTATAAATCATATGATAATTATAAAATGACATTTATGCACATTTTATAACATCAAACATATTCATAAACTAATTTATAATAGTTGAGATTATATTTAGTTGGTAATTACAATGTTTCTTTATAATTGTGAAACAATTATTTAAGTTGGGAATCTAATTTGAAAATATGCTGCCAAATATATATTTAAAAACACTAAAAATATGAAAAGCAATTGTACACTGAAATCTTTTATTTTCATATTTTTGTTTTCCTATCAATAACCAAATGCACCGTTAACTATTTACTCCTTCCATTTAGTTTTAAAATTAAAATTTTCATAACTGATATAAACATGGTTTAATTGGGTAAAAGCTCACAAATTTGAATTGCTACCTTCATGTGTGGTTGTTGACTAATAATAATAATAAAAAAAGCTTTGCCCTCCCGGAACGAAATTCTTCATTTGGTCCAACCGATTAGTACAAATGGAAGGTAGAGTGGTCCATGTTTCTTTGCCTCAATATTCAGAATTTAAAAGGTTAAATTATATATATATATATATAAAAAAAAAAAGCCTTTGGATTAAAAAAACCTTTAAACTTTTAAAAATTTCAAAAATATCCCTTAATTTTGAATAGGTCAAAAATACCCTTATCCTATTAGTTTTGGAAGTAAATTATTAGTGTTTTATTTCAAAAATACCTTTAAACATTCAAAAGTTTCAAAAATATTATTAATCTTAATTACCCTTACTGTTATTACATAAAAAGAAACCGATAACACATTGTTTCAAAAATTCTTCTACATTTTCAAAAGTTACATTAGTATCTTTACCTTAAAAAAACAAAAATGTTAAATACACTCTCACTGTTTTTTTACATCCCATCATCTTCTTATTTCAATTCTTGTCTTCCTTACTTCAACCTGTGACTTAATACTATTTTTTTTCTCTCCCCTAAATTTCTTCTTGTTAACTATTTAACCTTTGTTTAACTCATAAAAAAAACTACCCCTCCTGTTGAGGTATATAGATTATAAGCAAACAAAAAAAAAAAAAAAAAAAAAAAGAAGAAATGGATGTCAGGACCTTAGGACTTATATGGTTTAAAAGGGTTGTGGTTCATTCTATGTTAATTGCAAAATATGTCCTTTTCATAATTTGGCTATTTATTATTTTGGTAAGTTTTAAAGAGATTTTGATTTTGGAATTTTGTGAGATTTTTGTAGAATTTTATGCTTAACTTGAAGTTTTGGTTTTATTCTCTAGAGAGAAAATTGGTCTTAGAATGGGACAAATGGGAGAAAAACGAGAATATCTATATAGAAAAAAAAAAGATATATATATTTTTTTAAAATTAATTTTTTTTTCATATTTGACTATTTATTATTTTGGTAAGTTTTAAATAGATTTTGATTTTGGAATTTTGTGAAATTTTATGCTTTAACTTGAACTTTTGGTTTATATTTTGTAGAGAGAAAATTGGTCTCAGAATGGGACAAATGGGAGAAAAATGAGAATATCTATATAGAAAAAAAAGATTTAATATATATTTTTTTTTAATTAAAAAAAACTACAAACAAATTGACCTCTATAGAGTAACTTTTGAAACTATGGGTAATTTTGAAGTTTATTTTTTAAGTCATAAGTTTTTTTTAAACTTTTGAAAGTTCTGATATATTTTTTTTAAAAAAAAACTAAAGATTTCCATAAAAATTAATGGTAAAGGGTATGTTTTAATTTTTAATTTTAATTTTTTAGTTTAAATGTATTTTTGAAACTTTTGAAATTTTAGAGATATTTTTACCCAGTATTAAGTATAAAAAAAAAAAAAAAAAAAAATCCTGTCGTATAATCTCATCGGTCTGTGACCTTTCTGCGGGTGAGTATATCAATATCCACATGACAGCTCTAGCTATAAGATTAACAAACCGCATTGTGTTATTTGCGTCTTGCTTCCGAGTTCCGACCCCTTCCAAGCGAAGGCGATCTCTTCTTCGAATTAGGGTTTCAAATTATTGAGGTTTTTCCGGGGTTCCTCGTAAAAATGGGAGGTGGGAACGGGCAGAAAGCGAAGATGGCTCGCGAGAAGAACATGGAGAAGCTGAAAGCTTCTAAGGGTGAGTTTTATTTCTCTAATTCTTCGTCTTTATTTATCAACAATTTTTTCTTTTTTGTTGGAGTACTTTTGTTTGATTTCTGAGTGGATTTCTAACTAATCAAAGCGACGACTCTGTTAGGGTGGAAGTATTCTAATTGTTTAGGGATTCGTGTGTGTGGTGTGTGTGTGGGGGGGGGGGGGGCGGCGTAGCTGTTGAGTCGATTATTTTCGTTCGTTATTCGGTTGAGATTTTGAAGATTTTGTTTGTTCTGTTATCAGGAAGTCAGCTGGAAGCAAACAAGAAAGCAATGTCTATTCAGGTATGTGTTGACAATGTTTGATGCTAATTTAGGTGAAGATAGCTGAACTAGTTACTATATTGATGCCTGTTGTGTTTATGGGAATTGTTTTTCTTTCTGCCGCTTGTACTTTAGTTTCTAGCTTATGCTGTGCTTTTTGATGTCCCATAATTGGTTTTTTCTCTTTTCGTTTTTAGCCACATTTCGATATGTTGAATTAAATATTCACTAGATGAGTTTTTTCGATTAGATATTATGGGCACCTTACATGCGAATAGAATGCTGGTGTCCAATTACTAAGTAAATCTTTCAGTACTCTTCAGGAACTTACCATTAGTGTTATGGACTTTGGAGTTCATATCTGTATCGTTAATTAAGTTAGGAAGGCCTTGCTGATGGCTATAGCCTGCAGTTAGTGTGATGGTTTGGAAGCATATAAAACTTAAGTTAAAAGTCTTGATGTTAGACTTTGAATTACACATTGAATAGATGAGTTTTTTTCCATTAGATAGTATGCGCACCTTACATGCGAATAGAATGCTGGCGTTCAATTATTTGGTAAATCTTTCAGTTCTCTTCAGGAACTTACCATTAGTGTTATGGACTATGGAGTTCATATCTGTTTCGTTAAGTAAGTTAGGAAGGCCTTGCCTTGCTGATGGCCATAGCCTGCAGTTAGTGTGATGGTTCAAAAGCATGTAAAGCTTAATTAAAGTTAAAAGTTTTGATGGTTGGACATGTTTGGGGTGCTGACAAACTTCATAGGCTTAGGCTGTGATAGAAGAAATAACTTGTGGCGCCACGATCATTAGTGCTTTAATTTTCTTTTCTCGTGGCTGGGTACCTTTCGTATTTTGAAGAAAATTTCTCTGTAGTGCTTTAACATAAAATGGAATAAGCTTATATCGGCTTTAAGTTTCGCTTACTCTAAATTCCATGGATATGTTCCAAGCATTTTCTTTGAAACTGAATGCAGTGCAAGGTATGTATGCAAACCTTTATTTGCACCACTTCAGAAGTCAAATGCAGGGAACATGCTGAGGCAAAGCACCCAAAATCTGATGTCTATACTTGTTTCCCACATCTTAAAAAATGAAAGAATAAACAAGAAAGAACAGTGTCAAGGCACACTCTGGTTGCAACCTCCTTGCCTCGTTGTTTAGATGTGAATCTTTGCCTTTTGGACTCTAGCAGGATACATGATTTCTGGACGTGAACTGTGTTTGCGTGCTATATAGTGTGTTTATTTTATTGTCTTGTTCCCCATGTATCAGAAAATTGGCTTTGGATTAATATATTAGGGGTATATTTTCCATGGTATTGTTTAATTGGTGTAGTTAACTGATAGGCGGGTTGCTCTAGATTCTTCTATGAATTTACATGTTAGTTTTGCTATCTTTACTTGCATTGTTTTTATTTGACGAACTTACGGAGATTATTTTTCACATGGTGAATATTGTAGTACGTACTCCTTTCATATTTGTGTCAAATAGAAGAAAGATGAAAGATACTCAATTACACACTTCACTACGAAGCCTTAAGCTAAAAAACACAGTTCAAAGTTTATATTACTCTGGAAGTTTAAACTTGCAATCTGACCTTATATTAATGGTCTTGAAGGAACAAATTATGAAGAATTTAACAATAGTTTAAAGGTATTAAATGCACCAGCAAACATGCTTCAGAATTTGCACGTAATATATAGTTTATCCAGAACAAGAATACGCTACAAGAAAAGTGACTTCAAAAATAATATGGAAGTTCTTTCTAGCTTCAGTTTCTTAAACTATAATACAGGGCAGCTCATATTTCTTTAGTAACACTAAAACTTCAATAGCCCATATCACACTTTAGTTTATGCAGATACTCATCATAATCTGATTATTACTGTGTTCGCATCCTGCTGTTCTCAGCAGCCCTCACTTGGGAGAAATATGGATGTGCCTGCAACATATACAGGCAAACTATTAACATCATATGCTATCGAACCTCAAGTTTAAAAACCTGGTGACCTATTTATGTAATGATTTTCCTTTTTAAAGAATTAAAATTAGAAATCTATGGAGATCTCATAAAATCAATCGGCAAAGTACATTCACTGTAGTTGAAACAACACAATATTAGCAAAATCCTCGAATGTGTGGAGAAGGCTGATTAAAGAAAAATGCAAATATTAACCTTGATTGAAAGTTGAGACTAGAGAAGGATCCACAATCAATAAGTATATTAGCCCTCACTATTTTGGAAGAAACAATGGTTTAAGGGACAAGAATTATTTAACCTTCAACTAAACAGTTTTCATGCGAATAACTCTAACTCGCCTATATCCAATGCATAAAAGGTTTCAAGCAGGCTCTTAATTAGCAAATTTGATGGGGGAAAATTTAAATAAGTTCAAATACCATGGCTTCTCTTGCCGTAAGCCTGTCCTGGTGATCATATCGAAGAAGCTTATCGAGAAAATCAATAGCCTGTATTAAGGAAGTAACAACTTTGTTAAAAAAATATTGAATATTTCAAAGGACATTTCTTAATGTTATGTCAAGAAATTTTTAAGAATGTTCTATTCTTTTCAGCTCAAGGATTTCTCGTTCTCTTCTCTTGGAAATACTCAATTAATTTAATATGGGAAAAAGGAAAAGATTCTATGTCAGTGAGATAACATAACGAAAAGAAACCAAAGGATTTTTTAAGACAAACATTGCTCTTGGCTAGATCAATTCGAGTCGGCTCATTACAAAGCCTCTATTTGCTGTTCTCTCTCCATTTCTCTCCCATTTTGATGATTTTTCTTTACAAGGTATTAATGTAAATTGGGATGCTTTAAAAAAAAGCGCATAATGAAAAACTAGTGATACATATGCCATTACTTTCAAATAACCAAAAGATAGATTACCTCGGAAGAAACAAGATGTTGATTGTCTGCATTGATAAATTTAGACCACGGCTTCCTGCTATGCCTGTAGAAGTATAGGGGAATAGATTTAGTAATCTAAATCTCCACTAATATCTTTTAAAATAAGCTGTGGGAGACCAAGGCAATAAATATACAAACGGCTTGATTGATCTCAACTGAACAATATTCAACTCTATAAACTCAAAGAATATTAATATCTTAGACAGACATTTGCATTACGACTTGTCCCTTTAATTTTTAAATGCCCATTTGTTTAAGGACCTGTTTGGATTGATCTTTTAAGTGTTTATAAACATTTTTTTTTTGCACTTATAAACACTTAGGAAGTCAATTCAAATGAGCCCTAATCCCTCATCCAATAAAACTTATTTTACAAAAAAATTAATAATATCTTGGAACAAAGGCTTCTCTGTGCTAAGTTGGAAGTGTTTGTTTTTTTTAGAATTCAGACAACTGATTCCTTCTCCACGTGATCGTATCAAATTTTAAGCACACCTCCCAACAAGTGCATCAAGTTGAGGATCTAGCTCTAGATGATACTTGTTCAAATATGCATTCAACTCATCTGTCCCAAGAACCTGAAATTGCATCCAGAACCAATAGTTATATTCTTTATTCAGATCCTATTTAATATAAAGACCAAAGTACTAGAAAAAATAATTGTTATTTTCACCAACTTTAAGTACCTTACCTTAGCAATTTTTACAAGCTGGTCATGATTGTCGTGGCCATAAAAGAAAGGTTCCTTGCGAAAAATCTACAAGAGAACAAAAATGGAACACTTGCTCAAGCACAAATTATAGGTTTCATAGATTCATGGTTTTCTAAGTGCAAAATCTTTAGAAAAAAAGTTTCTCACCATTCCAGCAAACATGCAACCAAGGCTCCACATGTCCAAAGAATAGTCATAATCTTGCAAATCAACCAACAATTCAGGACCTTTAAAGTATCTGAGAAAATAGATATAAAATTCATTAACCGACAAAAAAAACTTATACCTAAATGGATGCAGAAAAACTGAAAGATACTCTTCGTAAACCTCAAATAAAATGGCAACATATCTCAGCTATTCATTTTTTTTAAATAAGAAAACATGCTTTCGTTAGAAAAAGTATTTGGATTGATCAGGAGTTCTAAGTTGGTTTACGTTGATCCATGGGCTACTCTAAATTAGATAAAATTAAATCAAACTAAATTTAAGAAAGAAAAATTACTTGTTCTGTTTAAGATATCAGTTCAATAAAACTGGGATCTATACCTTTTCAAATGTTTTCTTTTAACACCTAGTCTAACAAAGTAACAATCATTAACTGCCAATGACAAAATTCAAAATCTAACTTCAACAGATGTTACCTTGATGCTACACGAACATTATATTCCTTGCCAGGATGATAAAATTCAGCAAGGCCCCAGTCAATCAAGCGAAGTTTTCGCAACTCATGGTCAATCATAACATTGTGAGGTTTGACATCCCTGTGCATTATCCCTTGAGAATGGCAATAATCCAATGCCTGTATTCAAGACATGGCTGCATCATATTAGTATATTACTGAGAAGAGCTATACAAAGAGGTGAAGACCTAATATTTCAGAGCCCCCACACTGCTCTTATAAAACAAAGGAAGGGTCATAACAAAGTAATGGTTTGGACTAACACCTCCAACAGTAGTAAGTTAAAGATAACAAACCAATCAGCTTAATTGAACCATAACCCTTGTGAAAGAGCAACAGCCTTCATAGAATTGATTCAATTTCTTTTAAATAATAATACCTGTGCCCATGCCCAACTAGCTCCATACCCCAAAAAGATGATTCAAATGTCTAAAACATACACAAGTTATAATTTCTAATGATTGAACCACCAGAGGTTGAAGGGAAAAAAGGAAAGCTGACATACAAACACATTTCCATGAAGTATGCTTACCTTCAAATGTTCATATATGTAGTAACGTATATCATAATCAGTCAGTGTTGGATAAAGTACTTTGAAATCTGTGCTGTTCACATACTCAAAAATCAAGCTCGGTGTTTTTGAATGTTGATCTCTGACAATGTCAAAAAGCTTGACGATGTTTGGACCCCCACAGAGGTTCTGAAGTATTTTTATCTCTCTCTTTATCTGCAGAAGATCAACTGAATCTTCAAATCTGTAGCTGAGATGATCTCATTGAACATACAGGTCTCAAATAAGAACTACTAGCATCAAAATAAGGCAATGTTCCACGGCCTTGTCGAACACTTTTAGTTAACAGGCCGACAGTCACATTATCTTTCACATAAGCCATTGACAGAGACAACTGAAAGAAACGTACCTTCTTCTTCTTAACAGGCTTAAGGATCTTGATTATGCACCGCTCGCTGTTATTAACATTTATTCCCTCAAATACCTCACTATATTTTCCTCTTCCAACTTTCCGGACAACCTCGTAATCGTCTTGATCACTGGGAAAAGAGAGAAGAAATCCAGTAACAAGTCAGAAAAAGGAGCTCACGTATTGAACCAAAAGTAGAAAGTAATAGTACAACAAAAAATTTCAATAATGAACAAAGAATGTTCTAGATTCATCCCCCATTTGATTGGAAAAGAAGTTGATAAAGCAAATTTCTCAAAATTCAGATCCAGTTTAACCAAGTACAGTCTCAATCTCAACCATCCCCAACCATACTAGTAGAATATGGTAGAGAGAAAGAAAGAAAGTTAACTACGCACATTCAACTGTCCCAATAATTGTATGAAACCAATTTACTAGCAATTATGTTATAGATCATGCAGTGATGATTTATATACTCAGAAATTAGATATCATCACAGCAACCAAGAAACCATCAAAGGAAAAAACCACCGAAAACTTAGGGTTTCAAACTTACCCCCATTGAACGGCAAGAGATTCGTAATCCCAATAGTCCTTGGGGCGCAGAACATTGACATCTGCATAAACACGGGCTTTAGACATGGGTGGGTAGTTAGAGCCCAACAATCCGATCGGTGTGATCTTATCCCTGTGAACAGCACCGGAATGTTTGAAGAAACTGGCGTCGGAAGGAGGTGGAAGGGGAGGGGAGCGTAAGGTCGGAGAGTGGACGACCGGAAGGAGGAAAAAGACGGCGCAGACTAAGAGAAGGCGGAGGGGCGGGAGGGGAACATGGTTCATTTGGCGGAGCAGCAGGCCATGAGAGAAGGCTTGCGCTTCGCAAAAACGCGAAGTCCGAACTCAGAGAAGAGAAAGAGCGCGACGGCTCAAGTGGCTAATGTAAACGTCGTGATAGAGAGCGCATTATTATTGCAGTTTGACGCAGAAACTTTGGCCTTCGCTTGCGTGTGTCACTGCCACTATCCCTCTTTTATTTCCCTTTGAATTTGCAATGTGGAAGAAAAAGAAGGCAACTTGTCTGGAGAGTTCTTTAAAAAATAAAAAGACAAATATCAATTTATACGGTAAAATTGGATGGTTATATCAACTTAAATTTCAAACTAATAATATTGTATCATTTTAAACCTGAACTTTCATAATTGTATCAACTTAAACCTTATTTGAATATACTTATGAAAGTTCATAGTTTAAATTGATATATTTATGAAACTTTAAAGTCTTAATTAATAAAATTATTAGTTTGAGGTTTAAATTGATACAATTCAAAGTTAGGACATTTGTCCGAATAAAATGAAAAATGTCAAATCACACAATTTTTAACTTCATGACTAATATAATAAGTTAATAACATATCATAGAGTTTTTACTTTTGTTTCTAATAATCAATTTATTTTATTCCATATTTATTTTTTCAAAATTTACAAAATTAACAAACACCATATTGAAATTTTATGTATCTAGTGGTAACAAAATTAATATAAAATATCTATTAGAATCAAAATTGAAGACTTAAGAACCTAGTAATTCAAATTTAAAGACTTATACACAAGTTTGAAAGTTTATGGGCTAAAATTGTGATTTAATTTAAGCTATATTTAGTAACCATTTCGTTTTTTGGTTTATAATTTTTAAAAATTAAGCTGAGTTGAATTTTTAGCCCAATTTAAAAAACAACAATAAATGTTTTAGGTCTCATTTGGTAACATTCCATTTTTGGTTTTTGGTTTTTAAAAATTAAATCTATAAACACATCTTCTACCTCTAAACCTTTTACTTTGATATCTACTTTTCGCCCATGTTTTCAAAAACCAAGTCAAAATTTAAAAACTAAATTTTTTTTAAAAAAATTATTTTTGTTTTTAGAATTTGAAATTTGGCTAAAAATGCAACTCTTGTATTTAGTATTTAAGATTAATACAAACCATTGTAAGAAAATGAAAGGTAATAGACTTAATTTTTAAAAGTCAAAAACAATAAACGAAATAATTACTAAATGCGGCCCCAACTTTTTAAATTTAACTTGATTTTTGAAAACATATGAAAAAGGTAAAAAAAAAAAAAAAAAAAACTAAGCAAGAAATGTGGAAGTGAAATGAGTTATAGGCTAAATTTTCAAAAAAAAAAAAAAAAAAGTGCTTAAAATATTTTTTGATTTTTTTTATAAAAATTTTCATAGCCTATATATAATGCAAATGTAATTAGTTAAAAATATTGTTCTTTGATTAAATAAATAGCGGTGTAATAAATTTCAAGAGTTCAAAAAATTCATACAAATGAAACATATTGGATTTTTATATGATATTTTGTTGCAATCCAAGGAAATAGACAGACTTAGAAGTTTATCTTTTGTTGGAAAAGAAAAACTCATAATTGTTAACATTTTAGATAATCCCTCTTGTAACAAATAAGTCTAAAAGATCATCTTAGTCCTATCATCTATATACTTTAAAAGTCTAAATTTAGCTTCTTTACTTTTCATAAATCTTAAAATTAGTGTTTATTGGTAGTTTAAAAGTTAAATTGGTCACCGACAATAATTAGCATCTTTGGTTTCCTAGTCTCTTCATGATGTTCTTTGGCATCATAATTCATGAACGACTTCAGAAAAATACAAACAATCAGGAGAGACATCAACTGGATTTGAAAGAATATTGCAAAAAAAAAAAAAAGTATTTAAAAAAGAATTACCATACATATATATTTCACATCAGCTCCTTTGTTTGGCCAAGATTTTGCACCATACCTACTTCAATTATGTGTAACAAGACGCTCCTCCTACTTGAGAAAGGAAGAGAATCAAGGCTGAAGGGCATGAAAATAGAAACAGTTCCCCCTTTTTCCCTTCTTTGCCTTTGCTTGCATAATCTACCTTCAAGATTCTCATACAGCTTTAGGTTGGATTTGCTCAAAATCAAAAACCTCAAACATGAGACGTCTCACATCAGGCTTCCCATAAACTACATAAGAAAGTCCATGAAGAGCTTGCTGAACAGCCGTGGTGGCCGGGTTTCGAAGCCTCCGGTTGTTCTCATATGCATCTTGAACTTTTTCGGAGTAGATGATAAGTTTATGAAGATATTTCTCTCTCAAATATCGCCCGCAAAACTTGTTCATGAGCAATCGTCGGTGCTTCTCCTGCAACCACTTTCCAGGAGCATCTAAATGCTTCATCAACAGTCTCTCAGCCATCACGATATCCTTGAATGAATACAATCAGACCGACCGTCATAAGTTTCTTGATCCAAACATATAGGACAGGATTTTGATAGAGAGAAAGGTGTATATCCTCCATAATACATGTAAGAAAGGTCTTACCTGGATCTTTTGGCCAAGGTATTCTAATCGTTCATAGCAGAAACGAGGGTGTTCAAACTTGTGTTTTGATGGATGCAAAAAACAAAGCTGCATTTGATTAAGAAATTGACTGAGATTAACGTGATCATGCTGTTCCACAGAATTTAAATACAGCCTACAAAGCTACTTAAAACCATTATATTGATCTATATCAAACATCAAGCAGAAATTCTAGACTACATGTATTCTTTAAATATCCTCCTTCACACGTAAGATGTAACAAAGCTCATAATCAGCCATCACCTTGAGAAACACAGCCACATGTACAAGACAATCAAAATCGACATTGAGAATGTAATAATACTATGATCATCATATGGTTATGGATGAGAGAAGAAAAGTCATTATGTGTGTATGTTGGGGCATTTTTTTTTTTTTTTTGGGGGGGGGGGGGGGGTGCTACCTGCAGTCCAAGTCCAAGTTCAATATTTCTCGCTTCCGTGATGTCAGGAATTTTGTCAGTAACAGGTATAGGGTATCCTAGTGCTTGCATTACTTGAGGTCGGCTATCGTAATCCCATATATTACCCCGGAAACGATGCATGCCAGGTGGGACACAAGCTCTGAAGAGCCTAGGGTGCGCAAACAGAGCATCTTCTGGTGGCTGAAAAATGAGAGAAGGAAAACACGATCACAAGAGTAGATTTCATTGTTAAAGAAGGATAAACAATAGCATAATAGTTTACTGTGCTGTTAAAAATAAGCATGAAACTTACCTTATAGGAAACCATATCTTGCCAGCTGATCCTTTTGTCCTCAAATTCAACAGAGACATAATCTACATCTTCAAGTTGCCTGCGTAACCTTGGTTCGCATTCCTCTGCATCTGGATCCATTCCAAACACCTCAAAAAGAACCCGGTACACTTCTGGCATTCCAAAACATAAATATATTGCCCCAAACAACGCCCAAAATACAGATCTGCTCGAAGAAAATTAATTTTAGGCTCACATTGTTAAAATAATATATTGAGTCAAACTATTTTAGAAAGAGAATCGGCAGGAGTTTTATTCCCAAGTGTAAGCTACTAATTTACCAATTAAGCGCAAGATAGTTCACTAAGAAATGCAACAGAAAGTAATACCATGATTTGATGTAAAAGCACATCTACGATTTAACTCTAGTATTTCCTTCCTAACCTTTGCTGCTACCAAGAATATTTCATATTGGTAACAAGAATTAACACGTAACTGAAAATGAAAGGAAAAAGAAAACTAAGTTATATTAGGTATCCCAAAAGCTAATCAGAAGTAAAATGAATTTTGAAACAACACACGTTTCACTATGTAACCTTTAGTACATGCTCCATCATACAAAAACGTGAATTTGATAGATCAGGCAAACTAAGATGAATTGTGCAAACGAAGTACATAAGTAGTGTGGGTACAGAAATCCAATCTTCCAATTCCCGCAATAGTATACAAGTCTCAAGGGCCAAATATTTACTGAATATTTGACGCGTGCAAGGGGTATAAAAGCTACATTTGCCAAAAAGGAGCAAACAGAAAGCCATGTTGGTAAAAAGTAATCATAGTGGCCTGGAAGCAAGTTTGTGAAGGATGGACGAATTGGAGGAAGCCAGATTCATGGAGTGGAGTCCATAGTCTTCAGGTACTAGATTTGAGGAAAGAATGTGTGGTGCTAGGTTCACAAAGAATTCACCCCGTGGCACCAAACCACCTATAGGAATCTCATAGAACTTAAATCAAGGCTTTATGCCACATTTCCAGTGGCACATCTTCCTTAACATTGTCTCTTAGCTGGTCTTTGTTACCATCATCTTCACGAAATGTTGACCATCTATATAATGAAGCTCAATGTCTACGACGGTCATAACTAGGCTACCAAGATTTAGATTACCAGGAGCAGCAATTATGCCTTCAACGTTTACCCTAATCAAATGCCAACTTCTTAATGTCTCTGGCCCATAGATCCTAGTTCCTAGTCAACCATTCATTACATTACCATCATATTGCACAATCAACTTCCCTAAAGCATTTGGTACTTTTCAGTCTGATGATAACACATGCTGTGATTCTTGTAAAACTTAACACGGGGCTTAACACATAAATGGCATAACTTTTCAATCACTAACTCAAAAAATATTTCTTACAAATATCTCATTCACAGCATTATTTTACAATGGGAAAAAGAAGAATTAGAACCAATGAAAAGGAAATACCAAACTTACTTCACAGGTGGTTCGCGGTCCTTCCTAATCATCTTGTCCATATCATCATATGGGAATATCAAATTCTGCAAACTGGCAGCTTTGATCCACCTTGGAAGGTTCCTCTTCCCAATTAACGCAAAAACCCTCTCCCTCATTGGACCTGGCGATTCCCTAGGATACCTCTGCAGAAAATACTCCGCTAAGGCCAATTCGATTACATATTGGCCCAAAAACAATAGCCTCGAATGCCCCGATCTTATGTGCCGGGCTTTTGTTCTTTCGCATGAGGGATGCTGAAAGGCCAGGTACAACAAAGTGTCAAATTGTTTTGCAGGATTGTCGTCTCCATAACTATCAGAGGGCTCAAGGGGGTATCCAAGGGCTTGCTTGGCTTCCAGCAAGTACTCGTCCATCCAAGTTTTATCAGCATTGTTAAGCCGCGAAGATGGTAAACAAGAACTCAGTAATGGGAATGATTTGAGAGTTAATTGAGGGCTATTGAGAAACCTTTCCGCTAATTTCTTATCATCTAATGGCGGTCTAAGAATAAACCTTCTTGGGGGTACCTTTTTCTTCGGAGAAGTGGCTCGTTTTCGCTCCGCAAGCTCCTTGAGCAGTCTCTGAGGGTTGTTTTTGGGCAGTTCTTGTTGTGGGTCAATTGCAACTGCAAAAATACGCAAATTCGAGGACGAGGGGTTCGGGAAAATGGCATGATTGAGGTGAATTTTAACAATAAATGGGGTTAAAGAAGACGAGAAAGAGTAATTAGGAGAAGGGGATGAGAGTTTAACAAAAGAAGAAGAAAGTTCCATTGGTTGTGAATACTGAAGATAATGTTGGGGTGGGTTCATTCGGAAGGTCGGGGACCGAGCATTAAGAACTTCGGTTACGAGAAACTGGACATGGCCGGTTTGAGGATGGGGAAATCCTCGCTATGAAGTTGAATATTTTGCCCTTTGTTGCAGGGTTTTGGGAGGGGTTGGGACTTGGGAGTAGAAAACTGAAGAGGAATGGATAAGGTGCGGAGGCGTGGCGGAAGAGAAATTACAGAGTCTTGTGAGGGTTTATCATAATTTGGTTAAATTATTTTTTAAAAAAAAAAATTATATAAAATACACTTAAATTTTGTATTTTGTTTTAAAAAAAATACCTTTAAACATTTAAAAAGCGTTCAAACATAGGGTTATCGTTAGTTTTAGACAGAAGCAATTAGTGTTTTGTGTAAAAAATACCTCTAAACTTTCAAAAGTTCAAAAATACTTTTAATATATGAACAAAAACTGTTAATATCCTATTAGCTCTTACTTCTCTATTTTTTCTCTTTTTTTTTCTTTCTCTTCTTCAATACCTTCTAACTCCCTTTTTTTTCAACAAAGAATTTAGGATTTAAATGTTTTAACAAGATTGTACATTATTTGTTGAGTGTGTGTGAATAGTTGGTATTTTTTTTTTCTTTTTTGTATTTGGCTATTTATCATTTTGGTATGTTTTAAGGGGATATTTAGATTTTGTAATTGCATGAGATTTTGTGCGACTTTATGTTTTAACTTAAATTTTTAGTTTATTATTTTGCTTGCTTAAACAACTAGTGTAACAATTGGACAAATAGGAGAAAAACGAGAATATCTATATGAAAAAAATAGGATATCTATATAATTTGTTTAATAATTTATTCTTTTCGAAATCAAGAAAACTTCAAACAAATTGGTCACTATACTAATTGTAGGATAATTTTTAAACTTCTTTTTTTTTGTTGTTGAAGTTTCAGAGTTGTTTTTGCCAATAGGGTGTTAACGATGTATGTTCATATAATTACAGTAAGGGTATTGTTGAATTTTTTTTAAGTTTAGAGGTATTTATGACACAAAATACTCACAGTTTCAATCTAAAACTAATGGTAAGGGTATTTTTGAACTCTTTTTTGGAAGTTTTTAAAGATATTTTTGACACAGAGTACAAAGTTTAAAGACATGTTTTATAATTTAGCAAAAATAAAAAAATAAAAAAAATAGTGCATTTGCTTTGGGTTAAAATCTCATTTTGATACTTTGAGTTTGTTCAATTTTAGCACATGTACTTTTGAATCCTTGATAAATTTTAAATTTATCTCCTCAAAATTAATTTTATCGAAATGAAATAAATAATAATAATAATAATAATTTTCATTTAAGAAAATACAAATATGAATATGTTTCTCAAATTTTAGTGAAAATGCTAATAAATAATAAAAGTTTTGAAAAAATAAATAAAAATTAGCAACATGAACTAAATTTAAGATTTATTGAGAGTACGTAGACTAAACTTGGACATTTAAAAAAATAAGGACTAAAATTGAACCACTTCAAAAGTAAAGAGACAAAAAAAATATATTTTAACTTTGTTTTTCGTTTTAAAATATCTATGCTGTTGCAAATGTTAAAATAAAATACAATAGTCATATTTGTGATTGTTGGGAAAAAAGTGTTTTTAAAAATGCATGTTCTTTAAAATATTGTTATAGACAAAAATAAAATTATAATAAAAACACTCATATTAAATTATATTTTTTCAAGAGTGCTTTCATATCTACGTTTATTTGGTTTTCTCTATATTAAAAATGTTTCTACTACTATCAAATTATCATAAATAACGACGGTTAAATACTATGAACTAATAACTTTAAGTTTGAATTGTTGGTGGAGTTGCTCACATGTAGTTGTTGGTGGTGTTGATTCTCAGTTCAAATCTTCTATCACCGGTTGATTGTTGTCAGTCTCACTCCCTAGTCACGATTCCCTATCTCCCGTCCCAATTGTCAATGTTTGGTGACTAGCAACCGATACAGGCGACCAATAGGTAGGCATTGATAATCAAGGACCAAACGGTTGAGACTAGGGTCAAACGGCTGAAAATGGTGGCTAGAGATGGGGACAACAAGTGGTAACCTTGGCAGGAATGTTTGTTGGTCATCAGTCCCCGATCCCAATAACGGATCATAAGTCATCGGTGATAGGTGGTAATCACTAGTCCCAATCCCTGGTCTCCAACCTCATGCCATTAGTCTACAATCTCTAGCCCCGATCTTCGATCATCGATGGCTAGCAATTGAGACCTAGGGTCAGTGAATAGTGCCTAAGATTGACCATTAATGGCCAACAATCGAGAATCCTACGCCAATTTAAATATAAATAAATAATTATGACTCAAAAGAGTAATTATAACTTATTATTTGTTTTCAAACTCTTGCTGCACTCTAGAAACTTTGTCTTAAACATTGGGGAGGGTGTGATAAATATCATACCGGTATATAATTTCTCTCTATTGTACAGGTCATCTCATAGTTGAAAAAGTTATCTTCCGTCTCCAATTTGTGCATCAACAGGGGTAAAAGATTGATTTTTTTTCTTGACATTAAAATCTGAACTTAAAACATTCCCTTTAGTTCCCAAGCTTTTAGCTTTTAGAATTTGCCATTGATTGTTCTATTCTTCCACCCACATGAATTTGATAAAATCTCAGTCTCTAATCAACTTTCTTTATCTACGGAAGCCTTTTGATAATTATATTTTCAAATATAGCACCTTATCAGTATTTCTTAAATTACTTTGATAATGTAATAAACACATCAAAGATTTAAATAAGTATTTTTTTTCCATTCTAAAAAATATGTCTAATTCACCCTTAGCTCTCTGTCAATCCACATTAATCATAGCTTGAAATTCAAAAGTGATTCTGTTCTCAAAGTTAAAATTTACAAAGTAATACACATCAACATCTCAATATACAAGCAAGATGAAGAAGGAAGCTCAATACAACTAAAGCATCAATTTGATTAGTGAATGAGAAGCAAACAAAGATGCTCTCATATAATTTGATTGAAATGAATTGGTTTTCTTTATACCTTGAAAATTAAGTCATGTTAAGGCTCACAACTTGAAAAAGCCAAGGAGGATAATCTAGCATCTTCTTCTCTCCTCTATTACTTCCATTTTGGTAGCCTGAGGAATTTTCAGTTACCCCCAAAACCGCCATTTCTTGACCTTTAACTTGCTTTGTATCCGTACATCTTCTTCCCTCATGGCTGGACCCTGTTGAAGAAGAAGAGTGGGTGGTTATTCCTGAATCTGAAGTATTGTAACTTGAAGGCCCTAGAGTTAGTTCGAGTTCATTCTCGTTTATGATCTGCAGAGCTCCATTAATGGCTTCTGGTTCATCTTCAGCGGGCTGTTCCATGTCTAGTTTGGTCGTATGAGTTGATCTGTAATAATTTTTTGCATCCTGTTCATAGATTTGTCTGAAACATATTTCATTCCTTTTGTCCCAACTCTCTTGATTCCATCCACTTTCCCTGCTTTTCTCTACGTTTTTCATTAAGGTCTTTTGTGTTCGATAAAGTCGATGAAGTTCATGTACCTGCCAATATTCCATCCCGAGATTAATATAAGGTCAAATAACAGACTTAATCCATGTACTTTCATGCGTGTGTCTGATAGATCTCTCAATTTAAAAAATATTAAATATACCAATAAACCTTCAATTTTATGTTTAATAGGCTTCTAGCATATTCAACACTTTTGTTAAAAAAAAATTAACGAGTGTATTTGACATAAAATTTAATTCAATTTTGTGTTCAATAGGCTCATGGATTTAAGAAAAATCTAGAATTGGTCAAAAATTGATTAAACACAAAATTGAAAGTTTAAGAATTTTTTTCGATATTAAATTGAAAATTTTAAAATTTATTAAACACTTTTTAAAGTTAAAACATAAAAAAGTATGTTAAACACAATTGAAATTTCAAGTATCTATTAGAAACATTTTAGAGTTCAAAATCAAACACTTTTTTTTTTTTTGTTTACAGAATCTAAGTTTTGAAACTAAACTTGTAACTTAAGTTTATATATAAAAATAAATTTGAAACGCCAGAATATAACTAATGTTAAATCACGAGATAAAATGGCAAATGAAAACGTTGATTAAACATAAGTTTGTGTAGTTTATTCTTATTCATCCAAACATCCTCCTCTCTCTGAGGCTCTGATTCTGAGAAGAATCATGGATTGGACATTGAAGGTAAAATTATTTTACTATGATTAAAAAAAACCGGTAACTTTTTTTTCGATGATGTAGCCCATAGAAGATCATGAGATATGCCAAAAGAACCCAAAATGGAAAATAACTATCGATCCAATCCATCCATTGCTCTGCCACCACAAATCTTAGATTTTTCTTTTCCCACTCACTTTAAAATTTTGCACCGCAATTTTCTCAGATGGAGCCACAAATAATTCAAAACACCCATATTTATCAACTACCACTAAAAGAAAAAGGGGAAATACTATCAAAATTATGGATCAAGCTGATTAAGTTCTTGTGTTTAAGATGGCCAGATTGGAAAATCGGTGGTCAGAATGCAGAGATGCATCTTTAACAGTTCAATCATTGCATGGTTGTTCTGGGTTCTAAACAAAAAGGATGAAATGCAAATTGTAGATCAAAAATGGAGAAAAACCTGTTGTTTGAATGTTTCTTCATGCTTTAACATGGCCATCCTCATGTACTCCTTTTCATATGCCTTAGGCAGCTTTTCCATTGGGATTTCAGCCCCCTTTACTTTTTTATCTGATGCAGCCTTGAATCTTGAATCCCCAAAACAGTCTGGAAAAAGAAAGTCCATTAAAAAAATAGGAAGTGGCTCAGAAATTCAGAATCTGCTTCTGGAATAAATTCTATCCTGAAGAAAATTATATCCTTAACCTAAAGGTCCGGTTTGATCAATTTTATATTTCCTTGAAGTACCACTAGCCAACGCCATTATGAATTGGGTATTCAGCAGCAATAATGAGGACAGAACAACCGAATACGAATAAAAAAAAACTTGTGATAAAGCCTTTTCCATTGGTCTTTTGTTTGCAATCATCCTAAATATCCCTTTCTCATTCAGTCATTACGTCGAGCACTTAATGCGCTTCCCCCAGCCCCACAAAAATAATAATAATACCGATAATTCCCTTTCACAGAAACTCTGTAATACATTCAAAAAACCAAATGAAAATTAAACCAAAACCATCTCTAATTACAAATTACGATGTGTAAGCTGGATCGAATATCGAATTAAACATACAGATCGATCAAGAAAGTAACAAAAAACCGAAGGGGAACTTCGGAATTACCTGAAACAATCCGTTATGGTAACGACTAGCGATCAGCAGACGGAATTGCAGAGTTTGCATGTATTTGCCATTTATCAGAATACTGCAAAAGGAAGCCAAAAGCTAAGACGAAAAAGAAGGAAGAAATGGATGAAGATGAAGAAGAAGAAGAAGAATAAACTTCATCTCCTCCAAAGAGTTGCAGGTTACAGAAAACCGTAATCCGTTTGTACAGAGAAAGATAAAACATGGAATTGACTCCACCATTCCCTCAAAATCAGAAGTGATGAAGAATATAAATAAAGAAAATTGAAGTGAAACAAAAAGATTCTCTCTCATTTAGGAACTGAGAAAGAGGGAACAAGAACAGGAAGAGGAACAGAAACGTACCCAAGTTCTGCGATGTTTGGGGTCAGATTCCAGCCAATCTCCTTCAACTTTCGTGAAAGATATGCTTCAGAAATAGGCAACACCAGCAGTGCACGAGATTCCAAGTACTTGGTATATATAATTCACATCCACTTCTCTCTTCATTGACCTCTTTTTTTTTTCCTTTTTCCTTTTTTCTCTCTACGTATTTTATTTTGGTTTTTCTTTTGATACTTTTAGCCTAATTTTGATAACGACTTTATTGGATTTTTTTTTAAAGAATATACCTTTCTTTACTAATATATATATATAGGTGCCTTGATTTTATTTTGAAAAGTATTCTCTTTTTTAAATTAAAATTTTCATTTACCATACAGTTGCGTGTGTGTTAATATGCACAAAAGAAAAAGAAAAAAAACTTGAATTAATAATTAAATAGAGAATTTCAATTAAAGAGGTACAACTTTCTCTATATAGTGAAAAGTAATTAGTGCAAACAGTTTTTATACTATTTACTTTTTAAAATGAGATTTGTTTATTTAACACTATCAATAATTGCACTACTTTTAAAGATAACTAATCTAAATTCTAACCATAAAATTAAACAAACTTGTTTACCTTTTCATGGATTTTTTTTCCTTAAATTCCAGTTAAATGTACTCACAAGGTAGTTATTTTCGTTCTTCGTATTTTAATTGTTGTATAGATTGTAAAAAAAATAATCTTTATATTATTTATTTTTTAATTTAGGTATAAAAAACCGAATCACATTTGTCTTTAGTCAATTAAACTTTTATTGTATTTAAAATAAGGTTTAGGGCTAAAATTTTAAAAATTCATATACTACATATCTGGAAATTTGATGGAAGATAATAAAATAAAATTTAATACAAAGTTAATACTTAATTATTGATGTCAAAATTTAAAAAAGAATAAAGATATGAGGAATTCTTAGTAGCATCGCCGTATGAAATTATTTTATATGTCCACAGAAAGTAGAAAGAAAACGATGATGGAAATTATATAGACAAAGTCGATTCACATGCAAATGAGAATTATATGTCACGGAAACAGTTGTCTCAATTATATGTATTAGAATCTTTATTATATCTATGGATTATTATAATATAAATTTGGGAAATAAATGTCAGATAATTATTACCCATTAAGATAAAGATTGCGATGCTATGGCCCACCGACAACTCGATAATGGCCGTACTATATAAGTTTACTTCTATGAATAATGGTCCAAAACAAAATAATGAGATAGAGCTGCATATTCTTGTTTTTTTCTTTAAAGTTACTGCCTATTTTTCTAAATTGAATAATTGAAAAGTGAAAAGTATAGTTGAGGTTCAAAAAGTTTTCCCACCCATATGAAGAATTTGACCACTATAAATTATTGAGGATAACATAGTTTTAAGGTTATAACATTAAACTGTACTATTCAATTTTAAATAATATAATTTCTGAATTCTGATGTGTAATTAATTTAGTTTTTAAACCTTATCGTGTTTTTTTTATGCAAGATCTAATGACAATGTTTTTATTAGGTAACGATTTACTATTTGTAGTTTAAAATACATTTGGTTTATAAATTGATTGGTTGATATACATATATAACAAATTTCATTAGATTTTAATAATATTTTTATGATAAAAATTAAACGTTATAAATTTTACAATACATTTTATGATAAAAATGAGATAATGATCAAATTGATATTTTATGGTAGTAAAGAGATGGATATACAATATTAACAATATAATTCAATAACCAATATTTTAATTTATCGAGTATAATAATTATAGAAAAAATGATTTTTTTTCTATAGTTAAACTCACTTTAGCATTCATCGATCACTTGTACATGATTTAGTAGATCAAAATATCAGTCACTTCTTTTGCCGTTCATAGATTCAATAATTAATCTTCTGACACCTTAAGACATTAATAACTATTTTTAGGTAGACTATAATTTGTCCGGTATGAAACTACCCTAAGCAATTATTGAAGTTAGAAAATAGATGTAGTGTGTTTGTATTTTTCTGGAAAGGGTCAGTAAAAAGGTAAATACTACATTTACTATATTAGATTGAAATGTGTTTTGCTGTTGGAAGTTAAAAGGAAGATGTTTATAAGCTTTAAGTTAAAATGTAATTAATAAAGAAGAATTTAATTAATACAATAATGTAAATAAAATAATGTAAAGGGGCAGGTGAATTAGATGATGAATAAGTGTACTAAAATTTTTGATAGGAACAAAGTTGGAAATGAGTTGTAATGTCGAATCGAAACCGGCAAAGGAAGACGAAGGAGATCATTATCTGTGGCCGTCCATTTGTCTTTCCCACGTGGGTGCCAATTGCTAAAGCCTTCCCCACACCTCCTATTTAAATTTTACTCATTCGTGGGTCCCAACTCTCACCTTTCAATCCTATTTCTACTTTATACTTTCTTATTTGTTTATTTATTTATTATTTTTAAAAAAAAACTTAATTTGCTTACCGATGGTGGAATTAGAGACCGAACTATATCTTTGTAACGGTAATTAGTAGCTTATTTACAAAATAATTAGAGACCGAACTATATATTTGTAACGGTAATTAGTTGCTTATTTACAAAATTTGTAATTGAATAAACGTTTTGGTTTGTTCTCTATCAACTTCAATTTTTTGTTCTTTTAAGGAAAATTACTACAAACAAAAAAAAAAAAAATATCAAATTATTTACAAATATAGAAAAATTTCACTCTGCAAGATAGAATTTCTATGGTTGATAGAATTTTATCGTGGTCTATGGCGGATAGATAGTAAATTTTTTTTTTTTATATTTGTAAATAGTTTTACTCATTTTTCTATATTTGAAAACAACCATTCTTTTCATTTATTGGTTAAATTACGATTTTGGTCCCTATGATTTGGAAAAAGTTAGAATTTAATCACCATAATTTTAAAAGTTAGAATTTGGTCCCTTTGATTTTGAGAAAATTATAACTTAGTTCATATAATTTGAAAAAAGTTAAATTTTAGTTCCCACTTTAAGAACTATTTATGAGGATTTTATACTCAAGTTAACTACGAATATTAATCTTTTAAACATGTAAAGTTGACACTATTGGCCATAATTATTTTTAAAGACTAAATCATAATACTTTAAAAATTAGGAAGAAACAAGCATGAAATTTAATACAACAAAATTAAATTAAACTTACAGATGTGTATGTTCATAAGTAAAAGTAAAATTATATCTAAAAAAAATGTAAACGTGAAAGTGAAAAAACGGGAAGATTTGGTGTTGGATTTAGGAGGGCCGTCCTCATTATTTAATAACAATTCGTCTAAAAGATTATATTTGTTGTTTAGTATTTTTCCCAATTTGGTAATTCTACTTTTTTCCATTTAAAAATAATTTAAAATATTGTAGGATGTACTTAGTAACTAGTTGGTTTTAAATTAAAAAAAAGTTGATTTATCACCTAGTAAAAATGTTTTCTAAACCCTACACAATTCTAATTTTTTTAAAGCTTTTCAATCACTAAAAAAATGGATAATGATTAAATGCAGTCATTTATTATTATTTTTTTTACATGGTTAAAATATTAAAAAAAATTAATTTTTTAAAAAGAATACTGCAAAACATATTTTTATTAATGCGTCATTTGAGCTGCATAAAAATAGTACAACTTAAGTTTTTTTTAAATAAAAAAATATATTATTCTCAAAAAGTAAAAGCTTGTAAACCAGCTTACTTTTTTACAGAAAAAGGAATGCTACTATACAACGTCATAAAAAGCCAGCATCACATTACAACGTAGTTAGAGTGTGCAGATTAAATGTATTAAAATTAGGAAAGTGAAATAGGAAAAGTTTATTTCAAAAATAGAAAAATAAAAAAGTATGGATATAGTTTATAAAAATATGTGAGTGGATTTGGTGTGGGTTAAGAGTGGAGAGGATATGGAGATTCTGGTTTGGTCCCTGCCTCTGCCTTTGGTTGGCTGCAGATTGTAAGTTGTAATGATAATGTGTAACAATAATAATGGTATTGAGATTCTCCCATTTTCTCAGCTCCTCCTTATGTTTAATATATATATATATTTATATTTTATGTGGTACCAAATTACCAACACAAAAGAAAGAGAGAGAAGAAGAAGAAGTAGACAGGGAATCACGCCTTGCCGGTGTACGGAGGAGCAGCCCGGTGAGGCGGTGGATCCACCTGGTTCACTTTAAAACCCCGGACCCTCCCCCTCCCGTTATTTCTCAGTCTTGGTCCCACTTTTCCCAATATGCTTAATATATATATTTTAGAGTTTTTTTAAAAAAAAAAATAAAAAATATATAATTTAGTCTCTTAAAGGTATTTGGGATGCTGAATTATTTATTATAGTCCGTTGTTATTATAATATGTGAGTTATAATAATTGTTAACCGTTTGTGTTTAGAGTGTAGATTATTTTAATTTGGATAAGAAATAATAAATACGGTAACAAAAAGATAAAAAAATAAGTAGGAAATAATAAAAATCGTAACAAAGAAAGATTTGAAGTAGTAATATTGTAGTTAATTGTATATTATAATAGTTGAAAACACAAATTATTATAATTGGAGTCTCCAAACATGGAGACTTGAAATTGGGGGCCTAAACATCCCTTATAGTTTAGGAAAAAGATCACACTAACCAAAAACGCGTCTAGTTATATCAATTTAGACCATATAAACTTATATGAGTTGCAATTTCAATCTCAAATTTCTTTTTTAAAAAAAAAGTTACAATTTTGACTCTCTAACGAGTTTTTACTCAAAATTATTGTTAAAAAAATTTGTCCTTATGCATTTAGTTTCTTGATTAATCTTAAAATTGGTTGAGGATTAATTAACCCGACATAATGGTTAGTAAATTTTATACATTTAAAGGATGACAACGGTAGTCATCTATGAGAAATTTTGAGTCTTCTTTTTTCCTTTCCTTTTTAGATACTTTTTTCTCTAATTATTTATTTTATTTACTCACTAAATATTATGTTATGTGAATGTAGTATTAACCAATTTTAATATATTTACCAATATTGAGGGACATAGTTAAAAAGTGTTAATACAAAAGTGACTAAGTTCAAATATTTTAAACACTAAAATATATATTTAACCTTAGAATAAAACTCACTAATTAGATAGCATTACATCACTACTTTATGGTTTAACTTTTGGTTGTTATATTTGAGTTTTAGCTTCAATTTGGTTCTTAAAGTTAAAAAATAATAATTTATTCTCTACCCTCTTGGTTAAACTTCCTAAAATATCTTTTACTCCTTTTAAAAATTTGTTCATTTTTTCATAGTTCCTTGTAGTATATTTAATCTAAAATTTTAGCCAATTTAAATATAGTTCATATGAGTAAGACATGTATACCTTCATAAAAAATTTAAAAGTTCTAATCTTCCTATACTTACATATTACTAAACCCCCAACCAAAAATAAAAAATAAAAAATGAAAGTGCAAGATTTGACAAGATTATTGATAGATGGCCGGCATATGGGGTGACAAAGTTTTAATTTCAAAATAATTTTTTGAACTACAGCCTCTACTATACCATTAATTATAAGATCTAAATTGAAATAATAAAAACGGTAGTGAGTGCATTGAAAGAACTAAGTTTTAAAATATTGAGAATAGAGACTAAATTATTAGTAAAATTATAGGAAATAAATAAGAGAATAATGTACATACATTTGGAGAAACGTAACATAATAAAATAAAGGGAGGAGAGAGAAGGGAATCTTATTGCTTTGCTACCTTGTCGGTGGATTGTGGGGACTTATGATTTTACAATACACTCTCGGGTCAACACCCACGTTTTCTGGTCCCATCTCTCTCTCTCTCTTATTTTTTATCATTTATTTTTTATCTTTTTATTTTTTATTTTTTTATACATTCATTTTATATCTTAGGCCATGTGCGTTATTAAACTTTCATTAACAATTAATTTAATTTTCACCTAACCTTTTATTGGGTTGTGTTTATATGTATAAAAAAAAGTTTGGTAACTTGTTTTTTCAGTATTAAAGTATTTCGTTTTGTTCTAAGTTCACATTTTTATATCATTTATATTTTTGTAATGTATTACTCTAATAAAAATTTAAAATGTGATGTTAATTTATGTGAATAATCTAGGTGCAGACGACGAGAGATTTTGACTTCGGTCAATTGTTTTTTTTACTCCTCACTTGAAGAGATATTTTCATTAAAAAATAATTCAAATCTCGTTATTGAAATAAATGACCTAGTGAGAAGGAAATTTGGGGATTTTGAAAACAGTGGCTCAAATCTCATAATTGGCCATCTAAAAAATCTTAGTACTTCACAGAAAACCCTATGTCCTAGGGTTAAGAATATGCATAATATTAAACAAAACAAAAAGATAGTATAAAATATATACATATACAAATAATCAGAATTATACTGATCATGGATTAAAGTTGATTGTTTGAATGTAAACTCATAAAAGGGAAAGTTATCTTTAGCAACTAAACTGATCAAGTTACCTTTACATAATATATATATATAAATATAAAGTTGAGGAATTTTTAAAAATAATAAAATAAAAGAAACTATTTACACAAAATAACAAAAATTTTAGATAGTTATGATAGACGATGATAGAATTTTATTAAGATCTATCATTGATAGAAATGATAGAAATCTATCAATTGATAGATGCTAGTAGAAGTCTATCAATATCTATCAGTATTTTTTTTTCTTTTTTTACTATTTTCTGTAAATAATTTGACATTTTTTCTATTAATAAAAATTTTTCTTAAAATTTTGCACTTATATAAATTGAGCTAATATTCGATAAAGATATTAAAAAAACTAATCAAGAGCACTTAAAACCCACTTGTTTTCACTTAAAACCGACTTGTTTTGAGTTATGTATATTAGTTGAACAATAGATTATATATTATAAATGCTCAATTAATTTCACGAGTCTATCTATAGCTAACTTTTTGACAGTGGTTGGATTGAGTATTGACCCTACGCATATTGGTATATTTATCAACCATCAACTCTATCATTGAGTTGCATTTATCCAAACTGAAAAATATGGAAATATATTTTTAAAATATAAAGATCAAATCCAAATTAAATAAATAAAAACTTGTTGAGATTCACATATTCTTTTATTCCTGGCACTTTTCTTACATCTTCACTCTTGGGTTTCAAGGTTATGTTTTAAGTTCATAAACTTAACATTTATTGTGGCTTTCAAAGTTATATTAATCATTTAAATACACACGTGTTATATGTCCTTTCTTAAATAAGTTGCCAAAATAGAATTTAAGTTATACATCCCAAAATAAAGTAGGGGAAAAAATGGAAAATACTGCTCTTGAACTATGAAAAGTAGTTGTAATTGCACCAATACTTGAACTTTTAATTAGAGAAATTACTAGTATTTTTTTGGCGTGAAATTTCTATATTGGGATGAGGAATGATTAGGTGCAGTGTAATCTATATTTCTCTTTTTTCTTACCCACAAAAAAAAAATTTAATCATTTAAAAAAAATAAATGCCCATGGTAATTTTTCATACTGCTCTTGAACTATGAAAAGTAGTTGTAATTGCACCAATATTTGAACTTTTAATTAGAGAAATTATTAGTATTTTTTTGGCGTGAAATTTTTATATTGGGATGAGGAATGATTAGGTGCAATGTAATTTATATTTCTCTTTTTTCTTACTCACAAAAAAAATTAATCATTTAAAAAAAATAAATGCCCATGGTAATTTTTTAGGCTGCACCGAAGCTTTTCTTTTTTGGAATTTAATTGAAGCATAGGCAGGTTTTAAGAATCTTGTAATTGATGGACACTATTTTAAAATTTTCAAATAGGTGTAAATTAAAGAATATAAAAAAAAAAATTCTGGTAAATTTTTTGTCATAGTGCTTCATTTTTGTTTGGCATAAAAAAAACATTTAAAAATAGCGTGGAATTCATAACATGAAATAGTATATCATATGATGACGTGTCAAATTCTGAATGGAATGAATATAGTACTATTGAGGATTCTATATTAGAAGAATGGAGAGATCTCACACTTTTTATAAAAATATAAGAACTCCATGCATGTTTATTTATGACATCTTCAGTCCAAATAATTCTTAAATTTATTGTATGTTTCAAGATAAAAAAAAAAAAAAAAATATCAATTTCACGATTTATTACCTTCTTATTTTATGGACACTATGACTAGACAATTTTTCAGATTCGACAACCCTACTATTTTCTCTAAACATTGTAATATTATTATAATAGAAATTCTTTTAATGAAAAGAATGACTTGGTCCCACACACATGGTACGTAGATATTTTTGTGGTGTGGAATAGGAATAAGATAAGATTAATAGACAAGAGTTGTCAGTGAGTGGTCAATGGTGATTTTAAGGAGTTTGAATGAATAAGCAAAGGCAAAGGCATCATAAGAAATTTATACCAAAAGGAAAGGAAAGGGGTCAAGGTTCAGGTTGATTCCTCAACACTTAACTACACACAAATATCTTAAACAATGGCCCCATAGCAATTGAGCCCGCCAATGAATGGTTGTCGTACTCCTACCATTTAATCTTCTCATGGTTTTCTTATGACTTTTATTCTATCCTCTCTTTATCTGCGAGACACTCGAAATAGATAAAATTAATCTCACCTTACATGAGAAAAAAATTATTCAATATGACTATTACAATATGGTTGATAGGGACAACGACCTTCCAACTATCTCCACAATGATATGATATTATCTACTTTGGGCATAAACTCTCGTGACTTTGCTTCTAGTACCACCCCAAAAGGCCTCATACCAATAGAGATAGTTATTCTCCATTATAAACCCATGGTCATCTCCTTATCTAAGTAATGTGGGACTTTGATCGCATTCCTAACGAATGGTTGCTTAAATTTATATCTAATAGTTATTAGGGACATACAAATTATTGAATTTTTACATCCAACGGTTATTATGAAACAACTATTCTAGTTTGTAAGTAAATATTAATGGAAAATTAGGTTTAGGCGTGTCTCCGTTGTTGCACGACACACTCTACACCTGTCATTTATCCTGAATTGGATTGGTTTTGGTTGAGTTGTTATCTATTGCGCCCACCACTTGTTGGAGAATATGTTTGCTTTCAGAACCTGGCTGGCTGGATTGACAAAACTTTGTACTTTTGGGTCCCTTTAGTTATCTTTTTCTCTCTTCTAGTGATTTTGACTCTAGATTGCATTATGGATTGTTACTTGGTAGATATTTTGTAAAGGAGAAGGCCAATGCAAATCATACACAATGAGGTCAAATTTTGGCTGGTGGAGTCCATTTTTTGGATTTTTTTAAAAAAGTTTTTTACTCCATTTTCTTTTCTTTATTTTTTTTTAAAAATTTAATTTGATTTGATTGCACTTTTAAAATTTTAAATTCATTAAAGTATATTTTTGGTTTTTAAACTTGTCGATATCTAATGATCAAAGCCTTAATATATTTTATATGTATTTTGTAATGTAACCACGTTATGTAAATAAATATAATTTAAGTTTTAAAGTTAAATTATTATACCAAGTATTAGTTGATTTCAAGAATAGGGGTTATTTGATTCAAAAGTGTTTTTTTTTTTCTTTTCTTCCAAAGGTATTAGATTAATACATAGAGGGAGGGAATCAAACCTCAAATTTCGAAATTGATAGTACAAATACTATGTCAGTTGAGTTATGCTTATTTTGACAATTCAAAAGTGTTGTTTTAAATTAAAGTTAGTTATTTTTTACATAAAAAAAATTCAAAAGTGTTGTTTTAAATTAAAGTTAGTTATTTTTTACATAAAAAAAATACTTCTTTAACTTTCAACTAAAATAGAGACGTGAGGAATTACTACTATTTATTGACCTTTGATGACGATACTGGAGATTCCATTTTTTTTTTCTCTAGCTTAAAATTAGATTCCATGAATTGGTTGTAACTTGTAAGAGGAAGGTCACAAACAAACTCAGTTTAAATCCTTCCATCAAATGTTCCTAATTAATTTCTAGCTAGCTCTATCATTTCCGTAACAATTCCATCTTTATTTTAAAATATTTAATGGAGGAGCTAGCAATTATAAAGGCGCGAATATAATTAAAATCAATTTATTTAATTGGCATTTTGAACCGTATAAACTTTAATTGATATTGGATGATTCAAGAGTTCCATATGTGTTGACTTGACATAAATTAACTTTTACACCATTTCAAAATTTCTTTATCAACTTTTTACGTTGAAAAATGCATAAATGTTACATTTCCATAGCTCCATTGATATGTGATATGTGTTAGGCGACGAAGAGTTCTGTGATTCGAATCTTCCTACTTCTAATGTAAAAAAACAAAATGATGCTAATTAAAAGTATGTTTCAATGGAAAACATATTTAAATTACATAGGTACCGTTTGGTTATCATTTGATTTTTTTTAAAAAAAAAAAATTAAGTTTATTTCCATTCTCTTTTTTTTTTACAATGGTTTGCATTTTTTTGAAGTAAAAGAGTTGCATTTTTACAATGGTATGCATCTTTCTCAAGTAAAAGAGTTGAATTTTTAACCAAATTCTAAAACAAAAACTACATTTTAAAAACTACATTTTTTTAGTCTTCAAAACTTGATTTGATTTTTTAAAACATTTGCAAAAAGATAGATAACAAAATAAGAAATTTAGAAGTGAAAATGATATTTATAGACTTAATTTTTAAAAACTAAAAACTAAAAATAAGATGGTTACCAAATCACTTTTTTTTCTTCTACTTTTAAATAAAGATTTAATAGCAATTCCTTAAAAAGAAAGTTGAAAATAGGCAAACTACTTTTTTTTTCTTTTTTTTTTTAGGCCTAGGCAAACTACTTTAGGAAAGAAAGAAAGAAGAAAAAAAGAAAGTAAAGGCAAACAACAAAGGCTATATTATTAAATGTATGTATTGACTATTTGGATGTATTTTTCTAAAAATTATTTAGTAGAACCAAATTCATCCTTAAAAAACAATTATATTTATGTTGTTTTTTCTTTGGTTATAAAATTGTTTTTAAAAACTATCCAACCAAATGAAACTGTGCAACAAAAGTTATAATTATAAACACTATGTAATGAATTTTTCAGTTAAAACTAAAGTGCTAATTTTGTATGATAAAAGTCCTTTAAAAAAAAGGTAGAATACTGTTTATAATAGTATAAATTAATCAAAATAAACTTAGCTCAAGAGTAACTTGACATGCTTTATTCCTTAAAATAGGAATTTGGATATCTTAGTAATTATTTGTAGTCATTTATTTATGAAGCCCGTTGAGAAAGGCCCAAAATTCAATACTTGGGCTTTAGTATAGACAAATGGAAATCGAATTGAAAGCCCAATACCCAATGCTAAAAGAAGCACCTCCACAAATCATAATCGCTTCCTAAAATTTAGCTCTTTCACCATAGTTTATAACATGAACTACACGCCAATAAAATTAGAAAATAGTTACTTCAAAATCTAAATTTGATGATATAAGTTCACAGGTGTCTTGCTCACAAAAAAAAATAATAATAAATAAATAAAAGAAAAAAAAGTGAGTTTTCGTTGAAAACGCATGTCAATAAAAATTGTGTATGGAATGGAAATAGAAACTAGAGAATTATTGCATAAAGTTGTTTACAGTCATTAAAATTATTATATTATTCTTTAGTTCAATTAGTGTGAGACGAAGGCTTAAGCCCTTAATTTTAAAATAAAATAAAATAAAATAAAATATTAATTGTTATGAGTTTAGCTAAATGGTAACTAACTTTCATTTTCTCTTTTGAGGTTGGACATCCTGGTTTAATCTTCTATAATTAGTATGCTGAAAAAAAAAGGTAAAATAATATTAATAAGTAGCTTGTTTATTTATAGGGATTGGGTTGTTATGTCATTTAAAACATGCGATGCCCTTCGTGTTTTGAATTTTTGCACTAGAAGTTGATTAGGAAATTTCATTAGATCAATAATTATTTTAATAACAAATGTTGTTCATACACCCTATTAATGTAGTATTATAAAAAAAATGTGTTAATTATTATAGCAAGGAGAAATAATCTTAATGTTTACAAATCACATAATTATAGTCTTGATATTTGATTATATGAGGGCTTCACTTTTTTTTTTTTATATTTTTAACTATCTCAAAATATATAGAGACGAAACAAAAAAATAGTAGATTTTAATCATTTAAAAGATGTGTGGTCAATCAAAATAAGACATTTATTATCATCGAAAAAGTTGTTACTTTAATTTCTATTTTTTCTTATTAAAGAAAAAATTTGAGAAACACTTTGAAAACGTAGTTTTTTTTTTTTTTTTGACATAGAGGGGGAGGAAGTTAATAATAATTCAACTGACATAAAAATTAGAAGTTCGATTCTCCCGCCCCATATATTATAAAAATATAAAATAAAATAAAAACTATACAAATAGAATTTTAGATCAATTATAAGAGTAGGACCATGAAGACAACTAAAAGAGTTTAATAAGTAGAAAGGATAATTTTCGTTTCTTCTTGATGGCTTTTGGTTTTGGAGTTAGAAGAGTCAAATTAATTAGCCCTCTAACATATCTATTGCGTATTATTTATCTCTTTGAAAAGTTGACTAAAAAATAATGCAATTATTCTACCATATATAATATTAGAGGGTCCAAACTGCCCTTTACTTTTATAGATGTGTTGTTAACTAACCACCCTACATTTCATGTTATTATACAAGTTTTGAGCATATATTATAGGAGTTTTTTTTTTCCCTTTCAAATTTAAGATCGAGATCACATTACAATTAAATTATGAAAATTATTGTAGTATTGATGAATAATAGAAGTAAGCCGATTGAAATAAAAAGAAAAAAGAAAAATAAATTGAAATTATATTTAACTATTGGTTAAGGGCCACTTTTAAATATTATATCACTAAAATACTTTTTTTTTTTTTTTTTTTTTTAATTTTCAACTTCTAACGTAATCGATATATATATACATATATATTAACGAAATTAAAGAAGAAGTGATAATAATTTCTCCCATTTTCATACTTATTTCAACCAACTAATAGGAAAAAAAATTGCTTTTAAAAAAGACGGTTTTTTTTAATGTAAATGAGTAGATGTTGTTTGATAATTGTTCTCTTCTGAATCACAATAATACGATAATTGTCAATTTTAATTTTGAGGGAAAAGAATTCTAACCATGTAAATGCTAGCTTAGATGATTAAATGTGTCATGTTCTTAATACAAATTTTTAAATGATTTCATTAAATCACATAAATTATAATTCTATAAATAAAGGAAAATTTGCTATCATAATATTTTTAATATCCTCTTACTTTTACTATTAGATGATATAATATTAAATTTACTTTTACCTATTAATTTAAGTTTTTAGGTCAATTATATTTAATTTAAATTCTTTTTACCTTTTAAGTTAACAAAGTTGAATTTATTTAATACAGTGGCCGCTACTAAATTAGTAATTTACAGGGCAATTATTGTTAAATATATAAAATTTAAAAATATTTAAAGATGCTTCTTAACCATGAGTAACCTTTTAAAAAATGGCAAACACAACAATTTATAAGAGATGGAAAGGATGTCCAAATAATACTAATAGGATGAGTCAATTTGTAAGAGAATCTTTAAATCATAATTAATTAATAATAGTCGTACCATTTAGTCACATCCGAGACAGGTAAGGCTGCCGAGTTGCAGGCATGGGCCATGGCCAGGCGGTTGGTCTTGGTTGAGCCGCCATGCCACGGCGGCGCAGTTGATTATAAAAGTTTTCTGTTGGCTAACGTGATGGAGCGTGTGCATGGCTGACATTCTTACAAATTTGACTGAAAAGCTGATTCATGAACCTTATCTTTTTAAGATATCCCCCAACTTACGGGTAGGATATTAAATCTTAAGTAGGTGGTCATCATGGATTGAACCCATAACCCCTTAGCTCTTTAGGATTTTTTGGATGTTCCCACTACCACTAGGCCAATCCATGATAAACAAAAATTTATCCCATTATCCAGCTAATTACATGCATCTCTCTTTTACAAATTTTTCAGGATTAAAGTTTAGTTAGACTAAATCTATATTTAACTAAGCCACTTTCATTTTAAGTCATTTTTTCTATTTTACTAACATTATATAAATATAAATTGGTATGCACTTTAAAACGAAAGTCGAAAGATAAGGATCAAAGAGGGAAGGGAAAAAACCACCCCAACCTGCCAAACTAAAGTATATATGTAATTAATATTTGTTTATTTGCAATCGGATACATCTCAATGATAAGCAAATGTGGGGCTTTGAATTTTCAACGTCATAATTTAATATTGGGCTTTTTTTGCCTTTCTGTAAACTGGTCATCTTTCTTCTCTAATTATTACCTTTAATCGTCTATAAATCATAGTGCCTGCATGAATTATTTGATTAATAATTCTCTACTTTCCAATCCATCGTCTCAACTTTTCTCTCCTTTCTAGTGCACATAAACATGTGACCAGTTTAATTTACATATTTAGGTATTTACAGTCCCAACGTAGTGGATTAATTGATTAAGACGGACAAAAAAAAAAAAAATTAGAAGTTCGAAAATTTTCATCCACACATCACTTAACAAAAAAAATATATATTTCTTTTACTTTTGGTACAATGAAGTATGAGATTTGAATCTCCGATCTTGAAAGAGAAGTGGGTACATTAAGTAATGAATTACGCTCGTAATGGTAGATTGAAATTTTACTAATAATATTATATAGATTGGTTGTTATAATAAAATTTGTCATTTAAATTTGTTTGCTTATTTTTGGTTGAAGATGGAGTAAAAAATAGAATAGTAATTCTAAGATTTAAAATTGTTACTTCAAATAAAGTTTTTTTTTTTTTTAAAAAAAAAGTGAAATTAAAGGAGTTCCAATGGCTCTAAAGCTTCAAGACTACTCTTATTAGTGTGATCATGTCCAATCTCAACTACTACATGACTATGTTAAAAAATCATGTCTATTTTCATTTGTCCAACTTTTAATAATGTTCATGTTCACGGTCATTCATGTAATCGTGATATAAAAAATTATTGCTACACTATTCGTCCATTGTCTCTTTTATTGTGTTAAGTTAGTGTCAAATTATTCTCACGTTTGTAAAAGGCAAAAACTACTCGATATCAAAAATGATGTTTCGCCCCTTAGAAGAAAATAAAATAAAATTTGCAATTCTCTAAAACAAATATTAGATTTTTGTTGGTACGCAAAATATTAAATTTCACTGAACAATTATATAAAAAATGTAAATCTAATGTGCATAAATTCAGTTGAATGAATTAAAATGAACATTAAATACTTGGTGTGAAAATTAGAAAGTGATTAGAAATTAGATGTGAGAGCATTAATTTTATATATTATCTTTCTTGGTTGACTTCCGAAAACAATTAGGCATAGATCATCTCTTTTAAATTTTGAGTTAATTTCTTTTTAAAGTACAAAAATAGTAGGATAGAAGATCGAGCCTCTGACTTTTAAAAAAGAAAGTCATCTCAGTTACTTTTAAACTAACCATACTTTGACATTTTTTAATTATAAATTATTGAAACAGGAAAAAACCCTTTTTATCTCTTCCCTCACCAAAGCACTTTATTTCTCTACAAATAACAACAAGATATAATCACTAGTCTTTTTAATGAATGGGAATATTAATATATCTATTTACTTCACTATTTGTGTCCATTTGATTTCCTTTTTATATAAATTATGTTGTCAAGTTAAATATTAAGTGATATCTTCTTAATCCACTAAAAATTTGGGGTTATTTTTGTTTCTTGTAATATTATAATGTAAAAAGACCTCATGTTCAGTAGATATAGTATCTATTGCTATTTTATAGGGTTAATATAGTTCGAATTCACACCTCCACAATATTGCTAAACAAAAAAGAAAAAGTCTTATGGAGTACTTCGATCTTTTTTTTTTCTCTAAATAAACGATTATTATGATTTTGTTATTAAGAGTTAATTGGAATGACTTTTCATGTGTTTTAAAAAGGATTTTTACGTGTTAAGAAAGAGTTTACCCACCTGAAAAGTCATTCCAAATGGGACCCTAAATTTTACACACTATCCATCTCCACACATAAATATCTCCCAAGGAAAACAATGAAGCAAGATCGAGTTTAATGTTGGGAGAAAATTGATATATTTCTAACCATATTTTTGTTTGTGTTTATAAGTCCCGAAATTTTAAAAAGTATCTCATAAGTCCATAAATTCTAAATTTTTTTTTTTAACTAATAGTTTCTTGAATTTTGTAAAGTGTCTTAATATATAAGTTTATAAACTTTTAATATTAGATAAAGATTAATTTTACATTTTTTTTAAAATTCACAAACCTATTATGCACAAAATTAGAATGTTCAATTTTACACAAATTTCAACTTAAAGTTTATTGAATTTGTTCATATAAAAAATGGTTGGATATGTCAAAATTTATTAGATGTAAAGTTAAAAATTTTAAACCTATTTTACATTTTTTAAGTGAACTCATTACATATAAATTGTTTTTTTAAAAAAGAATAAAGATGGGAGTAAAATAATCAATATTAAACACAAACCATTCAATGATTCAAATAAACATTCTTTTAATTAAAAGAAAGCGACCCAATTAATTACCATTGGTATAATATTGGATATTTTTTTTAGTTCAAATTACCATTATTAATTTAGGTTAAAAATTACTTTTGGTCCTTGAACTTTTATAAAAGTAACAATTTAGTTTCTAAACTTTGATTTGTAATGATTTAGTTTTTATACTTTCAATTTTGTATCAATTTAGTCCATAAACTTTACTATGTAACAACTTAGTCCTTGTTATAATATTAGCTACTTGTTCATTGTTAACATTTTTAATTTTTTTGTTATCTATTAAAATTTTCGCTCCAAATTTCTATAACATGTTTGCATATTATATTTTTTACGTAAAAATTTTATTTATTATTATTTAGTCAATTTCGATAAAAGAATAAAAGTTATAATTCAAAGCAGATTCCCCAATCAAGTTGAGACGTTCGATTAGACAATAACGTGCAAAAAGGTGACAGCTCCTCATAAACGCCGTATCGTATTTCATTAATCAATTCAAGTTTACAGTTAAAATAATGTGTATCTGTCCTTCCTAACGTTTTTTCTTTTTGTTATAATTATTTTTTAATTTTAATATTATTTTTTTAAAAATAAATATTTTTAGCAAATTCCCATTCCTAATAGATCGCTTATTCAACAATATTTCCTTTTTTTTAAAAAAAGAAAAATCACGGGGTAAATTTGGCGAGGCGACTCTTCTTTTGTTTTTCTTGGTGAAATCAGCTTTAACTTTTTTTTTTTTTTTTTTTTTTAATTAAAATTTTCCAAATACAGCCGTGAATTGCTGGATTTTTTTAAGTATATAAAGACTGTATTTTTATTACGTATTTTGTCACTTTCTTAGTAGTTTATTACATAAAGAAAGTATAAATGCATAATTTTCCTTTTCGTTTGGGAATCTGAACTTTATCAATATTTTAATTTCCTTGTTTTCAAACTGAACTTGGTTCATATATTCTTAAAGTTCGGTTTCTTCTGCTGGCTATCTGACGTTAAAGGAATATTTGATTTGTCTAATAAAAAGTTGGAACTTATTAAAAGACACTTTTATCATGAAGATCCTCGAATGAATTTTAATTAAAAGAAATATTTCTCAATAGAAAAATGAAAGTCTGTTTTATAAGAACTCTTTTGTTTCTTAAATTGGTGTCTCAATTTTTTCCTTACTCTAAATTAAGCAATTCTCTCGTTTAGTGCATTAATGTTTTTGAGTGGCTAAATTGAAATTACTTTAGTGATATTGACATGTTTTCTTTTTTCGATTTTTCATTACTATAATTTTTTACTTAAAAAAATATCTTCTATGTTCGTTTAAGGGAATTTTTCTCCCATAATTTTTTTTTTGCTATGGTCACATCATTTATAAAGAGGAATGTTATTGTACACACTCTAAAATTCCTATTTGCAAAGACTAACAACTCACTTAAATAAAGACTAACAACTCACTTAAATAGAAAAAAAAAAAAAAAAAAAACAACTCTTGAAAAGTAATTGTTGAAATATATTATTCTTTTATATTTCTGTCAATATTATAAATATGTGTAGAAATTTGAATCTTCCATCTCAAACAAAAAGATTATTCCTTATTTTTCTAAGTTTTTTTTTTTTAAAAAAAAAACTTCTAAGTTATTTTTGAAGTTCCAACATATTTTTCACTTACATGTTATTCTTTAAAAATATATATATATATATATATATATATTTAAAACAATCTAAAAAAGAAAGTCATATGCAAAATTAAAAGATAAAAGATAATTTAGATTATAATATAAACTCATAAAATCAACATATTCTTTCGATCAAGTTATAGGTTTTTTTTAATATCCGTAAGTGTCCGAGTCAACTTACACACACTTCAACTAATTTCACTAGACAACCCACCTGATCCTACAACATTTTAGTGTCAAGGAAACCCGTAGGATATTAAATCCTAGGTAGGTGGCCACCATGAATTGAATTTGACCCTTAGCTATTTGATATTTTTTTTATATTCTCACTATCACTAGACAAATCTATGATTGTTCGAATCTTTCTATCTCTACTTATTAAACAAAAATATAATAGAATTGATGGATGTGTTAATTTTTGCATCTTTCAAAATTCTAAGCTATTTAGATAGTTTTAATTTGATTAGCTAGGGAGAAAGACTTCGCTTATCTTCAAGTATTAATTCCCATTTCCAAGCTGTAATTCATGGGTTATTTAGGTGTCACGTCAGTTGTCACTTTTTTTTTTTTAAAAAAAAAAAAAAAAAAAAATCTACTATTTGAGTAATAAAATATTAAAAAGTGTTGCTTTGTAAAATAATAGAGAATCAATCACATATCAGTCCAAAATAATTTTAACATGCAGATATTTAATTAATTTAGCTGGGAAGAAGATAAAAAAAGTGCCACTGTAATGTTTGTCCTTTTTTGTTTAAAAATTAAATATTTGGGGAAACGTATATCTTGGGATAACGGGAAGATAATGGTTCAAAAAATGGTTAAGATGTCACATTAACGACCTCAAAAGTTAATCAACCAAGGGACCATATGACTTCCCTATATTCCTTGGCTGTACACATTTCCTTGCAACCAAATTTTTTTATTTTATTAACATATATATAATTTTTACTCTTTGACAAATCTATTTTTATCTTAAATGAAACAATATAAAAAAATTAATTAGATAGATTGTACAAATTTATCTGATATCAAAGTGTGCTTGAACGTCTATTCTATCCCACGTGTGGCTGAACTTAAAAAAAAATAAAATTATAATTCCAATATTTTAACAACTCAATATAAATGGAAAATGATTGGAGTATATGATCTTTTCCTTGTCTTTATTCCTATTTGAATGGAAAATTATTCTCACGATTATACTATTACTCTCGTCATGTAAAAGACTCTTTCTCAGTGTATTGAATAATGTATGTACAAACACATTTCATACCATAAAATATTAATATAAAAAATCTTGATGTTCATGCATAAGGATAATAGAATTAGGATATAGCAGGAATACAAAACTACAAATACATTTTTTTAGTACAAAAATATAAATAATTTAAAGTTTATTAGTTGAAGTGATGACAAAAAGGATTTATATTTTTTTTAACAAGTGCTTGAATTTATTGACATAATATATGCAGATCTAAGTCGATTTATTTATCATAAATGAACAACAATAATTGTTACATGCAAATTAAAATCTTGGGTATGTCCCACCCAATGGCCAATTGAATTAAGAAAAATATCCTAATAAGATGGGAGCTGGCTAATCCATTCAGAACAAGGGCTAAAAAAAGTTCGTCCCATATAAAACAACTAAAATTCTAATTTTAAAATTTAATGGGTAGAAAGAAAAACTTCAAAATTAGTCAATGACTTTTAAATATAAAATAAAACAAGCTGTCAATTTCCCTCCCATATTTCTTCTCTACTTTGTACTTATTAAGAAAATTAAAACAAGCAAAAGAAAAAGGAGGAACACATTTTTTACATTTGAGAGTTTGTGTATACTAATTAGTTTAAGGAATCTATTGAAGGTCGGGTTGGATTGGTTATAGAAAAAAATGTTTTTCAAAAAATTCATTTTTATTTAAACTCTTTTCACAAAAACGGTCTAAAATATACTTCAAAAGCTATTTTGAGTGGTTGCCAAACATTTCAATTTTTTTCCAAAATGACTTTTTTTTTTAAAAAAAAAAAATTAAACACTTGAAAAATGTATTCCAAACATACCCTAAGACGAGTTACAAATGTAAAGTTTACTAAATTTTAACTTATATATTTATATGTGGTAGAAAAAGATGTGAAGAGGAGAGGTAGATGTCTAAGTTTGGCTACAAAAGGAAGTTTAGACATCTCAATTAGCTTGACCCCTCTAGCACCATCATCAAATCCCTTGACTACAAAGGGAAGTTAGAAGCAAAAGGTTAGGGTGGTGGTAGTCCCCAATTTCAACTTTTAGAATGGAGTAATATTTCGGTGTATTTCATCTTTATACATTCTCCTCTCATCATTCACACAAATAAATAAATAAAATAAAATAAAATACTTCAAAAAAAAAATTTCCAATGCAAACAGATAATTGTTAAGTATCTTTGTTTGGAATGAGCCCATGGCTACCCACCTATTCACCAACACCTTGCACTACCACTACACAATAAGCCTTAACTTGGATGCTAAGTTTTGGTTATGCCCTTTGCCCTTTACCTTAGAATTGGACCAAGTTTTTATTTCTCTTTCATCCCTTTGAATATTCTTCCTTTCCTTCCATGTTCCAATCATGCTCTAATTTCTCTCTTTATTTGTACTTATTCTATCACTTTAGTAAACATACATAACTACAGTCCATAGGCGGCCATTGCCAAACACTATTATTCTCTTCCCTAAAGCCTCCATCTCTGAATATTAATCTCCCCCCCCCTTTATCCAATAATGGTTTTTCGAATAATACCCATTTGAGTTTCCATGTGTTATTATTGTGTAACCAAGCATATTCCAAGTGTAGACTTTTCCTCCTCCTTCTTTAATCCTAATTATTTTTTAAAAAAAGAAAAAAAGAAAAAAGAAAAAAAAAAAAAGGCAAAGTGATTCGAAATTTTGATCTAACTGGCTAATTAGCCGCCCCCGACCATTCCCTCCTATATATTCCTACTGCTCCCCTATTAATGCCGCTCATCTTCTTCCCTCTGCCCCTCCCCAAATTTTATTAATTTGCTAAATTGGGTCGCTTCAATCTCCTTATTGCACTCTCTCTTCTTTCTCTCTTCTTCGTTCCTTCCCCAACACTCGCCCAACTCCGACAAAACTTCTACGCCCATATCTGCCCCAATGTCGAAAACATTGTCCGCTCCGAAGTTAACAAAAAATTTCAACAAACTTTCGTCACTGTTCCCGCCACTCTCCGCCTCTTCTTCCACGATTGCTTTGTTCAGGTCAGCCTAATTACCTTTTCAATTCAACTTTCTCTGTTACAGAGTCCTATAATTTTTGCTTCAATTTTTTTTTATTTAATGGATTCTTAGGGATGTGATGCCTCTGTAATTATTGCTTCCACCGCATCCAACAAGGCCGAGAAGGACCATCCCGATAACCTCTCACTCGCCG
This sequence comes from Lagenaria siceraria, assembly GCA_002890555.2. Lineage (NCBI taxonomy): Eukaryota > Viridiplantae > Streptophyta > Magnoliopsida > Cucurbitales > Cucurbitaceae > Lagenaria > Lagenaria siceraria. The sequence continues at coordinate 6,962,496 of CM016485.1, read as the reverse complement.
GCGATGGATTCGACACCGTCATCAAAGCGAAAGCCGCCCTCGACGCCATCCCTCAATGCCGAAACAGAGTCTCCTGTGCCGATATTCTCGCTTTAGCCACTCGTGACGTCATCGCATTGGTCAGTAATAAAATTATATATAGTTAATTATTTAAATATATATATATATATATCCTAAATTCAAAATCTCACCGCTCCTTCTCCAAATTCCAGTCTGGTGGACCGTCGTACGCGGTGGAGCTGGGAAGATTAGACGGCCTGGTTTCTAGAGCCTCCGACGTGAACGGGAGACTCCCAGCACCGACGTTTAATCTCAATCAGCTTAATTCTCTGTTTGCCGCGAATGGTCGTACACAACAAGACATGATCGCACTCTCAGGTATAACTCACGTGTCTGTCACGCTCTAATCAAATTCCGCCACGTGTTTAATCCTGAAACTCCCGTGATTGATATACTTTGTCGTCTTGGTTTTACTTTTACCAAATTATTATTGGAATGTAAGTCTCACATGCATTACTGATATAGGATGTGGCAGCGGCTCACACCGTCGGATTCTCCCACTGCGGGAAATTCTCAAATCGAATTTACAGCTTTGCCCCTGGTAGACCAGTGGACCCTACACTAAACAAAACGTATGCAGCCCAGCTACAAGCGATGTGCCCGAAGAATGTGGACCCAAGAGTGGCGATTAACATGGACCCAATCACCCCTAGGGCGTTTGACAACATTTACTTTAGAAATCTACAGCAAGGGATGGGGCTGTTCACGTCGGACCAGGTTCTGTTTAGCGACGCCAGGTCCAGGCCACCTGTGAACGCGTGGGCTAGCAACTCCCAAGCCTTAAATAAAGCATTTATTGAAGCTATGACTAAGTTGGGGCGGGTGGGGGTCAAGACTAGTAGAAACGGTAATATTCGGCGCGATTGTGGAGCTTTCAATTGATACCTATTTTTGCATTGGAGTAGTGTACGTGTATAGAGGATTTGATTGGGGGGCGGCGGCATTGAGTTGAAGTGAACCGGTTTTAATAAAAATGGAGCGCGGATTTAATTGTTAATTGCTTCTTAAGTTGGTTATAGGGTTTGGTTGGGAGTGTAATTAGGATTTAATTTTTCAATAAACAATGTGTTTCTTCATAATTATTGCAAATAAATTTTCAAGTCTTCCATAAACTTCTCTCTTGCAACCGGTAGTTTCTCAACTTTCTCCAATAACATGCAAAGTTGCTAGAGATTTTTTCTTTCTTTCCTTTTTTTTTTTTTTTCTTTTTTTTTTAAAAAGCAAAATATTACAATAATGATAATAATAATACTTAACTATTGAATTGGGACTTGAAAAAGAAGGTCTTGTTTTATAACTTTTTATTATTATTATTATTTATTTTACAACAAAATAAATTTATAAACAATATTCCTATCTATAGTTTTTTTCTTTCTAGCTTTTTCTTGGAACCTTTTCCAAAACCCACTTGTATTTTGAAAATTATATATATAAAGGGTTAAGGATTTACCCGGTGTGAGATATCACATTGTTCGAGCAACCCTAGATGCTGTCAGGGTAAATGATCGTCAATAAGGGCATTCTAGTGTGTTGTAGATCCAAGACTTGTATCATTTGATGATGCCAAGTGAATCGCTAGAAACATGTGAAGTGTATGGCTAACCCAATAACGAAAGTTGTGTAAGGGAACTGGAGCAGGCTACCAATAAATAAATAATTAAATATATACACTTTTCACATGCATATCGATAATACAAAACTACTTAGGCTCTTGATATGTGAGACTCCTTCTCAATGGAATTTAGGCTCTTCTTAAGTATGTGAATAGTAGTGAAGTTTTTAGGCTCTCCTTACGTGTGAGACTCGCTCTCAAAGTTTCTTTGGCTCCCCCTAAGTGTGAGATTCCCTCTTACCAAGGCTTTATCTTTCCACATTCAAACGAAGACTACTCCACTTCATAGACTTCTGCTCCACCTAAGTTTGAGAACTCTTTCCCAATCAACGTTGCCTTAACCTCCTCCAAGGATGAGAATCCATTCTCAATCAATGATGCCTAGGCTACCCCTAAAGACAAGGATCTCTTCTTAAGATCGATTCAAACTTCAAAACCAACAATACAACATGCCACAAAATACTGTTAAAACTTCTGTCACAAACATATTAATCAACAGAGAACTTTGTCGTTTGGCCACCACACAATGCACAATCGCACTAAACTAAAAACCAAAAGCAACAACTCTAGCTATACAATAACTTGCTCTTAAATAGACTAAGGAAACAGAAAATACCCCATTCAAAAATTGCAGAGCATAGAAAAGGAAAATATCCAAAAGACAATAAAGTCGCTGGATATTCAAAATAAGGAAAAAATAATCTTGCAGAATCAACAATCTGAGAGACATCCGTGGGACATTTTTTGAGACAACCAGCAAAGTAGTGCAAACAAACCCCAAACACTAACAGTTATAGCCAATTCTAAACTCAACAACTCTTAAATTTTAGAATTTAAATGTGTGTATTTTTTTTTTTTAAAGAAAGGTGAAAAATCTTACCAAAAAAAAATATGAGGATGTTGTAATTTAATCTTAAACCACTTGTAAAGTATGATAGGAAATTATATAGCACAATTACATTTAATCACTAATGAAATTATGATGACAAAATTTAATTCCACCATTGTATGAAAAATACCCCAAAATAAGTATTACATAATATATAGTAACAACATCCATATCATATGCAAAGTTTTGATAATCAAATCATGAATTAGACAATAACCACTCCGAAAAATCTGAAGGCCAAGTAATAAAGCGTCCCATTCAACTTACGTGAATTAATGGTTCACCACATTAGTAATTCACCATATGGACTTTTCTATATATATATATAAAAAGATCCATGAGTATATTTTGATGATGTGAAATATTAGTTGCTAATTTGGAAGCACATAATGTTGGACCCAAAGCATGGGCAGATGGATATATATAAAAAAAAAAAAAAAAAGTAATGAATTATTGCAACAAGGACAGTCAACTTCAAGCTAATGTTGCCAAACTTCATCTGCTCCCTTACCTTATTAGCTGTCTCACTCATTTAAACCAAATCTTTTTCTTCTTCTGCTTAATTCTTCTTCTTCTTCTTCTTATTTCATCCTTTTCATTTTCCCTTCTCACAGCTGTATCCAATGCATGTGTAAGGAAATTAGATGCAATTAGTGGTGCATTTTTCCACTTTCATTTTGTTTTTTTCCCCTCATTGAAAAGAAAATTGACTTTGTATTTTCAGCTCTTTTTTCTATAATATTTAAGCAGCCAACATTATTTTTGCTTTCATATTTTGCTCCCCAACCTTTTTTAGAAGGCCAAACAAAACATATCAGTCTAATCTTCAATTATATCTTCTCTCAAAGAGGTATTTCTCATAAATCTACAAGTGATTTTTTCTTTTCTAATGTTAGATATTTTATTAAATTTGCATTCACCTATCAGCTTAAGCTCTTGGGTCAATCGACGATTTAAGATAAGATAGAAAGTGGTCGAATCAATAGATGCATATAAAAGTAGTGAAAATTAAATAAAAAACAAAAAAAGAATGTGGAGGAACTAGGAAGTTATATCTTGAAGAGTTTGTGTTATTTGCAGAAGAGGAAAGAGGCTGGTGAGCACGTAGTTCAAATTTCTTCAAAAGGAAGACCTAAATTGAGAGAGTTGGAAAAGAATATATCTAATAAGACTTTTCAGGTAATGAAATAAATATACTTTATTAAAATATCAATATGTAGATTGAAAAATAATGTTTTGTTTATAAAAAGTGACGATGGAATAAAAATGCTAAATTAAGTTACATGTGTTTTTAAGTTTATAGGGAAAATATTGCAAGATGAAATGAATAAAAGAAAAATCCAAACTGAATTAGAAAGAACATTGATCATATTTATTATGTATGAATTTGTAGAAGTCTTAGAAATATATAGTTATAATATTTGAAAGATTGGTTAATCTGATGGAATGAATTGAAACTTTAATAAGTGCTCTGCCCCACTTCAACATACTAATTTATGCAATAACTGTACTAATTAATTGAGATTATGTCAATAATTCATTTGCAGTAAGGAATGAAGGTTGATTGACATTATGTCAATAATGCATCTACAATTATACAGAAGATATATTTACAATCAGAAATAAGAAAAGATTTTTCAAGGTAGAAATTTAATATAATTTTGGTCTTTTATACGCTTGTAAATATTTGGTTAAATTACGAGGTTGGTGTTTGAGCTTCCAAATCTGTTTCTGATAACTCTTTGAACATTCAATCAACTCTTTATTTAATAGGTTCATTTACTTATTCAAATTTTTTTAAAATCACATGTTATGGAGCACAAAATTAAAATTTTAATATTTTTTAGATACAAAATTAAACGTTTAATAATTCATTAGAAAATTTTTTAATTTCAAGAACTAGACAAGTATAAATATTAAGGAACTCAATCTTTGTTATCAAGTTTTAAACTATTATATATATATATATATATATATGCAATCTTTCGTTATCAAAATTTTTCCGTTATATTTTTAACTTCGTGTTCTTAACCCTTAAAATTTCTTTAACTGAATAAAATATAGTTGCAATTTTGAAATTGATTGTCAATTCTCTCTCTTCCTTCATAATCTCCTTGATTTTTGGTAATTTTTACAATGAGTTTAAGTGATTTTAATTGTTGGAAGGCTATTTACGTCATTTATTAAATCTTATATTGAATTGAAAATTTAGACATTTTTCAACACTCAATAAAGTCAAATATTAATAAGTCGGCCCAAATGACTTTTCGGACTCTAGTTGGATCTTTTGTTCCTGTTTGGAAGTATGGGCCTATGTGGCCCAGATCCATCCCAGCCTGAAGGGGGACTGAAATGAAAATAGATATATCACAGAAATGGTTAAATATTTTTTTTTTTCCCTCTAATATTACGACAAATTCAAAAAATTTATTCATTACATTACGGATACCGATTCATAATAGATTTTGAGTGCAATCGTAAAAGAAATGGGTTGGAAAAGGAATAGATTGAAATTGTAATCGTAGTTTACCGTTTACTCATCTCTATTTAAAGTGAGCTAGAATCGTAATTAGAAATATATTAATGAGGTTTACTTCTATTAATAATGAATATGGAATTTGGATGATTATCAAAAGGTTCTTTTATCTTCTCGTTAATTTAAAATGTATTAACCAAAGATATACATTTTTCTCTTACTTATCCACTTTTTTATTTTATTTTATTTACATATTAATTTTTTCTACTGAAAAAATTGTTCAATACCTAAACTAAAAAAACATAATTTTTTAAGTAGTAATTATTTAACATTTCATTCATCTATTTCAATTTTCAATTCAACTATAGATTTTTGTTTTTAAAAAATGAATAGTTCTAAATTTGGTTTAATTAGATAATATTAGATAATTTATTTCAAAATCTGCAAGTTAAAAAAAATATCATTCTAGCTCCTAACAAGCTCAGGCTCACACGCTGTCATTCTAGCTCTAGCTCTCACTCTCGCTCTAGCTCTAGTTCTCACTCACATACTCTCGTTCTAGCTTTAGCTCACATTATGTTTGAAAAAAGCAGCAACAAAAAAAAAAAAAACTAAAGGAAATTTTTCACAAATACAAAAAATATCAAATTATTTACAGAAATTAACAAAAAAAAACATTGATAGACATTGAGATATTTCTATTAGCATCTATCAGTGATAGACTTCTATCATTTTTATTACCGATAAATTCTGGTAGACTTCTATCAACGTTTATCACAACTATCTAGAAATTTTGCTATTTTGTGTAAATAATTTTTCTTATTTTTTTTATTTTTAAAAATTCTCGAAAACTATATGGGTCGGATTATAAACACCAAAGGTAGAAAAAGAATAATTATAGTAGTTTAAAGGAGGTTAATTGATGATGAGAGAGAAATATCAAAGGTTGTAAAATGCTTAAGAAATATAATATGGAACACGTGTAATAACCATGTGGTAATAATCAAATTATCAGTTATGTTGAGTGTAATCTGATTAAAGGTTTGGCTATATTTAAAAGTTATGGGAAACATGTTTTATTTTCATTATAAGTATCAGTAAACACCTCTAGTCGTAATGTAGTGGATCACACATCCTTTGTATTTTCTATTCCCCGTCATAATTATAGGGAATTGAATGCTGTGATTCCATTTACTGAAAATCTTTCATTTTGAACGTACATTATTTATTATATTTTTTTAAAAAAGGTTCATGAATAGCATATTTTCTTATACCCACCAATGGTTTTTTTTAGTTGGAAAAGACAAGATTGTGAAGGTTGTTAGAGGGCTTTTTTGAAAAGATTATTTCTTTTGATCTTGTTTCCGATTCTTTTTTAAGAATTATAATTTAATGGCTCATAAAGATCATAAAGTTGTTATCATGCATCAAAATTATTATTCGTAAGTCTATAATTTTATAAAGAGGAAGAACTTTTCGAGCATTAGAGATAATCGTTCTTTAACCAAAAAAAAAAAAAAAATGAATTTAGAAAAACACACATTTTAAAAAATGGGTCGGGTAAAAAAATTTTCACTATTTTCTTTTTTAGCGTAACTCAAAATACATAGTTAATACATTTCGGTCATGTCTTTTATTGCTAAAAACTTATAAACAAATTCATCTCGACAATCTTAAATCTTGGCTTTGATATTTATCTAGGTTAATGAACCTAGCTAACAGTATAAAACTTGACTATACTTCAGGTCAGGAGTTTTGATTCCCCACGTCATATATTTTAAAAAAAATAAATCAATTCACCAATAAGTTAAGGAAAATTTTTTAAAATAAAAAAATAAAGAAAACTATTTACACAAAATAGTACAATTTTAGATAGTTGTAATAGACGTTGATAGAAATATATCCTAATAGATGCTGATAGAAATCTATCAATGTCTATCAATATTTTTTTTGCTATTTTCTGTAAATAATTTGATATTTTTTTTATATGTGAAATTTTTTCATAAATTAATATTATATTTGCATTTATAATTCTAACGCACACCATTTGCAAGTAATTGCTAATGAAATACCTAGTTTTATAAATGTATCCCAAAGCACTAATTAGAAAATTGGTAATTTTAATTATATGGATTAAATAAATTTATCGTTATTCTGCAATAAAATTAATTGTTTTTTTTTATTAAAGAAAAAGTAACTAAGGCCTGTATTTGTCAATGAAGAATGGAGTGGCTTTGGGTGCCTCACCGTTGAAAGGACCACCCTACTAATATATGAAAAATCTTATCATATCCTTCATTTTTTTTAGAAGCAGCTGAAAAAATAAAAGAAGAAATTAAGGAAAATTGTAATCTTTAAGCTGTACGAAAATACAGTTAGGAAGGAAGCAGCTTTTATGATGGCTACAAAGAAGGGTGTTGTCTGAAATTCTAATCCTTGTTGCTCATCATATCTCATTTTCGAACATGGGAAAAATGAAAGTTGGTTTTGGTGGCATGTGAAGAGGTCAGTAACTGATCTAGAACTTATGCTCAAGGAAGCTTAGTTTAAAATTTGTGTCTAATAATTTTATGATGGCTACAAAGAAGGGTGTTGTCTGAAATTCTAATCCTTGTTGCTCATCATATCTCATTTTCGAACATGGGAAAAATGAAAGTTGGTTTTGGTGGCATGTGAAGAGGTCAGTAACTGATCTAGAACTTATGCTCAAGGAAGCTTAGTTTAAAATTTGTGTCTAATAAAATTTGTATGTCAACAAAAATGGCTTTGTTTTATATTAATATAGAATTGTATTTAAGTTTGGGAAGGGCTCGACGCCCCTTATACTCTGTTGAAAATATGAAAAGTTAATTTGAATAATGGAAGTTTTAATATTAAACTTGACTTGTGACTTTTGGTTTTTGTAACCAATAGTGTCCATTGAGCTTTTTGGGAGTTTAGAAGTTATGAGAATTAAGTAAGATTGTTTATGATTTCTTAACCATTGAAATTCTATGGTTATAGTTTGTAAGCCTATATGAAAGCATGCTTTGTTGAATCAAGATATCACTTTCTCCACATTTGTGTCATCCACACCTTTTTCTTTTCTAACATACTCATGGTAAATTTGTCCCTTAGGAGGTAGCAGCCAGCGTAATTGGTCAACTATAGCGTTTGTCCACAAACACTGTTATGAAATTGACAATTAGAAAAAACGAGAAAAAAATGTAAATAGTAGAGAAATCGACATAAAGATTTCTATGGTTCACTACCAGTATGTTAACTATATTCAAGAGTAGAGGAAGAGAACCGTTGTATTATTAGAAAGAAATATCACAATACAGATTACCAAAAACGTCAGTAGAGAGTTAGAAAATTTATAATATATATAGCGCACTTCTTTAAACTCTCAAACTCAAAATCATAAATAACATAAATACAAATACAACAATTTAGAAATTTTATCATTCGTTGCGCCATATAACAAATTCAAAACATTTCACTTAAACGAGTTAGAAATTTTGTCATTTATTGCACATAACATGGTGGTTTCTTATGGTTGGTTTTGGAAGCACTTACACTTTTACTCCCTTTTCGTTTTGGCTCACTCACTCACGGGTCATCATAATTCATACATCAATAACTCACATCATCACCAAATCATTTTTATCCGCTTCTTTTCTTTACTCTCTTTTTTGAGTTTCATTCAAGGAATTCAAAGAAAAGACTAATAATTTTTACCTCTTTACTCTTTTCTTTTTCTCTCTAACTAATCAAAACCAAAGAGAGTTTAATACAGCAGGGGAAGACATTATGACAAATCTTTAAGTCGTTAGCGTGTGTGATATTAAAAAGCTTTCCATTAAAACCTTAAAGTGGCTATTTAGTACCAAAGTAAGCTTAGCTTAATAGTAATTAACATAATCTTCTTCCTTAAAAGTTGAAAGTTCAATTCTCCATTCTCACAGTTGTATAAAATAAAATAAAAAAAAAAAATCTAAAATATAGGGGAGTTTTTAAAATTAGAAAAATAAGGGAAACTATTTACACAAAATAGCAAAATTTTTAGATTGTTGTGATAGACGCTGATAGAAGTCTATCAAGATCTATCAGCGATAGAAATAATAGAAGTCTATCACTGATAGATGCTGATAGAAGTCTATCAATGTCTATCAGTGTTTTTTTTGCTATTTTATGTAAATAGTTTGACATTTTTTCTATTTGTGAAAATTTCCCTAAAATATATACTAATTAATCTAAATTAAAACCTAAACTAAATATTAACTAAAATATATTAATTATTTAATAATTTTCTGATTTATATTAGAAATAGAAAAAATATCAAACTATTTACAAATATAGAAAAATTTTATTGTGTATTAGCGATAGACCGCGACAAACTTCTATTATAGAGATATAGAAGTCTATCGCGATCTATCGTCCCGTGATAGAAGTCTATTGTAGTTTATAACAATCTATCGTTGATAGACAGTAAAAATTTTGTATATTTCAAAATCGTTTGATTTATTTTTGAGGGAATGAAAAATGATTGGCCATATTATGGGATATGCACCCTTCTCAAGGTGATACATGCTTTTTGATCTTCTACCACTTTCAATTTGTTTTTTTCTTTTTCTTTTTTTTTTCTTTTTTTCTTTCTTTCTTTTCTCTGTCTATAATGCTGGTGTTACGTCCATGTCCATATTTTGAAGATCTTATCCATGGACCATTTTTAGATATTCAGAGGAAAATTTTGAACCTGATATGTAGTTAAAAGGAATAAATATTGGAAGCATTCTCCCAGATGGATACTCCATTCCCTTTGCATCATCTCCTACACTAATTTTCATTTTCAATACTTTAACGACTCGATTCCATATAATTAGTATAGAATATCTTTCAAAACACTAATTTATTAGAAATTTTGTCAAGGTGAAAACATATTAGACTAAATATGTGTATGCATGTGACATTGTGTGGGCCTTTTTAATTTGTTCCCATGTTGAAGGAGTAGCATCCCTTTCTTGGACCCCCAACCCCACACCAAATAGACCATTCACTACTTTTTTTTTTTTTTTCCTTTTCCAATTCTAAATTACATATGACAAAATAAAAATTTAGTTAGTCAAGATTATATTCTAGTCTCTGTCCTTATATTTTTCAAAATTGAACAAATGTTTCTAAATTTTGAAAATAGTTACAATAATATCAATATATAGTTACCTAAATTGTTAAGAAATCGATAATTAAAGAAACACGGAAAACGTGAGTAAAGAAATCGACACAGATATTTATGTGTTTCACTATCAGTGTGTAAGCTATATCCACACAGGTAAAGGAATAGAGTAGTTTATTATTAGGGAGAAAATATCATATTACATATTTAGAGACGTAAGTAGACTTAGAAAGTTTATATAGCACCTTTAATCTAAACTTTAGGACCAAAATCATAAATAATATAAATAAGAATACATATTAAGTTTCAAGACATTCCAACATAAATATTGCACAAAATTAGGTTTCATTTTGCACAAAAAAAATGGTTTTAATTACACAAGTCCTACAAATCCAAAATTTGGAGAAAATATTAGAGAAAGTCGTCATAATAATATGACTGCTAATTATTTTACATCTTTGGATATATGAGAGAGCTCATACAATGCATAATGATCTATTTGGATATGGGTATATGATGAGGACGCTAGGTTCGTGTCAACCTAGTTGAGATGTTCCGGTACACCTCCTAACCTTGTTTTCTCAATAGTCTTTTAAAGAAAAAAAATTGACAACAAAAATTGAAAAAAAAATTGACATCAACCACACCAATAATGTATACTTGTCTTGAATTTTCTTAAGCATGAAGATTGTCTCCAAAAACAAACATAGGTCTTTTCAATATGTTTTATTCTCAATCGCATGTTTTTTAGGATTGCGCAAAACTAACCATACTTAATATTGAAATTTTAATAGTTGAGCCCTTGAAAATATCTTGTTAGTATATGTAGTACATATCAATCTTTTAAATTAAGCATTTTTTTAATCATACTTTCATTTTTCTCATTTAAATATGGTTTCGATTCATTGATGAAACTCCTCTAGTGCTAACTCGGATGTTACAGCTACACTATGAATATCTTTTATTCATTAATAACTTTTCCGACATATGAGATTTTATGCGTAAAACGTACCTCAATTTCAAGCAAGCCCTAAAAACCCAATACAAAGATGTCTCGAGTAGATGGTTTAATTACTTCAATTTCGAGGCTCCCTCATTGGTGGAGGAAAAAGAGAGAAAAGTTCGAGGCTAATAAGTAATAATCTGTGTATTTTCCTGCATTCGATAAAGGAGTGCTGAAAAGAGAGGAAGAGAAGAATCTGAGGCAAAGCATGCAAAGATGGAGAGCAAAACATAAGATTATATTTTTATATGGAAATTGATGAACATTAGATTAGATTTTATTAAATATAAAAAAAAAAAAAAAAAAAAAAAAAAAAAATCATTAAATTTCGAGAATTTTGAGATGGATTCCCCAAATGACTACAAGACATATGGGTTGAAGCAAAAAAAAAAAAAAACCCCCCACTGCACAATTCCAATTTTAAATAAAACAAAATAAACCTGAGAATTTCTGAAAAAGGGAATTCTGAAACGTGCATTTAATTTGTTCTCACCTTTATCAAAACGACAACGCCAAAAACAAACACGTAAGCATGAAATTAAGCATCTACGCCATGTGCTTTACTATTCAAAACTATTGATTAATTTTTTCTTCCCTAATCTTTTTTTTTTTTAATGTACAAATTGTTATCTTTTAAGCACGGCCAACAAGACATTATTATTATTATTATTATTATTATTATTTGACCAAAACATATGGAAAGACAAAACACATGCCGACGATTATTTGTTTGTTATTGAGTAACTAATCAACTCAACCATACAATTTCTTGTTATTTATCCGCTAGTAATGATTCATTTGGTGAAACTAAAGAAGTTGTTTTGTACATTCCGTTCAAGATTCGAATTCCCTTACATTTTTTTTTCATATATATTATTGTTTTAAAGAAAATGGATAAACAATCGAGTTGTTTATGCTAAGAAATTATCATAGAGCCACAAGTAAAAGGATTATAAAACATAAATTGCATCAACATCCTACCACTATGAACTTTTGGTAAGTATATCAATTTATTATCCTCAATTATGTTTTGTTTGAATAAACATTGTGTAAGACCTATAATTTTATCAATTAAATCATCGAACTTTTACTAGCGAAAATCAATTCGAACTCTTAGTTAGAATTGTTTTTCTTTTAAAATCATCCATGAACCAATTCTAATTGTCCATTTTGTTAATCCAACCTTTGAAGAAGTCTACACAAGTGTGAGCATTGATGCACTGACACTTTTTCAAAGGTAATCTTAATAAGTTGTCTAAATTGATTCACTTATAACAATTTAAGAATTTAATTAGAATAATTATTCGTTAAAAAAATAATTAATTATAAGTCTCATACAATATATTTTGAATGCAACCTAAAAAAAGGTGTAAATTGATATAGTTAAATTTTAATTTATGATTATTAGCTCAAGGTTTTAAGTGATACAATCTCCAAAGTTTTATAGTATAAGTTGATACAAAAATTACACCCTCTCTAAATACGATAATAACAACAGGTTGACCTATTTATCCAAATCTTACACTGCAACCGTTTGGTTGCACTAATATAACAAATGCAACCAAGTTTTGTGTCTCAGTGAGAGATTCTATTGGAGTTTCCTCTTGGCCACAAGAACACATACCCAAATAGCCTAGCTAAAAGGAGAATATGAAAGATTAAACAATCTCGATGCTCAACTCCACCGATGTAAAATGGCTCATAATAATTATTGTGAAGAAACACCTACGAGAATTAACCTTAGACTATTTTTTTTTTTTTTTTTTTTTTTTTTAAAAATGTATGTATAGCCAAAAAGTAGACCACACCTAAAATCGAGTCAAATTATAATAGTTAATTTTGTAGTTAAATGATAGATTTCTAGACATCATGATGTGTCAATATTTTTCATGATATATATTGAGGATAAATCTGTAGAATAGATACTCATAGAAATTCATGATGTACCAAGAATCAGATTTGAACCAATGACAGAAGGATTTTAAGTCCTCTACTCTACCAACTGGGTAGATACTAGGGATATTAACACACAGACTGCTAATACCATCACACATCTATAACCAATTTCGTACAACAATCTAGAGAATAAAAGAGTGTAGGTATATTACCTCCAAATATAAGAGACTAGACCAAATAGGATATTTATTTAATTTTGCAAAGTGGATTCTGACTGAGTTTATATAAGAGATATACATATATATATTGTTTTACTTTTTAGATATTTGGATTTATTCTAATTTGATAGGCATACAAGACGCATGTGATAAATAATCCAAGTTTTCTTAGTTGTTACACAGTGCGAAATGCCGGAAAACAAACTGGAAAAAGAAAAAAAGCAGAACAGAGCCAACTAAAATGAAGGGAAAAAAGAGAAGAAAAAAAAAGAAAAGAAAAGAAAAAAAAAAGTCCATAATTATCTGTACGAATAGCAAATGTCAGAGAAAAAAGTATCATATCTTTATTGCAATATGACACGAAACTCTCAGCTTCACAAATATGATCTCCATTTGTGTGGATTCTACAGATCACTCTAAAACACAAAAACCACAACAAAAACAATTGAAACCCTAAACCCTAATCTCAAAATAGTCAAAGAGTAGTCAATCTGTTTGAACAAGAAGAATTATAATGGTTAGAAAGGTACCCAAGCAGTAGCGAAAACGACGTCGTGCCCTTTCCACGTGAGCACCAGGTGGTCCTCTTCTTTCTTCAACCCCCATCCCGCTGCATGCTCGTCAAGCATCGTCTTCACCTCCGTAACGGCGTCGTCTCCAAACGGAATCCCTCGGAATTTGGCGTTCACCATCCGTTGAACCCACCGTCCCTTCGGTTCCAATCTTTGAACTCGTTGAATCCCTTCGTGTGCAATTATATTCTCAATCTTCCAACAAATGTCGGCTTCATACCATTCTCTCTGCTTGCTGCTTCTCGGCAGAAACGAATCCATGGAGTCGTAAGGAATCCAGAGGTAATTAAACGCCGATCTCAATCGAGTAACCAATTTGCTTGAAGTGAAATCCGCATCTTCGTCTACTAAAACGACAATTGTTGGATCTAAGCTACGGATTGCCTTGAGAAACATGGAACGAATTGAAGTGGACGACATGTCGAAATTGGGAGATGGGTTTGGGTTTGGGTTTGGGTTTAATGTTTCTTCAGGGATGTAATGAAGCATCATATGACAATTAAAAACGAGTGCTTCGTTATTTTCGGGTCCGTAAATTAAATGCTGCATTCTGATTTGTTCAATTAAACTGGCAAAACCGTCTGTATGGCAAGAGGGGACCACTCTAAATTCCATAGTCACGTTTTTAGACCTGGCGAAATTCACTAATTTCGCACCTAATTCGTCGTACGAAAGCTCCAGCATAGGCGACGCGTCTTTAACAGCAACAACAGCTACAGTCGTGAGTTTCAGTAATGGAGGGACCTCAAATCGTGTAGCAATGGCATCGATTAAAGTAGGGATTTGCATGCAATGCATCAAGCTGAAATCCACGACGTGTACGGCGGAGTAACCATCGATGGCGTCGAGAATGGCGACATTAGCGGCAGTGAAGCCGAAGCGGTGCCAAGGGGTTAAGTCAACGAAGGCGGCGAGGTCCATAAGGGAGAAGGTGTGAGTGGTGAGTGAGGAGGAGAATGCTGTGGTGATAGCGGCTAGGATCTTGCAGTTGCCGGTATTGGTGGCGCGTGTGACGAGAGCGCGTAGGAAGGCGGAAGTGAGACGTTGGTTGGAATCGCCATCAGGAGGGGCAATGTTGTTAAGAACCCAAAGGATTTGTTGGGCGAGAGTAGCGTCGTTGGATTCAATGGCGTTGGCACAATGAACTAACAATTGTTCCATACAATTGGCATCTCCCAAGCAAGTCCCTAAAGCCTTGGATGAACAAGGGAATAATCCAGACCATGGCCGCCTATTTCGAAATTGGCCCGTCGTCGTAATTTGATTTTTATTATTCATTGACATATCTGGAAATGAAGAAGGAACAATCCTTGTAGTAGTAGTAGTAGTGGTGGTGGTGGTTTGATGCAACCGTGGGGGTGGTGTCTCACTGAATTGCATCATCGAGAGAAACAAAGAGAAGGAAAATCCAATTAGAAGATATAGCCAAAAAGTAAAGTAAAGGGGAGGGAAATTCAGAGACAAAGAGAAAGGAAAAAGACCGGGGGGGGGGGGGGGGGGGAACTGAAAAGTGGGTTTTGTGGGAGGAGGGGACCTCGGGGGAAGAGAAATTAGGAGAAAAGAAATTAGAATAAGGGAAAAAATGGAGAAATAAAGGAAATTTGGAAGTCAAAAGATCAGGGAAAGGGAAGGGAAGGGAAGGAAGGAGGTATAATGATGGGTACAAAAAGGAAAAGGGGTGGTCTGAAATTGTAATGTTGTTGCTGTATCATATCTGATTTTGGAAAAGGTGGGGGGGGGGAAAGAAAGGGGATTTTGGTGGCATGTGAGGAGGTAGCAGCGGAGAGGAGCCGGCCGGCCAGAGGGTTTGTCGATAAGTAGGACTTGGGATTTTGTCATTTATTGACACACAACATGGTGGTTTCGTATGGTGGGTTTGGAAGCATTTATACTTTACTTTAACTTCCCCTTTTTCTTTTTGGCTCACTCACTCGCTCGCTCACTCACTCACTCACGGGCCTTCATAATTCATATATCAATAACTCACATCATCACCAAATCATTTTTATCCACTTCTTTTCTTTACTCTCTTTCTTCTGTTTCTTTCAACAAATTCATAACAAAACTAATGATTTACTCTCTTTTTTTGGTTTCATTCTTTCTTTTCTTGAGAGAAAGTGTTACCACTCTTTTGTTTTTTTACATTTTAAATGCTTGGTTAGAAAAAAATGAAATAAAACGAAAAGGAATTTTATGAAAAATAATGAAATAATAAAAAAATAAATTGATTTTTTTAAAAATAGTTTAATATGTGTGTGATGAGATTGGAATACACAAAATGCACTGTTCATAAATAATAGCCAAAATTTTGGGGGAAGTAGAGTTGTAGGTGTGTGTTGGGTTTTTGTAATTTGAAAGTTTGTGATAATTTTTTTTATTAAGTTGGTTAAATATATGAGTGTAGTCCTTGTTGCACCCAATTTAAAATTGTCACATGAGAATTTGTTTTTTTTTTTAAATGATTAAAAAATTATTTTTTTACTGTGTAAAATAAAAGGTAGAATGAGATTATATAAACTTAGGCTACACTTAACCATTCATCTATATAAATTAAAAACTTAAAAAACTGTATTTTGAAAGGGAATTTGAGAAATTTTCGGAGAGAGAGAGCTTGAGGGTTTACCTTGATAGAAGCTCAATATCAATTTCTTGGGATTTTGGGTGTAATACAAGTGGGTTATGGTCATGATTTCATTAATGATAAGTTTTTCTTACGAATATTCGGAAACATTTTCAAACTTTGTGGGATTTTCTTTTTTATTAAGAAAGGAAGGGGCCTAAACTCATAGATTAACATGGAGTTTTGGGTGGAAAAAAAAAAAAAAAAAAAAAAAAAAAAAAAAAGAAGCAAAGCGTAGGCAGAATTTTTTATTATTTGAGGGAGTGGAAAATTGATTGGTCATATTATGGGATGCACCATTCTCAAGGTGATATATGCTTTTTGATGTTCCACATCTTTCAATCTGTTTTTTTATTTTCTTTCTATAAAGCTGGTGGGTACGTCCATGTTCATATTTTGAAAGATCTTATCCAGGGACCATTTTTGGATAATCAGAGGAAATTTTTGAACGTGACATGTAGTTAAAAAGAATATATATTGGAAGCATATACTCTGTAATCCTCCCTGTAAAGAAGAAAAAAAAAAAAACCACATAAGAAATTGATGGCTTTGGTAGACAAATGAGAAAGTGAGAATGAGAGTAAATATTGTATTGAGAGAAGAAAACAAATTTGTTAACCAGTATAACAACTGTGTTGTCACATCAAAAGGAGAGACAGGTCTTCACTTGGATCACTGGACATGATTATGGAGGACTTTATGTTGTTAATTAATCTCTTCAAAATAATTTATCATTATGGAGGAATGAAGTTAGAGTACCTTATAATCTAAAGTGTAGTGGAAATTTATTTAACGAAATGTTTTATTATTTAACTAAACATTATGGAGTTCCATGAAGTTTATGATTAGGTATGACTTAGAGGAATTGTTATATAATGTCGACAAATTGTTTACGAAGTTTGAGTACTATTATGTTTTTAGTTGAAGTTCTGTTTAAGAAATGCTAAAGTAATGGTTGAATTTAAATGATTTGAGAATAGTGAAAAGACATGATTTGAGTATGATTATGAGTTATGAGATTTATGAAAGAAGATCTTAAATCCACTTGATCTTGTACCCATGTAATTATATAATACATCTCGTGAATGTTTTTCATGGTGTAAATAATATGGTAATTTGTGTTTCAATGGTGACAATGTAGTCCTACATGCAAGTATGTAAAGGTTTGATGTACTATAATTGTTTTGATCTTACTCTATGCCAACATTACTAGATAGAGGTTTGGTGATGGTTTTCACAGCCTTATGTCTAATTATCAATGGTTAATGTTGAATGTTTAATTGATTTTGATCTAGTATGGCACTGAACTTTAAACTTTTATTTGATTTCAAATTTTTATTCTTAAAATTAATTTACTATATTAAACTCAACACTCATTAGGCTTTTTATCACATGTTTTATCCTCATTTCCACTAGATTGCTTTTGAGTTTCCGCCATTGGTTGTCCAGTATCTATCACCAGTTACATCACATGTTGCATATCATCTTTTGTATGTATATGAAGTTAAACATTAAAGTGTATGATAAATAAGTTAAGTTTATTAAAGTTAAAAAACATCTTGATTGTAGACTCCATTGCACACATAGGATCTATTGTCGTCACAACTCATCCAATTATTAGTAGGATAATTTGGGATGGGGTATGACAGTCCCTACTTTAATTTTCATTTTCAATTGTCTATTTTAATATATAAAGTTTCAGTTAACATTCTAAATGTTGATGGTTCGATTTCCATTTAGTTAGTACGAAATATCTTTGAAACAGTAACTAAGTCATTAAAATTAAATTTGTCTCCCTCCCTCTCCATATAAATTGAGGGTGAAAACATATCAGACTAAATATGTATATGGAAGTGACATTTTGTGGAATTTTAATTTGTTCCCATGTTGGAGGAGTAGCATCCCTCTCTTGGTCTTGAACCCCAACCCCACACCAAATAAGACCATTATTCATTACTTTTTGCTTGCTCATCAAACGGGGGAAACTAATTTATGGTATTTTTATATCTTTAACCCATTTCATTTTTTTTTTACACACACTGATTACTTTTAATTCATCCCCACATGTTTTTTCCAGTCCTAACTTGCAACAAAATTTTAGTTTAGTCAAGATTACTTTCTAGTTTGTCCTTATGTTTTTTAAAATTTAACAACAGTTTCTAAATTTGAAAAATAGTTTACATAAATTTTGCACCAAAAAATGGTTTTAATTAAACAAGTACTACAAATCCAACCTTTCGAGAAAATATTGGAGGAAGCCATCATATTATGAACTATCACTGATTAGTTTTAGATCATTTAGATACACTAGAGAGCTTATAAAACGTAGAAGCATACAAATTTTGAATTTTTTTAAACAAGATATTAAAGGTAGAGGGATTAGAAAGTGCACCAAGACATATCTACTAGGTTGACACATCCTTATAAGAGAATGTACATAAGAGTGCCGGAGAAGAGCTCGAGGGATGAAAATACAACAAGGGAACGACTAGATGAAAGTCTTTCAATTCAATGATAAAGTAGACACATCATAATTATTACAAAAAAAAAAAAAAAAAAAAAAAATTTAATGCACCAAAGAGCAGTCAAATATGTGATATCTAGCCAAATTTTGAATTCTCAAGAATATTCATAATTCAAATTCAACATTGGACAACCTTGACACTCTTATGCATTCCATGTAGCTCAAACATGCCAACCTCTTTGTCTTGAACTATTTTTGGGAGTGAAGTGTTGGGCCTAAAGACCAACATATAAATCTTTTCAACATTGTTTTGTCTTCACTCATGTAGTTTTTAGAAAATTTCTCAAATAGATCACTCAACATAGCCTTATGCCAAACCAACCGTACTTAGCTTAACATTGATATTTTTATATATGTGATATTAAACACTTGAAAATAACTATATATAAATATCAATCCCTTGAATTAAGCATTTCTTAATCGTACTTGTATTTTCTTACTTAGATGTGGTTTCGATTCATTGATGAACTCCTCCAGTGCTAGCTCGGGTGCTAAGCATTTTTCTAAGATATGAGATTTTATGTGTAAAACATACCTCAATTGCAAGCAAGCCCTAAAAACCCAACACAAAGATGTTAGGAATAAATTGGTGGTTTAATTACCTCAATTTCGAGGCTCCCCCATTGGTGGAGGAGAAAAGAGAGAGGAATATTCGAGGCTTGTAAGTTATAAGTAATAATCTATGTATTTTAATTAAAAAGGAGTGCTGCCGAGGGAAAAGACCACAAAAAAGAGGAAGAAGAGAGAAGAATCCAAGGCAAAGCATGCAAAGATGGAGAGCAAAACACAAGCTAAGATTATATTTTTATGGAGAATGATGAAGATTAGATTAATTAGATTTTTATTAATTCTAATTTTTAATTTTCGAGAATTTTGAGGAGGATTCCCCAAATGACTACAAGACATGCGTGTTGAAGCAAAAAACCCCCCACTGAACAATTCCATGTTTTTAAGGAAAAAAAAAAAAACTGAAAAATTCTGAGAAAAGGAATTCTGAAACATGCACTTAATTTGTTCTCACCTTTATCAAAACGACAACGTCAAAAACAAACACGTAAGCATCTACGCCATGTGCTTTATTGCTCAAAAACTATAATTTTTTTCTTCCCTAATTTTTGTTTTTTTTAAATGTAGAAACTGTTATCTTTTAAGCACGGCGGACAAGATATTATTATTTATTATTTGCCCAAAACATATGGAAGCCAAAACACATGCCGACGATTATTTGTTTGTTATTGTGTAATTAATCAATAAATTTGTTATTTATCCCTTAGTAATGATTCAGTTGGTAAAACTAAAGAAGTTGTTTTGTAGATTCCGTTTGAGATTCCAATTCTCTCCTACTTTTTTTTTTTTTCATTTATATTTTTGTTTTAAAGAAAAAGGAAAAAGAAAGTTATTTAAGCCTATTTGATAACCATGTAGTCCTTTTTTATTATTTTAAAATTAAGTTTATAAATACTACTTCAATCTTTTATGCTTTTTATGTTTTGTTATTCATTTCTTATTATTATTTTTAATTTAAGTTAAATTTTGAAAATTAAAATACAAAATAAGAAACAAACATGAACCTTGAACTATGAACTTGTGTTTCCTTAACAAACATGAAAACAAAATTGAGAAATTGGAAACAAAGGAGAACTTATCATGGAGCTATAAGTACTGAAAGAATATTTAATTATAAAGCATAAATTAAATGAACATGCTTATTTCTCAATATATCTAAGATCTCTTTACATATAAATTTACTGTATTTTTTGGAAAAAAAAATATCGATTTAGAGGGTTATATCAATTAAAACTTTGAAGTTACAATTATATGAATTGAAACAATTAACATTCGTAGATGTATCAATTTATACCCTGAGTTATGTCCCGTTTCGATAAACATGGAGTCAAACATATAATTTTATCGATTATACCTCTAAATTTTTGTAAGCGAATCAAGTTAGACTTTCATATAGTATTTTTATTCAAGATGTTTATGCATAAATTCTAATTGTTCATTTAGTTAATCCGACATCTCAAGAAGTCTACAAGAATGTAAAAATTGATGCATTGGCGATTTTTCAAAAGTAATCTTAACAAGTTGTCTAAAATGAATTCACTTATAACAATTTATAAAATTAATTGAAACAATTATTCCTTAATTATAAGTCTCGTAATATATTTTGAACGAAATCTAAATGAGTGTGTAAATTTATATTTATACTTATAAAGTTTTTGGCATATAAATGGATCCTATCATTATTAGTTTCGAGTTTTAATTGATACAATCTGAATTCTAAGGGTTTTTAATAAGTCTCTCCATACGAGAGTAGGGGTTTCAAATGTCTGATTCTAATGAAAAATATATATATATATTTTTTACTTATTAATGAGTATAAATCCAGATTAAATTTAAGACAATCTCCGCAATGACGATGACATTATAATTTTATAATTCAATTAAGAGCACCCATTTGAATTATTACCTGAAAATATTGATGGGATATTGTGTAGATAATTGAGTAGGAACTAAAGTTAAAAAAAATTTTAAAAAAATGTAGACCTAATCCGATGTCCATATCTGTGAGTTGGAATAAAAAAATAGTAACTTTAACCATTATTTACGTGTTGGAATGGCTCAATCTTATTTAATTATACAAATTTATGACACAAAGAAGTTGATCTCTTTCAAGGCATTTCCCTATATTGCGCAGCCTTAAAGTAATTACATTTTTTTTAATACATTTTTCTTTTCATTATCTTGTTGCCTTTCTTTGTCTTCTTCTTGTCGAGTTTGAATCGTCGCCACAATTAGAATAAAATCGAGAGATCGTTACTTTTTGTCTGCTTCTCTGAAGCAATTCCTTTGGAATTAGTAATAATAGGATATTTAAATAATTTGTCAGTTTGTGGGACCTTCAAAAATGAAGAGGCCGAATTGGGCCGGGATTTTTTAGAAA
Source organism: Lagenaria siceraria (assembly GCA_002890555.2). Classification (NCBI taxonomy): domain Eukaryota; kingdom Viridiplantae; phylum Streptophyta; class Magnoliopsida; order Cucurbitales; family Cucurbitaceae; genus Lagenaria; species Lagenaria siceraria. The sequence goes on along the minus strand of CM016485.1, from coordinate 6,940,524 downwards.
AGAGATGGTCCAGTCAGTTTTCCTTCGACTGCGAAGAGCGGGAGGTTATTCGTTGCTCTGTGAAGCCAGCCTGACGCGTTCCCCTCACGCTTTAGGGGCCGTACGATATGGGCTTTCGCCTAAACCACACGGCCCAACTCTTGGCTTGAATTGGGCTGCACAGTATGTAGCCACATTGGACCAGGCCCAGAAATTCGGGCTCATGTTCCATCTCCTTCTTTGCCCTCACTCGAGTTACAAACTTACGTTACTAAGCTCGGCGATCGTTCAGTAATATGGCCAACCATTAATAGTGTAAAGTTTTCTTCAAAATTAGCAATGTGGGATTTTGTGTTGCCATTTACAATTTATAGAACAAAAGAAATGAACAAAATGCTTTTTTTTTTTTTTTGGAGGTTAGGTTTACTTATGGTTCAGTTGACAACAAAAGGAATATTTTGAGAAGAGAGATGTTGGCTTTTGAAAAATATTTATATTTGTTATTGTCAAAGTATGAGAATGAAAAATCACAGCACAAAATCTTCTTAATTTTTATCAATTATGGGATTGTTAAAGTTTTGTATCATATTTTACTCTTGAAAAGTCTGAACTGAACACATGCTATAACACAAATGTTTCTGGCTTTCATCAGAAGGGAATCTCTGAAATGTTCCAAAGGAAGGAGACGGAGGGAAGAAAAATACTTTTCCAACCAATATTTTTACATCTAAACTACAAATTTGATTCAAATTAAAGCTATAACTTGGGTAAATTTCAGTTTCCAATTTCAAGTTGGACCCCTCTTAAACAAATTTTAAATTCTTTAATGATTTTTTTAAAGCGCACTATATATAAATTATTGATTTTTAATTCGCACAATATTCTGGCTTTTGTACGAGTTAATTGGTTCACAACGTTAGTAAATTAAAATTATAAATTAATAGAGTTAAGTAATTGAAAATCAGTTGTTCACATAATAATCTATAAACATCATTTCTACCAATAGGATATCATATGTCAAAGTAAATATAACAACATATAATTCTTTTTTTAAAGTTGAAATTTCAAAACTCCATGTTAGAAGTAATATATATTCACATAAATAATCCTTTTGGAAAATAGTTTAGTGAGGTTAAGATCACATTATAATTGTTTTTTAGTTAATTAAAAGCAAATTTCAAAATTTTTTTTATCACGATTTGGTACCCAAATAAAGTGATTTTGAAATCTTAAACGCTTAGAAGAAACACTCAACTAGTGTTAACTCCAAAATATTCTTGATAGGATATAAAGTCATTTTCGGTACATTAGCTTTTAAATAATCAATGATTCGAGATCAATTTCATTATTTTTATAAATAATTTTTATTTGTTTCCAAATATTCACAACTTTAAAAAGCTAATCTAGACCCTCAATTTTGCAAATACGTGTTTGACAGATAATTAGAATTCTATTTTTGAAAAGTGTTTTTTAATTCTATAATTAAAACGGTGTAAATTCTGGAAATAATATTTTTATATTTTCATTGGAATGTTAAATTTTTAAATCTATAATCATATTAAATAAAGATAAAAGCATTTATTTATTCAATTTCTTCTTAAATTAAAATATGTATTATGAATGTATTATAAATAATATAATATTATAAAATAATAATTATACAAATTTTTTTAACATATAAAACATGTTTATAAATAAATTAATAAAATATTATTGTCACCTAATATTTAGTGGGTAACTACAATTAGTTTTATGATCAAACACATTTTTAAACAATTATTTAAATTAGAATCCAAACATGCCCTAAATTTATGTTAAAGTGTTTATTCAATTAATCCACCAGATTAAGTTTTTGGGTCAATCAAACTCTTATAATATTATCTTAAATTTTTTATTCAATCATTAATTTAACGATGGATGAGATCATTGCATATATGGATGACCCTTGATATTGAGAAATTTAAGTATATTAGTAACATAGTTAACATTATCCTTGGGAAAAAAAAAAGTTAACATTATCCTCTTAAGACCAAAAAAAACTTGGAGCTTCCTTCATAAAAGAAGAAAACAGAACAAAAGTTAGAACCATTTATCGGACTATACTTTGACTAAGTCATGGGTCCATTTGATTACTTAAGCACCCATTCAATAATAAATTAATCTCTAAATTTTAGTTGATTTAGTCCATATACTTTCAAAATTTTGTTAGTCTTTAAACTTATAATAATTTAGTTGCTATATTCTCAAATTTGTAATAATTTAGTCTCTACTATGAAAAATCTCATCAAAATTAACTGTCAAATTTTATTATGTAACAACTCAGTCTTTATAGTTTATAAACAAATTTAATCTCCTAATCAATTTATCAATCTACATGTGTAAGAGACTTTACTGAACCTTAACAATACTTTTTACGATAAGGACTAAATCGTTACAAAATAAAGTTTAGGAACCAAATGTGCATTCTCTTTTAGTTATATATGACCTCCCTTTTAACTATGCTCATGCTAGTTTATCATGTAATTTAACAATAGTTAGTTTTTTTTTTTTTTTTTTTTTTTTTTGTTGGGTGAACATAAAGAGGAATAAATAGAGGAAAATGAGATTTGAAGTGGTGTAGGTGCAAACAACATGGACCGAATTAGACCGAATTGTTGACATGTTAAGCACAACACACAATAAACAAAGAAAGAAAGAAACAAAAAAAAATAAAAAATAAAAAGGAAGCTTGGCCCATTCCATTCCATATCTTGAAATAGAAACAGAATAATAATGAATAGCAAGAGGGAGAGGAAGTGGAAATAAGTAGCCTTTTGTTGTTTAAAATGGCTTTAAAATGATATGAAAGGCCAGATGGCCACATGTTTATTGTAGAAGCCAGAAAGAAACAACCCTTTTGTGTCAAGGCCATAATTAATCAATCGCCCATTTGGCGCTACCTGCATGCTGCTGCTTATCACGCCCCTTCAACTCAACCTAAAACTTAACCTTTCAATACAATTCTCTCTTCTTTCACTCATTTTATCAAACACCTTGTGGGCCTTTCTTTCTCTCTCTCAATTCTCGTCTAGTCTCTCTCAATAAAAATTTTAAAATAATAATAATAATAATAATAATAATAAATAAGAGTGAATATCTGTTTGGTGTCCTTTGTGTTTTTTTATTGGGAAGGGGAAACCTCAGAAAAATGAGGAGGAAAATTGGAATATATGGCCATTGGGAAGAAAGAAGAAGAAAAAAAGGTGGGCCAATTTGGTATACCAATTCAGTGGCTCCAATTTCATTCATATCATTTAACCACAACTTGCAATTTCTAATATAACAAATTAATGTGTCTCACCCTCACCTTTTTTGGCCTTTCTCTTTCCTTTTTCTCTGCCTAATACCTCCCGTCATCTTGGGCACACAATACCATATCCTTCTAATTATATTATCTCTTTCTTTTTCTTTTTTTCAATATGTTAGGTTCTTTTCAATTTCAACCCAATAACAAATTTAATTTAAAGCAGATTCCAATGTTTGAAATAAAATATCATCTCTTTTATTAATATAATATTCTATGTATAATATTTTGTTTAATCAACTATTTAAGTTGGATGACCACTTGAGAAGTTCTTGTGTTGCACTTCATTTAAGGGTTTTTTTTATTAAAAAAAAGTATAAATATACATGTGAATTGTTGATTAAACACGTCTACTAATCTGTCTGAAAATATTGTGAACGTAACGTAGTTTAACTATTGTACAAGACATTATTATTCATTTCGAATCAAGCTTCAAATTGACTTCCTACTCTTTTGTTGGTTGAACTAATGAAAATTCAACTTTCAAACACTATTTTAAAACGTGAATTCAAGGTGGGAATATTTGTGTAATATTAACCCTATTTTTCATATTGAGATAAGCCAACTAATTGCAAAGTTGGAATTTCTTATGAGTATAGTCGTATGAATTTTGAATAAATAAATAAACAATCGAAAAGGATTAAAAAATAATTTTTTTAAAAAATTGACGAATCCGTTTTAAATTCATTTGGCAAGACCCATACTTCACAATAATATTATTATAATAAAAATAGAAGGAAAAAAAAACTAGGGCATGTGTGTTTGTATTATACTACATTCATAAACACGATATTATAAAGTCAAGCTCATGCCTTATTTTAGAACTGAGTTTATTTGTTAATTAGAATTTTTTCTATACGTGGTTAGTGATATGATATTAAATTTATCTTCACCTATTAATTTAAGCATTTAAGTCAATTGACAATTTAAAATGATATTAGAACAGGTTGGTTCAAGATGTTCTTAGGTTCAAACCTCTTGCATTGTTATTTCCTCCTCAATTAATATTAATTTTTACTTGTTGGGTCTTCTTCATATTTCAAGCCCACAAGTGAAAGAAATGCCAGTGATATGATATTAAATTTGTCTTCACCCATTTGCTTACCTTTTTTTATCAATCGGTGATTTAAGATATGTCAAGAGAGTCGAGCATAGTTTAATAGATGAAACACCCTATTAACAACTAAAATGAATTTTTTTTACTTATTGGCTTTTAATTAAAAAAATATATGTCTATTAGTTTAGATTCTCTAAATCTTGTTTTATATGTGTGTGTGTGGTCTACATATTGCATGGAAGATGATGCTAATGAGTTCCACTTAATCCAAATCCCACCTTGAATAAAAGAAAAAGAAAAAACAAATCTAATCGTGTTATTAATCAAGTTAAGAGTGATTACCTCATTAATTAATTCAAAATGTATGTACGAGTGTCAACGATGCAAATCATGTCTAAAAAGGGGGTCAATTAGAAAATGAGGGTAGTTTTAAGAAAAAATAGATGAAAATGGTGGTTTTAAAATTATTTAGGAAAGTAAGGTAGTTTTTTTTTTTTTTTTGTCTTTTAGTAAGAACTCTTCTTGAAAGTTAGAATGGGACCCACATAAGAGGAAATGATAATTATTGTGATTTCTTTTTTTTTTTTTTACAAATTCATTTTCTTTAACATTTTAAGGAAACATAATACCTTTTTTTTCTATAATTATTATCTTATTGAATTTAATTAAAAAATATTATATATTTAATCATTTTATTGGTAAAATAATAAACTATTATCTATGGATAAAGATAATACCACTATTTTTTTTACGCCATATTGCAGTTTTATTTTACTAAATTTGTGAACTAGGTAATATTTAAAAAGAAAACTACAATATGATATAGTAAAATAAATTTATTACATAGATAAGTAAAATTCTAAAACCTTCTATGTGGAAATATCAAAAGTTCTAATTTTTTCTAATATATTACTAATCCTTCTAAGTAAAATTAGTGGATAATTATATTTTTCGAAAAAATACCTTTTGGTTTCTTAGATTTGGATTTAGTTTCTATTTGGCTCATATGCTTCAAAATCTAACACTTTTGTTTTTGAGATTTCCATAATGCTCAATTTTAGTCCTTTAGATAACATAACTGTTATGGGTCGTTTGGTTTAAAGATTTATAAAATTAAGCATGACAATCTTATATAATTGTAATAGATTAATTAATTAAATAATAGACATCATTCAATATATTGATAAAAAATAATTAGTTAAAAATCAATAATAATCTTAATTATAAATATTTAAAAATTGAGTAATAATTGAAATTAACCAATTAATGTATTTAATGAACATCATATTAATTATAATATATTATTTAATCATTTTTATAATTAATTAAATTCAACACTAGTAATTTTAATATTAATTAAATAATATAAGAAAATATATTTTAATAAACAATAGATTATATAAAAAGTGAAACAAACAAATAAAAATATAATATGTTAATAAAGAATACTAATTTTTTTTATATAAATATGATATATTAATAATGAATGAAGTAATGAAAATTAATCATAATAAATAATTAATTGATTATAAATAATTTATAATGATTATATGTTCATAATGAATGATCAAATTAAAATTAATCTCAATCCATATATCTTCTTGATCTCTTGGGTTTTGATAATTCTAATATTTGCGTGAATGAGGAGGAAGAAGAAGAAGAAGGGAAAACTTGTAATTTTGAAAAAATTAATTAAGAATTAGCTTGAAATTTCATGATTCAAGTAGAAAAAGTTGAAGATGAAGAAAAGAAAAAAAGAATGGTATAGTATGAGCGAGTATAATGAAATCGAAGACTGCAACAACTAGAAAAAAAAAAAAAAAAAAAAAAAAAAGATGGAAACATGTGCTCCCTAACATAAGAACAAGGACAGATTTAAAAGTTTTAAAAAATTCAAAAGTTGACTTGTCAACATTTGCCATATTTGCAAACATTTTAAAGAAGTACTATATGTTTAGATTTTTTCCCTTGATTTTGCTATCTATTACAATTTTTTGTGCTTTAAAATAAAACTACAATATGATGTAAGACTAAAAAAAATAGTGGTATTATATTCATTTATATTTAATAATTTATTATTTTGTAAATAAAATGATTAAATATGTAATATTTTTTAAATTAAATTTAATCTTGCTAAAAAAATGAAAGAGAATTATATGATATAATAAAATAATAATTATAAAAAAACGATATTATATTTCCTTAAACAAAAATAAAGTAAATTAATTTGTAAAAAAAATAAAAGAAATCAAAATAATGACATTTTCTTCATTATATGGGTCTCATTCCAACTTTCAAGGAGAATTTTCACTAAAAGACAAAAAAAACTACGCTATTTTCCTAAATAATTTTGAAACCACCCTTTTTTACCAATTTTTTCTTAAAACTACCCACATTTCCTAATTAACCCTTAAAAGAGGAGGGAAATGTGAGGTAACCATCAAAATAACTTACACCTTTTAGATTTTAGAATAATGATAATAATCTTCTTTTTTTTTTTTTTTTTTTTTTTGGAAAAATAAAAGTTCCCATCGGAAGGACCGGTAATGAGAGGAAGATTTCGTTTTTAACAATTAAAAAAAATAGTGCAAAAACCTCTGTTCAATGTATTGTCCCTTTTTAAAAGAAAAAAGAAAAGAAAAAGAAAGAAAAATAAATAAACAAAATCTAGAAAAATAAAAGTAATTACACATATAGAAAAAGAAAAGTGGAAAATACAAAAGCATGGGTACATTTTTTTCTATATGTGTAATTATTTTTGTTTTTTTTTCTATACCCAACAATTTTCTTAAAATCTTTTTATAGTAAAAAATTAAAGTCATTTTCATTTTATGTAAACGTATACAATTTTTTTAACATCCTCCTAATAAATTTAATTGGCAATTTTCTTTGAAAAATTCAAATAATAAGAAAATAGTTTAATGACAAATTTAGGCACGAGAGTTAGAATTTAACCTATGAAAATTTAATTAAATCAAAAAAAACTATTTATGAGGTACTACCAAATTATGTGGACTAAATTCTAACTTTTATCTTATTAGAAAATTAAACTTTAAAATCATAGGGACTAAATTTATAACTTGTTATCATTTTTGGAGCAAGTATCACGAGCTCAGAAGGGCGGACTGTTAAGGATAAATCGAAATAATGACATGTTAGGTTTTTTGGCAAAATATTAGAAGTGCAGTTGTCCCACATCAATATTGAATAATAGGGATGAACTCCAAGCCTATAAAAGAAGCTTATGCCTCTAGTTTCAAGTTGTTTCAGTTAGAAACACTTTAAGCTTAGTGTGTTAGCTCTAGTTAAATTCCCTTTATGTATTATCTAATTTGAGAGTAAGAAAGGTGTGAGTAGTATAAAAGTTTTAAGAGAGTGTTATTGTAATTGGATCGAGAGAGAGAATTATTCTGTGTGATTGTAACAATTTTTCATATAGTGAATTTTTCTAGTCCGTGATTGTTCTCAGAGTTGGGAGTTTTCCACGTAAATTATTGTGTTCACTTTTTCCTACGATAGAAGTGGGAGATTTTTCCCAACACGACAGTCATGTGAGGACAAGAGGATTGTAAGAAACGAGCCAATGGACTGAGGGAGGAAGAGACCAAAGAAAAGAAAAATGTTGGGCCAAATGGCCCAACTTGCCTGCCGAGGACGAGGCGAGGTCTTTCCTTCTATGAAGGCCCACTTCCTGTGGCCCATGGTCTCAGCCCCCATGATCGGCCCGAATCAACAAATCCCTTTCAGATTAGAAACCTTAGGTCCACTCCTTTATAAATAGAAACTTTTAGCTTGCTCTAACCCTTTATTGATTACTGACTTAAGCATTAGAAATTTTGTGGCACAAGCACCAACTAATGTTTCTCTTTCTCTCTATTTTGTAGGTCGTCTTTCTTTTCCAAATTATAAATTTAACGTTGAGAGCATAGAAAGGTCATGTGAGTTATCTTATCCAAAATTTACCATCAACCTAACTTAACCAAGAGGCTAATATGGAGAATTTTGAGATAAGGTTAAAATTAGAATTAAAAGAAGATGCATTTCACGTTTGTCTTAAAAATGAAAATGAAAAGTAATTTATAATTCCAACCACCCCTTTCCATTTAGGGTAGGAATTACCCTTTTGAGAACACTATCATTATCAAGGTGTCATAATTATCCCAATGACTAAGGGACTTGAGTACAAATTCCATTATCTTGGAGCCCTAAGAGATGGAAGATGGTGACAAAAGTCCTCAAATAACACAAGTTTTCTACCAACAACTTATTTTTTGCCCTCTAAATCCTAAATTGAGGTTTCTTGTTGTTGATTGTGCTAATACTTTTATAGATATAGTTTCCATCTAACAAATCAAAATATTTTCTTTTATTCCATTTGATAAAAATTTAAGACATATCTAGGAGTAATTTTAAAATGACTAAAATCATTTTTGTCATTTTTAAAATCACTATGAAATATATTTTTAATCCTTCAAAACTAATTTTGATGATTGAAATTTGTATTTAAAAGTGTAAATTTAAAAATTAAATTAATTTTGAGTGATTAAAGTGTATTTTTTTTAGTGATTTTAACGATTTTAAAATCACTTCCAAACAAGTTTTTATCCGACCCATTTCATATTTTACTATCAAAATTAACCAAATTTTAAACTTATTCCTTTAAACCACATAGTATATACACAAGAAAATGATAACCACCAATAGAATTTGAATAATAAATGATGTCAAAGGTAATTAAAATAGAGTTAAAATCTGATAATTAAAACTGAGGCAAACACAAGGGAAATAAAAATACGAAAATTTAAAATTAGAAATCTCATAAATAATAATAATAAATAAATAAATAAAAATTATCAAAAGTACTGGAGAACTAAGAAAACCAACCATCATTCCTTTATATAATTTTTTTTTCAATATAATTATTCTTATCTTTACTATTAAGATGTAATGATGTAGGTCTACACACAAATTCAAAATCTCTCCTCTCGTCATGTCAATAAAATAAAACCCAAAAAAAAAAACATCAAAATTGATAAATAAATCTAGAAAACAAAAAGAAGTGTTATCAATTATTATGAATACAAACAATAATATAAAATTTATGGAAAGAAAAAAAAAAGCATCTGAGTAAATAAAAAATGGTGGTTGGGGGCAGGGAAGTAATAAAATAATGTAAAATGCAAATAAAGAAATGTGATGGGTGTGGCCTTAGTAAAATGAAAATGATGAGTCAGATTTTAGACCTACGACGAGAAGGGGTCGCCTCGTCAATTGAATTTCGTTGATTATTTTATTTTGAACAAATTAAAAATAAATAAATAAAATTAAAAAAAATGTGGGGTTGGAGTTGGACATGGTTGCGTCGCTGCACCAGGAAGCTTGGAGTTTGTCTTTATTGTCCAAATTCAGTGGGAGAGACTAAAGCCACCGTCACAGACCAATCACCGCACGGACTCGCCACCCAAATTAATATCTTTTTCAATTAATCACCACACCCGGTTGGTGATATCCACGTCACTTCTTTCCAACTTTCGAATAATTTTGCTGGCCACCCATTTCTTTCTTCTTTTTCTATATGTCATTTCTCCTCTTTAATTTTCTTTTCTCATTTCTCATATATGGATGCTTCTTCTTCTTTTATTTAATTCTTTCGATTTCAATGCAATTTTCTAGCACCATTTAACACACAATGGTTTTTATCCTTTCTTTTTTATTCCTATGTTTTTAATATCAATTTTCACTCCATCAAATCAACATCTGAATATTATTCAAATGCTTTTTGATTTGATTGTTTTATCTTTAATATTTGATTGTTTTAAAAGATAATTAGTTGCAGAGAAAAATATTCTAACGAAAAAAATAATTTTCTTTTAAATTAGAATAAATATCTTGTGATTGTTTTTTTTTTTTTTCTTAACAATGTAAAATGAGTTTTACGTTTTGAACCCTATGCCATTTTAAATTTTGTCGATATTATTATAAAATTTATAACATGTTAGAACTAAAATTTGTATATGCAATTAAGGTATTTTGATGCTTTATTAAACAAAAAGGAAATTTTTAAAAATAGAAAAATAAGGGAAATTATTTACACAAAATAGTAAAATTTTTAGATAGTTGTGATAGAAGTCTATCAATATCTATTGCTATTTTTTTTAAATAGTTTGACATTTTTTTTATCAGGAAAAATTTCTCTAAAAAAACATATTTCAATACTTAAAATTTTTAATTATATGGTCTATAGTAAAGTACATTTTTATTTTCGTATTTAAACCACTGAAAATTATATGAAAGAAAATTGTTTTATTATTTAAAAACTCCAATATTTTTTTCTAGATCTACCGATACAGTAGAATTTAAATTTTGGTTATAAGAAAATGATGTTAACTTAAATATAACTCCTCAACTGTTTTAGATATACATCTTTTATCAAAATATAAGATATTATAATATTTTTAACTTCACACGTGGTATAACTAAAAGAGAAAAATAAATTATAAAAAAAATAGAATTGAAAGGGAAAAATGAATAAAAAAAACAGTGGAAAGTATGGGAAAGAAAAGAGGTTAAATGGAGTGGGGGTGGAGGGGGCAGGGAGCATATGTACTACCATGTATGTGTATAGCATATGCGTAGATATATATATATTATTACTAAAGAAACATAAAAATGTTAAATGGAAAAACAAAAAAAAAAAAAAAAAAAAAAAAAAAGGAAAAAAAAAGTTTAAATGTGAGTGTGAGGTAGTAGGGTAGGACCGGTAGAACAAGTGGGCGAGTGGATGCTGAGGTGGCGTGGGGCCCACAGTGTTTTGACGAAAAGAAAGAATGTCCGGTGGGGCCCACTTCAAAATGCGGCGACTCCCCCATTAGCTTTACTTTAGGTAACCTCAAATCCCATCCCCCAAACATTTCGCTTCCTTCACTTGCGCGCATTGTTTTTTTCCCCATCCCTCCGACTATATCATAATTCTTTATTATTTATATACACAAATACCAATCTTTATTTTATTTTATTTTTTCTAAACTTATTTTTCTTACTATATTAATTGTGTTTATTCAACCTACGTTTAATTTTTAAACGGTTGCTTTAGAAAGAGTGTTTCTAAGATAGGTTGAGTGGATTGAAATTAGATCTAATCTAGAGATGGTTTGAATTACTTGGATTTGTTTAGAGTTTTTGTTTTAACAATATGTAAAAATTTTATTTAATTATTTTTATATATTAAACTAAGATTAACACTTCAATTTCAAATTATATTATAATTTTTTTTAAAGGGCTAAAAAATAATTGTTAGAAATTGTTGAACAATACATTATCCATAAAAAGATTATGAAATTAAATAAAATTTAAATAAATATATGTATATATAATTGTATCATGAGTAAAAAAAATACCCTTTTTAAAATTAATTATGGTTGGTTCCGATTATTTTTGTTTAACTCATAAACTAATTTTAGCAATAAAAATTTCATTTATTTGAACCTAACCAACCTTTACAATTTGGATTTTTTGAACACCCCTAGATTTATAGATCTAGTTGAGTACTGGCATAAGCTAGGTCGACTCAATAAATTGCATCATCGAGTAAGTACTTGCATATGATAGTATGGTGTTGTGTCCAATATACTCTCGTGGCTAAAAAATTAAACAAGAGGAAGGGTCGCACACTTCCATACAAAGATTACTCTCTCTATTTATATGTTCTCCTTTCTGACACGTGGGATATAATCTATGCCCGATTAACACCTAGCTTCGTAGATCATATTTTTTTTCAACAATCGGCCTCACTTTTCAACTAAACTCTAAAGGCCAAATCAGAGAGGAATTTTTTTTCACCACTTGACATATATCTTAACCAATTAAACTATTTAGCTATTCATACAAAACTGATATTACTGATCTAATAATAAACTATGGTTGGTGAACTAAAAAAAAAGGTTAAAAGTATATAAATACAAAGTATTTATAAGGTGAAGAAGGTTAGAGTGGGTTGGGAAAATGAAAATGAAAGTGATGAAGAAACTGCAGGAGGAGGGGCCCACCAAGCACACTCTTCCCTTTTATTTAATTAATATATTAATTTATTCTCTCCCAAAGTTGTGCCAATTCCCTTACGTCTCTTTGCGTTCTCCAAAAGCCGCTTCTCTCTCTCATCATCATTCTTGCTTTCCTACCAAAGCTTTTGGAGCCCTCCTCTCTCCTCGACTCTGGATAACCCTCCATTTCTCTTTCCTCTTACCATTTTAATAATAGTATCATTCCCTTTCTCCACACGCGCCTTCTCCTTTCTTCACACGCGCCTCTCTTACTTATCCATCAACCCCCACCCTGACGTCACCCCCTCTTTTACTAGTGTCCCTAACCCCTTCAACTCCACCTCTCAAATATCATTAAAAAAAAAAAAATTAGTGTATTCAAAGCTAAACCCAAATGTTCAATTATAAGTTATACTCCCACATTAACTTAGGAATGTTACGGTGGCGTCGTTAAGTTTTAATCTAATGTGATAAGATGTGGTACGACATGTCGTTGAGTTGGGGTGCCGGCCGCAAGTATTGACCCGCATGCGGAAATTTCGATGTTGTCGACCGAAGTGTGTGTAGATATATTGTTATATGCATCTTGATTTGTTGCGGTTTCGAGGGAGAGCAGATTAACAAACAAAAATTTGGAAATGCCAAATTGGATTTTTATATATATATATATTTTTTTATTTGAATTTTATTGAGTCACGCAGTCACCACAGCTAAATTACAAAATGGAAAAATAACCAACAAAAGGGACCACCGACAGACGCTCATTTCTCACTCCTCTGGCTCCTCCCTTCACCCTCGACCGAGGAATGAAATCCTGTACCGGTGGGATCGATATTACAATTACAATCAACAAAACTCGCCGGAATCGAATCCCGGTCACTTCATTTCCGGGTTTTCTTCCTTAAATTAAACCCACAAAATTTTTATATAAAAAAAAAAATCGCCTAAATAAGGATTGGCTTTACGGCTGTGAACCTCTGATTCACAGTAACAAGCCAAACGTGTGTTGGAAGATTCTGGTTCTTAGACGAACAAATTGAGAAGCTTCCGTTGGGCGGCTCCTTCTTCTGGATAATAGTGATGTTGATGATTATTATGATCCCCAAGGCCGCTCTCGAAGCATGTTGTGGTCTCGGATTCCTCGGAATTCATGGATGGAGTAGCCGCGCGCAGGGTTGATTTTCCTGGGAACGTGGGCGTCAAGCGGAGATCTAGGTCGTTCAGTTGGTGCTTGGTGGATGATTCCTCGGATCGTTTGCGTTTCGGCGAGAGCCTGGATCGGGAGTTGGAGAATCGAGAATTGGGATAAGAATCTCGTATCTTCCACATGTCGGTACAGCCCACTTCAGCCTCGGAAGTGTCGTCGGAGGCTAGATTGGGGGATCCAGCAGCAAGGAAATCATTGATCGGCCGCAACGTGCCGCCTCGTAAGACGGTGTCGACAGCGGCCTGACAAACGTGCCAGTTTCCAGTCCAGAGAAGACCAACGGCGCCGTTGACGGGATTGACAGTGCGTCCGCAGGCTTCGAACAACAAAGACTGAAACAAAGCTGAATAGAAAACGGGGAAGAATTAAATTAAACCATGAAAGTCGAAAAATGAGAAAATGAGAACAAAAAAATGAAGAAAAAAAGAGAACATACAAGGTCGCTGAGATTCAGGTACGGCGGAGATGAAGGACATAAGGCCGGCGCGGCCGAAGAACTTAGCGACAAAGACAGTAGCGTGACCTTGAGCTTCGGCGGTGTCAATCCACTGCAAGCAAGGGCGAAGAATACAGGATTCGCTGCAGCCCTTTCGAAGAACACGGCAACCGTTGCAACTCATGGTCGTGAAATGAAAATGGGTAATGGCATGGAAAAGAAGGAAGCTGAAGAGAAGAAGGAAGGTGAGAGCAATCGGGGGAAGAGGGAAAGAGGGGGGATATATAAGAGGGGAAGGGGAAGTTAACTGCGGTTAAGGTTGGGTTAGTTTGAAGGTGAGACGCGACGCCTGAGCGCGTGGTTATTACCAAAACACTTTTCTTTCTTTCTTTTGGGATGAGATTCCAAAGACTTGGGTGCTAGCGGCTCCGTGTCTCCGCGGATGGCCGCTCCTCCACCGTTGGATTTCCTTTTTTTTTTTTTTTTTTTAATTTATTTATTTTGTGGATATTGCTTTGCTTCTTTTGTTAATGCGTTTGTTCCTCTCTCATGCCTCTATGGACAAATCTATAAAATATCTTTTTTTAATTTTCTTCCCTTAATTATTTAATATTTGTGTATATGCTCTTTCGAGGGAAAACGAACCTCCATATATTATGGCCTCTACTGTTGGGACTCAGTTTTTAGGGTTAAATTATGTTGGTATTATTTTAATCTTTTTAGTGATATAATATTACATGTTGTTGTGTCAAAATGGGTGTTAAAATTAGCTACAAGAAATGATTAATAATTAAGTTTCTAAAGTTTAATTTTATTTTTAATAAGTCTTTAAATTTTTAAATGTGTTTGACAAGTATCATGACATTTATTTAAATTTTTTAATTTTGTGTTTAATAATATATTGATATGTTTGACATTTTAAAAAATTTACAAAATTATTAGACACAAAATTGAAAGTTGGTTCTTTAGATATCAAATTTTAATTTTTGCATAATAGAATCTTAAATTTTAGAAATGTTGAATATGTTACGGATTAGATGAAAAATTTAAAGAACAAAAATCTAATTAACCTTGTTGATATTTATTATTTTTGTAATTTAGCGTTTTTTCATTCATCTTTTACTCATTGAATTGAAATATCACTTTTACTGTTTTAGCTATCACTAAATTCTATGTTTAAAGAGATGATAAAAATGATAGATATGAATAATAAATCAAACTAGATAAAACAAATGAAATTTAATAGAAGTCAGAATATTAAAATTAAGATCGATCAAAATAGATGTATTGTAAAAAAAATGGAGGATTGATATTAGTTTTTTTTTTTTTTTTTTTTTTTTTTTTTTTTTTGAGGAAATTGATATTAGGTTTTAAAAAAATATAATCATAATAAAATATAGGGATAGCGGCAAATATAGCAATCATATTCAAAGTATTAACATATATAGCAATATTTTTAAAAAATTGCAAATATAGCAAAATCTATTCGTGATAGACTTCTATTGCTAAACTATCATGGGTTGGTCTAATGGTAGTGAGAAGATTAAAAAAATACCAAATGGCTAAGGGATCATAGGTTCAGTCCATGGTGGCCACGTACTTAAGATCTAATATTTTACGAGTTTTCTTGAGTCGAGGTGCGCATAAGCGAGCTCGATCACGGATAGATTTTACTATATTTATATATGGTTGTTTTCAAATATAGGAAAATTTTACAGTCTATCAGTGATAGACTAGACCGCAATAGAATTTTTCTATATTCGTAAATAATTTAATATTTTTTCTGTTTAGAGTAATTTCCCTAAAATATATAATATATTCATATTTTTTTTTTTTTTTGGAAAAATACATTTATTTTTTCTAATTCATAAAAAGAAATCATTTCTATTTGTTTATTGGGGCTGTACAGCAACGGCATGACATGACCGACTATTTCTCCCCCACAAATTAGGTCAATATCAATTGGGTATAAAGAATTAAAGATGTAGCTCTTAAATTAATACACTTTTATATCATATTTTTTTCGTATAAGAATGCCTGTAAAAGTTTGTTTTAGAGTGGAGGGGGAAAATATAATTTAGAGTAATCCCTGTACTTTTTTGAAATTGTTGATATGTTTCAAAAGTGATGTTAATTTTGTTGAAATAGCAGACTACAGACGAAATCAAAGACAAATCGAACAAAAAAATAAAGAAGATAATAGAGAGATTCACACGAGTGTTTATAGTGGTTAGCCCGGAGCCTACATCCCTTAAGAGAGACAATTTGATTTAAGTCATCACAAATGAAGATGATCTCACATGCAATCAGAATAGCCATGGCTCCTTTTATAACAAAGTTTGTAACAAATTTTCTATCAAATAACATTAGAATTAGTGTTAAAATAAATGTCTAATAAACTAAC
Organism: Lagenaria siceraria; assembly: GCA_002890555.2. Lineage (NCBI taxonomy): Eukaryota > Viridiplantae > Streptophyta > Magnoliopsida > Cucurbitales > Cucurbitaceae > Lagenaria > Lagenaria siceraria. The sequence continues at coordinate 6,924,059 of CM016485.1, read as the reverse complement.
CATGACCAAATTAACCAAGAAGGTGAGAACTAACTATGATTATATGGTAAATAAGTAACAAATGAGAGTCACATGTAGGAGTGTAAATAATAAAAAACACCCTCTTGACAGCCATATGGACCTGCTTCAAAGAGATGAATTTCTTTGGCTCATAATTAGAATTTTAACCCAATTTCAAAAGATCACAAAGGTACTCAAACTTCTTAGAGAAAAGAGTCCTTGTTGTCATGTTAACTGGATTATGCAAAGAATCAACCTTTGACAAGGTAACTTTGCCATTTTTTATAAGTACAACATCTCGAACATAATGGTAATAAATATCATTGTGTTTTGATCGATCATAAAATGTAGGATTTTTAGAGAGTGCTAAAACACTTTGGCTATCACAATAAATCTCTACATTACATTGAGAATAGCTCATTTCATAAATTAAGCCATAAAGCCACATTGATTCTTTTAACAGAATCTGCTAGTGCAATATATTCAGCTTCTGTGGAAGATAAAGTCACAACCGATTGAAGAGTTGATCTCCAACTAATCACATAAAATGTATCGAGTCAAGGATTGTCTAAGGTCTAAATCAGCTGCATAGTCATAATCTATATATATCCAACAATTTCAATTTGAAGTACAAAATAACTTGTCATCTTATTTCAAGTATAGTGTTAAATTAACTTTAGTATAACTCAACTAGTTAAAATATATATTATTGATCAAACGATCAAATATTTGAACCTCTAACACCATATAATTTAATTTAAGCATAAATTATACATATGTTGAGGACTTTCTCTTGACTCTTATTTCGTAGGTAACTCTATTCGATAAGAGTTTATTTTCTTTTAGATGAAAAAATCAATTAGCTAAAAATTTCGACTCTTTCAAAATATTAGTACGAGGTAGAGATTTTCTTCAAACATATGCATTATTTTGGTTTTCTTTCTCATTTTGGGAGCTAGCTTCAACATTTATCTCATTAATTTTAATTCACATAATTATTTGGTCATCGAGGACTTTATTCTATTAAACTTAACATTGGATTCAAAATTTAAAGGAACGAAGTAAATAGGAAGATTATATTTGATAAAATATTAAGGAGAGGTGATTAAAAAAAAATTAAGGGTGTGTTTGGCCCAAGAAGTTAGGAAGTAGGAGTTTGTGAATTCCGCTTCTTGTTTAGCCCAAGGAGTTGGTGGGCCCCACTACTAAAAAACATCAATTTTATATCTTATTAATTCTTTATACTGTGAGTTCCAGGACTTCATAACTTCTTACTGCTCACTATTCTACTTATTATCCCAAACACCTACTAAAAGAAGAAAAGATATTCGGTAAGGTTGGCCACAATGCGATTGCCTTCTAATAACTTTTGAATCGTGGTCTTCTCAAATAAGTTATAGTTAAGATGTTTATAATTACGACTCTCCAAGAAAGAGTTGTAGCAAGTGGGCACCTATTAGAAAAACATAACTCATTTTCCCATGTTTACCTAAATTGTTGAACAAAGAGGACAAAGGATAAGAGAGTTTCAAAAAAGATTCCAACTAATAAAGACTTAAACTTTTATTGTGGGTGACAACTCTAAGGGACCAAGAGTCCTATTTATAAATGCTTTAAAGATCCAATTTATAAATGTTCTAGATGTTAGGGCCTAGCTGTGGACCATCTTGTACTATTCTCTATTAATTCTTCAAGGGATTCTTCCATTGGCTTTATAAGGCTACATACCCAACCCTTCTTAATTCAACTTTTTTTTTTTTAAAAAAAAAAAAAAAAAAAAAAAAAAAAAAACTAATAAATAATACACCTTATCCACTATTTTGACTAGTGGAACTTATTGACTTTTCAAAATTTATTAGTTTTCCTTTTCAATAAATGTACTTTTACTTACATCTAATTTAATTCAAGTTTGATATTTCAAAAAGACATTATCATAGTTGGAACAAAAATGTTTTTTTCCTTATTACCTATATATCTTATTTTTAAAAATTAATTTAGTTAAAAAGAAAAAAACTTACTAAGTACTTAAAAATTAACTTATGCATATATATATATATATATATATATATATATATATATATATATATATATATATATCACATTTCAATATTAATTATTTTTTCCTAGAGAAGGTAGTGATGTTTAGGATATTATATCAACCTTACAACTTCAACAATAATTTAGGTCTATTTACTTGTCGCAACATGTCAATTTGAACGTTAAAATTTTACACCTCCACAAAAACACCTCTTAGATAATTAATAAAATAAAACTTTCCTGAAAATACATTAGCCATTATCAATAGTTTTTAAATATAAAAAACTTAAAACAATATTAATAAAAAAAGAGTGATTTTTAAATACAGCAAAATAAACTAAATATTTACCAATACAACAAAATGTCAATGTCTATTAGTGATAGACACTAATAGATTGTGATGTCACTGTATATTTGTGTCTATCAATGTTGATAAATGATAGTAGGCATTGATAAACTGTGACATTTTATTATATTTGTAAATATTTTTAACAATTTTGTTATTTAAAATAATTTTTCTAAAAATTAATTTTTTATTTAAAAATTATTACCGTTTATGAAACGACCGAGTTTTAAAGATTGGGTTCATAATCTTTCTTTATTTAACCAAATAAGAAGATCTCACTTTCAACCGTGACTCGTTCATTCAAATACAAATTTTACACAAATTCAATCTTAATTCTTGGGTAATTACTAATTAATACCTAGATATATGCATTAAACAAAGGTACATGAATCGAATTTGTTTGGTGCCCACGTAGAATTTCCCATATGCATTGAATCAAATTTGAAATGGAAAAAAAAAACGAAGGAAAAGACAAGAAAATCCCTCCATGAACTATTGAGTGACGAAGAAACATTAATAACACTCAAAAAAAAAAAATTTGAAAAATTGTGGGTAAAGTAAAGTGGAAGAAGAAGTTAAAAAAACCAAGTAAATAAAAAAAAAAAAAAAAAAAAAAAAAAGGAGAGAATTGGGGGAATGGTTAATTTAATAGTTGAATTAAATGTGAGAATAAGACATGGGCGCCAGTTGCATCCCATTAGGATGGCGTGGACGGTTAAACCAGCGGCGGATGACGTGGCTGACATCGACCGATGCAGATGCTGAGGTGGCTTTCTTATCTGCTGCGAAAATTTCTACTTCGTACATTACCATTCTTCTGCCACATCTTCCATACAAATATCTACTTAGTATATTTTACCAAGGCTAAATTACCAAAAATATTTGTAAGAGTAATTATTAGGTGTAATCTTAACATATTTGTTAAACTATTATTTATTATATGGTAATAAAATAATAATTTAATTTATTTTAAAAATTAATTTTTTTTTACACATGGCATGTTTTTAAAGTAGGCTGCATTCTCCAAGTATTTTTCTATTTATAAATCTTGCCTTTTATTTTAAAACATTATTCAAACGTATCCTAAAAAAAACATCATTCAAATGTTATGATATTGATCTTGATCATTTATAAATATTTCAAAACCATTTTGAAGTAAAAATTTGTTAAAATTTTATATAGATTTATTATTGTGTGACAGTATTTAAGTCTCAGTCATTGTCACGTCATTTCAACTCTCAAGTTTTATCAACATTTTGATAATTTGCTATTTTAACGATAATTTTTAAACATTTATAAACGATCCAAGAACAATATTGCAACTTTTAAGAGATTTAGAGTAGATTCATGTCACATTTCACCTAGAATGTGTCGGCAAAAAGTATGAGTATATCAATATCAACAATGTATTTTTGCCAAAATTCTTATACGAACAACAATTAAAGGGGTATAACTGGAATTGGTAAATTCCCTTGCATCGATGAAAGAATTATATTGACCTCTCAAATATCCTCCGTTTTGTATCAAATTTCAATTTGTATCTACAAAATTTTCAATTTTATTTCAATATTCCAATTTATTGATCTCAATTGGATATGGGTATTGGAAACTAATTTCTCTCATTAGCACACTACATTAATACACACCATGTTAGTCCACATGTCAAATCTTTTTTATTATTCCATTCAACAACCAAAAACCTAAATTAAAATATAAGATATCATTGGAAAACTTTCATATTCGAATTCGACATAATTGACATAAATATGAAAGTGCATGAGGAAAAAAACAAAGCAATCTATTCTAAATGAACTGTTATTTGAAAAAGGAACTTAAAAACTTACTAATGAGCTTTACACGTCAGTCTATTCTAAATGTAAAGAGCATAAGCAGAAGATTTGACTTTGCCAATGTTAAATAATGGAGTAATCAATCGAAAGACAACACAAGCACGATCATCTCACAAAAATTGCATTATTTTTCTTAATAAGGAGTTGTTTGGAAACCCGTAATGAAATGAGTTTAGATTGTAATGTAATCTAAAATTCATGTTTGGATTGAGCGTTTTGAACCCGATTTATAATATTAAACTCATTATGTTCCGACAGTTTTTAACAAAACCCTCTTTCTCACTGGTTTCATGTTCACGATCTTATTTCTGATCCGCCTTCGATACCTCACGCATTCCAATACTCCTTTAATTTCCAGTAATTCTAATTACATTTCAGCTTCCTAAACAATCCATAAGCTATTTTTTAAAAATGAAAAAAAAAAGATGCAAATAGAGACTTAAGCTTTCATGAGTTGGCTAGATATGCTTGTTCAAAAAATATAGGCCTCACTTGGGATTATTTTCTTCTTCAAGTTATATGAATTATATTTTCGATCTGGGGGGTTCCTGCCACACTGATGATCAGTCCTTTTCTTGATGAAAAGTAACCCTTTAAAAAATGTATAAAAATGTGAAGGAATTGATTTTTGTTTTTCAGAAGGTGTCTTGTTTGTGAGAACTGAGAACAAGAAAGAAATCACTAGTAATAAATAAACCAAATCTTAATTTAAGAACTAACTGAAAATTTATCAGTATGTTGTATCATTTTTAGATTGATGATTAACAATTAAAATAATTTGGGTAAGAAAGTAAAAGAAATTAGAAAGAAATGAATGAGCAATGGGAGCAAAAGTCATTGCAATAATAATAATGTCATGAGTTGATGGTTGTTATCAAAATTTTGCAAAGCCAAGCTGATGGGACAGTCAAGATCACAAAATCTTTTATTTCACTGCACCAAAATCCTCTAAAGATTCCAACCATGGTCCATGAATGGATGTAACCTCTTGTTTTCTTTTTTCTTTTCATTTTTTTTCCTTTCACACAAGTTATTGGTTGTCTTATCCTTTCAAGTTTCAATCACAATTAGGATAGTTTAGATTTTCTTTTTGTTATTAAATATATATATATATATATATATATATAACTTGTTAACGTCAGTATTTAAAACCACTCTAATTAGAGTATCAAAAACGATAATTAAAAGCAAATCAGCAAGTTATTAAGAAGTTTACATTCTTAAAGAATAGAAAACAAAAATAAATTAGATATCAAACATATTCTTAGTTATAATAGAATAGGTTGTTCAAAATCTTTCAAACGAGTTTTTTCTATTTTTTTAGATCAAAAATCTTATAAAACATTAAGATTCATTTTTACCTTTGATATTGTTCTTGAACGACAAACTTTTAAGAAAAAAAGAAAATGAAAATATCTTCAACGTTAAAATTAAAAACAGAATATAAATCTTTTCTAAACAACCCTTTTAAGTTACAAAAACTTGTTTTCATGAGGATGAAGATCCAACCTCTAACTTCTAGAATAGAAAGTTATATTAATTATCGTTAAGTTAAATTCACTTTTGCTATTTTCTAGAAGTTATATTAATTATCGTTAAGTTAAATTCACTTTTGCTATTTTTCTTATTAGACAACGACAATGTATATAAACAGAGAGACGCAAGTCAGACGCAAGTCGTGAGTGGTCCACATCAGACCGAGGAAAAAAGCTCCATTGCCTTGTAATTGTACTGTTTCAGTTCCACTAAGACCTTGTGAGAACATCCAAAAAGGAGGAGGAAGAAGAAGGAGAAAGGAAATGGATGATTATGGTTCAAGGCTAGTGGTGGCTATAGATGTGAAGAAGAAGCCATGGCAACAGAAATTTCCACTTCACAACCGGTGGCACCCGGAGATACCCGCCGGTGGCTGAGTTTTTCAGTGTCGAAATGGTGGATTTTAGTGGGGGAGGAATCACCAAAGACTACTCTGCTGAGGACATTAATCATGCTGATAACTTCGTTGTAAGTCCTCTTCCTCTCTCACACACATCTTTGTCTCGTCCCCGAGTTTTGTATTGGAAAAAATCACGCCACAGCTAGTTTACAGAACCAAATAAAGGAGCGATATTCTCAACTTAACTCTCGGTTTGGAAAGTGAAAGATTCCATTATTTGGCTGTCAACATCCTTGATGAGCAAGAAAGACAAACTAGTTTCTTATCCTTTGTCTTATCTTTTATCTTTTTGTGTACTTTTCAACAATTGTTGCTACTTAGATTAGAAGAGACTATGTGCAGTAAAAGAACTTAGTAGAACAAACTCTGTTCCTGACCATGTTAAGCCCCTAGTTTCTGTCTTCTTCTTGTCAAATTTCATGGCTCCTTCTACTCCAAGACTTGTTGTTCCGGTAGACTTGAAAAAGAAGCCATGGGATCAAAGTTTACCTCTTCACAACCGCTGGCACCCACTTATACCCCCAGTTGCTGAGGTTCACACAGATGAGCTCTTTCGGGTTGAGATGGTGGATTGGACTGGAGGAGTTATTGGAGATAATGAATCTGCCAGTGATGTAAAGTTAATTGACCTTTCGATTGTAAGTATTAATATTAACCTTATCTAATCTTCTGGGAGATGATTTTAGAAATTGTTGCCCTTTTAAGCTCCTAATCAGCCTGGCCTGATGATTGATAAAGCTTTTAACTCAGTACAGAGTCATAGTTAACTAGTAGAGTGATGTAGTAAACATCGAATATGATTTGAATGAACAGTAAGCTCCAAAGAAGATAGATTTGAATGCTAATAATGGGCTGTTATTTCAAAAATGTCTAGACTCATTATCTGAGTGGCCCAATTAGAGTTGTGGACAAGGACGGGGTTCCTGCCAAGCCAGGGGATCTACTTGTAGTCGAGATCTGCAACTTGGGTCCTCTCCCAGGAGATGAATGGGGTTATACTGCAACATTTGACAGAGAAAATGGAGGTGGTTTTCTTACTGACCATTTTCCTTGTGCAACCAAAGCTATTTGGTATTTTGAAGGAATATATGCATACTCTCCTCAAATCCCAGGTAAATGTTCTAACCTGAAATAATGCTTCCTAAGAATGGGTAGCATAGATGCATTAATAACAACAACCATTATACACCTTCCAGGAGTTCGATTCCCAGGTTTAACTCATCCTGGAGTAATAGGAACTGCACCATCGGCTGAACTTCTGAAAATTTGGAATGAAAGGGAAAGACAAGTCCAAGAAAATGGCCTTCAAACACTAAAGCTTTGTGAGGTTTTGCATTCACGACCATTAGCAAACCTACCATCAGCTAAAGGTTGCGTTCTTGGAAAGGTATGATCGTAAATTACCATCTTTGTTAGATGCAGAAAACGATAATAGTTTTGAAGAATGACTCAGGAAACGATCACAAAGATGAGATTCAATCTTATTAAAGAAGTAAACAAGCACAGTGCCATTTATAGAGGACAAACTGTGTGAAAAAGAATAAACAACTTATACAACTGAAAAACAGAAAGATTAACAACAATTAATCACAACTTATACAACTGAAAAACAGAAAGATTAACAACAATTAATCAGTTGTAACAACATGAAATATATATCCAGCAAATACAAAGGAAAGACTCTCAATGAGCTCTCTTAACAGATGCATAATACGATAAAATTCCAATAACTTTAGGTAAAACCTTCCAAACTCTACAAGCAAAATAATGGCCATACTGATTTTCCCCCAATTCAACTGATATTAGGATTTAGGATGTAGTTTTCTAATATTCCATGCTACATTGCTTCAAACTAGATCAAAGAGGGCACAGAAGAATGGGAAAGAATTGCCAATGAGGCTGCAAGAACAATTCCAGGAAGGGAAAATGGTGGAAACTGTGACATCAAAAACCTCAGTAGAGGTTCAAAAGTATACCTTCCAGTATTTGTGGAAGGGGCAAACTTAAGCTCAGGTGACATGCACTTCTCTCAGGGAGATGGTGAAGTCTCATTCTGTGGAGCAATTGAAATGAGTGGTTTTCTAGAGCTCAAGTAAATTTCTCAGCTTGCCTTCTCTTTCATTTTTTTTTCCTACTTCAGCAATTAATTATAGCAGAGTTTTTAAACAATCGGTTCATACAGATACTTACAAATATTACTTGTTACCTTCTTTTTCAGGTGTGATATCATAAGGGGTGGAATGAAAGAGTACCTGACGCCAATGGGTCCGACTCCTCTGCACGTAAACCCAATCTTTGAGATAGGTCCAGTAGAACCAAGATTCTCAGAGTGGCTGGTTTTTGAAGGCATCAGCGTTGATGAAAGTGGGAGGCAGCATTTTCTTGACGCAACTGTAGCTTACAAGCGCGCTGTGCTCAATGCCATTGACTACCTTCACAAATTTGGATACTCAAAGGAACAGGTCAAATAACTTTCTTCGGTTGCCATTGACAGTTCCAGAACTCACACAAGCAAAATCACAAACACCTGAGACGCACACAAAAACCAAATACTAATTGCAGGGCAATAAGATTATTGAAATGAGATGTGTGAAATTCAGGCTTATCTGCTGCTGTCGTGCTGCCCGTGCGAAGGAAGGATCTCTGGGATTGTTGATTCGCCTAATGCTATGGCTACCTTGGCAATCCCCACCGCCATTTTCGACCAGGTACCTTCCTTCCTCCTATTGCTTCAATTCCATCAACCAAGTGATTCTCAAAATCACCTCCAAAATGATTTTAATCCGAATTTTGATGTAATTTAAAATTTTAAAATTAAACCTTGAATGGATTTGTGTGACATTTCAAAATCACTCTAGACATGAACTGAATTTGTTGAGAGAACTACAATTATCCTAATTGCTAGAGCACAAAAAAAAAAAAGTATTAATGGTTGAGTCACTTTAATTTAGGTCTGAGAAATTCCCAACCCAAACTAAAATTATAGACATATTTGGAATTAATTTTAAAATGATCCTTATCAACACATGTTTTTAATCATTCCGAATCAATTTTAATAATATTAAAATTACATTTAAAAATGTAAAATTAATTGTTAAATTAATTTCAAGCGACTAAAGCACTCTCAAATACTATATCTATAACTCCATACGAATATATTATAACCAATATCAAATCTAGTCATAAAAATTCTTTATATAAGTCAAAATTCGACATTTACCTAAACGTGCAGGAAAAAAAAGAATAAAATTATGTGAGCTTCAACATATATCTTTGTTATTTCCATTTACTAAATTACTATTTTTTTTTTCTAATGGATAAGTAAGCATTGAAATTTTATTACCATGTAGTCGAACATTGACATTTTACTTTTTAAACAACAATCGAATATCACATGAAAATATTGAAACGTACATGTGGATAAAAGGACATGAGAAGGCTAATGTGTAAACTACTGAAGAAATGTTAAAATATTGACCATATCTAAAGTCAACTAACAAGATTTTCTATCATATAAGTTGGTACATTATGTATTTTAGATTGAGAGATTATCAGTGGTTTCTGATATCAAATACATTAATTTCTATCTATAAATCTGTTTGATATCATTATATGGAGAGAAAAAAATCTGTGAATGAGCAGGACATTCGCCCAAAACAGAGCAAAGTTCCAATTGGACCTCGACTACTTAGAAGACCAGACGTCTTGAAATGCAGCTATGATGGGAATTTGCCCATTACCAATAACCCCAGCGCCACAACATAAAACATGGGTGGATCCTTTGATGCCTTTCAGTTCCTTCTTTCTCTATTCTCTTTTTGTTATTCTGTCTGAAGTGAAGGTCTAAATTATGTAAAGGGAATGAATAGCCCATTACTGTTTATAACAAATTAGTTATCGATTGACTGTCTGTAACAGTACTAAAGTAAAAGATATACAAAATCTAAATGTTTATATTGGGTCCTTTTCTACTAGACTTCAGGGTTCCTAAAGAAGATGCCTCGAGAAATTACCCCGAGCTTCTTCGGCCAACCAAAATTTTGCCATTCTCTAACTGGCAGGTGCATAACAGAAGGATATCAGATCAAATGATGGATTGGAATCAGTAGTAAATTGAAAGAGTGCGATGATGTGGCAGAGATGGACACTGGATTCCAAAGGACCAAAGCCAAAGATCTAACTCCACGCTTAGAACCTGCAAAAACCCAAATCTTTTCACTCCATATTTTGAAAAACCAAAAGCATTAGCAGATCGAGGGATAAAGATGGGATCATGGGATTTGTTACTTTTCAGGTTTTTGTTTGCTGCCAGGAAGTAAAATATACTTTCAATGTTCTTTAGAACGAATTGGGATAGTGTAGTAGAACTATGGAGTGAATTTTGTCTAAAGATAATTTAATAAGGAAATACCTGTTTTCCTGATTTCATACTGATCAATTCTCTCATTTTCTCAACTGCATATATTGAGCAAGCCCGGAGTTCTACTTCCTCTTCACTGCCTGGACCGATTTCGCTGTTAGCATCGATGATGCTAGCAAGCGTAGAACTATATTTTAGCACCCCAAGCTGTCGAAGTACGGCCGGAACGATGTAGTCTGCCATAATGGTGATTGAACCAATGTCATTGAACTCTCCATATCCTTGGCCACGGAATGCACCATAAAGGTCAGCTGCAAATATTTGAGCTCGTTTGTACAGGAATACCTGGTGGCCTTTGTAGAGAGAGTGGTCTCGAAAGCCTAATGTAATGTGATGAAGAACATACCAAACAACCATCTCAATATATTCTCCTTAACATTAGCACTTTATGTCTAATAAATAACATGTTTCATAGAATTATATAAAAGTTGATACCAGGAAAGTGTCGAGTGATAACAGCAACAAGTTTCACAGCGGATTTTCCACAGGCTTCCACTATATTAGCAGCTTTACCCTCGAAGCTTCTCTCTAGTTCGCATCCAACCTAAGACATGAAATAGAATTATCTCACAAATATATTTCCTTACAAGGATAAGTAATTGCAAGTCAGAAGAATATGGCCTATATCAAAAGAGTACACATATACTATAATCTACTAATGTGAAGTTATTTCACCTCGTGCAGCAAGCGAACCCGTTCATCCTCCAAAGGAAGTGGTCTAGGCCATTTCAACAGTTCACGCAATTGAGGGCCTGATCGCATACAACCATTAAATTGATATAATAATTAATGAAGTAAGACCATCAGGTTAAGATGATAATGATATCATTTGTCAATTGTCAATTACCGGTGTATTTTTGCAGGCGATCTGCATCAAATGCTGACCTGTCATTTTGAAGAGCAGCCTTCAGTCCCGAGGCCAAGTGATCATAGCTCAAGTCCTTATCTTTAGCCGAGAGGAAGAAAATAATTGTTAATTGAAGCAAAATATAACTTTGAGAATAATAATAGATATTAAATTGCCTCTGTAGATTATAACATTACATGTTAAGATAAACATAAACATAACATACACAGAAGAAATTCAGGAACAGTTGCCAATGAATAAAGCAAGAAAAGAAATAACATTATCCCCTTCAGTCTCTCTCTACAATGCAAAATGATATAAAACTACTTACATGGCTTCTACAAATATCAGATTGAGAGGACACTCTGACTCACGAGTTGAACTTCCATTTTCATCATTTAAATTTGAATCCTTTCTATCCTACCTTTGAAATCCTTTTGGGCCACGTTACTAGTTCTAAAAGTGTGACTTGCACAGTTACACCTAATCTATAGTGCGTAATCAGAAAATTGTGAGATATGATTGCCCCATTAGGAATTTTATCCACATTCAGAGTGTAATCTTATTAAGCTCAAAATCTAAAATTGTTTCCTCTGCTTTTCTAGCTTCCTAATTGCCAGTCGTTGATTATTGACTTCGAGTTTCCAATGCTATTAAGAATATCTGGAGCAAGTAATGTATGATATTGAGTATGGTAAAACACATGGCTCAATTCAACGATTTCTTAATCTTAAGATGTCGAGCCTCTTGCAATCTGGGCAGTCAACATTCAGGGGCGTTCTATACCGAATTAATAAGTGTAAAATTGTGAAATTAACGATAGCACAAGTTGGTATTCAGTCAAAATTAAAAAGAACAAAATGCAGATAATGGAGAACTGACCAAGAATAAACAATTGCAAGCAGAAAAGAGCATGTCTGAAACAAAAATGGTGTGGCAATAGAACAGTTGGGAGATAAAATATCAAACCATAAATATTGGGGGGGGGGGGGGGGGGGGGAACCAGGACAGAAAAGAAAAAGGGAGATAAATTTTACCAGGCCAGAAACAGAAATTCAAGGCGTCCAAGACGAACAGATACTGGACGGTTAATGGGCCATTATCAAAATAGTGAATCCCTTCAAAATCCCAATCAACTTTAGGAATCGACTCGATAGTCTCCACCACTTTCTCAATCCCTACAATACGAAAACCGAAAGAAAACGACCCACATTAACCATCGCCATTATCGAAGAGAAAAAGAACCCAAAACTCAAAACCCAGAAGGCGAAGGACTGAACCTGAAGAGTCTACGAGGACGTGGGAGGAGCGGCTAGCAACCCAAGCAGAGGTTGCCCTAACATCATCCATGGCGGCTAGGCTACGTCTAATCTGCAAGAGTGGGAGCTGCTGCTGCGGATTTGAGAGGTGTGGCTGTTTGTGTAACTATTTCTCCCCCTTTTCCGTTTGGAAGTTTCCCGCTTTTGAGTCGCTTTCTGAGCGCGTGGACGGGCAGTTTTATCCGGTCAGAGGCAGAGCCATTGCCAGATCCCCTGTGTCTGCTTCGGGAAGGCCGTTACTTTTGACCACAAAATTCCCCCGATTTCAACCTCTTTGTCGGCCCATGTGGTTCACGTGCGTCCTTATTATCTTTGGGCTTCCACGTTCCTGGTGGGCCTCTAAAACATTTGGGCCCAGCTCCCGTTCTGGCCCGGCCATTTGGAATCTGTTTAGCAGCAAATGAAAATAAAAATTCAACAAAAATAGAGTTGATTTTAATTTAAATAATTATTTTTAACGTGTTTCTTAATATATTTATAAACTATAAAACTACTTAGAGTTATCAACTAAATATAAATTATTATTAATTATTTTTCAAACAAATGTTAATTAATTACGAACATGTTTGAATAATTGTTATTTTGTAATGTCCTATAATTTATATTACATATTTAAATAAAAAATATGAAATGAGTTTATAACTACTTTTAAATGTTTTTATATTTTTAATAAAGTTATACATATTAAAATTTATAATTTTAAAATTTAAAATGTACAAAAAAATATAATTTCAAATTTTATATGGCAAAAAACAAAATTCAAGAGCACAATTCAAATTACTTGCTAAATACATATTTGTTTAATTCAAACGGACAAAACAGCCCAATGATGATTGTCTACCAAATATGCACTTATAAATTCACGTCCTTCTGAAAAATATATATTGTAAATTTATAGAGAGAATGAGATGGATAGGTTGAGAACTTATAATTCATTTGAGGAAGATTACTAAATTTATACGCTTTTTATAATGAAGGTAGGAAGACTCGGTTGAACCACTAATATCACGCATGGTGAGAATTATGACCCGTTTATGTCTGAGTTATTAGGTTTAAATGATTATTTTCTTTCCTAAGTTTATAATAAACATTAGAATTTGTATTACAAGCAAAAAAATAAAAAAAAATAAAAAACTACAATTTGATGTTTAACCTCTATGCCAAATTTAGGGTAAAATTTGATGTTTTTTCTATTAAAAAAAAACCTGGAACCGTCTACCTAATATTACAATTGACAAAAATAGATATAAAATAGGGTTGTCCTTTTGTACCTCAAAAAAGAAAAAGAAAAAGACAATACGGTAGTGGCTACTGGCTAATGGCTCTGCTATGATATGCACTCTTATTTATTTCATTGAAAATAAATAAAGTAATTTTCTATTAAAACCACGTAAGACTTAAAAGAGTTGTTATTGACTTTAATTCGTTAAGAAAATAAGAAAATACCCAAGTATTTGTTCCACCAAATAGTTTGTTTCGATTCATGATGCATTTTCTATCTTAATATAGATTCACGTTCCGTAAGTTAACCGTCTGCAAAAAGTTCGTGGCCACCTTCCTAATAATATATATATTGTCACGTTATATATATATATATATTTTTTTTATATTTCTAAAGAATTTATATTTTTGTATTTATTGGAATTTGGCAGTCAAATAAGAGATATTTCTTCAGGGGAAAAAAATAAAAGAGAGAGAGATAAAGAAGAGGAGAAAGAAAAGGGTTATTTGAGTCGAAACATCGATGGTGGAAGCTTTTTGGTTTCAATCAGCGATTTGATGGCCATAAGGCCGCTCAATTTCAAAGTTTCTCCCAATTACCACACCCCTCTCTCTTCTCTTTTCTCTTCTCCTCTCTTATCCGGTTTCTCTCTACGCCAATCGGCCCCTTCAATCTTCCTCTTCCTCCGTCGGATTGCGTCCTCGGCCACCTCCCTATCTCGTTCCCAACACCACCACCCGCCGCCTCAGCCGCCGCACATAACCAAGCCGCGTCTGCGTTCATTATCTCCGCAAGAAACCCTGGCGCAGAAGATCGGGAAATCGATTCGCCGCCCTGGCGCTCCTTCCAAGGCTAGGGTTTATGCCGATGTTAACGTGATCCGACCTAAGGAGTACTGGGACTATGAGTCCCTCACCGTACAGTGGGGGTAATCATTTTTTTTTATTCTCTCCGATGTATTTTGTTTATTAGGGATAGCTTTTTCCGATTTAGTTTGATTGGCAGAAAGAGTAGGGGAAGAAATGGGCTTCGGTTTGTTTAAAGTCCATGTCGTAATATATAATTTATTGCTGTCTTTATTGGTAGCAAAACCTATGGGGACTTGGCTACTACTTCATTAGACGTTTTAATTGCATGAGCTTATACGAATTTGTTTCCTTTCTAATCTTGGGATGGGATATGAATTTTCATTTCGAAAAAGAAGTTTTGCATTTGGATGAAACTAATGTTATTGGCTTATTTGTTGTCCATCTTTAGATGATATGGTGTTCATTTTTCAGGGACCAAGATAATTATGAGGTTGTGAGGAAGGTGGGAAGAGGGAAATACAGCGAGGTGTTCGAGGGTGTTCACTGCACTGACAATGAAAAATGTGTCATTAAGATTCTTAAACCCGTGAAGAAGAAAAAGGTAAGCTTTGTTTTGTCAAGAATATTGCACGGACGGCTTAACAATTTTGTGTAGTGGTATTTGTAATATAGGTGGCTCATTGTCAATGCGAAGTAATGTCATGGGAGATATCGCGTGTTTTCTCTTCTATAATATACACTGTGGCTAATCTTAGCATTTAATCTTTAATGTCTTAGGGAACTAATGGCATTGCTTGATTTCTTGCTTTTCTATATGTGATTCTTCCTTTCTCTTTGCCATACAATTGTGGCACAATACCTCAGGTATAATGTATCCTCTGATTATTAGTCTACGTATTTCTCTTGTCTTGTTTGTAGTTGGTATGGTCACAAATCATTGCTTGGCTGTATCCGAAATGTGCATTTGGGTTTGTCTTGATTGTTAACTAGGTAGCTTGGCCACAATTTTTGGGTAGAGTTTCATGTTCTGTCATGCATTGGAAGCGTGGCCACTTGAATATCAATGAATATCAATATCCATAGGAAGCTTGGTCACATTTTAGTTTTTTATTTTTTATAATACATGTTTGGGATTCAAGGGACCTGTGAGGTTCAAGAAAATGAGGAAAAAATAAACCAATGATTATTTGTAAGCTAATCATATTTATGTTTGCATTTAGGAACTAATGAATAATTGAAAAGTTACAAAAACCTGTAAGAATTAAGCAAAAGGGTGTAATAGGAAATATATAATTGCGTTCAATAAAATTCAATAGAGACATGTGAAGATGTGGAAATAATGATTTTGTTCAAGGGACTGGCTATGGTTAGTGTTCCCATCGTCATAACATTTATTTCAACTGAGATGGGATAAAAAAGTAGTAAGGGTAACATTCTTGTGCTGTCCACATCCTATGGAAAATGTTATGTTGCTGCGTCTGTGCCTGTGCTCATGCTTCAAATATTTTATACCTTCCTAAGAATACTTTTCTGTACTTCGATGTCATTTAGTTACGTCTTCTGACAATTGCACTAGTCTTGTTTTAGTCTCTGGATGGAATTGTGCATTCTAGCAAAGGACTATCTATTGATAATGATCACTTCATGTGGAAAACTATTTACATGTTTCATCTGTTTAGATGTAGTTTATGTTTAGACTTTAGGATGAGTAGTATAGTACAAAGTTGTGTTGGTGTTTATCATTGTTTATGGAGATTTTTGACAAATTGAAGGATTTGCTTCTTGTCTTCTTGAATATTCTTGGGCATCTAGTGATCAGATTACGAGACCCACATGTAATTCTCACACATGCATATTGATCTTGTTTCATTTGGTTTTTATAGTTGAAGTTAAATCCTTCAAAGATATTTGTTGCTAAACTGTTCTTTTTTGTTTGCAAACTATTTGTCAACTTGAATCTTTTCTTTAGCATCTTTTGAGCATGTTTTCATGTCCTTCAGAATTTGCAAAGACCTGCTTAATTCTTTTCTATTGATTTGACTCAAGATCTCATATTTCATATTTTGTTTGTTTTACTCACTGCAGATTAAGAGGGAGATAAAAATACTGCAGAATCTTTGTGGAGGGATAAATATTGTGAAGTTGCTTGATATTGTTCGAGACCAGCAATCGAAGACGCCAAGTCTTATATTTGAGCATGTGAACAATATTGATTTTAAAGTTCTTTATCCGACACTTTCAGACTTTGATATTCGCTACTACATATATGAACTTCTAAAGGTGCATATAGTTTCAGATCTTTTTTTTTTTGCATGCCAGCATGTTGCTAGTGTTGCAGTTGAATTAACCATTAACCATCAACCCCATTGTACTTATTTGACTTTGCTAACTCTGGGTGTGTCCGTATTGTTGGAAACTGTATGTGCAGGCATTGGATTATTGCCACTCACAAGGAATTATGCATCGCGATGTCAAACCTCATAATGTGATGATTGATCATGAGCAACGCAAACTTCGTCTTATAGATTGGGGCCTTGCTGAGTTTTACCATCCTGGGAAAGAGTATAATGTTCGCGTTGCTTCAAGGTTGTTTGTTTGTTCTCTTTGTGGAAGTGTTAATATTTAAATTAATTTGTTAGGGTTTATTTAGTGGCATTTATAAGTTTGTTGTAAATGATTTTGAATCAATATATTCCCTTCATTATTTTGTTGAGTACTTGCAGATATTTCAAAGGTCCAGAGCTTCTTGTTGATTTACAAGATTATGACTACTCTTTGGACTTGTGGAGTCTTGGCTGCATGTTTGCTGGAATGGTGAGTGATTGGTTTTTGTCTACAATTTTTTATACTACAATTTTCTGGTCTAATAATAATCGCTGAAATTTTTAATAGAGATTCTAACATCTTACTATTATTTACTTTGCGTTATATGTTGAATTATATTTTCTCATCATGCGCAAGTGGAAGATATATTGGACTCAGTATGTTACTGAGGTCTCATATATAGTGGTATCATATGGAATCGGCATGTCTTGCATTTTGTGGTGTCTTCTGCATCAAATGTTGTCTCATTTGAATTGGGGCATCTTTTCATGATATTTGTGCTTATTGGAAACTTTTATTGTTTTAAGTCTACACCCCCACCCCCACAAATAAATAGATAAATAATAAAAAAAAAAAGGAGAAAAAGAAAGTAAAATTTTTGTTTTGGATAGAGTGGATATTATTCTACTTCCTGTTCATCCTGAGATGGAAGATTACTTGATTATTCCCTATTCCACTTGTTTAGCTTTCTCTAAACAAACATTCAACTTGTGTAGAATTGCTTGATGCTTATGATTGTAATTTATGCTGTCAGATTTTCCGTAAGGAGCCTTTCTTCTATGGACATGATAACTATGACCAGCTGGTTAAAATAGCTAAGGTATGGAATATTCTTTAATCAAAATTTCATATTTTATTCTATTCTTACAGCTAATAGAATTTCTGTGACACGGTTTTGATCCTATCCATGTGTATTTTCCACGTTCTTATCTGTGAGAAGCAACTCCATATTTTATTGGATTTGTGTCGGGTTCTTTTATCTTTTAGTTGAATGAAAGGCTTTGGTTTAATGTAACATTGCACTCTGTTTGGGTGTCATTCATCTGAATGTAGTTATGAACGGATAGAATGAGTAAACTACTGCCCTTGAGAGGTTAAGGTCCAACTTTTGATGTTTATGGTCTTTTGGTGGAACAGGTGTTGGGGACAGATGAATTGAACACTTATTTGAGTAAATATCGAATAGAATTAGACCCACATCTTTCCGCTCTTGTTGGGAGGTTAGTTCCAGGACTTGACTCCTGCATTTTTATTTTGTGCCGGTCATTGGCCACTTCAACTGAGTTTACAAGTTATTGCTTACTTTATTTATAATAAATTTGATGAAGGCATAGTCGAAAACCTTGGACCAAGTTCATTAATGTTGACAATCAGCATTTGGCAGTCCCTGAGGTAAAAGTAACTGAAAAGTTTTCATTTTATGATTTGAGTATTTTGTTTGTTTAAGGTTAATTTTTCTGATCATATTTATTTTACATTTGAAGGCTGTTGACTTCGTTGATAAATTGTTGCGCTATGATCATCAAGAAAGGCTAACTGCTAAAGAGGCAATGGTTTGTTCACTGCACTTAACCGTTTTATCCTTCTCTTCAATCTCGAATGATCTATGTTCATGTAACCTCCCCCCTATTGGATTGAATGCATTATGGAGGATATGTTATTTACTTATTGTGATGTTCTAATTGTTTGTTGCTATTAGTATTGGGTTGAAGATATATTTTGACAAGTCTGGAACTCTCTGATACCCTCGAATTTCTCAGTACTGTTCGTTTTTCCACTTATATAGCTTTTACTTGAACGTGTTTCCACGTATTGAAACTCCGCATATACAATTTCATCAAATGTTCTTTAGTGAGATTCATCTGTCATTACATCATTATCTCTACTAGAATATACATCGATAGTGATGCGTCTCTGATCCTAACGACTCTGTCTCCGAGTAAGAGTTGGTTTCTTTTCGATATTTATGATAATTTCATATTGTGTAATGTAAAATGCAGGCCCATCCATACTTTTTCCCTATTAGGAATGCAGAAAGCAGCAGAACTCGGAACCAGTAAAATCCATTCCAGGTGGGAAGCTGACAAGTGTGCCTCCTCTCTCTAATCTGTCTGTATTTTTGGCCATCCTCTATGATGTTTAAGAACTTTCATTTGGTGTAACGAGGAAATGTGCCACTCCTTGTGTGCTGTAAAACCAAGTTATTTCCCGTTCTTTTTCCCCCCAAATATTTGGCTAATTCTTAAGTAAATTCTTTTTGCGTCGGTTAATTTATCTTCTTATGCATTTGAATGGCTGATTATCATGTGATAGGATTAACACCTTCATTTCCCAAGCTGGTTGTGGGTCCAACTGATTATTTGCTCCTTTCTTTGAAGCACTTTGGTGTGGACAGGACGGCCTTTCCGATGTGGGTTTAGGGCCTTAGGTTGTTGGATTGTTAATTTTTTTTTATCCAATCAATCAACTGTATCTGATTGATTTGGATAGTTTATTTGAATAATATTTCAAAATATTGTTACTTTACGAACCCCCTTTTTAAAAAACAATACAAAAATAAAATAAAATTATAGAATCAATTACTAGTAGTTCTGTTAAATCATTTCGTACTTCCCATTCAAATTAACGAGATTGGTATTTATGGCTTAGTTATTTCCCGTTTTGGGTTGACGGTCTATTCCCTCTTGAGATATGGAACTTTAAAGTTATGTCTAATATTTATTGATTAAAGAAGTAGCTACACTACAATTCTGTGGCTTTATCCTCTTTATAATGTTTAATCTTTTTAAGATCAATAAAACAATAATAATAATTCACAAACCACCTCTTTGTGTTTTCACCTGGGCTTATGGTTGGGCCTATTCTTTTCTAATTTGAAGCCTCGTTTATTCTCAATTCTCATGAAATGAATTGGGCTTCCAACACTGTTTTAAATCCTACATCAAAGCCATGTGACATTCATTGATATGACAAAATTGAGTGGTTATATATTCGAGGTGGTTGATAGTTGATTGTTATCACGTGTGACATGAAAGTAAATATTAACAATTAGGAAAAAGTCTAATACATACAATCAGGAGCCGTGATAGTATATCCTTCTTAAATAGCTAGCATTTGAAAATAAAAACAAATTAATATATTTTTTTCTTTTGTTGTTGGAGCTTAATTAATTGTTCACCCTCCCAACAATCCAATCCTATCCAATCGTATTTCTGTCAATGAGAATACATTCATTAAAGAAAGAAAAAAAATAAATAAACATCAAATTGATTTGACGACAATATTGTAAAAATTGAATCAAATGTCATTCATGAAAACAAAGTGTTGACTATCACAGTTAGGTATGACAGATAAGTATAATATATGATTTTTATTGAAGAATTAGTAAAATGAAACAACATAATGGTTGAAAGAAGAGAAGGGGGGACAAAATGTGCATGCTTGAAAGTGACATTGAAAAGCATGATCATGGGATAGCGAATAACAACATTTTAGGCTTTTAATTTGGGGCCTTTGTGTGTGGAAAGAAATCCAAGAGTTTTCGATGTCTCAATCTAAAATTTAATTTAAGCATCCTTTCTTTTGTTGTTATGTTTTTTGAGAAATCATTTTACAAAGGGCCACGCTCTATAAACAGTGCGTGTACTTCAATCTTCAAATTGCTTTGCTCTTGGAAGTAAGTGAATTAAGGCCCCATTATGGTGTATGCCTAAAAAGATATGTCATTTTCCATAGTTTATGAGATTTTGTGGTGATTACACGTGCTGTTTGCGAGTGTGGTGGGGAAGCCAATTTTTGGCATTTTAATTTAGAAACATTAATAATTGTAGACAAACTTAAGACATAGGAATCCCAAACTCAGCTTGCTTTTGAAACATTTCGCATTTAATCCGATATTTCATACCCTCCTTTTTCCACTCATTGGGGACCATTCCTCTCTTCTTCTTCTTCTTCTTCTTCTTCTTCTTCTTTTATTCTTTTGCGTTTACACCTTTGGAATTGCTTCATCATCTCTCACTTATATATTTTTATTTTCTTTTTCTTATTATTATAAAAATATTTCAATTTGGGGTTTGTGAAGAGAATTGGTGTAGATGAGTTTGGAGGGTAGCAAGGACAAAATCATTGTAAACCCAATACATTTTGCTTTTTGTATAGTGAAGATGACACTCTAAGATAGAGATGGTAACAAGTGTAGTGGAATGAATTGTCATTTTCATCTTCCATCATTCATTCTTTCTTTCTTTTATTTTCTTTCTTCTTCTTCACCTTCAAATAAAATAAAATTCAAGTAGTTGATATGAAAATAACATTTATATTAACAAAAGAAAGAGAACTATATTTCTAATTGGACTTTTTAATGCCCAAGACTTGCTTTCTAAGCTAAAAAGAGTAGGATATTAAATCCTAAGTTAGTGGCCAACATGAATTGAACCCATGACTCCTTAGCCCTTTGGTCTTTTTTTTTTTTTTTTTTTTTTTATTTTTATTTTTTATGTTCCCACTGCCACGCCCACTAGGCTAACCCATGATGGTTGATTTTATATTCGATGTTTTAACCATCGTGTCTTGTTGATCGATCAACAAATTCTTTCCATATTTTTACAATAATATAATATTATCTATTTTGAGTATGCACTTCAATAGTTGTAACTTTTCAGTAAGGTCGTTTTGATCTTTTACCTTTACTATCTTTGTACTATATTCTAATTTCTACACTTATAATTAAGGAAAATTACTATAAACAAAAAAAAACATCAAACTATTTATAAATATAGAAAAATTTCACTATCTATCCGCGTTTGCAATAGAATTCTTTCATGATTTGTCGTTGATAGATAGTAAAATTTTTCTATACTGTAAATATTTGGCTCATTTTTCTATAATTGAAAACCACCAATAATTAATATGAAATTATATTCAAATTCTAGTATTCAACAATTACCAAATTGAGGCGAAATAACAAAAAGAATATGAGAATGGGATGAGGTTAGATTAGGTTAAAAGTTAGAATAATATTTGTAATATCTCACCCCTCACCCACCCATTAAAAAAATAAGCATTAAGCACTCTTTCTTTGAAACAGCCGAAGGTGAAAGAGTGATTAATGTAAGAATAAGAAAATATAAAAGATAATGGTGGATATAACATGGCGGCTAGCTAGTTTTTTTTTTTTTTTTTTTTTTTTTTTTTCTTTAAATAATAATAAAAAGTTTATTTATTTATTTCTGTAATTATACAAAGTGATGGGGATATCCCAAATGGGACCCTCTTCTTGTTTTTTTTCCCAATTCAGTTCTTTTGTACTCACTTTTAATTACCTTCCTTTTATTCATTCAACCGCTCATTCCATTTTCCTAATATCCATGGGCTACATGCAAAACAATTTCTATGTCAAATTACTACATTACCCCTTTTGAAATATTTCTTTGACTTTTTTTCGTAACCGTTCGATACATGTTCAAAGTTCCGTATTTTATTCTCTAATAACCGTTGGATATATATCGAAGTTTGTCTCATATGCATGTATCCATGATATTTGTTTGGGTCCCACGTTTATTAGTAATTATGTAGCAACAAACAACATAGTGATGTGCTACTGACGTTAAAAATATCAAAAATAAAAAAAAATAAAAAAAAGAATTATGAGATAACATTCAAACTGAGTAAACGACGGTGTGTTTGTTTTGATTTGGGAATTGGAAGTTCATGCAGAAGATAAGATAAGAAGAACCCACTGTGTACAAATTTAATGAAGAGAGAGATAAAGAAAAATAAATTTAAAAAAATAAATAATGATAATAAAATTGAAGGGTTTGGCATGCAGTTGATTTGTCAAGAAAGGCAGAACTATGAAAGGTCATTTCAGAATCAGAAGAAGAAGAAGAAGAAGAAATAATAATAATAATAATAATAATAATAATGGGAGACAAAATGCTGAATATTTGGGATTTGGGTGAGCCATGGCCGCATCTAAGTGTCGGCCTCTTACCATACATTTTTTATTTTAATATAATGTTTTTCATATATTTTTTTTATAATTATTAGTTAATGCCTCTAATTCCAATTTCCCACTCTAAATTCAAAACCAACATTACTAAACAAACTTCAGAAATCATAGCTCCTAATTACCCACAAAACTCCCCCACCTTATACGTAATTTGCTCTCTAATTTCTCTATTCTTACCAAATTTGAACATTATTTACCCTTCTTGAGAATTGAGCTTTCCAAACCCAACCCAAAAATAAATAAAAAATAATTTCTTTTTCACATCACATCTGAATTTATTTAGCTTTATGGTCAAATTAAGGATATAGTCTAATGTTTCACTTGAATAAAAGGTTTAATCTTTGTGTCTAAAATTTAAGGTCTCGATGCCCTTAAAAAAGAAATATGGGCTAATATATAGCTAAGGATGTGACTTTGGAACCTATACCCGAAGTCTTATCGCACCCAACTTTTGTTTTCTTCTACTTTTTTGGGGTTCCTCCTAATTAATCAAAATTATTACATTAATTAAAGGGGCAGCTTAATTAGGTAGATAAACACTGAAATTAACAAGTATAGAGAGAGAGAGTTTTGATTTTTTTTTTTTTTTTTGGTGACCTAATCCCTACATCATATCAATATCGTCGTATATAGATTTATTTCCTCGAGCCACACCACAAGCATGGATGGAGATATATAAAATAAATCTCTATAACGTTACTAAATTGATTAAGATTATTGGAACGATAGGAAATTAGGGTGTGAATTAATTAAGTAATTAAGCATAGAAAACACGGAAACCAACTGTCTCTAGCTAATTATGTTTTTTAATCTTGCTTTTGTGTTTTGCATTATATTGATTAATCACCCTTTCGTTTCCATTGGCACTGACATTTTCCAACATTACAGTGAATATGTTTCCTTGCTTTACATTCCTTTATTTTTTATTATTATTATTATTATTTAAATTTAACTCATCCACATTGTAGACACTCACGTCTCTCTCTCTCTCTCTGTGGTATTATTGGCACATAATTGTTTAATAAAAATGGAAAAAAAAAAAAAAAAACCCGAAAGTTTAATTAATCCACGTGAAATCCAAGAACCAAACATGGCTTAATATTAATTATGAAGATTTGAGTGTTTGGAAGGAAGCCTACATTTGTGTTATAAGTGACACTATTTTCCTATTAATTTTAGTATATTTGGGATTTAGCACTAATCAAGTTGTTTATGCATGATCGTTAACTTCATTCATGAAAATTTGGAAGGGGACTTATAAATTTGTAATTACTTAAAATACTCTCTATATTACTAATGCAATTCAATCTCAAGCTGAAAATTAATTGAAAAATTAGAAAAATTCCGTGCATTAAAAACTCCAGATCAAAGAAAGATCTACGTAGCAAAAAAATATCACTGTATGAAAATTTAATTTATTACAATAAAAAAAAATTTCTCTTCGACATCAATTACAAAGAAACACTCTCTCAAAGTATTATACCACTTACACAACATTGAGTTGGTATACTACAAGAATAATTTTAGTTTATGCCGACATTTATGTTTAACGAGAGCAAAAAAGAACGTCAGTAGAGCTTCGGCCGACGCTTTTTTAAAGATCTTTTAACATTTTTTGTGTCGATAGATATAATTATATCTTAAATTTTTTTTTTATGTGAGATAAGTACTCTTGTAATACTAACCCAAAATCTAACTTTATTAATTTCTAATACGACTATTTATGACATTAATAGCACTTTTAATCCTTTCAATAAAAAGTATTTTTTTTATGCCACGTTATTATTATTGAATTGAAAAACTTAGACATATATTAGATATGAGAACGAAAAATATCATATACTAATTAATTTTGTTATTTAGTTATTGACAATCTATCAATACAAATACACTGCTATAATTGATCTCCCTGAAAAAATTAATGCAAATCTTTCATGGTATTAGAATCTTAGAGATATACGTCACTTCTTGAACCTTTTCATCTAATTTTTTTCAGTTGTATGTAAAATATAAAGAGATAGATAGATAGATATATGGGGAAAAAGTAAAATAAAAGGGAGTTGGTTAATTTAGTATATCTGTGATTTAGCACTAAAGTTATTTATGCATGATAGTTAACTTCTTTCATGAAAAATTGAAAGGGCATTAATTAAAACACTCTCTTTATTACTATATTGCAATTTATTCCCAAACTCAAAGGAATTAGTAGAAATATAATTGAGAAATAGTATATTAAGCTCGAAAGTGTTTTAAATTGGGATGATTTGAAACTAAAGTTATAGGCTCGTTTTATAATGTTTGAAGCTCACTACTTCATTGAACCTTAGCTATGTGAGACAACTAGTTTTCTAATAGTTTTTCAGAATCTAACATTATTAACGTCTTGGGCTATCAATGACATTTTTAGCACTTTTAATTCTTTACAGATAAAAAACATCATCATTTGGGCCAAGTACGTCATTATTGTTAGATTGAAAAACTTAGACGCACATTAAAGATGAAAACAAAATACATTATATACATAATTTAGGGATTCTATTTAAATATAAAGAGAGAGATGGATTGATGGATAGATATATGATAGTTTGATGAAGAGGTTAAAAAATGGAGAAGTTCATATGAAGTTTTGAGATAGATTTTTAGAAGGGGAACCTGTCGAAGACCCATGTTCTTCTTTTTGACCAACACCAAATTTCTTCATTATTATTAATTATTAATTATTATTATTATTTTAAATTCCTTTTTCCAACCCATAAATCATATGGTTGGAGAACTTTTCAATCTTTCTCTCTCCCCCCCCCCCCCCCCCCCCCTTCATTGGGACCTACTGTTTCTGTGTGGCTAAACCCTTCTATCTATTTATCATTAAAATATCCTCTCTACTTTGTGGTCCTTTCTCTAATTCCAACCCTATATTTTTCTTTTTATTTTTACTTTTATATCATACCCCAAATCCAAGTAATTAACTTAATTTTAATTATATATATTATCATCCCTCCTCGCCCTAATCAATCCAATTTTTAATTAATTTTAATGAAAAGATCAACCATCATTGTGACTTAATTATATATATCTTAAGAGGAATCTCTCTTTTTCTTTTTCTTCTTGATATTGCGTAACAATTTTGAATTGACTCCTATATCATCTTATCAAGCCAATCGATTCGAACCTAAACCTAATCACAAATTAAATCAAGGAGAATTAAGTGAGATTCCAAATACCCTTATCTTGGAATAAGACAATCTAACTAATTCTCTTTTTCTACAATTATTCTATTCTGAGGATGAAGTTGAATAATAACAATCATGTAATGGCTTCATTCTTTTCAATTAGATCCATCGTTCATTTCTTCTTTTTGCTTAAAAAAATTTTCGAAAAAATCTTTGATTTGATTCCAAATTTGATAGTCTTGACCATCACATGAAGTAATAAGAATAATATATGAGGGGTTGATGCTTGGAATCACCTTTTAATAATGTGTATTATTTTATGATGATGATGATTGTAATAATGAAGTGAACGAACAAGAACAAAGAATCTTCGTGTGTGATCTAGTCTATTCGATTCAATCTTGATTTATCATGTTAATTCTATATTTTAATAAGTATATTCAAAGTAATATGCCTAATTCTCTTGTTTTGACTTACAATCATTGTGTTGAGAAATAATTATAAAAAAAAAGGTCCTAAAGTCCAAAGAAATTTCCTTCATTCATATATATAATTAATTTTAAACAGATTAATTAGCATATAATCCAATTTCGTGGCAAATTATTAAAGTGGATTTAATATGATAATTAAGTGTGGTTGGCGTTATAACTAAATATTGTTGTGCTTGTCATTAGGGTCTTAATCAACGTCATTATCGTTGGTCGTTTATTAATTATTGTGTTTGTCATTGTCATCGAGCATCATCATCGAGTATTATTTTTATAACGAATATGAACAAAAGTAACCCCAAACCCTTTTTTTTCCCTGACAATTTATATACGATAAGCTTGAGCTACTTCTTAAAAAAAATGATTTATAAAAATGAATACAACAAAATACAATGATGATAGTTTAATTAAGTCCTAAATATAAAAAATCCAACATAAAAAAAATTAAGAAAACAATATTATAATTTAATGAAAAAAGAAAAAGTATTGATCATATATTATCTTGAATACAGTGTATATATATATTGCTGCTTGATTTGGTTTCGTCGTTGGATCTATAAATTTGAACATCAAATTTCATGTTGTTATGTAAATAAATAATATTGTTAAGAAGGGACAAATGAAATTTTTTTGTATTAAAAAACGAGCTTATGAAAAATTAATGGCAGACAATGAAACATAATGTAACAGTTGCAGAAGATGAACAGCTTCATATATTTTCTTTGTCTCTTGTAATGTATGGAATCTGGATTTCTACCTAGCCTACTACCTATACATAACCTATATGGTAGCTGTCTGTGATAATATATATATTTCCAAAAGACCATATTATAAAATTGTATTATTCTCATTTCTTGTCCACAAATCATGCAATGCATTTAAGGTTTTGATATATAAGATTGAAATCTTTGTATTTCAATTTATATCTTTTCATTTGGTTTTATTCTACTTGTTCTCCTTAATTTTTTATGGAAAATATTATTTGAGTTGAGTTATTTTCGGTTGACAATACTCGAACCTTGCGACTATCTATACAGTTAAAAAAAAAAAAAAAAAAAAACTTTCCATTACTAATCATACAGAAATAAATAGAAAAATAATTGAGAAATTAAAAGAAATTTAAAAAAAAAATTAATAAACACAAAAATTTACGCAGAAAATTTTAAATCCATTAAAAAAGTATAGCCAACAAAAAATAAATTTACTATGTGAAAATTGTTACAATCATATAGATTAGTTATCTCTCACGATCCTAATTACAAGAGCACTCTCTTAAAACTTTTATACTACTTATACATTTTAATCCTACTCCCAAGCTAAATAGTACAAAGGAAATTTAACTAGAGAATTAGTACACCCAAGCTTAAATTGTGTTTCTAACTTAGATGATTAAATCAAAGTCATATGCTCTTTTTATAACGTTTGGAGCCCAGCACTTCTTTAAATATTTTTGATATGGGACAACTATACTCTTTTAATATTTTGCTAAAACTCGAAATATATATATATATTTATTTATTTATCTATCAAATATCTTACGATACTTAAATAATTCATTTTAAAACTATAAAATTCATAGAGTTAAATGTGAAAAAGTATTATGCATTTCAACCGTGATTTCACGACTTTCACCTTATAAAAGGAAGTAATGATTATCCTATCATTTGATAAATAGAAATATAGATATTATTCTTTAATTTGATAGTTGTGAAGAAGTTTCTATATATGGATCTCTCACGTTAAGGAAGGATTCTATTGGTTTATTGGAGCACTTGGAGGAATAGTTACTATTTAAAAAGGGACGATTGAAATTCTAATCCAAACAAGTGGGGGAATACTATCCATACTCATTTAACTTGACTTTTTATATTAAAAGATCATTGAATCAAATATGCTCATCTCACCAATCAAATTTAGTACATACGTACATCATTTAAATTTAACGCGTGTAGAAATAACGTACTATCGTCTCATTTGTCGTGTAATCATTTAATTTTGTGTTTGTCTTGTCGGATTAGATATGTTCATTTTATCTTTCTATCTTGAGTAACATCAGACCAATCAAATTTAGTTTGTTCGTCATTCTAATTTAACGGATTGTGATCCATCAAAGATAACTTTAATTAATACATACGTTACACATCATCTTACGGAAGAATTGACACGTAAATACACAATTTTTTTTAATAAAAAAAATCACACATAACAAACACGTGAAATAAAAGAAATAGAATAGAAATGTAATGTGAAAATAGAAGTGGGGTAAAAACATATGCAAATCCAATGCCTACAAATGGCTTGAAATCCCAATTGTACTGTGGAATTGCAGAGAGGAAAATTGATATATATAAATATAAATATAAATATATATATATATATACAAGTGTACTTTCAATGTACCATATTTATATAATGTACATTCAACACCCATATCAACATCAATGAATATCTCTAGGCCCTACTTCCTTTTTTCTGCCCCTTTTTTTCTTACATCTAATTCTAATATTTCCTTCTTTTTTCTTTTTTCTTTTTTTTTCTATTTAATTTCTACGTGCTTACTCCCTATTTTTATGTAAATAAATATATATATATATACTCCACTCCATTTCACCAACTTGGTTGGGTGGGTACCTAGATTCTTTGTATTCATTAATTTAGTGGAAAGGGGATCCACTTTTCCTTTGTTAAAAAATGTATATATTAATATATTAATATATTAATGTAGATTTGTTGCTAATTATTCTTTTAGATTATGAGAAATTTGGCAACTTGGGTCTCGATTTTTTAAGTGGGAGATTAATGGGTTAGGATTAATTGTTTTTAATTTAGACATGTACGTGGCTGTAGCTGGAAATTTTGAAGAAGCTTCCAACATAAATATAAATGTAGATTATTTCTCCCCCGTTTTTTTTTTTTTTTTTTTAAATTTTTTTTTTAATTCTGTTTGTGTTGGTGACAGTGAGCTTCTTGGCAATTTACTTGTTTGACAAATTTGATGATTACCCTCCAAAAAAATAAAATAAAAAAAAAAAATCAAATATCTTGCTTTCTTTGAATCCATGTACTTCCATTTCTTCTCCTGTAAATAATATTCCTTATAGAGAGATAGAAAAACAAAGACAACTGTGCAAAGAAGTGGACAACACATGGAGCTCTCTGCTTGAATCATTCACATACTCACAAACCTCAACAGTAACTTCTAATTATTCACATCTCTTCTATCTCTCAAAATATTATATTATTTAAAATAAAAAAGGAAAAGAAAAAGAAAATTTGAATTCATTGAAAAAAAAACCTCACACTACTATCTAAAACTAAAAACACGAGGATTAAAAAGGAAATACTACATACTAGACAATTTTTTCCTAAATACAAGAGCATTGTCTTAAAGCATTATATTCCTCACACTACTGAACTAGTATATCAAACTTGAAGTTCTTCACTTTTCCGAAAAAACCACTTGCTTAATATTTTGCCAAAAATTCAACTGAATAATCTATTAAATTAGAGATTATTACTTATGTGATGATATTGAGATGATTGGATTGAATTATGAGACAATTGCAAATATAGTAATCAGATTCAAAGTATTATCATATATAACAACATTTTTTAAAAAATTGTAAATATAGCAAAGTTTATGAGTAATAGACTTTGATGGTCTAAGTGGTCTATCAGCGATAGAAGTCTATCACTATAGACTTTGCTATATTTACAGTTTTTTAAAAATGTTGTTATACACCGAATTATTATTTCTAAAATTGCTACTCATTATAATTATCCTTGAATTATATATTAGACAAAATGTAAGTTGGATTAATTTATGATTATAGAAAATGGTTGTTTGTTATTAATATCATCGAATGAATCAAAATTAGATTCTTTTAAGGTTTAAAAAGAAGCATAGATTAAGGGTATTATTGGAGAAGTAAAGACAATAATGAAAGGGTTTAAAGAAATGGTAGTCGATGTCAAATCAAATGTCTTTCAAGTTTTATTTGTATATAGATTATTAAATAATTAATTACATCAATTTCACACTTCTAACTTTGTTTTCTTTTACGAAAATTAACATAATTCTCTGTTCTTTTTTCCCCTATTTATGTGGTGTGTGTGAAAGCTGTGTTTGATGTGTATTTTAAATCAAAGTTTTAGAAATTACAATAAGTTTATAAATCTATCATTTAATTAGGTCATGAGTTTGAAGTCTTTATAATAAAGATTTTAAAATCATGTTCCATGTTCCATCGAACTTCCAAATATGTAAATAATAAATACAAAATACAAAAATGAAAATGAAAATAAAAATAAAAATATCTATGAAATTCAAGCTTGGGGGAGGGTAGAGATGGATTTTTGTTGGTTTATCATTGACTTTTCAAGTCGTCCTACTCTAAAAGTGGTTTATTTACACATAAATATAATATTAATAAAATACAATCACATCATTTTCCAAGTTAAATTGATTTTTTTTTTTTTAAATGGAGGACAATTTTGGAAGAGTTGAGGCTCACTCAGTCTGCATGGCCCACTAAAGCGGTTGAAAATGGAGTTTAATGAATTAATTATTCAAAGTTTAAGAGTAAATGATTGGATAATTAATTGGTAATTTGAGAAGAGAAGGGCATTTGGTTAGGGGTGACGTAACGTCCACTTTTTGCAAGTGGGGCTGTTGTTTGAGTTAATTACGATTATGCCAATATGCAAATGGCAGAGTTTACATGCCCTGCCAATTCATCACCCACCATGCTCCTACACTACTTAGAAAAAAAAAAATGAGAAGTAAATTGTCTCCACAGGCTACGGGTAGCTCAGATGATGTGTAGGACTGCGGTGGCAGTTTTCTGAAAGGGAAGGGTAGGGGTAGGTGTCCTTAATGAAATCTAGCCAGCCTTTCGTGGCAAGATCTCAGCCGTCAATAATGATGAGAAGGGTCACGATGATTGCGACCCTAAAGTATGCTCATCAACATGATAGTGATTATCAAGGTGGAGCAATTTTTATTTTTCTTTTTTAATTTAGCAGTACAAATTACATTTCAATTGTAAAAAAAAAATCATTTTTTTTAAATTTATCACGTTACAACTTGTAATGTAGATGTTGGAATATAACTAAGTATGCATAAAGTTTATAAGAAAACAATAACTTTGAGATCACAACGATTAAAGTAAGCACAATTCGTTACAAAAGTTTAAGTTGAGGGCTGATTGTAAATTTAATATTATATCAATACTCTAACATTCTTCAAATGACATTGCAAGAGTTTGAACACAAAGCTTTCTATTCTAATACCATATTAAATGACCAATTGACCCAAAAATTTAAACTCATGAGTGAAGATAAATTTAATATTATATCAATACTCTAATAGTAATTGACATATATGATTTCCTCTCAAGTTGGAGGTTTAAATATAAAATACTTTGAGATTTCAACTTAATTATGTGTGTCTCATTTGATAACCATTTGATTTTTTTAAAATTAAGTTTAACATTACTTTCGTTCGTAAGTTTCTATGTTTTTATTATCTATTTTTTACTGATAGTTTTCAAGTTCAAATATTTCTTTATTATAGATGAAAATCAATGTAGAAAATTTGAGACAAAATACAAATAATCATAAATTTTAAAAATTAAAAACAAAAAATGAAATCGTTATAAACCGAGTCTTAGTGTTGGGATGATTTAGGGTAATAACGTGGATAAGCATTGAAAAACCACTGGACTTAGTATAAGAAATGCGTTTTTCCAACCACTCTATCCAATCCAACGACCATAAAAAATGTAGGAGCATTCCATCCAACCCGCCGCGTCGCAACTCTTGTTGAGATTTTTATTGATGAAATTCCCATTTCTTTTTTATTTTTTAACACTTTCACCATCATGCTTATGACATGAGCCAACTTTCATTTTGCTTCAAAATTTACCCGGTTGAAAACAAACTACAATTTTTTTAACCGCACTAAGTAAAAATTACCTAATTAATATTTCTTTTAGTGATTAGGTAACGGAATGAATAAGCATTGATTCTAAGTAACAAGTATTTGAATGGTTATTAATCAATGAAATTAATAATTAATTAGAAATGGGGAGGGGAAAAGAAAAAAAAAAAAAACTGAAAGGGGATAGAGAAAGGGAGAGTTAATGATTATAGAAGGATGTGATGATAGGGGAGGCCTGGTTTCATAGAAATAAATGATTAAAAACCAATGAGAAGCCATTTAAAACCATCACATTGCGCAGCCATAGCCGCAATTGCCTCTTTCTCTTAAAAACTTCTGCTCTTCTCTCTCTTTTTGTGTTCCAATTCTAATATCATTTATTAGTAGGGTACTACAATTTTCTGTTTTTTACTATTTAATATGGAATTATTGTTTTTCATTGTAGAGGAGAGAATAGGAATAGGAGAAGAATTAATATAGAAGAGAGAGAGGGCAGAAATTAAGGTATTTAAAGAGTCATCGTATATCAATAGATAGCATCATTGTGGAATCCTGTGCAATGATAAACATTTGCTTTTCTTTTTCTTTTTCTCTATTAATATTAATTTAGCCAAAAGGGCGAAAAATGGGGAAAAAAATTTCAAAATTGTTGAAATAGAGAATGTCAAAGCATTTCGAAGTCAGCCAGTTTTCTGTTGAAAAAAGATTTTGGTATTCCTCCGTTCTATAAAAAAACCCCTCTCTTTCTTTCTTTCCACTCCCACCATATACTAAAATCCTTCTCGCCCTTTGCCCTTTGTTGCTTGTTTCTTATAACCCACGTTATTTGGATTGGATAACCCTATTCAGGGCCTTGAAAAGGCTGCCAGTGTGGGCAGTTCACCCTATATAAACCCTTTCTCTTCTCTGCTCTGTTTCATCTCCAAATTCACATCTGCATGTGTTTTCCTTTTCACTTTTGATTTTGATTTTGATTTTGATTTTGATTTTAAAAGGAAAAACAAAATGATAAGAAAGAGAGATTCGATAGTGATTAGAGAGTTTGATGCGAGTAAAGATTGTATAGGCGTGGAAGATGTGGAACGAAGGTGTGAAGTCGGACCAAGCGGCAAACTCTGTCTTTTCACCGACCTCTTAGGTGACCCAATTTGCAGGGTCCGCAACTCCCCTGCTTTCCTTATGCTGGTATTTTCTTTTCTTCCTTTTTCTCCTCCGTTTGTCCAATCCTCCCTTTTGTCCTTTTTCCTTTTCTGTAACTCCCCTCTCTCTCTCTCTCTCTCTCTCTGTCTCTCTTATAAATGCGAAAGGTTATTGGTATTTGTATTTGGTGTTGGTTATGGTTTTGTGTCTCGCACTCATAATGGGTATTTCAACAGGTGGCGGCGACGGGCGATCAGAACGAGATAGTGGGGATGATTAGAGGCTGTATCAAAACAGTTACATGCGGTCAAAAACTCTCCCGCTCTGCCATCCCTCACTCCGATCATCAACCTCCCAAGCACCTCCCTGTTTATACTAAACTCGCTTACATCTTAGGCCTCCGCGTTTCTCCTGCTCACCGGTGTGTATTTGTTGTTTTTTTTTAAAAAAAAATATAAATCTCTAAGTATATGATATAATACGTTTATGTATTTATGGTATGGCGGCGTTTTTTCAGGAGGATGGGAATTGGGATTAAGTTAGTGAAGAAAATGGAGGAGTGGTTCAGAGAAAATGGCGCCGAGTATTCGTACATAGCGACGGAAAAGGACAACGTAGCGTCGGTTAATCTGTTCACTGAAAAATGCGAATACTCCAAGTTCCGTACACCGGCCATCCTTGTCAACCCTGTTTTTGCCCATCCACTTCCTTTGTCCAAACGCGTCACTATCCTTCCACTCTCACGCTCCGACGCTGAGATTCTCTATCGCCGCCGTTTCTCCACCACTGAGTTTTTCCCTCGCGATATTGACGCCATCCTCAACAACCCCCTCACTCTCGGCACCTTCCTCGCTTTCCCACGTGGCACCTACACGCCACACACCTGGCCCGGGTCGGACCGTTTCTTACTTGACCCGCCCCACTCTTGGGCGGTTCTCAGTGTTTGGAACTGCAATGACGTGTTCAGGCTCCAACTACGTGGAGTTTCACGCCTTAAGCGGAGTTTTGTTAAAACGACACGCGTGTTGGACAAGGCCTTTCCCTGGCTCAGGCTCCCGTCGTTTCCGGAGCTCTTCACGCCCTTTGGCTTGCATTTTATGTACGGGCTCGGCGGAGAAGGGCCGGACGCTGGGAGGATGGTTAAGGCGCTGTGTGGGTATGCACATAATCTGGCGAAGGAGAAAGGATGTGGAGTGGTGGCGACGGAGGTTTCCGCCAGAGAGCGACTTAGAGCCGCCATTCCCCACTGGAAAATGCTGTCATGCGAGGAAGACCTTTGGTGTATTAAGCGCTTGGGTGAAGATTTCAGCGACGGCTCCGTCGGTGACTGGACTAAATCACCACCTGGCATGTCCATTTTCGTCGACCCCAGAGAATTCTAAGATTCTAATTCTCTAATCTCCATTGACATCTCCACCATTACCAGTTAACTTTTTTTTCCCTAAAAGAAAATTTGTACTTGTTTTTTTTTCTTTCTGTTTCTAGAATTAGAATGGGGAGATTTTGTGTAGAAAAGCAATAAATGGGGAAAGGGAAAGGAAAGGAAAGGAAAAAAAGATCATAGATATGGCTTTTTATTGTAAAAGAGAATTATCCCTAACCTTTTTAATTTTTTTTGTTTGACTTTTTATTCTCTCTCTCTCTTTAAAATTTAAAATTTTAAGTATTTTCTTTTTAAGTTGATAGCAAATTTCATTAGAACAAATATACACGCAGTCATAGACATAAAATTAATAGATCACTATTTCTAAATATAATATACAAAATTTATAAAAGTACATTTGATATAGAAATGGCTACGGTAACGCAGAACTAAAGTAGAGAATGAACGTTATCCAAAAAGGGTAATAGTAATTATGAAGAGGGGGAGGGGCAAAATTGTAATTGAGGGGGAGAGTAAAGAAATGATGAGAAAGTGGGAGCGAGATTCTTGTTGTGAAAAAAAAAAACTTTGGAAAATGGGGTGAAAGTGATGGAAGATTATTGGTGCGTGACATTTGGAAATCTCTCTACTACTACTTCTTGCGGTCTTCAACTTTGCATTAAAATTTCTCAACTCCCTTTCTAAGTTTTTTTTTTTTTTTTTTTTTCTTTTCTTTTCAATTCAATTAGTCTGATCTGATAAAATATAATACTAAAGTTTGGATTAAATAGGGGTTCTAAAAAATTAATTAATAATATTATTGAAATTTTGAGAAACCTAAGGTGGGAATTAATAAGGAGTTGTCACGGGGAAGGCCACTGAAAAACCATTAAATTGATATGATGCATAAAGTAAGATTTGGTTGAGATAACAAAATTGATGGATATTGCGAAAGGCAGCAGCCTCACCCACACTCACCTTTTTCTCACAAGTGCATGTATTCTTCATTCTTCAACCAAAAAAAAAAAAAAAAAAAACCCACTTTATAAATATTTATATTTATATATTAACATTACATAGGTATGTGCCACTCTTTCTCTCTCCAAGAAACATAAAAGATTGAAAATGATATTTGGTAAAATCAAATCCATACAAGTTACTTCTATCAATATAACAAACTAGATAAGGTTTTTTTTTTTTCTTTTATTTATTTAGTTTTAGGTATAATATTGTCCCACCTCGGGGATAAATCAAGATTTGCTTTCGAAATCGTCTAAATGTCTTATACCAATAAAGATAATTGTGTTTCTTTTAACATTAATCTTTGCCCACCTTCTTATGAATCTTGATTAATGTGATGAACTTAGGCTTCCCTAAGTTAGAGAATTCCTTCTCTTGCAATGATACCTTAGGCTCCCCTAAGGTCTAGTAAACTTTACACGATACATGGTTTCAACAGTGATCACAAGCACAAACTCAAAATTCACAACAATTCTCAATGACAGTTCGACGCTTGACTAACGTGCACAACAACAATCTTTAGAGCAAAATATTCATGAGCGACAACCCTAGAAAGATCATTCCTTTCCTTTAAAAATGCACAGCGAAAAAGGAATAATGGTCCATTCAAAACGACAAAACATAAGAAAGGAAAATATCTTTGGAAGAAAAATGATGCAGAATATTTTAAGTAAGGAAAAAAGATATTTTTTCAGGATCAGTATTTCGAGAATTCTTGAGATAACACTGAAAAGACCCAAGACAACAACCAACTAACCTTAAACAAATATAACCAATTCCAGATCTTTAACACACAGCTTATTCAACATTTTTGCATAAAATTCAATTTCATGGTTAATAGAACAGATAATTTGTAAAAACTTTAGAGTTTTCAAAGATGGACACAAAATTAAAAGTTGAGAGACTTAATAAATATTTATAAAGGTTAAGGATCTGTTAGATACAAAATTAAAATTAAAAGTTTGAAAACTTATAAGACACTTTCTAATTAAAATTTAGAGACAGGAAATAATTTTGCTTATAACTTAGCCATATTTATTTATTCTTTCGCTCAAAACCAACCCTTCAATAATCCAATTCTCACCTTCGGATTTTCCGTATAAATAATGAATAGATCAATATGCAAATCCAAGACTCCACGTTTTTGGAAGAAAAAAAAAAAAGATTAATTGGTGATTCCGTAAAACAAATCATATACAAAGTAGGAAATTACAGTGTTGTATATGATAATTAAACAAAGCTTAGGTTGTTCTGTTGTATAATAATATTTATTTGACTTGACTGTGATTTATATTCTTGATGTACTGAAATTCCAACTTTGTTTCCAAATATAATATAAATATAATGTAATATTATAAGCAGTCAAGGTCTCAAAAGTAGGAATGGTTGACAATTACTTTTACTTGGTAAAGCCACACATCATTTTCCCTTCCAAAAAAAGGTTTCCTGGAAATGCTCTGAAAAGTTCACAAAAATAATTAAATTAAATTTATGCATGCTTCCAAAATATTTCACACGCATACAATTATAAAATATGATGGGAGAAGTCGTATTAATAATAACGGGTAAAAGTGGATAATACATTAATCAATCTTATACAAACATAAAGACAAAGTCAGGTCCAGCACTAAACTTTTGGATTAGGCAATTCCAATTCCAATTCCAATTCCAATTATTAAGCCTAAAGTTTGACTGCATATTATATTATTTTGGATGGGTTCACTTCATTTCCATAGCCCTTCCATTAAAATACACTTTCATCTGCTAGGTCTTTACTAATTTCTCCGGTATATACATGAAATGAGATAAATTAACTGTTAACAAAATGTCGAATCTAATTCAGGTAAATTTGAACCAAACTCGATTATTAAAGTATTGAGAATCTGACTACCTTTTATTTAAAGTTTATAATATTAAACAAACGTTGAGAACTTGATTAAAATGAGTCATTGTGTTGCTAATTAATAACAATAATGAAAACGACCAATTTATTAATTTAAAGAATTATTTTAAGTAGAATATAACGATGATACGCATAGCAAAAAAAAGTTTTTATTTTTTAGTTGCAAATTGCTATCCATTCTTTAATTAAAAATAGATGTAAAATACATTATTAATGCACATGCAACTTGACTTAAAAACGCTAGTAAAGTCTCATAATTAGATGTAAAATATGAACTTTAACTCATATGGTCTCTTCATTATTTTCAAGAGCCTTTTTGCATATATGTAGTAACCTACTATATAGTTTTAGTTCAAAAGGTAAGATCATATCATATTTGGTATTAGTTTTTTATATAATAATCTCTAAGCAAATAAATTAAGCATAATACACCTAGTTAAGAAATAAACATGCTCTTCACCTATTAGACAATGGTTCTAATATTTCACTAGTGACAAGAAAAAAAAGAAAATCTCACAATTATTTAGTCTTAAAAAAGCTTGACAATTATTTCTATTTTATAGAAAGTGAAGAGAAAAGTTATTGTTTTAGTTTTAAGGTTGTTTACTTTAAGGGAATAAGAATCAAGAAACGAAAAAATGAAATTTATTCGTTATGTTTTATAAAATGCATGAATGGAATCAATTGGTGAGATCCATTACCAATATGGGAATCTCCACCTCACAAAAGGGATAATTTCATTTCTCTCATAAACTTTTATCAATCACATTCTCATTCTTTATTCTTTGAGCCAAAAGCCTTTTCATTTATTATATTATATTTTTTAGACTCAGATTCTTTTTATTAATTATTTTACCAATTTTCTTTCTCCTTTGGTGATATGAACGGTCACAGACATCAAATTATTATTTATGTTTTATTTAATAATTTTGTTGTAATTTTAATATTTTTTAATTTTATCATTTTTATGACATATTAATAGAGTAATTTTTTTTTTTTACCATGATCTATGATGTGGCATTAGTGTTTTATTTGGGTGGCTTTCTAAAGCTTTGCCATTAGGTTGTTTCGACAGATTACGTTGAATTGGGTTTTTGCATTTGTAGAGTGTACGAAATCTTGAGCCAAAGAAACTTGTTCCTGTCTCAAAGAGCTTTGATCTTAAAGAAATTCGTGTTTAATCCAATTCTTAAGATTGAAGTCGAATCGATTTAAAGATTTTAGTGTTTGAGAATGACGAGTTGAATCGAGTTTTCGTGTCACTTTGTTTACACTACCAATATTTTTTCTTCTAATAAATAAATCATACTTATCTATTCTTTTTAGAGCATCCGATCTATTTATGAATTCAAAAAATAAAATTATTGATTTTTCAAATATTTGATTATTAATTATGTTGTTAAAACTTTGCCAAAAAAAGTTAATTATTGTTAGAACAAAACATATGTATAAAATTAGCTTATATTCTTCCTTTTGTCAAAAAAGATATTTAAAATCCTTTTTTAGTTGACATAATTTTATTAAATCAAAGTAGAGATGTAGAGGGGACATTGTGTCTAATAAAATCCAAATAATACTCTTTTTTTCTAATTAAATAAATTTCACATTACTTTTTGTTCATCAATAACAAAACAAGATTAATTTAAAGCATTATTTTGAGTAGGATGTTACACGTAGCAAAAAGGCTTCTATTATTTAGTTGCAAATTGCAGTCCATAAGTATATGCAACTTGATTGACAAAAATTCGCTTGTAAAGTTCCATCATTATATATAAAAATAAAAACTTTATGGTCTCTTCATTATTCCTAAGAGTCCTTTTGCATGAAAGTAGTAACATCATAGTCTTAGTTTAAAATTTTAGTTATTACAATATTTGGTATTATCTTCTAAAAAATTTCATAATTATTGTCGATTTCAATATAACTCAACTACTGGTTAAGATATATAGGCTCTGTGTTAGAAGTTTGAATCTCCACCTCTCATGTTTTTAGCTAAAAAAAATAACAAAACAAAAAAAAAAATCTTTTTCATTAATTATTTTACATCTTTACCATTTTTCTCCTCCATAATAAATTAGACTCAAAAACTTTTTTATTGTGATATTAATATATATTTTTTCCCTCTCCATTATTTATACTAATATTAACTTTTATTCTAATTAAAAGATAAACATACTAATCATTTTATAGAAACCGAGTTTTCTCATTAATTTTTTAAATATATAAGGTAAAATACTCGTAGATCTTATACAAATGAATTACACTATTGTTTTTTTTTTTCGATAGTAAACAACAACAATAAACTTATTTCCGTTCTATACAATTCTTAGTAAACAACAACAAATGATGAATAAAAATCAATTTTGAGTATATATTTTAACTGGATAAAATAAAAATTCTCAATAAAATAAAAAAAAGTTAGATACTTGAATCTCTCCTGCAGGTTAAATTTAAAATAAATATGTATAGAAAATAAATTTATATTACTGGTCCTATGCATTGGGTTTGTATGGTTTTCCAGTAGTGATTTAGTTCTTCCACTTTTAGAAATGCAACAATTTAGTCTTTAAATTTTTTTTTAACTAAAACGGGTTATTTAAAAATTTAGTCCCTCAAGTTCATCTAATAAATTTATGGACTTTCAAAATGTCATATGGATCCATAAATATTCAAATTTGTCTAACAAAAACATGGTATATTTGAATTAATTTTGTGTCTAATAAGATTCTCAATTTTTAATTTTATATACAATTGATTCAAGAATTTTAATAATTTCAAATGCTCATTAAATAATATGAAACTAATCTTTCACTTCGACAAGTCAAGATATTCAAATACACATAACATAGTAATTGAAGTCTCATTCATCTTATTATTATTGATTTTAAATATAAATAAAATACAATTAGAAATTTGGATCATCAAATTTGTAAAATACTTATTTTGGATGAGCTAAGCTAGTAATTTCTTTAGACGGTACATCTTTCTTGGTATATATCTAGATAATAGATAGGAGCATAAACTGAAATATTGTGGACCTAATAAAGTACTACCTATTGTAAAAAAGAAATTGAAAGTTCAAAAACGTTTTAGACACTAAATTCAAACTTTAGAAACTTATTGGAGACATAAAATTGAAAGCTCAAAAAATACTATTTAGAAGCCTTTAAAATTTAAAAACTTGTTAAGCACAAATTTTTTTTTTTTTTTTTTTTATTTTTTGCTTTTCAAGAAAGAAAAAAAAGAATTTGTTTATCTATTATTCATTCATATACCTTTTCTAATGTTAAGATTTTGAATATATAGACAATAGGTGCATAATTTAGTTACTCAATTTTTCATATCTTAGTCAAAGACCTGCCTATTGCAATTTTTAATTACAAAAATTAAATCATTGCATGAAAATTAAATTTGAAAAGTAAAAAAGTCAAAATATAAGCACATACAAAATATATTTTATAACTTTTAGCATAGTTTATTTAGATGCCAAAGATTTTTGTGTTTCCCCTCAAAAGTAGAAATTATATAATTTGTGTAACCTTTGAAAGCATGGGAATATTGGGTCAAACAAACAAGAGAAAGGGTAGTTTTCACATTGTTGGGTCAAATTTTAGTTGGTATATTTTTTAAAAATATTAAATATAATGAATTTAAGGATATTTGCCAAATAGGCCTAAATAACTTTTGACTTCAAATCCAATTTATTTTAACTTTAAAAAAATCAGTAGCTTTACCTCCTACTGAGGAGGAATATGTTAGGCAGTTTTTATTTGATGTGATATATGAGTTTTTTTTTTTTTTTTAATTTATTTACATTATTATTATTTAAATAAAAAAGTAAAAAATGGATAAGTTCAAGTTGAGTGTCCTTTTTCTTTGCCTTTTGAATATGGGGAATCTGTGTAAAGTATGTGAAGCTTAGGCACATGAGGGGGCACCTATTTTTTATCTTTTATTTAAATATTTAGATCCTTTCCTTTTTTTCCTTCCAAATACTTCTTCAAAGTCAATTTATTAAGGTCCGTTTGAATTAACTTTTTAAGTATTTATAAATACTTTTTTTTTACACTTATAAATACTTATTTAAACAATTAAAAAGTCTATCAAAACGGATCATTAATCAAATTTGTAATATAAAAAATATATGGACTATTATATTGCTTCGTGGAGTTTGGCTTGGTTATAATTTTAGAAGTATACAATTTGAACTTGAAAATTTAAATATTCTATATTTAAAGAAGATTAGCTATCTTAATTTGACATTAATCTGCCTAATTTTGAATTTTGATTGTGGTGGTTCATTTTTCTTAATGTCTCCAAAAAAAAAAAAAATTATCCTAGGGAATCTATACTAATCTTGTGGACAAAGGTTATTGATAAGCAAATAA
This sequence comes from Lagenaria siceraria, assembly GCA_002890555.2. Taxonomy (NCBI): domain Eukaryota; kingdom Viridiplantae; phylum Streptophyta; class Magnoliopsida; order Cucurbitales; family Cucurbitaceae; genus Lagenaria; species Lagenaria siceraria. The sequence continues at coordinate 6,881,246 of CM016485.1, read as the reverse complement.
AATTCACTGTGAAGGTGAAAGGCGTTCAATTTTATCGATTTTGATGCCAACCAAGAACCAACTAAATGGGCAAGTTAATAAAAAATGGAACAAAATTGATGTCTAATAAAAAACAAAACTAATGGATTGATTTTTAATCCATTAATTTTATTATTTATTTGGTTCTTGATTTGCTACCTTTTTTTCTTCCAATTTTTTATTTGTATTTCCACTTTCGTTTTGCATTCGGCCTTCTTGCTCTTTTAAAATTAAAATTGGGTCTACCTTATTTTTCTTATAAATAGAAATTGAGCCTTTGTTTTTGGAAATTTTTCACAGATAGAAAAAATGTCAAACTATTTACAGAAAATAGCAAAAAAAAAAAAACACTGATACAACATCTATCAGTAATAGACTTCTATCATTTCTATCACAGACTCTGATAGACTTCTATTACAACTATCTAAAAATTTTGCTATTTTGTATAAATAGTTTCCCTTATTTTTTATTTTTAAAAATTCTCTTTTTTTTCTTGACCATTTTCTAAATAACAAATTTACATGCACCATACAATTAGTCATTTTTCTAAACAACAAATATACATGCATCATATCATATAATAATTAAAATACTAACAAGGACCTACGTTCAAAATTTATTTTTAAGAGAATATATGTGTGTCCTCAATTCATTTCGATTTTGACTGTTTTTTCTATCAAATACCAATTCAGACCAATAATGTTTTTGTTTTTCTCTAAATACAATTAAAGATGTCTAATTTTATACTAAAAACCAAACCACTTAATCTGTTTCTTTTTTTTTTTTTTTTTTTTTTTGCACTCTTATCAACTGCATGAGGTTTTGACTTCTTAAATTAAAATAATTCATATTAATACAAAAAATAAATAAATTGTTCATTTTAAAAATTATTATTATTATTTTTGTACACTATGACTAAGATTTCAAGCTAAACAATAATGTTTTCAAAAACATAATCATACTAACATGAATAAAATTAATAATTTAAAGGGAAAAAACGGCATTTTTATTTGTACGAAAATATCTTTATGCCAAAATGCAACAACATGCATTGTATAAAGCATATCATGACAGTCGTTGAGGGAATTTTCTTGTGTAGTGTCATCTTATAAATTAGTAGAAACGAGGACCACCGTAAACCACCAGTCAAAATTCTAATGAAGCACAGTCTCTGACATTCCTCACAACGTTATTTCTGATTTATGGTACAATAAAAATATAACCGAAGGACCCATTAAACCAAAAAAAAAAAAAAAAAAAAAAAAAAAAAAAATACAGACCAATAATTCCTACATGAATTCAGCTGTAAGAAAAAACAGAGACCCAGAGAGCTTTTACATGCACAACATACGACCAAATTCTCCTTTGTCATGGTGGAATATGTCAGCGGATTCTACTTGTTCTTCTAACTGTCAAAATAGTGAGAAAAATTTTACAGATTGCCAGCCAAAAACAATCACTACATTTTGTAGAGCGTGTTTGAATTAAGATATTGAATGCCTCTGGCTTCTCGAGGGAGTTGATTTAGTTTCCTCTGCATTCGAAGAACCCGGGCTTTCTGATGTCTCGGAGCTGCTGATCTCTCCGTTTCTGTCTTTGTTCGACCAGAGTTTTGAGAAAATCTTCTTTGATATGAGCATGCCCTTCATTTTATTCCCTGAGACCTTTTCAGCATTGTTTTTAGCAATGTCGCTTCCATTTCCTAGCTTTAGAGCAGCAAGCTCCCCTTTTAACGCCCTAATTTCTTCGATAGTTGGTATGGCATCCCAGTCGTCCTCGGTATTTGTCGTAGTAGACCTCGAGCTTCCATGAGATCCGCTTCCTGGTAGTAACGCTCTAATCGAACTTGGTAGATCAGGCGTGCTGTCAACAGCTGATGCTGCTGAGGCTCTCATTTGTTCGAAGAAGAGGACCTGGACAACGACACGCAAGGGAAGCCTCTCGTTTTGCACTGCATGCAAACACGCATCGGGGGACAATTTTCTACAGTCCATCAATCGACATATTTTCTTACGCTCGCTCTTGCTGATTCCAGGGTGTTCCTGCAGTGATGCAAAGTCAAATCTATGTTAGGGTTGTTCAAACTATATAAGGTAGGTAGTTGCTTGAACTAATGAAGACAAAATATACCTTGAGATACATATCGATCGCTCGGTATAGACCATCATGAGATGGTCTGGAGAAGTTCGATACCGATTCAGCAAGACGTAGAAATTTTGATAGGGGTAAGTTGGGATCACGAGCGACTTCAGCAAGATAGCCATCGACCAGTTTTGCAACCATCAACTTGGAAGCATCAGAAACAAACTTGGGACTTCTAATCTCATGATACTCATTCTCCATGTGAAGATCAGTGTGGACATTCTGCACCTGCGTTACAAACTCCTCGACAAGGTTTTGTACCATGTCAACATCGTAAATAGTTGTTTCACCGGCGGGAGCTCGAACCAAAAGATCAGCCACTGTGGCCTCATCAAGCTGCTGACCAATTCTTTTCATCAGTTCAATTCTTCCCATCTCTCCACAATCCAGCAGAATTACTGCTTTTAACAACTTAAGCAAGAAATTACAGGAGACTTCCCCTTTCCCTGAGGGAAGTAGCTGTATTATTGTGTCCACCAGTAGTCTATTTTTTGCAATATCACCACCCTGGACCATACCTTTAGAAAATCCGGGTAACCTCCTCGAGGCATATGCTTTCAAGGCTTCCCCTATTATATCACCACTGATTCTGCCCCTCGTCTTAATTGTCGTTATTGCTCGCTTGTATAAGTCAACTTGAAGCTCACAGAGATCCTCAACCCACCAGTCCTTTGGAACAAGTTTTTGTGTTCTCACACCGTTCCAATGAGAATCGTCCCCATTTTCGGATGGAAGCTTCTTCCTGTTATAGGTGTATGACCATTCAACCTTTGAAGTATCGATGCAGGCCTTGGAAGCTATGGAATCAAGGCAGTGACTGACCACCTTAAGTTCCTCAGACCATGGATGAAGAGACTTAGTTGTCTGAAGAACAATTATTGAGTCCTTCCAGCTTCTAAAGATGCTGGAGTTGAGAAAGACTTCAATCTTGTAGATGAGATTCCCTTTCTCAATGGTTTCATACATCTCAAGATATTCAGCTGCACACCTAGCAGCAATGACATTGTATGCATTGAGAGTGACGATCATACCGTAGCAGAACTTTGCACAAATTTCAAAAGCAGCTGCTCCGCCAGGTATGTCCAGGATATGGATTTCATCGCTATTTTCTTCATTCGACAGGGTGACTAATTTTTGCAATCGGGCACTTTTCGACAGAAGAGGAAACTACAAAAATGAAAACGCCACATGGTATTAGTACAACTTCTAAAAACAAGAACTAAATTCTCTCTGTTCTGAGCATGTAACTTTTGAATTTCTAAATCTATTTCCTCGCGCTCATAGGAATGAGAGGTCAGCTCTCAAATACAGCAAGCAATTAATTACTTAAAAGGAAGTAATTCGTACCTGTATTGTACATCAAATAATTATATTTATACAGGTTCAAATCATAAATTTACATTATGCTTGTCCTGTTAAGACATGTGAACAATATTCAGTTTTTTATTTTTAATCTTTGTTCAACTTTTGCTGCAAAAGAATAACAGTCTTTCACATAAAAGTCTAATACTTTCCATAGCTTAGATAGGAATATGGACAATAAAGAACGGTTTATGAAATATTAAATAATAAATTTATTATATAAATCAACAGAAAAAAAGTTAAATTCAATGGGAAAAAATCAATTTTTCCCACTGAACCCCATCTCGTTGTATGAATTTTCATCCTAAATTTTCAATTTTTTGAACCCTAGACTTAGTTAAACATTACAATTTTTGCCCTAAAGTTTTCGTTAATCCACCCACTACTTTTTATAAAAAGAAGCTCGCTCATTAATTTCAATAATATAAAGTTAATTAATGAACAAATTAACTTTGGAACAAATTCACAAATTTTAACAAAAATTTAGCCCAGTGTTATTTTTCTTTGAAATTTTATCCATTTTGTACTATTTATATACTTCATAATACATTAATGCAAACTTATCAGCAGGTAAAGTTGTACGTGCATTTTGATGAAAATGAGATTTTAGGGTGAAACTTGATACAATTTGACAAGTTTAAGGATACAAATTTGATTTCTTTTCCACTAAATTTCAAAACTCAACGGTAGAATAGAGTGTTTCTGAAGTTTATTAAAGGAAAATGATAATTTCTCATGAAGCCGTCATTTGAAGAACTAATTTCACAAAACTTAGAACATTATTATATCTAGAAATAAAGATTTCAGGTTCAATTAATGACTATAATTCAAAACTATCATTTTCTTGGAATATGTTCCAAAGAAAAATCTACATCAATAAATGAATCTAGATATTGTTATCTGCAAGTGCTCCCACAAAATTGAAATTCCGGCTTTCATCTAAACATACACAAGAAATGCACTGGATAGTGTGGACCTTGACTCTATAATACTCTTCAATGACAAGATTATGCAATAATATCACTGCCCCTGAAATAAATATGAACCAGATCCATACCTTATGCAGATAAAACTTCACGTCTCCGACATTGACAACGATGTCAGTAGCCAACTCGGTCGCTACATACCTGAAAGAAACAAGGATGACTCAAATCCCATTGAAACAAATTAGGAAATTCTGGATCAATCTCAATGGAAACAAAACCAAGCTCATTTTTACCAACTTGCAAGGAATGTAAAATCAAGCAGTCAAAAGAATCCAACACTGGGTTAAAAACTTTGGACCATCACCAATTTGATAGTGTCAACTCATATCATTCAATAGCCGGTGATAAGAGCTTACAAGTTGAATACACTAAAAGTGAAGGCCTAATTCACCAGGTATTAGGTTCAATTTTGGTCCTTTTGGAGACTCTGTTTTCGCTTATCCGTACCAAAATTAATTGGAATTACCAAACACAAACAAATGAATCAACACCAGAAGTTCCTCTGGTGTCTAGTTCATGAAAGTGGCAATTGCATACATTTGATGAACATAAACTCATTATAACATGATTGATTAACAGTCTGCTTCAATATAATATTCAATGGCGGCCAACGAAAACCTGCAGCACAAGGATGGGGGGATGGAGAACAAAAAGGCACATCAAAGGGAACTAAGAAGGAAATATGTCTCACCTAATTTTATCTCCATCAGTCTGAAATGCATCAGGCTTGGATCCAAGTTTCATAAACTTCATGTTCTTGGTCAAGAAATGGATCTGAGTATCTGCTTTCTTTCTCTTCTTCAAGATTGTTTATGTCAAACCACAACAAACCCAGAAAGAATATATCCAAGGAAGTAGAAGACAAACCAAAGGAGTGGGATGAAAGGCTAAAAATTGACTGGATCTCTTATGGTGAAGGTATTTGGATGAGCAAATCTGGGAGTGTTTTTTCCTAGTGTGACCGAATCTTTTCAACAAACAAAGGAGAAAAAAAAGTGGGGTTTTCGTAATTTAATCAATAAAACACAGTCTGAAACTGAAAAAAGTTGTAAACAAGAGATTGCTTCCTCAAAGAGTAACACTTCCCAAGGACCCCGGGGATAGAGGGTCGAATAGGTGTGGCATTACTAAGAAAACACTCTTAAAACGTATATATTTCGCAAAGCTAGAGACACCCCCACTTGCTAATACCTGACACCACCGTCCTTTCCCTTATTTGTTTATCCTTCCTTCTAGATTTTGTCTTCCTTGTTGGGTTTTTATTTATTCTACTTTTTTTCCTTTCCAATTGGTCAAATACCAAAAGTCCTCTCAGTCTGCAGAGTCTCACAACTCAAAATTCCCAGTCCACTGTCTTCCTCAAGGCTTTTCTCACCTTCTCCACTTGGATTTGAAAGTTCAACACCTGAAACAGCAAATACAAACATCCATTGTAAGTTGAGAATATAGACACGCAGATCCAAGTTGTCTGAATTGAGGATTGGAACTAAAATTGGGAAGAAGAAATCAAGAGAATCAAATGGATGATGGATCCTTTTATTAAACCTTTTGGAAATTCGTCGAATCAAGAAATATTCACAGGTTGAACGAATGGAAGACACAAAAATAACGAAGAGTTCCCAAACAAGTGAGAGCAGAAGAAGGTGGAATCGATTGGGAAAATCTCCGGAAAAGAAAACAAAAGTGGAAAATGGGGTAGGGCAAAAAGAAGAAACGAAGCAGAGGAAAGCAAACAGAGGGGCGTAAGTAAAAAAAAAAAAAAAGAGAGCATAGAGAAAAAGGGAAGAATACAACAGTAAGAAGATAAAAGTTAAAGAAATACATAAGTATCCAAAAAAGGACGAGAGATGAGAAGTGGTTTGGCAAACACGAAGAATCAAATATCGATGGGCACAACAATCGGAAACAATGTTCAGAGAAGCGAGCAGTGATATCCTGAAAGAAGAGCCCCACAGAGACAAGAAAGAAAGAAAACAGCAAAAAGTAAAGGTAAAGATAAAGGAAAAGGAAAAGGGGCACCCATCAAAAAAATGAGCTGTGCCTCATCTTTGACAGCCACCACAGCTACACAAACACAAAAGGCCAACCTCAGAATGTTCTCTTTATCTCTTTCACGGCAACCCCTTCTCCCTCTGAATCAGCACCGCCGCCCCCACCACCGAGAAATCTTCGGAGAGGAGAAATTACTCAAAACCCTGAATTGGGTTAATGTAAATGGAATTGGAAATGGGGTTTTTGAGAAGAGAAGAGACGCATGAGGCCCCCACTGTTTGCTTTTGAACAAAAAAAATTGCACGCTAATCTGACAAGCATAACTTTGTTGCTCCCTTGGGCGACTACAATAAGCTGAGTCGCCCCTATCAGTTTCGTCTTTGTGCGAATATGTTCACAGAAAGTAAACAACAAAGCACTGTTATACCAGAAAACGACCCCTTCTCTTCCCTTCTCCTCTTTCCTCATCTCATTTCTCTCTAATCTCCCTCCTTTTTTTTCTACTCTGTTTTTATTATTTTGTCGCACTCAAAATAAAAGGAAAAGTAGATTCTTTTGTTCCACCCGTTTTCTCCTCTTCCTTCATACTTCGTCTTTTTCTCCCCATTTTCCTCTTTTCTTCTTCTTTTTTCTAATACCAGTATGAAAATTACACAACACTAATTCAATCTGATTAGGTTAATCACACGTTTTAATTACTTAAAGTTTGAGGGTTGAGTAATAGATTTTTAAACTTTTAATTCTATCCCAAATGAATCTTTAGACACTAAACTTTCGAGTTGGGTCCAACTTCTAACTAAATTTTAAGCAATTCGAAGTAAATCTTAAAAAATATGGAAAGTTGTGGACTAAATTTGTAAATTTAAAAATTAAATAACTAAATAGAGGTAAATTTCAAACTTTTGGACTAAATTTGTAATTAATTCAAAATTGTTAAATTGTGAAATATATTCTTAGCACTCGGTTACCAATATGGTTCTACTTTTAACTTATTTGAATTTCGCTTGTACAGTTTACGATTTAGTTTTATTTTAACCTTTGATATCTATAATTTAGATTTAATTTCAGGTTAATCTTTAAAATTTTATTTGATAATTTTTAAAAATAGAAAAATAAGGAAATTTATTTAGACAAAATAGCAAAATTTTTATATAGTTGTGATAGATAGGGATAAAAGTCTATCAGAAATGATAGAAGCTTATCGCTGATAAATGTTTATATAAGTCTATCAATGTCTAACCATGTTTTTTTTTTTTTTTGCTATTTTCAGTAAATGGTTTGACATTTTTTCTATCTGTAAAAATTTCCTTTCAAATGTTTCAGTCTAGTTTTTATAATTCAATTGTGTTTTTTAACTCAATGTATATAATTTGAAAATTTTACATTTAACTATTAAGTTGTAGTTAAATCTTAAAATTATCTCTAAAACATTTTTAATAGGAATAAAAAAAAACATTATCCATTTTGGTTTTAGAATGTTGCCCATGACAATTTTAAGGAAGTGAAAAATAAGAAACGTGTTATTTTAAGAAATATGTTTATTGGGATGAGGGAAAAAAAGAACAGTAAGTTTAAGCTCAATCCTTCATTAAAAAATATACCTTAACCAATTAAACTGGAGTAAAATTTAAGAATATAAACTTCAAATAATTAATATGTATTGTCCAAATTGTTAAATCATGAATAAAGATAAATTTAATTATATCATGTAACACGAATAAACAATTTTATTTGACCTTTAACTAAAGAAAAGTATACTCACTGATACGACTTTTATTAAATATATATCACATATTATAATACAACTTCATGACTTTACTTTTTCATTCACTACACATAACATACCTTAAAATAAAGACGTGTTTAGAACATTAAAAGAATTTTTTAAATCTTTTAAAAAATCATTTGAAAAAACTTTTAAAAAATGAAAATAATATTTGAGTGCATCTAGAGATACAAACAAATTAACTAATATTTAAAAAAAATTACCATGAGGATTAATTAATTAAACAATTTTTGTAATAAAAAATTGAAAAGTAATGGGAATTTGATTACATAATATTATAATTATATAAATATTTAGAAAAAAAAACGCATGGGGAGGAACAGGGTGGGGAATAGAAATAAGAAAAAATATGGGGAGGGAATGATGAAGATATCAAATAATATAAAATAATATTTAGGGTTGTGAGTCTGACGCCTTGAAGCTTGAAACGGGGTGTGATAGCAAATTGCAGATTCAATGAATGATGCCTCCATTGCTTCCCATCATTACCTTCAAGATTTGCTATTCTTTTTTTCCTTTTTTTTTTTTTTTAATATATATATATTTTTTTTTTAATTATAAGGTCTCTGTAAATTCAAATTATGAACCCTATCTTCCTCTTTCCTTTTTCTTCTTCGAGATGATCGAATTTTGACAATCGCAACCTCCTCTTTTTTACCCTTTTCTTAGTCTACTTTTTTTATTATTTATTTTATTCATAAAAAAATATATATGTACTTTTAGTTTTAGGGAACTGTCCATGAAAATAAATCAACTTTTTTCAATATCAAGGTTGAGTTAGGTACCTTTCAGCATATGTAAACGTTTTTCCATTTTCATGGAAAGATTATTTTACTTTTGAAAAAATTGGTTCTTTCCATTAGTTTATTTAAAGGTTTGTTTTTCTATGAAAAAAAATATCTTTTTTAAAAAAATCAATTTTGCTACCTTTTTGAACTTTTAATTTCATCACTTTTAATTCTAAACTTAAACAAATATTGTAATTTTAATCCTCAAAATTTAAAGAAATGTTACCATTTTAATCATTTAATAAGTTATCCCTGCCATTGAAAAAGTTATCTGATGCATGTATAAATTATAGAACCTAGATATGATATGAAATTGATAAAAAAAAAAAAAAAAATAGAGAAAAATAACATTAGAGGTTTTAATTTATAAATTTTGGGAATGTTATTTCATGGTTAATTTGTGTGTTTGTCAAACTTATTTTTCTAGAAATGAATTGAATGAGTTTAGGAAGAATTTTACATTGGTTTTTTTTGTGAATTAGTTGAAATTGAAATGTGGGTTAAAATTGCAAAATTTGCGAGTTTGTGATTAAAATTGACGAAATTAAAAATTTATAGTCCAAATTGATACGACCGGATAAGTCTCAGTTATTTATTTTTATGTTTTGTTTTTTTTCGAAAAAATGCCCTTTTTCTTCTCAAAATAATGTGAAATTTGATTATCACAATCTGTCTCTGAGAATCAAACCCCACTTGCCTGCAATATAGAAGTCTGTTTTTTTGTGTTTTCCCATCAGATGCACATGGAAAATGGCATATTATGTAGGATCCAGATACATGCAAAATAGGGAGATTTTAAAAAATTAAATTAAATTAAAAGTCTTGATGAAGATTTATGAGAAGATTTAATTAAGCATAATTTTTTAAGGTATAGATTTAGTTTTGATCTGCATTACAAAACTACAATAAATTATTTGTCATATTTGAAAAGTTAGAAAATAAATAATAAGGTAGTTGTTGTTAATCTAGACATTTAGAATCTCAATGAAATTCATGTCACCTAAATTTAGAAGATATATCCACTTGAAGACATATTTGTCATGTTTAAATCAAAATCATGTGCATTTACCCCAGTAACATGTGATTACTTCTTTGTATGTGTACAATATAGTTTAATTAAAAGGAATATTGAGCTCTTCAAAAAGCAAATTAAATCACTAAGCCACAAATAAAATGTTATTAATTTTTGTAAGGCTAGAAATAATATAACTTTGTTAGATAATGATAATGGATAGCACTTTGAGAGACTAATAATTAAGTGTATGACAACATTTTTAAAGAATGGTAAATATAATAAAATTTATTAGTTATAGACTCTATCGTTGATATATTCTTATCAATGATAGACTTTAATTTATAGCTAATAAGGTCTATCAGCAATAGTGTTAGATTATGAGACTTGAATTTAAATTTTGTTATATATACAAATTTTGTTGCATTATGTTATATTTGTTAGTATTTTAGACTTGATTTCTATATTTGCAACTGTTTTTTTTTTTTTTTTTAATGCTAACAAGCATAGGGGTAGATAATATTTTACTAGGATAGGTTTTGTTGCCTTACATTCTCTTCATCTTAGTTAAAAAAAGACAAGTGTAATGCACATGAAATTTCACTATCTTAATGGGAAAAAATAGTATCTAAAACTATATACTTTTTAAAAATAACACGAAATTTGTTGCCAATGATAACATATTTTTATTATAGGAAATTTTTAAAAATAGAAAAATAAGAAAAAATATTTACCCAAAATAGCAAAAATTTTATATAGTTGTGATAGACCTCGAGGGTCTATCAGTGATAGAAATGATATAAGTCTATCATTAATAGATGCTTTTAGAAATCTATCAATATCTATCAACGTTTTTTTTTGTTATTTTATATAAATAGTTTGACATTTTTTTTATCTTTGAAAAATTCTCTTTTATTATATCAAAATTTGATTTCAACAAAATATGAGAGATTCGAATTTCAAACTTTTTAGTCAAGTCAATTGAGTTATACTCACTACTCACTCTCAAAATTTGAATTTTCCCCCTACTCAGATTGTGGTTGTGTTTCACAACGTTATTGTTTGTGACCTGGCTTAGATTTTTTTTTCTTTTATTTTATTTCCTTCAGAACTTAGTGCTTTACTACTGACAGAATTTTGAGTGATCTAAAGATTTCTCTAAAATACTTTTTTTTTTTTTTTTTTTTATAAGAATCTTAATAAAATTATGATCAAATAACAAAGTGGATATGTTAAAGGCAGGCACTACTGGGGAAAAAAAGAAGAGTAATATATTGGTGTTGAAAAAGGTAAGGTTTAAAAGCTGGTGTATTGTGCATATTTTTGATTGAAAGCTGGAATTGAGTTTCAGAAATGGTGGCTTTAATTTGTTTTTTGTACCTCAACCCAAATAAAGCCTGGATTTGAGCAGAATTTTGGTGCATTTAAAAAAAAAAAAAAAAAAAAAAAAAAAAAAAACAACTCAGCAAAACACTTACAAAATCCCTCGTAGTTCAAAATTAATAAGAAAAAAAGAGCTCAAAATCTCAATAATAGTCATCATACCAACCCACATGCTCAACACCTTCCCCAATTTTCCTATCCTCTCATCTAATAATGGATCTCTCAAACTCATTCTTTTTTTTTTTTCATTTAAATTTATGAAACCCTACGTGACATCTACATTATTTTTCGATATGACATTCATTTACGTTAGTGATTGTTTGGTCTTTCTAGACGTGTAGTACTAAATTAAAAAAATGTTGGATTATATGAGAATACTATAAAGTTATTTGTTGGGTAATCCAACCAGTTATGATAACTCAATGTGATGATTTTGATTTATGTCATTGTTTATTTGGAGAGGAAGAATATAAGGTTATTTGTAAGAAGAAAAAAAATCTTATATATTACTTAAAAAAAAAAAGAAAAAAAAAAGAAAAAAAAAAGTGTGGTCCAATGTAGGAGAGAAGTAGTGAATATATTAGGTTGTCTTTTAGAAAAAGTGGGGTTAAAATTGATCGGCTTTTTGTAAGAGTGGGGATGTATCAAGGAGAATCATGAACATGGATGCATGGTCTTTATATATTATTCTTCCAACCCAAATAATTCTACTTGGTGTGTGTATATATATATATGTATGAGTATTCGAGTCAGCTTATGCGTGGGTGGTTCCATTTGTTTGATGTTCACACTGCTACTAGACTAACCTATGATGATTGTGCATGACACAAGTGATGAGATGAGATTACCTTTAATCCAATGAATTTTTAAGTTTATAATCTTATCTCTTTGTGCAAAATATTACTTTTTTGGTTCATATATTTTTAAATTATAATATTATAAAATTTTAGTCTAAAAATAGGTTAAAAATTCGAATCTATCAACTTCATAACAAATATGTATGTATGTGTATGTATGTACTTCAAAATATATTTAAATATAACGTCACTAAAATAGAAAACTTTTAATAAAAAAATGGGGGAGATAGAATCTCTTGTTTATTTATTTATTTAAAAGGATTACAGTGGGTTTTATTTTATTTTTTTCAATTTTGGACACAAAGGAGAGGAAAATGGGAAAATAAAAACAATTTGTGGAAATAAAGTTGTGATCCAAGTCAACTCCGACTAAGTTATATAGTTTAGTTTACTGGAATAAAAAAAATGAACACAAATAAAATAAGCTTAGGAGTTTTTTTTGTTTTTTTTTTTAAGGAAAAAAAAAAAGGTGAGGAGTTAGAGAATAGAGAGAGTGCGTGGGTGTATGAAAAATTAAAAATGAAAAGTTAAAAGTTAAAAAAAAAAAAACAATAATAATAAAAAGGAGGGGGTTTTGGAAAAAGACGAGTGAATTAGATTGGATGGGATGGGCAATTATTAAAATTTATAAACAACAAAACACAAAATTACAAAACATGCGTCTCTTTCGCTGTTCTCTTCTTTCTCACTCCCTTCCTTTTCAACTTTCCATCATGCCCTCTTCCCCTTTCGCTTTTCTGTTTAATTATTCCAACCTTTTTTTTCTTTTTTCTTTTTATATTTTCTTTTCTTCTTCTTCTTCTTTCAATCAGGCCCATTCCTTCTCTAAGCCCAATACTAACTTACCCGGCCCATTCATTTGTCTCCCTGTTTGTGGCTCTATACCTAACATTAACCCATTTCCAGAGTTGGGCTCGGGTTGGGTTCCTAGCATTTTCTAAAGTTTAGTTTTAAAAGTGCATCCTAAATATGAAAATAGCATAGCTCAACTGATATATGAGAGTGTTATTAGCCATAAAATCTGTAGTTCCAATCTTTTTATCGTACTAAAAAAAACGCACCCTAAGCTCAACCAGACCAAATTATGGTTTATTATTATCAACTAAACTACCTATCAAATTGGTCTTAACCCAGTTAAGGCATGCTTTCCTCTTTTTGCCAACTCAATCTATAATCCTAATATGATAAGAAAAGGCAAAAATATGAAATAGAAGCGAGTCATTCCAAATACTATTATAGTCTAAACATATAGCAAAGCGTGTTGGACATTTCACTAAATCTACATATTTAATTATTCCATAATTTTGAAATTCGTATAAATTATTATATTGATGTCATAATTTAAAATCCATCTATGATCTAAGTTTTTTTTTTTTTTTAAAAAAAAAAAATACTCTTTTTGAATCTGTATGCTATAATTTTGAACTTTTGGATGTTCAACGATTTGATAAAACATTTTTTTATAACTGCATTTGTTGTTCTTTGTGAATAAAATAAAACTCGCACGTTCTTCCACCACTTCATATTGGAATACGTCATTTTCAACTTCAATTTTGATGATGTTACTAACACGCCACGTGGCAGTCGGAGAGAGAAGTGTGCATAAAAAGTACCATATTGAATTTTGCTTTTTCGCATTTTTATGCTCTAAAGTTTAATTTTTGAAATGTGCTAACAGCCTAACATTACAAACCCACAAAAATGAAACGTGCAAGACTCTCTTATTATCCTTTATTGCTAAAAAAAATATCTCATGGCCTTCTAAAGGTATTAACTTTGATTAAATAACAAACAATATTTTCCATTAAAAAAAAGTTAAACTAATAGATTTTGTAAATTATGACAAGTAGCATGCCATGTTTTCATCCAATGATGCTTGGGTCTTGTCTTGTGTTGATTAATATAATATAAAAACTGTCCAAATAAATTAACAAGAAAAATCATTCGTAGATTATTACATCACTTTTTTAAAAATAATATTTCATCTCTCTAGTGTCTCAATTATTTATAATTTTATCTTCGGGGCCTCAAAAAAAAAAAAAAAAAAAAAAAGGTCATAATTAATCACCATTAAAGCTTTTTCGACCTAGCAGTTCGAAAACACAAACCGTAATTATTTGCCATGAAACCTTTTTTTCTCATCTTCTTTCTCAATTTGGATTTGTTGGTTCTTCTCGATCATCCTCGCGTCAATGCCGATAGTCGAAGAAGAAGTTTGCACCAGCCATTGGATCCTACCACATTCTCGTCGCCGCCGCCGCCGCCGCCGCCGCTTGGGTCTGCAAATTCCGACCAACCTGCTCCTGCCCCTTCGAATGTCTCTCTGCCTAATCTATCCTCGTCGACACAACAATCTTTTAAACCAATCAAAACTCTGGGGATTGTATGCTCTGTTGCGATTGTGACTCTGGGAATGCTATCGGCGCTTGCCTTCTTTCTGTATCGGCAGCGGATTAAGTACCGATGCAACTCTCGTATGCTCGTCGAGAAGGAGCGTTCTCTGAGTTTTCGGTCTGATTCGGGTATCCCACCGTCGGGTTTCTTGAATTTCGGAACCATGGAACGGAGGCCGTGCTCGAACGTCGAGCGGAAGGGTGGAAAGGGAGAGGATGAATCTTCGCCGCATCCGAGGGTGGATTCTGTGAATAAATTGGATTCTCATTCTCACCTTCTTAGCCCTGAGTTGCAGCCACTGCCTCCTCTCTCGCAAAATCAGATCGTAAATCCATCATTTGAGACGCCATTGTCCGATGACGAGAGCCGAGAGACAGTATTTCACACGCCAGAGTGGTCGGCTACGGTTTCCTACGGTGGTGGTGTTTTTCCAAAAAGCAAAAGAGAACCTCGCAACAACTTGCTCAGTGTTCAAGCCAAAGGAACTTCTCCGCTACCTCATGTAGAGAATTCGTTGATAAAACAGGATCATCGACGGCCGGCAGCGTCTCCGCCGCCACATCCGACGACAACGTTATAATTTCCTCGGGATCCAAAGATTTTTCTGTTCTTCATAGAAACCGAGGTTGTTTGTTTCTTCAGTGTTATTTTGGTTGAGAAAAAATGAAATTGTGAGAGTTCATTTTGCTTAGTCGTACGAAGTAAATTTTGATTTCATTTCTTGATCTGTGATGTACACAAAGAATACAAATGGGGCAATCAAAAGAACAAAAAAGATTTACAGATTGAATTTGATTATACAAAAAAATACAGGTTTTCATCCCCGGCCTCTCATTATATGGTTTCTGTCATTAAAAAGAATGGTGTTCTTGCTACTCCCTTCGTCCTTAGAATCTTTTTCACTAACAATTTCCATTTAATTTCATCTTTCTTCCCCTGTTTCTTACTCCTGTCCTTGAAATTCCTGAAATCATGGAACATTCTTGTTAGATGGTTCTTTACAATGATTAACAAAAAGCTTAAAAGCAAAGAAAGGATGGAAAAAGTAGACAGATTTTGATAAATTACCTGCACAAGGGAACTCTACAGAGATCAGAATCTGCACAAAGATGAGAGTGCAACTCCAAGAGTTGCCACATTCTCTTGCACTGGGTACAACCGCCAGGAGCTCTTAATTTGCAGCCTGCAAAGTGGCGGATAAGCAATTCCAGCCCCTTGCAGGCTGCATATTTACACGGCGGCTGGTTCACTTTGAAGTCTTTGTCGTGTGGGCCGATTGTGCGACAACCATCTCTACATATATGAACAAGAGTCTCCATTGCCTCAAATAGTTCCAAATAGATCTTCCTTTCATTCATTTTCTTCACTCTTTTCTTTTGCCTCTGAAACCAAAATTTGAAATGTCAGTTTAGAGAAAGACCAACCGTGACTAAGCTCTTTGAGGAATCAGACACTGTTTGATATGAAGACGAGAACAGAGAAAGAGAGAGATGTTACATTGTCTTCGTCGATCGCTGATCCAAGAAGCTCCTTTTCGAGAACTGGGTGGCTTTGCTGCATTGCTTGCCATGCTTCGGAGGAAGAAACAGCTTTGAAGTTTTTTAGGATCATACGATGGCAAAGAAGGCTAAGACGGGGAGCATCACACAGTAATGCAAGTTGAAAAACATCAACTACATTTTCAAGTGTCAGCAAACCACCTCCTAGTTGCCTCTCGCACTCTCTCTTCAACTGGGGAACCACATATACATGTGACAGCATCAGCAGAGGCAATACAAATTCCTCCATTTCTTCTTTCTCGTATCTGAAATTAAATGTAGTTATAAATCAGAAAACACAACCAAATTCATATGCCCTAAGATGTGACATCTAACTTCCAGTCGGGAGAAAAAACACAAACTAACGAAGATTGACAAGTTAATTAATGAAAACTAACGATTTAACTAAATAAAAATAAACTAGCAAAATTTTATTTCTCTAAGTCTGATTAGAAGGGCTTTGAAGTCTGAAATCAATGATGAAATCACAAAACAGAACAAGAAAAGCATTTACCTGCAAGAGTACAGATATCTAATGAATACTTTAACAGCATCAGGTGGAACTCCATGGATTGATATCGGACGTTTCCTACCAGACTTTTTTGATTGCTTTAACATGCCTTTTATCACAGGAGAAGCCATACCCTGCAGGAAAATTACAAAAAGATAACCGAATCACTTATTGAACCAGGATATATTAAGACAATAACCTTCATACTTTTCAGTCAGCAAATGCAAAATTTGACAACTATGCATCTTAGTGGAAATGGATTTTTCTTTAACCTAAACATCATTTAGAAAATATTCCATTGAATAAGTAATTCAAATTGCAGGAGACTTCCTAAGTTCCTTTAGGTTATGAACGAAATGGTGGGACAAAAACAACTTACGAGGATATAAGCATGTGCATATAAAATGCCACCATGATCCGTATGAATAGAAACATCAGCACCATATGCTTCGTCAAAGAGGCCGTCCCAGAGGTCTCTTGTTGCAGTGGAGACGCAGCTGTATCCCCTTTCCAAGGATTCACTTGAAACCCGACCCTTCTGCAGATGACTATTAATTGCAAATTTAGGCAATGGAGGTGGCAATGGGATGGTGTTTGCCTTGGCTGGGATTGGGATTAAATCCATGCAAATATTTTCTGTATTCTCCATTTATTTACTTTCAAAAACTCTAAAACCTGTGAGTTTGCAAAATTAAATAGAATAATCAATACATATTCAATTGTCGGTAAAAGGGTATCATTCAAATTTTGCAGCGTTCAAGATGGTGCCAACCAAAAGATGATCCAGTCAAATTAGAATCCCAACCTGCTAAGCAATTTAGACCCTTGGATACCCGTTTTTACCAAATAATCAAGCAGTCACATATTCAACAAGATAATAGATTATCCTGGTTCTTTCAATCCTCTATACATTTTAGAAAAAACTGATGGCAGCTCAAAACAATTGAAAACACGAAGAAGGATCAAAAGGGATTCTCGATCTATACAGCAGCTGAAAATGACAAACAATATCGAATCGAAGAAGATCAAGTGGACAATATTCAAATTCAGGACGATTGAAGCAAAAGGGAAAGAAAAAAAAAAAAAAAGAAGCAAAAATCAAGCATCCATACACGAAAAAAGAACAAGGGTATCTATCTCTATCTGTCTCTTGTTTAGACAATCCAACAAATCCTCATTTGGCATTGAAAGGCAGAGGAAGCAAACTAAAACGACAACAAATTACATAACTCCTAAAAATTTAGCAACTCCAAATTGAAAATTCGAAGCCGAAACGTAAAACAGTTTCATCTATTCTCCTAATAACTTCCGAACTCGAATAAAGATAGATGAAAACGCAAAGAGATTACTCACCTTCCGAAATAGTCTCCGTAACGCTTCAAGAAACCGATTTAAAAAAGAAAATGGCGTCCGCCGGTAGCCGTCTAAAGAAAACCCAGAATATGGAATAAGAGAGAGATGGTTTGAGAGAGGGAATTAGCAATTTATATGTGATCTGAAAATGCTGGACGCGGTTATGGAATTTACTAAAATTTAAAAAAGGTGGAAAAAGAAAAGAAAAAAAAGTTGGAGAAAATTGTATACGTGGAGATTCGGGGATGAGAATGGAAATGGAAATGACGTGGAAATATTGTGGTTCAGATAATCGCTGATGCAGATCCACGTCGGACTGACTGTTCCGCCCTTAGATCTTCCCACCTTTACAGACTAATTCAACGGCCACTATAATTTCCCGTTCCTTATTTTATTTATTTATTTATTTATTATTCTTTTGATCCATTTTTTGTGTTAATTTAGAGGCAAATGATTTGTAAGTCCTTTACTGGGCATTTTGGGTGTGGTTTTTTTATTTCAAATTGTCGCAATCACAACAGAAATAGGGAATAATCACATTTTAACTGTTGACTTTTTTACGTGATTTCATAAACTTTTAAGGTTTTCAAGATCACTAACGATTTTTCTTTTTTATTCTTAAAAGTCTTAAAACATCATTTTTGGTTGAATATAATCAATCATTGTTATTAATTATATGTCAATATTGTTACCATAATTACTTTAAATCTATGTTGTATAGATTAATCCTAAGATCATTCATGCTAAATTGTCAAAAAATAAATAACATATCGGATTCCATTGAAAGATTGAAGATAACTTTATGATGATGATAGACTATTGTCTTTCTCAACTAGAACTCGAATGTCTTTAGTGAGATCTCTCTAGATGGGATTCAAGAAAGATGGAGTGCTTGTCGTTTTGGTGTGTTGGGGACTATAGCCTAAGGTCTCTTTATATAGTAGTTCAATTAGGGTTCCCATTAAACTCTAATCAATCTAGGAATAGATTTTTACCCCTTAAGTTCATACTCAATTAGGATTTATAGAACCTTAATTAATTAGATCACATAATAGGGCCCAATCTAATAAAATAAATCAATGTGATAAAATACTAATCCACATACATAGCCCACATATTAATTATACGTATTTAAAAATACGTATAACAAACATCAATTACATTCAAATGGGTGAAGGTCAAATAGATCTTAAAATATGTTGAAGATTATCAAATTAGAGCTTCTGTTTGCCCTCTATACCCAAATACTTCTAACCATCAATCAAAGAAATGGATTTATCCACCTTTGGAGAAGATGAAGTTAAATGTAGATGCAATGTGAAAGGTTGAATCCACTCCAACTGATTTAAACGTCATCCTAAGGAATTCTTAGGGTATCGTGAAGCTAGCAAGCTTAAAATCATTGAATAGTCTTTGAAACTCCATTAGTTAAAGTACTAGCTATTCTTGAAGGATTACGTTTTGCAGCCTCTTTATCAATTTTGAATCTAATTGTTAAATCTGATTGTCTCCGAGCAATCAAATTAATTTATGAAGATGATTCTACCTTAAACGTTGCGAGTTGTTAGATCGGAGAGATTAAAGAACTGTCGAGCACCTTTAATTTATTGACATTTCTTTCAATTCTTGTCCTCAAATATGTAATCAGATAGTCGATAAAATAGCAAAAATAGCTAAAAATGACGTGTGAAATCATGTATGGTTATCCTTCTTTCCTAATTGGATAATTAAGCTAGCTGTATTGGACTTTTATCCTAATTCTACCCAAGCGGCCTGTCAATAGTATAAGTAGTTTTCTTTCCTACACTAATGTTTAAGTTCATTGACTTCTAAACATAAATAAAAAAAAAAATTGCAACAGATAAAGGCTTTTTATTATTATTAAAGGATACAAATTATATAGGACGACTTCCATGTTTAGAAATGCTAATATTAATTGAGCTATCTTAATTTATACTAATTTATTGTTTGATATTACTTTCTAAATTTTATTCATAATTTTTTATCCGTTTATAGAGGTATCGATATACTTTTTTTTTTTTTTTAATTAGAAAAAGAAAATATTGTAGTGTTGAAGTGAGAGGGTGATGCAATAATCCATATCAAAAGAGCGAGAGAGATCCCAAATTTCCACGACCCTTATTCGAACATGTTATTATACAATTTTTTAATTTGCCAATACACATTATAATCTTACCCAATGTTGTTAATCTTAATGTATTGTCAATTTTATTATATCATATAATTGTGAAAGTAAGCAGAACTCAGTAATAATTACATTCTTTAAGATTAAAAGTTTGAATATCTCTATCTTTATTTACGGCACTAAAAGATATAATTACTTTGTAATGGTTCAAATAACAAATTATAAAGAAGACATGTTCACATCTTACTTATTTATCTAAATTATATAATTAAAAAAGGTATTTAAAAAATGATAAAAAAAAAATCATAACTAATAACTTAATTAAGTATCATAAAAGCAATATGAATGTGGTGTGAATGGCGTGCATTATCTGAAAATTAAATAGGGAATTTTGCACATTTGTTTCATGCTCACCGACTCGAAAAAACTTTATCACAACATTCCAAAGTTTTTATGTGCGGCCACTAACTTTAAACTTGTGTAAAACCAACAACAATTATATGAGAATAGAACATTATTATTATTTTATTGATGGACCCTCGTGTATGGAACAAATTATTAAAAATAAATAACAACATGTTTGCAATGCTTGGGTGACTGTTCACATTATTGGTAATACGTGACACAATTTTCAAAATTTTTTTGTACAAGCTTACAAATTATCATTTGTTGAAGACTAATTGTGGCTGAGATAATTAACCACAACTTGGGCCTTTGGCCCATTGCAAATTCTTAAAGTGGACAGATTCTACTTGTACCACCTTGAAAAAATTTTAATATTGAAAATATTCCAGATTTGAAAAAAAAAAAAAAAAAAAAAAACAAAAACATCTCCTGCAATTTTAGATATAACAAATTTCGTCTTCAATTTCAAACCTGATTTTTTTTTTTTTTTTTTTTGCTTTTCTAAAAAACTAGTGAACTTTTATATTTCAGAATTTTCGTAATGTTGTTAAGGGCAAAGTTCTTCCTTGATTCTAACTCATCGATAATAAGTGCACTTTCGAGGTGGGTGTTGTGTTAACTGTAGGAAGCAACTAGCTTACACGATTCGCACTAAGGTTATATTGAATTTGTTATCAAAATATCGGTGATCCACGACATAATGTTCTAGTTTTGAAATTGTCGACAAATTCATTTGAGAGACTCCACAAACTTAACTTGTATTTTTATGAATGATATATATTGAGAAAATAGGCTAGTTAGATATTTCCTTCTTTTTCTTTTGAGATGTTATCAATTATCACACACGTGAGCAACGTGAGCATGGTTTAGATTAGATATATATCATTATAGCCAACTTTTATAGTCATAAAATTGACACTCGTTGAATTAAATTTTGTTGGGTCGATTGGATAAATGGCCAAAATTAGATAGTGTTTTTAAAAAATGGCCAAAACGGTTTCAATTTGGAAAAATGGCCAAGTAACCAAATCCTCTACTTTTTAAAATCTAAAAATGGACAAGTATACCCTTATTGTCAAATCAACGATGACTACTTTAACAAACTAAAAAATAATATTTTTGGAAAGAAAAAAAAAAAGAATACTTTAAAAAGTCCTAGGTATGGGAACAAGCAACATGTAAGTGAAAAATATGAGGTTTCAATCACTAATGACATAATCGTGTCAGAAAACCATCATAAGCTATCATAACCATCAAATAAAAACTTAAACCATATGTTATAAGAGAGAAAAAAGCATTACTCAACAAAATCTACAAAATTTTAAAAAAAAAACATAATTAAACAATAATTGATGAAGTAAGTTAGGGTTCTAACAAAATTATCAAAATTAGGCATTGCCTAAGCAAATACATTGTATTCAAAATAACTATAGATTAAATCTCCACCACAAATACATCTTAGTCATATTTTGTCATATTTTGCTACAAGTCTAGTATTAAAAATAATAATAATAATAGCTTAAAATTGAGTCACACAAATACTTTGTAACAACTAAAATTCGGTAGGTTGAGTCTACAAATACATCCATATAAATACTTTGTACTAACAAACTAAATATTTGGATAGGAGTACTATATTTTAAAAATAAGTTGTTAGAGCACATTCTTAGAAATAATTAATGAAAAATATGGAAAAATATCTTGTATATGAAGAAATTTAATAGTGTTGTGCTTCCAATCTTCAATAATTTGAACTCTACCACGTCCATCGTCAGGTTAAGATGGTTGTCGACCTAAACTGAACCAATGTTTTTTGTTTGGAAAATTGGAACCAACCCATTAATGAACCAAACGAATTTTCTACCATCTCTTTATAACTCACGTTCTCAATATGAGTGCAATCTGGTCAACAAGAAAAAATTGTTGGTGTTTAACCAATTATTGACAATTAAGTTTCCAAACGATAAATTCAATGGGGGCACCTAAAACAAATTTGAATGCATAATGTTAGCTGGGTATGAGTAATTTCAAGAAAAGCCTACAAAGTTTTCTAAACATGAAGGTTTTGCACAAAGTCAATTGAAGGTATTACACTCCTACGTAGTGCAAAGCAATCGATGAATGTTATAGTAGTGGCGATGATCTACTCACAATATTTTAATTAAAAAAAACAAGGATACAACTAATTGTAATCTAACTAAATTAAGCTTTAGGAACAGTTTGAGAATATTAGAAATGTTTTAGACACACGAATGGGGGTGTATGGCCATAATTCTAATGTTTTTTTATTTTGTCCATTTTCAAAACCTAACCTTCAAATTGGCTGTACAGGCCCATGGGCATGCTTTTGGAGGTTAAATTGGGGTAATATGGACTAAAGAGAAGGAATGAGAATGGGCTATTTAGCTCTAATGACTGCTGAGAAGTTTTAGGCCCAATGGAAGCTCTGTCCTTTTTCCTGGATTCTCTCTCTCTCTCTCTCTGAGATTTTGAACTTTTGGCAAAGTTACTACCTTTCAATTTCATCGAATCTCGAATATGATTCAGATTGAGTGCCCCTTTCTTTTTTTGGGGACCCTTCAACCAAAAATTTATAAAGGATCAAACTTTATGGTTTATAAATGTAGTTTATTTTTCAAAAAATAAAAAAAAAAAAAAAAAAAAGAATTCTCTACAGAAACCTACTACTAACTTAATTAATTGCATTTATTTGATCGTATGTATCTGTTGTACAATATGAATTAATGGTTTTTGTAATAATTTGTTAATGAAATGGATTCAAGATTTTTCATTGAAATTACAAAAATCTTTAAGAAAATAGAAAAGAAAGAAAAGAAAAACATAAATTATTGGCTTACTCTTGAAGCTAACCCACATGGCCACATCAAGCACTCATTGTTTAATGGGTCTCCAATGCAACAACACAACAACACCACTACAAAGAAGATGGCTTTTTAAACTGCACCCAAATAAAAAAATAAAAAAATAAAAAAATAAAAGTAAAAAAGAGGGGTGATGGGTACTGAAGGGAAAAGACAAGTTGGATTGGAAAATTGGAAAACTCAAATCACAATCATCCACACATTAAACTTCACTAATGTCTAATATTACTAAAATCTCCAAAACTTCTAAACCAAACCCATAAAGAAGACACCCAAATCTTTTTGCTAACAATTGGAAAAGGACTGACCAGGCACACAACGCAAATAATATTATTAATAATAAATAAAGAGAAGCTGAAATTGGTGAGATAAAGGCCCTCCACATATTTCAATTTCAATATTTTTCTTTCATTATCACATGATTAAAGTTAAAAGTAAATTTCGTTTTACATAAGTTAAGATCATAGGACACGGTATAGATATTCAAATATTATGCTTCTTTTACCCAAAATATATGCAAATATATAGGACGCCCAATTCCCAAATGCATTATTAAGGATCGAAGTAGTCTCTAATGCTAATTTATTGTTGGTTTTTTAAAAACTTTTTGTTATCTATTAGTATTTTTACTATAAATTTTGAAAACATGTTCATGTATTTTTTTTTTTTTAATGATAATTATTATTATTCTTTAACTAATTTCGAAAAAAACAAATAATTTAAAATGACTAAATTTAAGATTTATTGAAAGTAAATGAACTAAAATTGGATAATTGGAAGTGTAAAAACTAAAGGAAACAAATTTCAAAGTATAGAGACCAAAATGATAGTCTAACCAATTTTTTTTTTTTCTGAATGGTCGTAAAAGTTAAAGAAAATGTTAAAAATAAATAAAGTTGCATTCATAAAAATGTCTAATAAATGCAAAATTCATAACATTATGGAATTATATAATCTAACTCTTTGACCCTGATCACATATAGTTCTAAAATAAAATACAATTTTTACACTACTAGTGATTTAAAATTAATATATGTTTATAAACTAAATTAAAATTAAAATGACGTTTTGGAAAAGATAGTTAGGATGATTTAATATTTCAATCTACCTTTTAACACTCCTCCTCATGGAAGTCTTTGTACAATATTTTAATTTATGAACCCCAACACATTTTCTATAGTATTTAATAACCCATCAAAATAAATTGCCATTTAAATTTTGAGATTTTCAAGCTACAATAATGGATCCCTTAATATGCACCTACGTGCCCCAAAAGTTCAAAAAAGACATTAAATAATACTAGCGTAATACATTTTGTAGTTTAATAATTTACAAGTCTATCATGTGGTCTATGTTGACTAATTAAAAATTCCAAAATTTAATATGAATTTAATATATTAACATACACATAATAACAACATCTACGTGAGGTAAATATCAGTATAACTCAACAATAATTGTCGCAGTATTTTCTCTTAAGTCAGAGGTTCAAATTCATTGTACCTCACATTTATTGTACTAAAAAATAAGGGCAAATTACCTTTTTGGTTCATAAATATTGGATATAAATTTTCATTTGATCCCTAATTTCAAAATGTTACACATTTAATCATTGAATTTTGAGCTTGGTTTCAATTAGCCACTAAATTTTAAAATGTTACAATCTTACCTTTAAAATTTGATTTTTGTTTCAATTTGGTCCCTTTATTTCAAGATTTACTCTTTTAATCTCAATTTTCAATAAATACTCACTTTAAATCATTAGCATACTAATTAATTTAAAATAATTATAAAGTGAAATTTTAAATTTACATTTAATGATGATGAAAAAATAATTAATTCTAAATCTTTTAATTATTTTGATTTAGTTAATAGATATTAACGCTAAAGACGAAAAATTAGTAAGTGAAAAATCAAGACTAAAATTGTAATATTCTGAAACATAACATATGGACCAAATGAAAACTAAGTCCAAAACCTAGGAACAAAAAAATGTATTTTTCCCAAAAAAAAAAAATAAATATGAAGAGGTAGATATTCAAACTTTCAAATTGATAAGGGTCGGTCATATGTACCTCGCTTCGGGAGACCTGGTCCATTCAAATTAAAATCGAATGAGCACCTACGACTAAGAGGAATGGAATGTCGGCCACAGGGTGAGATGATCTTCTAATACGAGGACGAGTGACTGGTCAAGTCATGAAACTTTTGCATTTTGATCAACATGGTTGTACTGTAAGTGGACTGGATTTATGTGTTTAAACTGACTACGACCAAAGTAGTGGCTACTTCAACAAAAAAAAGGCTGAACCTAGTGACTGACTACTTTATGCAACTACTCGCTAGTTAGCCTTAAAGCTAGCTCTCACTAACAAAGCCAGTGAAATCTCCATCAGCTTTGTGTTTCAGGGTATACCCTCGCCTTTTTTAAGGTGCCATTACTTGCCCTTTCCGCCGGTTGTCTTAAACTTGTCTTATTGCTGCTTTGTCTTAGTGCTTTACTTGCCTTCAACATTGTCTCTTAATAAAAAAATAAAAAAAGGAAAGAAGAAGCTGCTAGTACCAGCAATTCTTCAATCTTTGTATCAGTTCAAATGGCAAGTATCCACTGTTTCAATGGTAGAATGTCAGTTAAATGCCATAAGGGTAAATACCAGTCTTAGCTGTTTGAAATGCTTAACATCAGCTAGTTGCTCGAGTGCCTTTTATCGATCAAAGAAGTAACACATCTATATTATTAAAATCGTGAGATCTTACCATGTGGGATGTTCAATACATATATAAATAAATGGGACAGTTGCACATATAGCAATCAGACTCAAAATATTAACAAATATAGCACAATGCAAAAAATATTGCAAATATAGCAAAATTATTAAGTTATACTCAAAATATTAGCAAATATAGCACAATACAACAAATATTGCAAATATAGCAAAATTTAGATTAAGCTACGAAAGTCTATTGGTGAACTATATTAATAGTTGAAGTCTATCATTAATAAACTTTGTTATATTTGTAATTTTTAAAAAATATTGCTATACACTTAATTATTATCGTTAAAAATGCTATTCACTACCATTACCCTAAAAAAAATGAAGAATTACATGGCATCGTGTTAGAAGCAAAAGTCGTCCAAGTCACTATTATTATGAAATGAATTAGTTAAAAAGATGAAATTTAATTTGGTAATGCGAGGTGAGCTAATAAATTTGGGGAGATGAAGATGGGTGTAATTAAATGAAACAACAAACCAATATGATTAAATGCAAAAGATTCTCTTAGTTTGACTTTGTTAATGAAATTAGAATATATACGGAGCATATCTATAGGTGGGATCTTGTGCCTAAAGCCGTATAAGTGATCTTTATTGGTTCTTACATACAAATACTCTTTCCCATATTAGTTCCTCTCTCTTAATTGAAAGTAACATAACGAATGAATTCAAACTCTATACCCCATTTTACTCCTATAAACACTTTGGTTTTCAAATCAAACCAATAACCTTAGGGGGAAAAAATAACCCTTTTTACTTATTACTTAATTTAGGACTTAGTTTAGTCTTTAGACCTTTACTTTCATCTAGTGTTTTATTTAGATGTGTGTTACAGCTTACACGTCTCAAAACTAAATTAAGAATTAGATCGTTACATTATAAATTTAGTTTTTAGAATTTCTTGTTTGTGTCAGAAGTTTTTGAGCTTTTGATTTTGTCTAATAAGTCTCAAAGGATGTATAAATTGGGGGAGAATGAGAAAATAGAGAGAGAGGTAATAGGATAAAAGTGTTTTTAATATATATATATATATATATATATATATATGTTTAAGATAAGGGTACTAGTGCAACTTTATGAAAGTTTAGAGATATTTTTGCTACAAGGTATTAACGGTTTGTATTTTTTTTTAACTTTTCTTTAAGTCTCTAAACGTTTAATTTTGTGCTTAATAGGTGTTCTTGAACTTTAAAATTGTCTAATAGGTTCTTGAAATTTCATAAAATTGAATGTTGTTGAGAATCACAAACAATCAATTTTCTGTTTAATGGGATTTATAAATTTTAAATATGTTAAATAAGTCAAAGATTTATTAGACATCAAACTGAAAGTCCAACCACTTATTAAAAACACAGTTGAAAATTTTTAGAAACTTATTAGATATACTTTTTAAAAGTTAAGAATTTATTAAACTCAAAATTAAAAGGATAAAGATTTATTATAATTATTTTAAAATTCACAAACTTATTTGACAGCAAACTTAACAAAATTTAGAGATTAAACTTTTAATTTAGCTAAATTAAAATCATTCAAGAAACAACCAACAAATCATATACAAATTCAACTATTAAAAGTGGGTTTGGTTTAACTTTTTAAATGTTTAATTTTGAAAATAAGTTATTTTGAAAAAAATTAGAATGTTTGACAACTACTCAAAAGAACTTTTCAAATACTTTCAAGTATATTCTAAACCGTTTTTTTAATTAAAAGAGTTTAAATAAAAATGTATTTTTATAAAAATATTTTTTCTCTAATCAATTCAAACCAGTCCTAAAACACTATAACTTAATATCATAGATATGTTTTGATCCAATGATGAAAATACTCGAACATAGCTACAAAATCAAATGAAAAAAAAAACTTGATTTTTTTTTTTTTAAAAAAATGTTTTTAGTTAAATTTGATATCCCGATTAAATTGAATTGGAGTGAAAGGGAAGAAGAGTGCAATGGAGTCGAAAGAAGGAAGGAAAAAGGAGGAGAGGATCTTGAGAGGGAAAAAAAAAAGAAAAAGCTTAAAAAATTGAGGAGTCGAACACAAATACCCATAACTACATTATATTATAATTTATAATACATAGTTATTATATTATAAAGTTTTGATAGTATTAAGGAATTAAATAAAGGAAATGGGTGACACCTTATGAAGATAGAATGAGAGAAGAGGAGCGTTTTGGTGACAGCAAAGGGGAGGGTGGTCCATATCCTCTCACACGTGAACCCGCTCCTCCAACCTCCCTTCACTCATTCTATATCATTTTGTAGTCACGTGCCTTCCGCCATCCCCAATCAATTTTCTTTTTAGTAATAAAATAAATAAATAAATGAAAAACCAAAAATTCGGTGTGGGACCGGGTTAGAGTTGACGATGAGAGAGAAAATTGAAGACTATTCATTGGCACAGATGCATGATTTGCATTATAACTACTACGCCCCAATTTTGGCCTTCCTTCTTTATTCATCAATGACGCTGCCCTTTTTTTTCTTGCTTTAAAACAATCATTCTGCCCTCTGCCCTAAATCTCTTTATAAATCACATATTAAATATAAATTCCATTAAATTACTCCTTAATTTCAATCTCATTCTTCCTTTCCTTTCATTTTCTTTTAAACATAAAATGTTGTTATTTTAACTCTCAAATTATGAGTCTATTTCATTCATTTATTCTAATTTAGATTTATTTTGTACATTATTTTAACGTTTTTTTTTATGGTAGATTCATATTTTTATTACGATTATTTAAAATCGATTGCTAATTTAAATTTTCTAACTTAGTAGTCAAAATATTTCGATGATATTAAAATAAATAAATGAATAGCTTTGAAATTGAGACAATCACTCAACTTTTCCTCTTTTTAGGCATGTTTTCTATTCTTAACTTTTGTCTATTTATACTTTGTTTAATCAATTAATTATTTTATGATTAGATATTTTCATTTCAATGCTTTCTCTCATTACATATGCTTAATCTTCTTGCATCTATCATCTCTTTCTAGTCCTAGAGATGCTTTCTTTTCTTGCCAAAATTTCCGTGTCATTCTCTCACTAGTCCTATATATGCCCTTTATGACCATTCATTTTGAAGGAGACAGTTTATTTCTTTTTTTTTTTTTAATACAACAATGGCTAAGGTGTAGGTTGAATAATTCTGCTTGCCTAATTTATCTATTGAAATATAAATTATTTGCTCATTAAATTCACGTACCGTTCTATTTTAATTTAAAAGAAGATAGGTGTTTTCTGAAAATTGAATACTAATTCTGCTTTGAGTCCTATCTCGAAGTCAGATGGTCTTGGATGGGTGCTTCGAGATCATCTGGGTTGCATCCGTCCTGCTGGTTTGAAATTTTTCCCTCGGTGCAATGAGGTGAAAATTATGGAAGCAATGGGCATTTGTTATGGGCTTAGAGAGTATTTCTTCTCTCCGTATTTCAAATCTATTGTTAGAATCTAACTATTTGGAAGTTGTTATTTTATTGAATGATGTGATAGTGAAGATTGTTTAGGTCTCTTTCTATAGTGAAGAGGCTAAGAATAGGAATTGTGAACTGGAATTGTCTTTTTTTCTCATGTTAGTTAGAGTTAATATTCATCCACGTAGTGTATAGTGTAAAAGACACTGGAAGAGCGAGCATCTTCTTTTCTTTGGTCTCCTTATCCTTAGTGGTTTACCCTCTTGGTGTCTCTTGAAAAATTTGCTTTAGTTTGCTTTTTTCGAAAAAAAAATGCTTCAATTAAATATGAATGTGTATAATTTCAAGGGAAATTTTCACAAATAAAAAAAATGTCAAACTATTTACAAAAAATAGCAAAAAAAACATTGATGGACTTCTATCCGCGTCTATCACAACTATCTAAAAATTTTACTATTTTTGGTAAATAATTTTCCTTATTTTTCTATTTTTAAAAACTTCCCTAATTTCAATCCTTCATTTTATACATTAAATTGAGCTTTGAATAAAATCCAAATCTTCCAATGGGGTGATTTGAAATTACTTGAGGTAAAATCAGTTTTTAGTTGGACCAATGTACAAGAAAGAAAGAAAAAGAAAAGTTGATGTGTGTGGAAATAGAGAACTCCATGGAATGAACAACATCATCTCATTATTTATCCATTTGCCCATCCTTTAGCATCCAAGGTAGGGATGAAATTGGATAAGATGGGCTCAGCAATGCCCCTCTTTCCCCAACCCTACACAAACTTCATCAACCTCACATCATATCTTTGATTTCACAAATTTAGGATTATATGATTAAATTTTTTTTAATTATTTTTTTAATAAATATGGACATTATGTTTCGAGTTTGCGGAAATTCGTTCTTTTATCTCGTCCTTAACAAGTAAATAATATTTAGATAAAATAATTCTTCGTTTTATTATGAACATGAATGATTTTTCTCATTCTTTTTATCTTAAATATCTAAGCGCTTGACAATTATTTTAAATTTTCGACTACTATTTGTAAAAGAATTATTTCTCGAGATGCTTCTTGGAGTTTAGAAAATAAGATGCCAATCAAACTTTTGTTTTCTTTTTATTAGAAACACAGCCTTAACTATCAAACAAACCTTTCCTACCTTTCAATTATTTAATCCCTCAAACACAGAACAAAACACAAAACTGGAAAATAAAAACTAATTAACAAAATAAACAAACTTCCCAACTTAATTCAAAAGAATAAATCAAAAGGAAAAATCCAAAATTCAAAATCATTGCCTATTAAATTCCTTTCCCTTCCACCATAGCCATGCCCAACAATGTAACTTTACACGCAAAAGATTAAAAAGAAGGTCAGGTCATGTGGAAAGTAATATATATATATATTAATTTAAAAAATATCAATTTATACTTCAAAACTTTGAAGTTGTATCAATTTATATTCTGGACTATATTATGTTTTGATAGACATATGCAATAATTATTATTTATCAACTAAATCTCTTTACTTAATAAGCAAATCAATTTGGACACTCGTTAGGATTTTATTATTCGACGTTTGAAAAAGTCTACACGCGTGTAAGAATTGATGCATTGACACTTTTCAAATGTAATAATTGTCTAAATTGATTCACTCATGCAATTTAAAAGTTTAATTGAAACAATTATAAATGTCATAATATTTTTCGAACGAAATCTAAAGTTTTAATGAATTTTTTTTTGTTCTAAAAATATTTCAAACTTGAATTAATGTGTATGCATATAAATAGTATATTACATCATAATAATGACTATATAAATAAAGAAGCATCTTCACACCTTATATATCTATATATGTTTATACACATTTAAATATTCAACCCTACATGAGAATGCATCATTTCAAGTCCAAAACCTTCCACTGTGATATTTTATCTTATTTGCAGGTTATTAATAGCTGGAAAAAAAAAAAAAAAAAAAAAAAAAAAAAAAAAAAACCAAGACATCCAACAAACACTTTGATTGGGAAGCCAGATTTTGGATCTTGTGTCCGTTGCTTCTTTTCAATTATTATTATTATTTCTTCATCTTTATATTTCAATATGCAATATGCTCTAGTTGCTAGAGATATAAATAATACAAATTCAAAAATGTAACGTTGGGAGTTAATTTTAATTTTAGTTTAAATATTTTATTTTTGAAGATTCTATAAATGAATGACAAAAATATATTTCATTTGTTTAAATGAAAGCCCCCATGTTCTATTTTGAAAATCTCCTCTTGCTCTCTGTTTCTCTATGTGGATGAATTGTAAAATATAATTAAAAATAGATATAAATTAAAATATGGCTTTTGTTTCTATTCCAACGGGTATGTGTATGCTAAATTGATTGAAAAAGAGAATGTACCTCTTAGTTGTTGGACCAAACGCACAAACTTTCAAAAAGTAAAAGAAGTGTGTATGGGTTAGTCTAATCCCTTTATGAATTTTTGAATTCAATAAAGATATTAGACAGAATTTAAGACGAAAAACACAACCGTTGGTAATTTTTCACTAAACTTTTTTTTTTTATTATTATTTTTTAAAATTATTGTTGAATGATTTCTCTAAAAAGTTATTGTTTGCATTAAAATCGTGGTTCTTAAATAACAAAACTTACTTATTCACTAATCACCGGTAAGTGTACGAGCTTCTACTTTATCACGTAATGGGACTTTCACTAGCTAAAAAAATGTAAGTGTGGTTTATAAATATGATTTTTTTTGGGAGGGGGGGGGGGGGGGGGGGGGAATGTTTGAATAAGGTGGTCATTCAGGGCAAAGATGAAGAGACAAATATAATTTTTTTAAAAGTTTAGAGGGAAAGATTAATTTTTATTTTTTAAAATTGTCAAGTTGTATCAATTTTAACTTAAATTTAGATAAATGTTATAATATTAACGGTTAATTTTAGAAAGTATTGTAGTTTTAAGGTTAAATTGCAAATTTAGTTCATAGTTTAAAATTATAAATTAGTTCCTATAGTTTGCTAAAACCCTCAAATAGTCCCTAAAATAGGGACTAAAATTCTAATTTTTTTCCAACCATAGGGACCAAGTTCCAAATTTTAAAATTATAGGGATTAATTTCTAACTTTTTCCAAACCATGAGGACCAAATTCACAATTTAACCTAATTTTAGAGTTGTTTGCAAATACAACAAAATGAGCCAAAATATTTACGAATATAACAAAATGTCAATGTCTATAGACACTGATAGATTATTATCATCTACTATTGATAGACTATAACAAAATGTCAGTATGATGGACTCTAGTATTTTACTATATTTACAAATATTTTTAGCAATTTTACCATTTAAAGTAACATTTCCTAATTTTAACTATGTAATTAGTTTTTGCACCAAATATTTTGAAAAAGAATGTTCTCTTATTAATTTAATGTATTATAAAAACATACATTTTATATAAAATTGATAAAAGAGAAAAATGACATTAGAACTTAATTTTTTAATTGTTGAAATTTATGATTTTTGACCAAATATTTCAAGGTTAATTTGTGCATTAATTAAAGTTATTTTTCTACCAAACGTTGTTTTATATAAATTACTTAATTGTAAATTAACGAAAATCGAGCCAAGAGAAAAAATTAGAACATTTAATTGAATTTATAATTTAATTCGATGAAATTAAAAGTTGAAAATCTAAGTTAATGCATTGTGATAAATTTATAGTCAAACTTGACTTTTCCTTAAATTTGGGCATCCAAACTTTTTTTTTTAAAAAAAAAAAATCCAAACACGCTTTTACTGATCTTTTATTATAAATAATAACTATTTTGAAAGAATATGAACACTTAATCCCAAATGTCAATGCTTAAGGTTATTCAATTTTGGTGTTTGAGCTTCCCCAAATTATTTCATTTTAATTTCCAAGCATCAAATATCTATTATTTATCTAAACTATTATCAGTTTAATTCTTTTTAATTTATCTTTGTTAACAACAAATATAAATTAAAAATATACATTTCGATATATAATTAAAAAAGTGAAAGTTAAAATCTAAATCTTTCACACACATTGAATTAGTGGGTGAAATTATGAAAAGTTAAATCCCTTGGTGTGAGAATACGAGGCAATTAATGAAAAATAAAATTTAAAAAAAAAATGAAAGAAATAAAGGTGAAACACATCGATCGGCCAGCTGCTACATAAGACATTGACCAAAACGACAATGCATCATAGGACTAATTAGTGAGCCCCACAAACCAACAATCAAATTTTAGCAGTAACAAATATTTATACTCCTACTTCCCACAGCTGGCCCTATTTAAATTTACCTAATTCCTCCAACCTGTAATATATATATATATATATATATAGTTTTTTTTTCCTCCAATTATTTTGTTATTTTTATTTTTAAGTTACTATTTATTCCAACTTCAATTATTCTTCATTTATTAGAATTATTGTTGTTTTTTTTTACAGATCACCCTCTCCCATACTATTTTTGTGTGTACAGAATTTTATTTTATGCGGGTTTTAGAGTTCAATTACCAGTTAATTTGATTTTACCATTAATGATCTCTAGAATTTTTCAGTCTTTAACATTATGATTACTTATCATTAAGATTTTACACTCCAAATTTCATCTTCAATTCAAAGTCAACAAAGGTCATCAATTGTCACCTATATTTTATTTTATTTGATATGTAAAAACAATGTAGATAAATGTTAACATCATAATATAATTAATTATAGAAAGCACTATATATATATATATATATATAAACTATTTAAAGATTGAGTGAACAATATATATATATATATTTTGTTTTTTGGAAGATCCAGATTATATTATACAGCTTATCAATTTCTATTTTTGCAACTGAAAATAAGTAAAATTGTACAAATTATTTAGGGCTGGGCCAATAATAGTTCTGTACACTGTCTCTTCCATTTTTTTTTTTTTAAAGATTTATGCTTATTTACTTATTACATTTATGATTTTCTCTATAATAATTGATGCTGGAAAATAGTTAAGTTATTTGTATAATTTAGTTAAAGCTAATTCTTTTAAATAGAAAAGTTGTTGTAAATATTTTCAAATATAGTAAAATATCACTGTTTATTTGTGATAGACAGTGATAGACATATATTAGTATCCATCACTAATAGACATTGATAGATGATAGTAGTCCATTAGTGTTTATCACTGTCTATCATTACATTTTGCTATATTTATAAATATTTTGGTTCATTTCGTTATACTTGAAAAAAATAGTCTTTTAGTTAATATATTAAAATACATAATTTAATTTAAAAATTATATAATTTTAATCCATTGACTTTCAAATGTCTAATTTCAATTTATGTGCTTTAATTTAAAAATAGTTAAATGTTAGTCCATATTTTTTCAAATGTCTAATTTTAGTTCACATACTTTCAATAAACCTTAAATTTGGCCCCCTGTGCTAGTTTATTGTCGATTTCAACCCAAAAAATCATTATCGTCTATTAGCATTTTCACGATAAATTTTAGAAATGTATTAACATATTGTATAATCATTACTATTATTTAATTAATTTCGATAAATTAACTTTTATGGACTAAATTTAAGATCTATTGAAAGTATATGAACTAAAGTTGAACAAAATCCAAAATATATGAGCGAAAACAATATTTTAGCTTAGTTAATATTAGTTTTGTAGTTTAATTTAAGTTTTTTAAAGTCACCTACGAGTTGTAATAGGAAGAACACTGTTTTAGAGATCTCTCTCGATTTTAGAGATTAATTTCTCTTGCTTGGCAATAAATTTGACAAATACCTCCAACCCACCACATCAATAATTTAATCTAACCTCAGTCATATAAAGAAAAGAAAAAGAAATTAATCCAGCCTGAAATTATGTTCTAGAAAAGGGTATTTCAAAAATAAAATTGATCGATATTTAAAATTTGTTCCCAACTTGAAAGAAAAAAAAATCCATCGAACTGGATTTTAAATTGTAACAAGTGTATTAATGAGATATAAGTTAATGTTCAAATTTTATTGAATACAAAACTATTTCTAAATACAGTTTTTGTAACTCAGGTAGGAGTAGGAATGTAGAATCCTTATTGCTCTATTAAAGAACATTAAAGTTATTTTGCAGATGCTGTGATTTTTTTTTCTTTTCTTTTTAATCATTCCACATACACAAAACTTAAATTTGGTTTTGCCTTTAAGAAAAAGAGAGCAGTGAAGAACGAGAAGATAAAAAAAGTCTTATATTTTTCTAAAATATTAAATCAACTTAATTTCAAAGTTATCACAAAATACTGTCTGAAAAATTTTCACATATAGAAAAAATGTCAAACAATTTATAAAAATAGTAAAAAAAATATTAATAGACATTGATAGGTTTTTATCCATATCTATTTAGAGATAGACTTTAAAAAAAAGGAAAAAAAAAAACAATGGGTAAAATAAACACTAAATGTACCGTCTAGTTTATTTTTCATATTCATAAATAAGAAAAAGAAATTACCAAAAAAAAAAAAAAAGTCACATGCCATGTTTAAAAACGTATACAATTTGTATTTTTTTTTAAAGGAAAAATATAAAAAAAAACATGTAAATGTTAAAAAATAGTAAATAATTTGTTAGTGTAGTACAGAGTAAAAGAAACAGAGTTTATTTATAAGGAAAATGTAAAACAGAGAGGTTCTGTAATGATATGAAAACAAAAAAGAAGAAAACAGAAATTGAGGGATGGAAAGAAAAAATTGGATTGAATGAAAGAATTGTTGATATGATACTGATATGAAATGGTATGCATATCAAAAGGCGATTGAAGATCCAAAAACTCTATATCTCATCCGCTTATTTTGGCGGCAACGAAACCGCTATTTTCGCCCGCCTCCCCACTCCCCAAAGTCCACTCTTTCCCTCTTTTTTCCCTTACCTTCTCCTTCTCCTCTCTCTCTCTCCATTCTTTTTTTTTTTTCTTTTGCCCCAAAACTCAACTTAGGCTTTCGTGGGTTTAGCAGTTAAGCTTCTCTACATAATTACCCACATTCTCCTTTCTTAGATTTTTCTTCTTGTTCGAATGTACAGAGAAGCCGACGCCCAGATATGGGGTACACTACTGACCGTGCTTCTTCTTTCTCTCTCTCCAGTCTTTTGTGCCAAGAAGATGCTTCTTTCTTGACTGACGATGACTATTCTGAACAACCCACTTCCCCATCCGACCCTCTCCCCTTCTTTCTTGCCGATGATGATGATGAATATTTTGAGATCTTAGTTGCAAGAGAGACTGGGACTGAATCTAGGACCCCTTTGCTGGTTAACGATTCACCGGCTGCAATTCAGAGCTGGTTGAGAAGTGTCCGATTGGATGCTGTTGAGTGGATTCTTAAAGTTCGTCCTTTTATTTTTAACCTATAATTCAACTTCCCCTCTTTAATCGATTTGTGTTTATGGGTTGTTTTTGTTTTTCTGTGTTTTTTTGGGGATTTTATAGCTGGGTTTTCTGTGTGTTTTCTGATTCAGAGTCGGGTACTTTTTGGATTCCAATTTCATACTGCTTATCTATCCATCAGCTACTTCGATCGAGTTTTGTCAATCCGAAACCTAGTAAGCAATCTAATCCGTCAATCTGAATGTTGGGTTTTGCCGATCAAGTGTTTGATTAATTGATTGATTGTCTGTAATTGACGAACAGCAAAAGAGGTCGTGGATTTTCCGATTGTTGGCTGTGGGGTGCTTGTCACTGGCTGCTAAGATGGAGGAATCTAAAACCCCTAAGTTATCGAGCCTTCAAGTAGAGGGATTTGATATGGAAAGCAAGGCAATTCAAAGAATGGAGCTGTACATTCTCAATACTTTGGGATGGAGAATGAGCTCAGTTACTCCCTTTTCTTATTTGCAGTATTTAATAAGAACGATCTTTGTCGATTCCAATTCACAAGGAGTACTCTCTAAAGCTGCGAAGTTTGTAATGGCAACAGTGAAAGGTATCATCGGATCCCCCATTTCATGATTAATTGCTTCTTCGTTTGCAACTTCAATTGATCTGTTCATTAAACTGAGACTTACGCTACAGAGATTAACTTGGTGGATCATAGACCATCTGTTATAGCAGCTGCTTCATTATTAGCTTCATCTGATGCTCAGATGACAAGAGAACAAGTGGAGCTTAAATTGAAAGCGATAACTTCATTTGGGTCTTTAGAATATGTGAGTAATGCTAGTTTCAGATAGTTAATAGTAATGCATAAATCAGATTTGATGTGCATATCTTGCATTTCTTGTTGGTTTGCTTATTTTTCGTCCTGCATTGTTGAAAAATGCAACAGGAAGATGTCTTCTTTTGCTATAATCTGATGCTAAAAACAGAGAAAGAAAATGTGAAAGAAGAGTTAACTGGCACTCCATCGTCTTCAATCTGCACTACCACACCTAATATTGTTGACAACCGTTCTGCTACCTCCGCTTCTGGTACTAAGAGTAAGAGACGACTCACATTCGAGGACTCCGATCCAGATTGTCCGGAGAAGAAGATTCATCGGCCATAGCAAAACATAGTCTGGTATTAATAATGAGAATCTAGGATGTTTTTCACTCCAACATTGTTGTTCGAGATAAAATTTTGTTGATCAAATGATTGGGGCTCCATTTTTCCAATACCCAATAAAGGATCCAGCAGTGACAGACAAGGAAAATAGAAATAAGGGAGAAGTAAATATGAGCGAAAGGGATAGCTATAGCCTGGAGAAGGGAGAGAAAGAAGAAGAAGAAGAAGAAGCTGACCTAGTGCAAGAAAACCATCAAATTCTAAGAGAATGCTTGAAGGTGACTGAAGTTTGTGCTTATTGCTAATGTTTTGTCTTCATGATCACTTGTTGTTGTCACTTGCTCTTTCATTATATTTATTAATTTTTGTTTTAATTCCTTCCATTATTTTTGTCATCATGATCATGAATTTTATTGTTAAGTATCTGTTGCCACCCTACCTTTTGATGGGAGGCTTGGGATGCTTTCCCCTTCTCTTTGAATACACTGGAGCTGAAAAGTTGTGCTTTCCTGTGTAACATTTGAGCCATTTGGTAGTGTATACATAACATTAATAATAATGTTGGAATACCTTTTGATCCACTGTTAGATTCTTTCTTACTCTCTCATCACTTGATGACTCTGAAAGTTGAAACTAGCTTTGCTTAGCCATACACTTTTATCTTGTTCATCTATTGAAAGTCAAAATCTGAGTTTAATATGGCTTGGCTGGCTCTATTCTCCTGTTTTATGGTCATTAGTCTCTTGTTACCATGAAAGTTGAATTAGAAGTTTCTGAACACGATCCTTTTGAAGTTACTCAAATTCCTTCAATTCAGAAACAGGAAAAGTTCAGGAATGTCCCGTCCTACTTGCCGAATATGACGTTATCGTCTGTCGGGTTATATCATTTATATAGAATATGCTTTAGTTGGGAAATTATAGCTATTTTGAGTGAGGAGAAGGGCAGGAGTGTATTATTTTGGTTGAAAGTTGGTGTTGTGATGCATCCTTTGGGAAATGGCATTATGATAATGAAGATGGGATTGTGAGAGATTTGTTTTGGTTGGGATATGGTGGGAAGGAGAAGTTAACCAATGAGATTTCTGACAAGATGGTGTCAGAGGCTCCACATATGAACCCTCTTTTAGTTTTGGTTTTGTAATGGAAACACTGACAGTGGTTGATGACTACAGACTGTACTGTTCTTCCTCCCATGGGAATGAAAACACAGAGAAAGGCACAGGCAATAGAAGAAATTAATTATCCACAAAAGTCAGAGAGCCAAACTTCAGTGTTAAGATTCCATCAATACCATTTCCACTCTTAAGTCGACTGCTTTTCTTGTGTTTTTAACCAATCCACATTAACATTCATTACCTTTGTTAAAATATATTTTAGTATTAAGAAAAATTAATGGTGGATAATTTATTTTTAAGGGAACAAAAAAAAAAAAAATTAAATAACTGTTTTCTTTTCATTGTTTTCCCTTATAGGTTGGGTTCAGCTCTGTTTTTGTTGTCAGTTCAGCTTGGTTCTATCAGTTATTTATGGAACTGAATTTAGGTAAGTAAACCAAAGTTATGTCTAAAGAAGAACTATATAACTTAATTAACTTGTCAGTTTTCTTCAATCCATCATGTAAGTTTACTCATGCTTGTAATTAATTAAATGTAGATTTAATAGAAACCTATTGATATCAAAACAAATAAAGAGTTAATTTTATATTTAATATTGATGAACAATGGTAATGTTAAGAGTTCAGTCAAGTATTGCACTAATTACTACTTTAAAAAGAAAAGGAAAAAAATATTAAAACAAATGAACTTATTTAATTATAATATGTATAATATAAATTAGAAAGGAATGGATATTAAGATCTCAACATGATAGCTTAATTAATAAAGTTCGATTTTTTTTCCTGGATTTAGATCTTTCCATCATTCATGTATGTATACACAAAAAGAAAAACATTGTTTTATCTTAATTTTTATTTTTTTAAAATTATATTTGCTGACAACTTCATAATAAATAAATCTATTGATAACAACTTAAATATTTGAATAACGAGTCGTTACAAATATAGCTACAATGTAACATATTTATAAATATAGCAAAATTTAGATCAAACAACAGAATTTTCTAATAAGAATCTATCCGCAATCGAGTAGATTTTGCTATATTTACAATTAAGTTATACGGATGGGTATTATCCTAAATAATCTTGAAACTGGGCCGGGCCGAGTGTAAAGACGTTGAAAACGAGTCTATTTTGGGCCTGTTTCTTGATCCAACACTTTGAAAAGGGCGCGAACAAGTTCAATTTAAATTTAGACGAGACTAAACGTACGCGTCCGTGACGATTGGTAAGAAGAACCCGCAACGGCAGATCAGAGTCGAACAGAAATGGACCGTCGTCGCCATCGTTTCTCCGTTCACGCCGTCGAATTCTGAAGCACAGAGAGTGAAGCGACGCTCCTCCGTGGCCGGACGGAAGTAAGTAAC
This sequence comes from Lagenaria siceraria, assembly GCA_002890555.2. Classification (NCBI taxonomy): domain Eukaryota; kingdom Viridiplantae; phylum Streptophyta; class Magnoliopsida; order Cucurbitales; family Cucurbitaceae; genus Lagenaria; species Lagenaria siceraria. The sequence goes on along the minus strand of CM016485.1, from coordinate 6,840,457 downwards.
AGTTTTTGCCTCAGTTTCAGTTTCAGTTTCCGGTTATTCTGTTTGAAGACAAAGGAAGATCTTTAACTCTAAATATAGCAGAAAGGGATATCGAAGCAGAGAAAGTAGTAGTCTGTTCTCCATGGAGAAGAGGTTGCGTTCTTCTCTTGAATCCTCGGCGGAAGAATTCGTCTCCTCTGCTGTAAAATTAAGCCTCAAGTCGTCCAAGCACACGCTCAAAACCCTAATTCATGGCGTAAAATCTTCTTCTGGCCACTCGTCCTCTATTCCTCTTGCCCTACAACTTTCTATTTCTCGCGCCATTGCAACTTTTCGGAATCTTACTGGCTCCAATTGCACTAACCCTAATCCACAATGCAACCTTAGCCCCTTCAAGTCCCCGCAGCCTCCTTCCACTAAACGTCTGCGGCGATCTTTGCGACACTCCAGAACTCGGGAATTTGAAGGTTTAGAGAGTAATGAATCCAATTTGAACTTACGAAAGGAGAAAGTTCTGGGAGAGCTTGAAATTCTGTCGTACCTTGTGCTCTTATGCATTTCGCACCCTAAAAGAGTATTTTCTCTGATCGATTTACTGCCGTGTGCTCGGGACTTGCACGATAATTTGATTATATTTGAGTCGGATTCCGTATTGTCTACGGAGATTGCAAATTTGTGCGAGGACTGGTGGAAGGAGGACTTGCCGGGCCGAGAATCGCTGATCTCTCAGTCACTCCCTTTCCTGCTCTCCAGATCGTTGACGCTAAAGAAGAAGGTGGATGTCCACAAGGTTTATATGCTTCGGGAGGCATTTTCTCTGTTTGATTTTGAAGACGAGAGTATTGAAGATTTGAAACTTTTGCTAATTCGTTGCGTTATTGCTCCTCTGTATTTGAAAACCGAGGATGGTCGTCGGTTCGTTGCATATACTTTTGGCTTAAGTCGACAGCTATTGAAGGAAGCATTGGCAGTTATTCGATCCCAAATTCCTTTTGGGAGAAAATCTATGTTGGAGGGGTATGGAGACATTGTGTTTCGTGCTTGGCGAAATTCTGAAGAAAATACAAGGGATGAAATTGAAAATGGATTTTTGCAGGGTTTGGTGGAGGGTGCCATACACGCGAGCACAAGTGTGTTTGGTGCTTCAATTAGAAGGGTTTTAGGAGGGTTTATAAACCAGCGAACAGTAGATGGTGTTGAGAAGCTTCTCTTCCGTCTAACTGAGCCTGTGATATTTCGATCGCTGCAGGTATTTCTCTCTTTTTAATGTGTTCTTGTGAGTTATAACATTCTGAGATTCACATTCATCATCTTGTTCTTAGTAAACGGTTTTGCTTGTAAATTTGTAATAGTGTATTAGGCTTTCCAGCAAGGTTTCAGTTGTAGCATGTTTTAAGTTCATATGCTGTTGTCCTAATTTAATAGTTTAAGCTTTTTAATGTATTAATGATTTAATACATTATCTTTCTTACAAGTTGAAACTAAAATCATGATGTCTTCTTTGAAATTTAAATGTCAAAAGTTTATGGTTCTTGGAGGGACAAAAGAGTTATAAGCATATAATTTTGCTTGTGAAACTTTGACAACAATGAGTTAATATAGCGCAGCTTCTATTGTGTAGTTAGGGATTCTGCTTATAGTTGGAAGTATTCGAGCATTAAGCTTTGGTTAGTATTTATTCTTATCATCCTGCTGAGTTTTCTGCCAGGTTGCAAATTCAAATGTTCGTCAAAATTCATTGCATCTACTTTTGGATGTTTTTCCTCTCGAAAATCCTGATGCTACAAAAGAGCTGAAAGACACATTGCTTGATAGACAGTTCTTTTTAATAGAGAAACTTCTCATGGATGAAAGTCCAGATGTGAGAGTTGTAGCAGTTGAAGGTTGTTGTCGCATTCTTTATTTATTTTGGGAAATTATCCCTTCATCAACCATCACAAAGATCATTACCAAGATTTTTGATGAAATGTCACATGATATATCCAATGAAGTCAGGCTTTCAACATTGAATGGCGTAATCTATTGTGTTGGGAACCCCCGATCTCATGAGATTTTAAAAGTGATCTTGCCAAGGTTGGGACATTTGATGCTGGACAACGCTGTTTTGGTAAGAGTAGCTCTAGCAGATCTCCTCCTCCTTATCAGGGATGTTCGTGATTTCCAGTTTAATAAGGTAAGGGTATCCTATAAGTCTATAACTATTTCTTCTAGTAATAATGCTGCAAAGGTGTGTTTTTGTCCATAATGTATCCCGAATCTCTCTGCAGGTGGTCAGTCTAGATGTATTGTTAACTGTACTTGCACATGATCAACCCATTATTAGTCAGAAAATTACTAGATTGCTGATGCCATCGTATTTCCCCACCAAAGTGTCAATTAAAGAGGCATGCAGTCGCTGCATAACACTTATAAAAAGATCTCCCATGGCTGGAGCAAGATTTTGTGAATTTGCTGCATTGGAAGGGGCATCTCTTAAGTCCATTGTGGAACTTGTTCGAGCACTAATTGATTTGGTTTCGTCCTCTGCCAAGCTAGATGAAAATTACGTTGATGGTTTACTTCTTTCGGCCAAATACCTTTGCAGCTACATTTCGAAGGAACCACGTTACAAGATTGATCTCAAAGATTTGTTCACCGCTGAAAAATTGAAGTGCTTGCTCTCTATAGCACAATCTAGGTGTGCTCGATCTTCTCTATTCAACATCTTTTCCTCATTCTCTCCTGATGATTTTACGGATCTTCTTGAGGAGTGCATGCAATTAATTACAAACTGTCGTGGATTATCAGGAGACATAGAAAAGCAAGCTGAAGTGAGGTCTGGCCATAAGTTTTTCCAGGCTTGTGATGCACTGGACGTTATGTTTGAAGCCATGGCATTGGTACTACAGAAATCTGCATATCGTTGCCACATTAAATTTGGAACTGAAATACCGAAGCTCAGTGTTTCCTCTGCAAAGAGAAAGAAATGCAAATTATCAGGAAAAATACTATCTAGACTAAAGAATTTTGGTGGAAAAGGGTGTCTGAGCTTTGAAGAAGACTACTTTGTTGCAGTAGGAATGTCGTGGCAAGTTAAAGATTTGCTTTCAGATGAAAAAACGAAAAATGCTTTATTGAGTTGTCAGACTATAGAGACCATATTTCTTAGTTTAAAGGTCATCTGTGAAGTTAGTATTGTGCAATGCCTCAATTATGACTTTATGGATGTATCTCCCGTTCTAGCATATGCATCTCTTGCTTTGCACATGACTCTTCAGAAGGGCAGGCAATGTATTCCGAGTAATAGTGGAACCAAAAACAAAATTCCAGATTCTTGTAGTTCAGAGGCAAGTGCTTATTTAATGTTTAGTCAATAAAACCATGCTTAAGTAGTAACCCCTTTTCATTTGGATAATAGGATGAAGTGTATGTGGTGCTTTCTTGTAAGTTTTATAATTTAGATCTTATTCTAGTTGAGGGAAAAGTTTAGCGCAAAGTTTCTTATTGATTATGTTGTTGTAGTAGTTTCAACTTTTAGAAATTCTCATACATTAATATGCACGAGAAGTTGAATGGGGCGCAGGGCATTTCAATTGAACTGTCTGATCCACTCTTTAGCTTTACAGTAAATTCTGTATTAACGGACTCCCAATTCCTATCATTCTTCTGTAGGAAAAATTGGAGCAGACGCTCGATCACTTGCTTGAATGTGTTAAGAAACTCTACGTGTCAGATGACTCCCCTGATGAAGCTAAGCAAGGTAATGGAACATCGACTCGACTAAGCAAGGTAATGGAACATCGACTCGACATGTAGATCAAAAGCTGAAGGAATCTGGAATAAATCAAGCTCACTCCCTTCAGGGAGGTAAGCAATTCTCTCGTAAATTCTACTCTTGAGAGTGCAAGACTAGCTCAACTAATTCTTCAAATTAAAATAATGCCTGAACTCCAAAGTATTTGTTTTGTTAGCATTGAGCTGACAGGTTGAGATGCCCTGATAATCCATAATTTTATTTTTTAAAGCAGTTCCAGTTAATATGATTTTTTTATTAATCCTGATAATATCATTCTGATTTTCAATTCTTTTGTTAATTGGTCATTAATTCATTCTGGGTTTTCAACTATCTTGGGTACCTTTAGTAACTTCAGTAATCACAGGGATAAACTCAAAATATTAAGATCTTGATCTTGAAGGTTTCCCTACTCTTGAAGTTAGGTCAGATGATATGATATTATCTACTTAGTTGATGGAGACGATGAAAAAGAGCCATGCATCTAATTGTTTTGGGATTTAAGTTTGAAGTAAAATCTTGAATTTTTCGCTATTCTTTTTTTCTAGCATATAGACTATTACTATAAAGATGAATGACATAAATTGTTTTTGACATTTGTAGTTATTCATGTCGGATGTGTTGATGCTTCAGAAAAGACGTTGAAGCAGGTGAAAAACCTTACAGCAGTCCTCAAGTTCATTGTTGATGCAATTTCCATGGGGTTTCTTTCACAACAGTATGAATTGTGCTTGAAATTCGCGTCGGAGTTTATGCAATCCATCACGTCGATTTTAGGCCAACAGGTTTATAAAGATATTCAGTTCGAGGCAGAAATGAAAGAATTTTTTCTCTGTCTAAAGAGCTCGTTGACCTATGCTGCCAAGTTATTGAATCAAATATTAAGACATGTGGAAGATTCCTCGTTGACACAGGCTCCAATTCTTGGCCATAATTTACTTGATTTGATTGCCTTAATTGAAGTACACTTGGGGTCTGGTTATGCAGCACGTCTTGTTGCAGTGGCGAAGTCTTGGCTTCCTGATCTGATTTTGGCGTTAGGAGTCAGTTTCATAGTGAGACCTGTTGAAGGAGAGGAGGCGCACATCAACTTCTTTGAGCAAACCAAATTCTATTTTCCCTCATGGTTATCAATCGTTGCAAAGATTGAACTTTCTAATATGAGTGAAGATTCTGCGGAGGAGGAGGACGATGGATCTTATGTCAAACATGTTTCTTCCACATTTAAGAAATTTCTGAAGATGATTGTCACATTTTTAAAAAGAGATCACCACATTTTGGATGCAGTTGGAGTGGTTTTTATGGTTGGTTCAGAAGTTGGGTTAGAAAGAAAGGATTTTGGGCTGGTGCTTGGACTTCTACGGTTTGTGTGCCGAAGCCTATACAGTGATGACGACAGAGAGTGGGGTGATATGATGTTGGCTTCATTACAACGATGCTACCCTCAGATAGAGAGAGAAATAGAACAATGTAATGGAGATGGACGTCATCAATTAAACAAGGCAAAGACTTTGCTTGAACCTATATGGTTGTATCACATTTTCGAAACTGGTAAGCTTTCAATGATGAATGAGTAGACAAACCTTAAGTTACTTTTATATTTCACATTTCCTACAAGAAAGTTAGCCTTTAATGGTGAAGCTGAGATTGGCAAAATCAGTAGGGGGTTTAAACTGGTTAATTAGATTGAATTGAAGTTGAGGATATTGGGACCAAAAAGGAAGCACAGCCTGCACAGCCCATGAGGAGACTCGTGCCCTTTGACAGAGGACAGACTATTCAAGTGGGTGGGGGTTATTCCACAGTTGATAACAAAAGTAGGAAAAGGAAAAGAAAACTGAGAAGCCAGTTTTCAACGTGGTGGTGAGGAGATTATTGGTTCGGTCCCATGAAGTGAAAACTGAAAAGTAACAATTAGCCATCTAAAGGAAAGAGCAGCTTTAGGGCCACGATATGGACCAGCCCACATCAACTTTTATAGAATGTGTTGGAAGAGAAGATGCGATGTGAAGCTAAGCGAAGACTTGTAGTGTCAACGATGAAATAGAAGTTTGCAAAATCCTCGCCGGCTAGTTCAAATGAGAAAAGACTAGCCAGAAAGTGGTTGAAAGCTTGAAAGCGAGGCTCAGGTATTATTATATATAAACGTAGTTTATCAAATACGCACTCATGTTTCTTTTTCCGTATTTTTGTAATTTAAAAGCGAGCCCTTCCCTTCCACCTTCTGTGGGCCAAAAGCAGCATCAGCATCACTGGGGGAAGAGCTTTTTTTTTTTTTTTCATTAGTGGGGGCCATAATGTAAAAGCAAGAAAACTGAGGGATTAAAGAGAAAGGAAAGAAAAAAAAAAAAAACCCAGACCAGAACACCCTCCTCCCTTCCTCTGTCAATTCCCATATGAAAGAACCTAGACTTTTGAAAAGTTTTGTAGCAAAAGAGAATACATATATATTCATAGAGAGGCAATTGAAAGACAACATGAGGGCCACTACAACCCATTTGTGCCACTAATGGGCGAATAACTTTGCAAGAGATTCCCCCAGAGACAGCTCAACTCAGCGGCCGTCCTAAGATTCCAAGCCTTCCTCCCCAAAGCTCAAAGTTCCCTAAACACAATACTTTCTTTTCCTCTTCTCCTCCTTTTTCTTACTTTCCAATTTAATACCATTTAACTTGTTTCTTAATGCCATTTTGCTTCCTGATATCATCTTATCACTAAATCCTCGCTCCACCAACTCCACTTGTAATATTGAACCTCTTTTCTCTCCCTATTGAGACCATTGTGGTCAAACTTTTCGTTTTAATAATCATTCTATAAAAGTGGTCCATTTCCGATGCAGTCCAAGTATCTTACACTTGTTTTTAACAAAAAAAAATGTAACTTAGCCCAATCAATTCTAGCATATTTTTATGGATAAGATATTATTTAAAATGACTTGATTTCTAGGGGGAAAATTGATTTACAAAGTATATTGCACGTTTCTAGGGGAAAAAAAATCTTAGCCTAAATCAATTCGAGCACTCTTTTTCAAATTTTAATACGAAGATTCAATCTCTGATCTACACATTTGTGGCATTACAAAAAATTATGCATAGTTGAATCATAATTTGACATTTTAGATCATACCTAAAATGGAGAGTTTATTACAATCTCGATTATTGTATCATTATGCACATTCATATAGGTTGGAGTTTTGGGTGCAATTAAAGACATCTTCTAAGCTTTGGGATTGAATAAGAAGGAAAATGGATTCTTAACATGCTTATCTACGGAAGGAAAGAATCATACTCTTAAAATTTATATTAATAAAAAGATATCAAATTTTAAAGCCATTTCTTTCAATTCTCTTGTAGTAGGGATAATATGATTAAAATCAAAATACGCACATTGGGAACATTACTGATTTCTTGAAGTTGTTTTACCTCTAACCAAAATAATCATTAACATTTCGCTCTTGCCATTAACTTTACATATATCTTTTAAAAAATTACCATTAACTTCCTTCTACATGATATGCATTGTATCACCGAAGATGCTTCTATAATTTGAAATGGTAATTATGTAAAAAAAGAAAAAGGGTTCATAAAAGTGGGAAAATAATGACAAATCAATCAAGAATTTAAATGTACCTCAATTCTATTAAAATCACTCGAATTAGATAATTTAATTTATCTTCCCACCTTTTTCCCCCCCAAAAACGGCCTACCGAAAAACTCCCCCATCCTTCAGACACGTGCAAAATGTCATTGAACCGACCCGAACCGGACCATTTCCATTATCCAAGTAGTGAAGGTCAAGGTCTCCATGCACTGGCCCACACCACCGGGTGCTCTTTCCACGTCAAGAATATTCCGGCGACGTCGGAGCTCTGTGTCATTGCCCATCCTTCCTTGTATCTCCTCAACAGCGCCCTAACGTCGTCGCACACTTCATCGCTGAACGTCACCGGACCGAATCCGTTTCCATGCAGCCGCTGAGCCCACCGCGCCGCCGATTCCCGCCTCTCCACCGAGTCCGCCGCCGAGCAAGCCACTAGGTCCACGATTGCCCTACCGGCCGCTCTCTCGAGCATCAACCGCTCGTTGCTCGTCCTCGAGAAACTCTCGTCCAATGTCTCGAAATAAACCCTAAACCACCGCAAACATTCTTGAAACCCTCTCATAAATTCAATACCATCGACGCCAACGTCGAGATCGGCTTCCTCTTCTATCACCGTGATTATCCGCGGTCGTAAACTGCGGAAAGACGAAATCAAGAAATCTCGACGGTTGTTAATCGCCGCCACGGAACGTAAGGCTCCGACGCAGTTAACGGCAAGTGCTTCGTCTTCTTTAATGTCTAATTTGGCTAAGTCCAATTCCGAAAGGTCACCAGAATGGTACAGCGCATTGAATTTAAAAGGTACGCCCATAAGCCTAGCGAACTTTTCCATTCTTGTACCTATTTCTTTCATTACTTTTTGAGACGCGGCTACTCCGGTCCCACCGCTGGGCTTGGTGGTAACGACCGTGGTGAGGCGGAGGTGCGGCGTGTCGTCGGTGCGAGTTGCAAGAGCTTCAAGCAAAGTGGGCCATTGAGTGCAATAGGTGTTGCTGATATCGATTATATGTAGCTTCGATTCGCCTTCTAAGGCCTCAATTAATGCGCCATTGCAAGAAACATGGCCAAAAGTGGTCCAGGGGCTAACCTCCTGAAACTTGAGCATCACTTTCCTAGTTGATTCGAATGAGCATGTTTTCTCTGAAGCGGAGGCCAAAGCCCGGTAATTACGGTCGCCGGAATCTGTCATACGACTAAACAAGGCCTGCAGGAAATAGGCAGCCAGCTTTTGATCCGTATCTCCATAGGGAGAGCTAAGTTCGTTTAGCATCCACATGAGTTGCTGAACGCGGGCGCTGTTCCTGTCAGAAATAGCCCTGGCGGTTTCAAGGAGAATATCAGGGGCCCACCTCCCGGAAAATTCGAAGTTGAAATCTGGAGAAGGGGAAACAAATGAGAATTGATCGATCGGAGTTGGAGTGGTGGAGGCGGTGGCGGTGGTTGGGGTAGCAGTAGAAGGTGGGTGAGGATGGTATGGATTATAATATTGTCTAGAATTACTAGACGATGAGAAATCTTCCTCATCCATGAGAAGATTGTAGCATTCTTCGTCTTCCTGTTGATGGTAATGATATTGGTTTTGTCTAGAAGATCTAGAGCTGCTAGAATTAGTTCTACTGGAATTGTAAGATTGTTCAGATTGAAGATTGACAAGCCGAAACAAGGTATCCATTTAAGACCCACATCAAAAAACTCGGAATCTCTTTAGTTTTTTGGACATAGAACAACAACAAGTTGTTATGGGAGGAGGGCGGTGTGTGTGTATGTGTTTTTAACAGAGAAGAATCAGAAAGACGGAAAGTGAAGAAGATATGTTTCTTCAAGGCTGGAAATTAAGGTGTGGTCTGTGTATTATTAACTTCTAAAATAATATCACAGCTGAGAGAGAAAGAAGATGGAAGCTCAGCGAGAAAGGAAAGGCTTTGGGTTTTCCTTTTTTTTAATGTTATTTGAAGCCCCTTTTGGTGTAATCGATGAGAAATGGCTTTCAAGCTTCTGTGAATCTCTCTCAAAGCAAAGGTATGGTAACTGGTATTCTTTTTATGGGCTAATCTAAAATGTTAATACCCATAATATTGACCATTGGTTTGGGATTCTCTCTTCTCTCTAGCTAGCCTTGAAAAAAAAAAAAAAAAAGTAGAAAAGGGAGAGAGATGGACTGTGTATTTAGAAATAGAATTGTTTGTCTGACAAAAAGATGATAAAGTGTGAGAAAAAGTTAACCACGTCTAGATCATTAATGGTGTTAGTGGATTAGCTTTTCATTGTTTTTGAGAGAGAGAGAAAGAAAGAAAGAAAGAAAGAGTTAATATTACAAGTTGTTGGGTTTTGAGTGGAGGCAGGCGTGCCAATTGGAATTTGGGTGTAGTGAGAGAGAATAGAGAAAGAAAGAAAAAAAAAAAACTAAGGTAAAGCTGCCGGCGTGCATCACCATCATCAAACCCACCATCATTTTACCAAACCCACACTCACATTTCTCTGCCTCCTAATCCCTCTCCAAACTCTGCCATTATTCTAAGAACTTCCACTTTATACTATTCTCATTAACCCATACATCACATTCTCGTATAAATAATAATGATGTTACTCTATTACCAATACAAATCCCCCTTCCCCAATTCCTAGGGCATGCTTTTCCAACTTTATTCTCGTTTTTAATAATAAATATATTTACCATTCTTCTTCCCACTATTACTAATTCATCTCTTCCACCCTACGCCCTTTCTCCAAATACCCCCAACCATTCTTCTTCTTCTTCTTTCTCTTTGGTCCCAATATCCCTAAACTCCCACATACATTCATTTCTTCCCCCTATTATGTCCTTCACCACTTCCCAATTTCCCCCCATTTACCTAGAAATATTCTCTCTCTCTCTCTCTCTCTCTCTCTCTCTAGGTTATAGGACATTTTTTTTGTTTGTTTTTATATTGGAATCTCCATTTGTAGAGATATGAATAATTTGTGCACTAGAGATTATGTATTGTTGTGAATGATTCGTGTGTGTGGTGGCGGAAAATCTATGTGGGAATGTATTTGTTATTCTCTGCATGAATGATTAGGTCAACTCCATTTTTGGTGTCTGTTGTCCTTCATTTTTAGAAATATGTTCTTTTTTTTTCTAGGAGACCATCATTGCTAACAGAACCCCCCATTTTCATCTTATTTCACACGCATACAAATTTAAACAACCTTCAATCTCATTCACTCTATCTCCCACCTTAGATTTTTTTTTTCTTCCTTTACCATTATTATTCCTCTTTATCTTTGTTATTTTTCTTTCTTTATATCAAATATCTGTTGAATTTTTACCATTACAAATACTTTATCTCCATAATTATTTTGTTTTGAGACTAAAGTGGCTCACTTAAAATTCTTTATATGTTTTTCTTGAATATTTTTACTTTCTTTTTTTTAGGAAAGTGAATAATTTATTAAAGACGACAGAGAATTGCATAAAAGCACTAGAAAACTTTTACAAATGAGAAGCCGTGTATGTTAAAAGACATGATTCCCATCTATCTTATCTTTTCATATATAAGTGATATTATTCACTTTTTAAAGCATGGGTAGTTCTTAAGATTTTGACCTTAGTTTCTATTTAGTCATAAAAAGTTTCGAAACCAATACATTTTATCTTTATAGTTCAAATTTTGTTCCTATTTGGTCTCTAAAATTTTTAAAGTGATCATTTTAGTCCTTTCAATTTTTTTTTTTTTTTTTTAATTGTTCTCTATTTGGTCTTGATCATGAGTAAAAAAAAATATCAATGTGGTAGTTAAGATGTTGATTATTATGTAGATTATTTCCACCTTGTGGCTGGTTGTTAGGTCCATTGTTATTCTCAAATCAATTCTACAGGGAGTTGTGAAGTTTAAGAAGTTATAAACTCCTGGAACTCACAGTGTAAAGAGTTGATAATATATAAAAGTGATATTTTTAAGAGTGAGACCCATCAACTCCTAAGGCCAAACACACCCTAAAAACTTTTCTTAGCACGTTAAGTAGTAAAGATGTCGTTTTTGAAGCATGAAGACTATTTTTTTAAAAAAAAAAAAATTATATAGAGTTAATAGAAACAACATTCTAGCTGTAGGGAACAAAAGTATATGTGTTAAAAACAAAGTCCAAACTATAATAATAATAAAGATAAGATGATCGCAGTGAGTAGCACTTTTAGAGTTAATAATTGAGTGTATAACAATATTTTTAAGGAATTGCAAATATAGTAAAATCTATCAATAATAGTCTCAATCGCAAATAAATTATATCGTTGACTATCACTGATTAGATTATGAGAATGGGATCTAAATTTTGATATATTTGCAACTATCCTTAATAAGAAGAAGAAAATAATAAACAATAAATAAAGACAACAATAATTTATTGTCTTAACTTTTAGTTTGTAATGATTTAATTTTCGTACTTTCAATTTTCAATAATTTTATTTATCTACTTCTAAATTTGTAACAATTTAGTGTATACCATTAATGAGTATCAATTTAACCCATGTACTTTATAATATATAACGACTTAGTCCCTATAGTAAAAATTATAATAATAATTTTCTCCTCAAAATAAATTATAATAATAATTTAATGAAATTTCTTAAGACTGATAAATTGATTAAGGGTTAGAATTGTCCGTAATTATAAAGAGTCATTACATAATTAAAATTGACAAATAAGTTTGATGAGACTTTTCATGATAGGGATCAATTTGTTACAAATTTAAAAATATAGCGTTTAAATTGTTACATACTAAAGTTTAAGAACTAAATTATTACAAATCTAAAAGTTCGGAGACTAAATCATTACGAATAAAAATTCAAGGACAATATTGTTACATTTATCAAAGTTTATGGACCGAAAATGATTTTTTTTTTTTTAAAAAAAATAGTAATTTACTATTTTCAAATTCTGAAACGAATTTAAATCTTAAAATTTAAAGCTGAAGAGAAACTGGTATAAGAGTTTGGGACGAGTAAAAATATTATTATTGTTTGAAACATGGAATTGCATTAGTTGAAGGGAAAATGGATGACTCTCATGCTGACGACAGCTCTTCAACAGAAACATTTAAAAAAGGAAAATGAATTAAGTTTCTTGAAATTAATTAGGAATGCTTATGGATTGGATGTGACCCAAAACACTACTCTACATTAGTCATTAAATTAATTAAACCACAATTAACAAATCTCACTCAATTTCCTCAATAAAAATAAAATAATCTCACTGCATATTGCTCATGATAAAGACTTTGTCTTAATCGTATGGAATGAGAAGCATTACAATTTATTATCTTTCTTAGTGACCAAGTCCAATTTCGTCGGCTTCCATGTAATTTTAATTACAATATTTAATTACATAACCCTAAGATGTTAATGCATGGTATCTTTATTTAAGTATGAAAGATGTTGAACTATTAAGAAATAGTTGTATATAATTTTTAATTTTTAATTGAAATCTTACATATACGCATTCGTCAAAATAAGCTCAATCTTAGTTACACGATATTATGTGTAAGTATGAAAATGCTTCTTATTAAATTTAGAAGCTACTTCACTGAATTTTAGGTGCTTCTTATTACTATTATTGTGTTTACACAATATGATAAATTAAATAACATACTTTTTCTTTTTACGGGTGCGAGAACTGAACCTCTGACGTCCTGATCGATAGTACAAAATTTTATTCTAAATGCGAGATCGATCGGTGACAGATCTAGAACTTCATGTCGGAGACATGTATATAGAGGTGGAAGTTTAGCCCATAAAATTCTAGATTTTTGTTTATATATAGTTCCTAAATTTTAAAAAATGTTTAATATGTTCATAAATTTTCGATTTTGTATTTAATAGATTCCTAAAACATCGTATTAAAAAAAATTCATAAAATATCAATTATGCATCCAATAGGTCTCTTACACATTTGAAAATGTTAAAAACTAAAAGTTATATTAGACATTAAATTTAACTTTGTGCTTAATAAATAAGATTAGACATTCTTTAAAAAATTAATTTATCTATTAACTACAAAATTTAAAACTTAAGGTTCAATTAGACACAAACTATTTTTTTGTGTTATAAAATAATTAATTTTTAAATATTTATAATATTTATGAGATCTATTAGATATAAAATTGAAATGTATAGATTTATTAGATATTTTTAAGGACTAAAGTCAAAATTGAAGTTCTAAATATTTATTTTTAAAATTTAGGGACTAATATTGTAATTTAATCTTCATATAAATTTAATTTTAAATTTATTAATATATAATATCTAGATTAAGTAATACTAATTACAATTTTTTTATAAATTTTATAGAATTATTCACCAAAATATATAAGAAAAAACCATTCAACCAATTTTTGTAAAATAACTTTTATAAAGATCCAAAAATATTTGCATATTTCTATATGTATATGAGAGAAAATTAAAATGGAATTAAGTTTTTTATACTCGTTTCAGGTGTCAATATATATAATTAAAAAAATTAGAAATATGTAAGGTTCAAAATTCAAATAAAAATGCGCTCAATTTGATGACTACTGCAGAGAAACAGGGCCCCTCCACGCCACTGAGCCATTCTCTAATTATTGATTTATATTTAAACGGATAATGTATAATAAATATAATTAAAAATTTGATATTTAATGAAAATCAATATACATATATATAGAATGTCGCCATTTGAGGGGGCACGTACCCCTTGGCCTCTTCATAGATTTGTATCTGCATGAGGTCGATATACAAAGTACAACATTGTTTTATCAAACATAAAATAAGTTAAACTAGTAAAATGCCCATTTAGTTTGCCATGCTTTATTCTTGGTATACAATTATCATCTTGGGCCATTAATTTCCTTTATTAATGTTATTGTACACTTGAAATTATTAACCAAAGTTCATAATTTTCATAAAGAAATAACAACTTTTCAAGGTTCTTATAGAGTATTGCGAATAAATTAAAGGAAAAGAAACTAAAGGTTAACTTGTCCCTGTATATGTTAATTTCTAGGCGCAGATTATTTTTTTTTCACGTAAAAAAAAAAAAGTTTAGATAAGAATATGTAGACTTTAGTAAGAATGTTAATCTTTGGAATTTTGCTTTCATATTTTATCTTAACCATCAATAGTGCGTCATAGAAATTTGATCAATAACTATTATATTTAACTGTCTATTGAAACAATGTCATACGTTAACTAACTATTTACAATTTAAAATGTAATATTTGGTTATGGAAAAAGAATAATTCCCAATCCCCAACAACAACAAGCATGGCAGAAAATTTTCTGAAAATAAATCGAATAAATTAAACCAAACTAAACATAAATCTTTTAACAGTTCGACCATAAAATAAACTGGTTGGTTTCATCTGTTGGAAAAAAAATAAAAAGACTAAAAAACAAAAGAACAGGTCGGTTTCATTCAATCAAATCTAAAAGCAGCTCGAACAATATTTAATTAATAATTAATTGCTATTGTTAATTAATTAGCATTTTGCTTACTCCATTGGTGAACTAACATCTTTAACACATCATAATTTTGTCAGTGTCTAGTTATCATATTCCTAATTTTATAATATTTTGCAATTACGCATAAGATATGTTTAAGGGTAGCAACATTTGACCTCGGTCAAAAGCTATTTTATCCTTACCTTCAAATTTTAATTTCTATAATGAATTCATATTCAAGTACAAATTTCATCTATAACATGTCCCAACGACAACCCAAAAGTCAAAAGTAACAAACGTTGTTCTCTTTTACTTCCCATTACCTAAGAATTCCAAAGAGAAAAACGGTTTAATTAAGGTATTTCTCTTAAAACCTTAAGTTTGGTTACGATTTTATGTAGTGCTTAAGTTTCAAAACGTTACACTTTTACCTTTGAGCTTTGAATTTAGTTTCTACGTGGTTGAATTTCAAGGTGTCATATTTTTTCCATTGAATTTTATTTGATATCAAATTTAAAGATTTTACAATCATTTTTTAACTTTACTAATACTCACTTTTAACCTTTTGTGTTAATTATTGGAAAGTAGAAGAGAACGATGTTTGTTACTTTTGACTTCTATTGGGTTGTCATTGGGACATGTTATAAATTTGTACTTGAATACGAATTTATTAGAGAAATTAAAAGCAAGGTAAAGATAAAATAGCTTACACGTATCTTATGTGTAATTGAAAAATATTATAAAATTAGTAATATGATAACTGGAAAACTGACAAAGTGTGTTAAAAGATGTTAGTTCACCAATGAAGTAGGCAAAAATGCTAATTAATAATTAATTGAGTTAGCACCAAAGTTAAAAAGTAAATATTAGTAAAAATTTAAGGGTAAAATTATAAAATCCAAAAACCTACGTATTAAATTGAAATTAAACTCAACTCAAGAATAAAAGTGTAACATTTTAAATCTTAAGGACCAAACAGAGAGTAAACTCAAATCTCATGGATAAAAATGTAAAATTTAGAAACTTGAGAACCATAAAACTTAGGAACCAAATAAAGACTAAGCTCAAATCTCATAGATAAAAATGTAAAAATTTGAAATTTAGGAACTATATAAATTACCAAAACTGAACATGACAAATAATTTGACTTAAAGAATAGTCATCTGCTGCAACCAGCGAAGAACAGAGTAAGAACTACAAATGACTTCAAAATACGTTTATCTGTGTGGACCAAATTGAGTGGAATTAGGTTGAGACTGGAAAGCAATCAACGACAGAAAATGACCAAAGTAAGATTCCACGGAATCAACAGCAAAGATAATTTAGCAGTGTTGGATACGGTGGAAAAAGAGCTCTTCTACTTAGAAAAGTGTTCATCCAAACATGACTAATTGGAGAAGTTTTAGGTTCTCCTCGTTTACCTACTCACAACAGACACACTATTCTTTTGGCAGTTCCCTCTTTACTTCCAGGCCCATACGTTGAACAACAGAAACAGCTTTGGAAAACAAATAATATTGGAAGAAGAGGAGCAGTTCTTCCATCTGGCAGTTGATTTTTACAGCACACTGTCGGATAAAGAGGATTCATATCTGAATTGCGCTTTACTCCCTTTTTCTCTCTCTATCTCTTTGGGTTTTGGAGGACTTGGGGGTTCTTCTAAGCCATAATCTACAACTTCAGAGTTTGTGAAATGAACTTTTGTCGTCAGTAATGGATTCCAATACTCGATAGGTCAAAGACACCCTTTTTTTACACGCTCCCCTTTTCAATAACTTCTATGGTTTTACTTTTAACACCACAAGAAAACAGTGGCTTAAGGGATGGCTGCAAAACCTATTCCCTTTTCTGAATTGGCAATTATGGGACTCTTACCATGAAGAGAAGTCTTTGAATTCTCCTGCAGCTGTTCTTTTCTTGGTCGAGGTAGTTTGTTTTAGACTACCATCAACAGCAGGGGGTTTGGATTGGGCATTTCTTGCTTTCAAATATTTCCCTACACCGCCACCAGCAGCTCCGTCTTCAGCTACCCCGGTGCCTGGGTTACTATACCATGACCCAACCTTATCCTGAAATGAAAGCAAACATACTCATTTGAGCTCATCAAAAGAGTTTTTCTTTTTCAAATAATGAAGTAAATACTATAAGCTCCAATAAAGGTCATTGGGTTGTGGAGACAAACGTTTTCTTCATCCTCCACATTCTTCTCATCTTTTTGCTTTTCTTCCTCTTCATCGGGTTCTGAGTATGGATTCACAAAAACGGTGACGCTTGTTATCTTGATCTCCTCCTGCACAAGAAAGATAAGATGTGTTGGGTGTTGGGTTAACCACGGTAGGATGTAACTTTAAAAAACTTGTGATAGTAATGTCCAAAACATTGGAAAGGAACAAATTAATTTCTGGCTATCATTCCATAGAGATGTCGATGTATTCATTATCATGCTCAATCGCTCATACACACACACAACTGACCTAATTGAAGTTTAAATTGGAGAATCCTTAAATATTTTTGAAGTGAGAATAGGTAAAGGGATATATTAGCACATCCAACGACAGAGACAGGCACTGGAAATCACGTTGACACTAAAAATGAAAGGTTTAAAATTACGAAGATAATATTGAACTGACCAGAGGCTGATCGTTGTCATCAACAGGAACCTTTTCCATTGCTGCCAAAGCAGTCAACCCACCAACAACACCGCCAAATACAGTATGCTTGAAGTTTAAGTGATTGGCAGATTTGTAAAGAATAAAGAACTGGGAACCATTAGTGTGGGGACCACTATTTGCCATACTGACAACACCCCTTCCAGAATGAAGCAACTTGGAGTTAAGTTCATCTTTGAAGGGCTTTCCCCATATAGATTCACCCCCTCTCCCAGTACCAGTTGGATCACCACCTTGAATCATAAAGTTCCTACATTATCACATCTTCAACGTGTAAATACGCCAAATAATCAGATATCATTATTAAACTGTAGTGGGCAGTACCATCTTACCTAATACTTCTATGAAAAGCAACTCCATTGTAGTAGCCATTTTCACAAAGTGTGATGAAATTCTCACATGTTCTTGGAGTAATATCACAATGTAGTTCAATATTCAAATCTCCATGTGTTGTATGCAACTGTACATATCCTTTCTTCTTTGGGTTTTTCTCAACCTTGATATATTCATGTTCATTCTTTGTAACAGGGTCGTAAGATGTAGATGTGAAGGACCGGGATGCAGCACCAGTAGTGTAACGACTCTTTACCTGTGATAACAACTTATGTTAATATATCATTTAAATGCGAAAAAATATTATAAAAACTATTATACCCAGAGTACCGGCCTTGTCTTCAATATAACTATAAATACCCGAATCCTAATTTAATCATATTTGTGAATAAAAAGATCCAATTTGCTCATTGAAAAAAAAAAAATGAATTATGAATATGGAGGGATGGATCTAGAAATAAATTGTAGATAACAACTAACCATTTTAGCATTTACTGGTGCCCTCTCACCCGCCATGTGCATCGCAATTCGAGCAGCAGTTTTTTCACTTGGTGCAGCTTTTGCAGCAGCTGCACTTCTTCCATGTACTGAGGCAGATGCAGCATCCACAATACTAAATGCCTGCGTTGGTTTCTCCTCTCCTTTAGCATTCTCCTTGGAATCCTCTTTAATGCGTGACCTAGCAGCTAAAATTGCAGCAAGTGCAGCCGCTCTTTCTTTTTGTGCCTTGCCACCACCTCCCCCATGAAGTGCAGTTTCCCTTCCTTTTTCGGTTCCAAGTTCCTGCAGCATCTGCTTGATGTCCCCCGACACATTTATGTTATATGTTGGATCTGATTTCATTTTTTGAAGTTCTGGGGAAAATGGAAGTTAGTAAAGTGAGTCAAGGTGCAGAGGCAGGATGGAATTAACACAAAAAAAGGAAAATGATCTGTAGCTAACCTTCATCATCAACTTTCAGGCTATTTTTCACATGATCAAAATCCAGGAGAACTTTACTATCAAGCGCAGTAGGGTTCTGCAAATCAGCACTGAGTTTGAGGAAGTGCGTAAAAATGAAATTTACTATTAGGTTTAGAAATAGTTGAGAATGGACAAACTCTGGAACCCTTTTACCTGAATGGTTATAATATCTCCCCTACTAAATGGTTCATCAGTGAGAAGTTCCTTCCAGTTTTTTGTCTTGATATTTAATTCTTTAACTGCCTATAAGGTGGAAATATCAGAAAATCGAGCATGAAACACCAAGTACTTCAAGAAGAAGCAAGAAAAGATCACTGAGAATGAGAGATCCACAAGATATGACATACCTCATAGCAGAAGACATTTCCAGTGGTCTTTATAGCAACTATGTGAGTGAACTCGGTAAAAACTTTGTTTAGTACAGGACATTGGAACTCGCCTAGATCAAAGTAAGAATGCAGTAGGATTATCCACAACAAAAAATGTGACCTTCCAAAGCATATAATTCTGAATTACAGACATATATACATTCTGAATTATAGAAATATTGAACTTTTTTTTTTGGATAAGATAGAAATATTGAGCTTAAAAACATATCATTCAACTCTAATCACATTGGTAAAAACCTATATCAGAGCCAAAACAAAGGATTATTTGATAACCAGGAATATTATTCATTCATATGATTTCTCAAGGCAACAAAATGTTAAGGTTTCAAAACTATACCAACCTTCAGAATTCTTGTGGAATATCAACGGAATTAGTTCCTCCTGCTTCAGGGAAGCTCCAGTAACAGGATTTTTACCATATTTTCGAATATAAGGGATGATATTCCTGAATTCGAGTTCCAATATTGAATTGAAGAACAATGAATTTACTTATTTTCACACACACAAAGAAAAATAAAAGAAAACCAATACAACAAATTACTGTGAATCTTAGAAAACTTACATTATCTCGAACACGCTGCCATCGGCGGTACATACAGGGTACTCGAAGGGTGTAAATGTAAGCCTGCCATTAAACTGCAACTGTTAATTCAGGAGAGATGCACGGACATGAAGTAACAATTCTGAACAGGAAAAGAATGATAAGTAAGTGGAGATTAGAGAAAAATGAGGAATTACGCGCAGCAATAGAAAGGAAGCCGTTTGAAAGGGGTTTGAGAGTCCTTGGGTTTGGCGCCACCCCATTCGGTGGCCCATTCAGTTTTCGTAATAAACAGACGGTCTTTACTGTGCTGTTTCTTCCCCATCTTCCTTTGCCCCTTTGAGCTTCGAACTCGGAAGCTGGCGAATCTCTGCAATTAGGGCTCCTCCTTCCACACCAACTCAAAATCCAGACGAGGTTACCGAAGCTGACCTTTTGTCGACATGTCGTCTTCCGAATACTAATATACGATAACACGGCGGCCTACAGTTCTTCAACCCGACGTATCGGTTTGATCTCTCAGGTATGTATTGCAACTTGCAAGTTAAATTTCAAGTTTAGTCCCAAAACTTTTAGGTTTGTGTTATTTGATTCTTAAATTTTCTTATTGAAATAAATAAATAAATAAACTTTTCAAGAGTGTTTAACCAGTCTATAAATTGTCAAACAAAATTTGAAAACAAAAAAACAGCAAAAAGGTCTATAAACTTTAAATTTTGGGTCAGTTTCAAAATTTTCTATTTTGTATCTAATTGGTCTGTGAGATATTGATAATTTAAATATAAAATTAAATTTTATATCTAATGAAAGTCTAGAATTTTAATTTTATGGGTTAGTGGATATGTGAGTTTAAAAAATTATATTTGTCAAATAGGTCCTTAACCTATTAGATATAAAACAAAAAGTTAAGTATCTATTAAATTCAAAATTAAAAGTTTAAATATCTACTAAATACTTATAAAATTGAAAGTTGAAGAGTCTATTCAACACTTTATAATAGTCAATGATGTATCTAACAGAAAATTGAAAGTTCATAGATCAATTAGATATTTTTTAAAGTTAGGGTAATGTTTAGAAATTAAACTTTTAATTTAATCTATATTATATTATTAACTGCTTTTAATCTCATTAATATTTTTATTTTCTTTTTCTAACTTTAAAATTATGATAACTTTTCTTTCTCAATGGTAACTTTTTTTTTGGGGGGAGGGGGGCATTGTAATTTGCAAATATTTTACTAATATTTAAAAAAAAATTGTCAATTTTTATAAATAAGTCTATTTTGTGTTAAAAAAAATCTAAAATTTAACATAGCTGCTAAAACACTTTTCTATTACTCAAGTGTAATACCCCATTTCGTTAACCAAGTTGGTGATTTAGTACATTTCGTATTAAACATGAAGTCCATTAATTATAAAGTTCGAGTTAATGGTGAAGCTAATTATGTATACTCGATCATTCCTGAAACTCTCTTAATTCAAACTACTTTATTTATTTTTTTTCTTTTAATGTCTTGTTTCTTAACAAAGTGTATTATTATTGAGAAAGCACATTGTTGCCTTAGATCATCAGATGTTTTTATCTTAAACACTCAAGAGAAGAAATGAGAATATCAAACTTGAGAAGTGACATATTCAGACAGATGATGCATACAAATTTAGTAATTAAAACCCTACCACAACAGCAAGTTTAGAGTCATCTATTCATATGATAGCATTCCTCAAAAGACAATTACCCAAGTTTCATCATATCCTTATTCCAACCTGAAAGGAACATTATAAGACTTCATGAAGACTACTAGAATAGATCCATCATATTTTCTTTACTCAATGCCTATTCCAATATTATTGAATGGGACAACCTAATTATTCCAATTATAGATTCTATAGATATTTCTAATAACTATTAGATACAGTTTCAAATACTACTATAGTTCTGTATCAAAAAAAAAAAAAAATACTACTATAGTTTCTCTTACATGCCTCCAACATTGTAAAACTACTAGCCAAACCTTTCACCTTAGAAAATCAATCTAAACAAATCCTACATAAAATTGTTGTTGGTATAATTTGTAAAATAGATTACTGAAAAATAAATCAGTATCATCAAATTGGACCGAAATACATAATACATGTTTGATTGTCAAGATACTAGAATTGAATTGAACTAAGATTAATATGAACTCGACAAAAAAAATTAAAAGTTACAAAGTACTTACAAAATAATAAGCACATGCACATCCTCCTTCTCATGCTTCTAACCTTATTCGTAAGAAGAATGCTAAATGACCCAAGAATTGGAAAGCAGAGACTGAAGGAAACGAGATGTTTCCTAGCAGTGAGAAATAAGAGGAGTAATTTCGTTTCCTCCTGCATTAGACTAAACTGAGTTTCTGTTTGTTTCAAATCGATAACAAGAAAGTTCCACATTTCCTCCTATTAGGCTTGCAGGTACCCTCTCTCTTCTAAATATGAAATCACTCTTTCCGCCATGTCAATAGGGGACGAGCATATCCCTTCTTTGTATTGCAACACGATCTGCCGATAAGAGAAGTGTCAGTAGAACTTCTTCAGATCAAGTCTTTAAAACAAAAACCAAAAGCAAGGGAGAAATCAAATAATTGACTGACCAAATAAATTGAAAAATCAAACTTAGAAAGAAACAACGAATGAAACAATTAATTAAAATCACGGAAATGGTTGAGCTTGACAGGTTTGAACTGGAAGACAGTGTGATAGATTTGTTATCCACATTGACAAGGTACATTTGACAAAGCTAACGTTACTTTGGATCAATGATAAATCACTTCACTAGTTTAAGTTTGAAGAATGTCAATTCATTTCAACAGTGGAGGCAATAAATTGAAACCTTCAAAATAAGTGTTAGCACTGATATGTAATCCTTTGACCGTATGAAAGCGGAAAGGTAAAATGTGTGTCGTTCCAACTTCTAAGTACACACCTCAGAATTTAATGGTTCTTCATATGGATCATCTATCCCTGTGAATCCTGAAAATAGAATGCAAATATCAAATGAGAATTGAGAATTGATCAGTTGTGGAAATATACGATTGGAAAAATAGAAGCACGATGAATCTATCTATTACAGAAATTTAAAGTTATGATACAACTAAAGCTACAATCTCTTCGATTGAATCCATGAAAACTGGCAACTAGAATTCCCGTCAAGTAGTATTGAATCTTGATGAGCTATGATTCCTTAACAATATCAACTACATAATTACAGACAAGTTTGGTAGAAAGATTTCATTCGAAATGGAGAAAAAAATTTGGAATGCCAAATCTAAAAAGGGTGATTCATGTGAAGCCAAATATTGGGAAAACCAAAATACTACCTTGTATCTTTCCTGCTCTAGACAGTTTATACAGACCCTTTGGATCCCGGGCTTCACATACATTAAGTGGTACATCAAGGAAAACCTGTAAATGAATGACAAATATATTGTCAACAATGAAGATATTACCCTCCATCCATGTCCAGAACTCTAATGCCTTGTCCTAGTTTGAACTCTGTGAGGAGAAATAAAACTATGCCACGATAACATGCACAACAAAAATTTATAATAACATACCTCAATAAAATCACCTTCTGCCAGCAAGGCACGACAGGCATCTCTATCCTTCCGAAAAGGAGATATTAAACTAGCAATACAAATAATCCCAGCATCTGCAAAGAGGCTTGCTACCTCACCTATAGATCGTCTGGTTTAATATCCACGAAATTTGGGTGACACAAAAAACGTCAATGAAAATTTTTCATCAGATAGAAAAGGACACCCACCAATTCTCCGTATGTTTTCTGCACGATCTTCGGGTGCAAAACTAAGATCACTGTTTAGACCATGCCTAATATTGTCACCATCAAGGATGTAGGTCAGTTTTCTTCTTGAATGTAAGCCTTGACTTAATGCACATGCCAAAGTGCTTTTTCCTATAATTAGAGCCCTAGGTGTGTGAGAGAGAGAAAGAGAGAGAGAGTAACTACAGTGAAAGGATCATCCTACATAAGCATTTTAAACAACATTCCTCCAATTGGACCAGACCACTGTACAATGTGAAAAACCAATTTCATGACCCCAAAACCTCTTTTTCACGAAAAGGTTAATAGAAGATAATTTGATTGATGATGAGCATGAAAGCTAGTTAGGAACAATAAATTTACTCATTATCTTACGTAGTATAAACAATAAACATGTCTCATTGCTAACAAGCAGCTACGCTTTTTTATTTCCTTCTTTCACAACCTACTTCTTTCCCTTTGTTGCTTGGGAAACTACTCTACCTCTTTGCTGAATTGGTTAGAGTTGAAACAACAAGAAAGTCAACTGTGTCTAGCCCATTGGATCAATAATTTAGTGTCTTAATCAAGTACATGCTCAATGGAACTAATATCTATGAAATGTACAGCTAAGTCATGTAATTGTAAATAACTTGTAGACTCTGTGCATCAAAAGGATAATATCAATCCAAATTGCAGATGGGCAATCATAAAGAGACGGGTGATCGGTCCTGCAAATCTGGTCAGTGAAGTAAGTCTTACAGGCTTCTGGCTAACAAAGAAAACCAAGTTCAATCACTACTGAAAATATTAAGTGACAGTCATTTGGGATAAAAATTTCTGAGCAAAATAAAGGTGAAAATATCGTAGAAAAAATAATATCCATTATAATGGTGATGGTGATGATGGTCCTAAAAATGCAACAGTAAATAACACCAGACCTGTTGGGAAAACGAGAACTAACCTGAACCACTCAGACCAGTTATCCATATGACACAGCCTTTCTGCTGAATCAACTTTTCTCTTTGAGGCTTCCCAATAGGACAATCATGCCATACGATATTTGTTGACTTCCCACCAGTTGAGGTCTCATGGCAACCTTTACCTAATATATATATATATATATATTTAACGAGAAACAAACTTTTCATTGATAGATGGAAATGAGAACTTTTACCTATTTATTAGATGGCTGGACAAAACTAGAGATACTCAAGTAGTTTCAAAATTCAGTAAACTGCAATGCTGGTCATGACCTTCTTACAAATTCAATCTAAGAACTACATTCGAAGCAATATACCAATAAAGCTAATTTAGCATGCATCAGCCTTTGAAGTGTGCAAAAATAAGTAAATAAATAAATAAGGAAAATAAAAAAACGATAAGCTAGAGCTATTTTCAATGCGTTCGGAACCATGACCAAACTCGTGATTTTGTGATTTACCTTTCTTCTAGGGCACAACTACATCTATTGAATAAGAATAATTACCCAACTGAGGCCACTGATGATCCAGATGGTAAATTAATCGGATATTTTCTAAGTATGGAAGCAGCAAAACCTTGACACACATACGCCTACAAATTTTTAAAGCTTATTGAGAATAAAAAGGTCAAGCCAAGATGCATTTAATTTTAAACCTAAGACTGATCCACACACTAGTTAGTAGTTACAAGAAAAATAAAAAGGGAAAAAAACAGATCTACAAGATATTGATTACCAATATAATTCCCAGAAGTTCAAACAGCACCAACTTCTTTAAAAAGAGGTTCAAAAGATTAAATCCGGAAAGAAAATTCTAACATTCTTCGATGCAACAGTCTGAATAAAAAGAATACAACGCGATTTTCCAACATAAGTACCGTGAATCGCAGAGCAATTGCTCTTCGCCGCTTTAAATGGCCGTAAGAAACTAGTAGCAACAGCATCGCAACAAAACCCCCAAGCTCCACAACTCCGCTCCAGTCCAATCGCATTGTTCACTGCAACGTTCGCCGGCTTCAACCTCCCCAAAGATGGGGATATCAACGGCCGATATTCATACATGCGAACCAGCGGTCGCACCGATTGCAACGTGACCATCTCGGAACTGAACAACGAAGCAGCATGCCAAAGATCAACAAAAAAAACAGAAAAATGAATCAGGAAACACCGAATAGTAGTTTCAAAGAGAGATTCGCAACTCCTCCTAAAGCCTCGCTCAAGAACCTACAGGAATATACAAAAACAAGAAACTACTAGATACAAGAAGATACATACAAGATTGAAATTGAAAAGAGCGTTGAAAGAGGTCAGTCGGAGGAGGTGGCGGAGGTAGTTTCGTAAACAATGGGTGTGCATCCACCTGTAATTCTGCTCTGATATGGCAGTGGCAACTGAAAAAAGGCTGAGATACGACAGAAAGAGGATGTGGAAAGCAAAGGCAGGGTGCGTGAGAGAGGCTCAGCTGTCACTTGAAAATGGAATCCACACAAGGAATCGCCACTACTTTGCTTTTTCTCAAACAACACGATAACGATTGTGAATGCGCCTTGCAAGAATTGCTTGATTTGTTTAGCCTTTCACACCATGTGCTCCTCATTCTTCCTATTAAGATATGTATTTTCCATCTAGACATTACAAATTTAAATTCTCGACTATAAATAGCTTGTAATTAAATAAATCTTAAATTACACTTTTAGCCTATGAAAATCATTTATTTTATTCCTAACTTTTCAAAATTATAAATTACGAATTTTTTAAAATTTTTGACATAAAATTTAAATTTATATATAATAAATTAATTAATTTTTACAAATTTTAAAATTGTCAAACTTTTATTATATACCAATTTGAAAGTCAAGGAACATATTAGACACAAAATTTAAAGTTTAGAAATTTCTTGAAGACTTTTAAAAGTTTCATAAATTGCATAGATATAAATTTTAAATGTTTGGTAACTAAAATTATAATTTAATTTTAAAAAAAATTAATACCTTTAATTCTTGTGAATATATAAGCTTTTAATAAAGAATAATTAACAACCGGTTTTGTCAAAAAGGGAAATAACGGGGATAAACAAAGTAGACCACTTGTGCGATTAATTTATTGATTCTTGATAAGTTTTATCATTCAAAACTTATTAAAATTAAATATCTTGTTTTAATAATTTGGAATCAGAGTATAACATTAACTAATTGAACACTATGATCTAAATTAGATTTTTAGGCCAAATTAACGTGGAGTGATAATGAAGACATACATTCTTTTTTTCAGTTGAAAAAAAATATATTGAGGAATTTCAATTGAGAAGTAACTAGTAAGAACATGGCTAGCTGGAAGTAGCATTGGTATATTATTAAGCTAATGTGATGTTTTATACAATCACAAATAACATGCAATTGAAAAGGTAAATTGTGTTTTCTAACCCATAGAAAAATAATTTCCTATTTCTTTTATGGAAAATGATAGAATTTATATCTCTAACCTTAAAAAGTATTTATCCATTAGAACTCTGAAGTAGTAATTGTATTAATTTAAATTTTTTATTTTCGCGAGTGTATTAATTTATACCTTTCATTACGTTCCGTTTGGATGTGAGAGTTACAATTTCATCAACTAGATATTTAAACTATCATTAGCAAATCAATTTAGACTCTTAGCTAAGTTATTTTTTAAAAAATCGTTCAAACATCAATTATAATTGTCTATTTTATTAATTTGATATTTTAAGAAGTCTACACACGCATATGAATTGATTTATGAATGATTTTTCAAGGTAATAATCTTGAGACCAATATCCACTTATGACAATTGATGAGTTTAATCGAGATAATTATAATTTTCACACGATTTTCGAACAAAATCTGAAATACTATATAAATTTAAGAAGTCGTTTAAAATTTTCTATGCTTTACATATGAGAATCAGAATACCAGATGATTTGCCAAGTGCAATGTTCGAGGTTGAGGCCGACACGTTTGACTCCTAGAATGAATTGGATATAATGTTATCCAAAGGTGATGTATACATTGGATTTCTTTACCTTACAAGATAGACTCGTTTTGTCATGATCTACTTGAGAAGGTGCTACTTTGAACGTAGACCATCAAGCATAAACGAATGCGGTTCAATTTTACCCTAATGGGTTTAAAAAAAATACTTAAATCTTAGTTTATAAATTAAGTGGATAAAATTTAGACTAATTACACATATAGCAATCAAGCTTAAAATATTAGTAAATATAACATAATACAAAAAATAATATAAATATAACAAAATTTAGATTCAACTATATGAGTCTATCAGTGATGAATCATATTGTTGATAGGAATCTATCACTACTAGACCATATAGTGGTAGAAGTCTATCATTAGTATAGTCTATTACTGATAGACTTTGCTATATTTACAATTTTTAAAAAATGTTGTTATGCACTTCATTATGATTCCTACAAGTGTTACCCATTGCAATTATAGTCCGTTTTTTCAGTTCAATATTTGAATATTTGATATTTTGATTCTTAATATAATATGTAATTTAGTTGTGTCGAGTCGCGACAATTCATTTAAGTATATAATTTAAATAATAGAAGTTGAAATCTTGTTTTTCAGTTTATGAATTTTTATTTATTTTTATCCTTTTTTGTTAATATACTTTTTAAAATATATATTTTAATTCCTATATTTCCAAGGCGTTTATTTTAGTTCATCATCATTTGTCTTGTTTTTAAAAAAACTCTTGTTCTTTTAATCAAAATGTCAACCTAAATACTACACCCAATACTTTTTTGTTTGTTATTGGAGCGTGGAGGGGAAGAGAATGAGAATGAGGTTCGGAGGTATATTCCGTGATTCACAAGGGAGAGCACTTGTAGCTTTTTTCTGCAGCTATGGAAGGGGGGTTGGATGTTCTGTTGGCGAAGTGGTTGACTCTTCTTCATAGTTTAAAGATGGCAGAGGCTGGAAGTTGTCTCACTTTTGGGTGAAGTTCGATTCGCTAGTCCTGGTAAAGGCTATTCGTGCTAATAGCCTAACTGATTCCCCTCAAGATGTTATTTTGGATGAAATTTGGAATTGGATGATCAAAACTCATATTAAAAGTCTTAAATTTATCCCTAGACTGGCCAATATGACTGTTCATACTTTAGCTGTAAGGGCTCTTTCAATATCAGGAGGGTGTTTGGAATTTAGAATTTTCTAATTGCCTTTCTCCTATTATTTATGATGAGATCTCGGATAGTAGCCGGCCCTACGACCAGTTTTATCATCGGATGAAGTTTGTCTTTCCTCGAATAAAAAAAAAGAACTTTTTGTTTGAAATATTGTTATAGATTTGGTATTAAACAAATTTCGTTGGGTATACTATTTGTATTAGACTTCAAAATTGGACCAGATACTAGACAGTGACACTTCTAAAGTTATGGGAGAAAGGCAGACATTTCAAAGCACATAGACTTTGATTATGCTGAAGGACCAAAGGTACAAGTGTTGAATAAATTGGCACAAAAGGAAGAGAGACAATCTCTTAGAAAGAAAGAATTTTTTATTATGAATGTACAAGGATGGACACTTAGAGAGAATACTCTTTTACACTCTCTAACACTCACTCACTTTTCTTCCCTAACTCTCTAGCCTTTTGCTTTTTCTTCCTCTCTTTGCTTGCTTTACAAATGGGGTCACACCTCCTATTTATAGGTGTGAGATCCTTGAAGCTTAAGCTATAGAATTTTTCTAGACTTCTCTTAGATCTAAACTATTATAGACATTTCTATCACATTATTCCTATCTAGATGCTAAAGAAAGCCTATGATATTTCTAGAATATTTCTTAATGAAATACTTATTTACATACTTTTAGATAAATATAGAGATATCTAATATTTACACTAAATTATATATATATCTCAAGAAACTTCTAAGAATAGTTAGTATTGCTTCTACTTCAACAACAAGAACTACAGCAAAAGTTTAAAAAAAAAAATGTTTTAAGTAGGATGCCAAAATATGATTTAAATTTGATTAATAAAAATAGTTATTTGTCATACCATCCAAATTAAATTACGTTTTAACTATTTTGCTATAAATAAAATTATTTCATATATAATTACACTTCAAATAAAAGATGAGAGATTACACCATATTTAACAACAACTATATCTTGGCCCGCTTTTTTTAGCAACACAATGTTTAGAATCGAATTTATTCCACATTTATTTTCCACTTAAACTTCCAGTTTCAAAACTATTTATGACACTATAAATAGCATTCATATACAATCAAGATCACTTTATATATATATTGAATATTACACTTTATTTTAAAATAATTTGTAGTCATTCGATCTTTCACTTAGTTCGAAGCCAATTAGTGACTATTAAATAGTGCACATTAACCAATGGAGTCAATGGATTTGCTTGATGACCAAGTTTCGTAGACTATAAATAGGTGGGTATTCATTGTTTGATAATTCATCCCAAATTTCAAATCAAGTGAATTATGAGATAAAATAGAGAGAGTTATTTCTTATAAGAGAAATTATTCTCTCGCTAGGTAAGAAAGTATGCAATTCATATTTTATAGGAAAAAAATTGTTACACCCAGTTAAAAATTGACACGTGGTAATTAAAAAAAAAAAACTATTTTATTGTGTGTAAAATGTAAAGGAAGAACTGGGACTTGAGTGCAACCTAAGCTATCTAAGTATTTATCTATTTTATATAGTGGATTTTTTTTCTATACTTTCCTAATTTGTTTAAGGGTTTTCTATGTAAAAACCATAACAATCACCATCTTATTCTATTATGTTACAATCTTTTCACGACATAGTGAACATCGGGTCTCCTCATTTGCCTTGCATTTGAACCATGGACTTCTAATAGATTTTAGATATATGGATTAATCTCACCTACATAGTCTCCACTCTCAAGTTAGATATGTTAGGAACGCGAACAAAATTTCACATTGGTTAGGGAAAAGAACGGTCGTGGATATATAAGTGAGGACAATTATCTCCATTAGTACGAGACCTTTTGACTCGTACTAAAAGCAAAACATTTATTCTCAAAATAGACGATATCATACTATTGTGGAGCTCCGTTGTCCTTCCCATCAAACATTTTCTTTTCTTTTCTTTATTCTGATGAACGTGTTTTATTTATTTTCCAAAAACGAATATAAACTGTAAATCCACATAAAGCCGCTGTTTTACTCATTCAACCCTACATCCACATGTACAATTTGCCTTGTCAACAAGAAGAATAAATTCCACAACATACACTAAAAATTTAAAAACTTAACTAAACAAACCAACATCTAATTAACATAAAGCTGATTTCTTCTCATTACAACAATATCATCATCCCCATCATCATATTCCTCTTCTTCATACAAGTCTTCCCCTTCCTCTTCATCATCTCTGCTCTGCACTCTACTCTCTGTTTCTCCTAAACTCGACACCCGAAACACATTCTTAATTCCATTTATCAATCTCTGCCCAATACTGCTACTTCTCTCAGATTTCCGACCCCCATCATGCTTGGACGACGACCCACGATCGGAAAACGGCTTGCACCCACCGCCAATCTTATAATACTCTGATTTGAAATCAGCACTCAGTCGAAAAACAGAGGAGGAAGTGGACCCACGTTGGCCTCTAGCCACGACCTTACTATGATTACTATTACTCTTCTCCATGCCATAATGAAAGCTAGCGGAACGGCCACGGCCGGCGTCCTCGGACAAACTCCTCTGTTTCTCGGACTCTTGGAGCTTCTTCTTCATGGTGGAGAGTTGGGATTCGAGGGTCCGTATGCGAGAGTTGGTGGCGTGCATTGCTGCCTTCAATTTGGCAGACTCGCGAGCCGCGGCGTCGCGCTTAAGAATTGCGCCGAGCGTGAGGGGGTCCTTGTGAATTGGACGAGGCGGTGGGGGCTTGGTGGAGGCAGCGGCGGTAGTAGTGGAGAAAATGGAGTTACGAGTGTTGAGTTGTTCGATTAGCATGGCTCGGACCACGAATCTCAGCGGCATTACTGGGTTTTGAACTGCGTGTAGGAGTAGCTTGGGGGATAGCTTGTCGCAGTCTATGAAATTGCAGATTAATACCTTTTGGTCTTCTGTGATTTTCCCTCCATGTCCCTGTCATTTTTCATCGTAAACCATTAAATTACACTGGTTAAATTGCAAATTTAATCAAAATTTAGTTCTTATATTTAATTAAATTATAGGAATTATTTATGAAAATTTTATGAAATCATAGGAAATATTTATGAAGTTTTATCAAACAATATAGATTAAATTCTAAATTTTAAAATTTTAGGGACAAAATTCTAAGTTTTTCAAAACAATTCGAATCAAATTTATAAATTTAACTTATGGATTATTTTACTTTTATTAAACCAACAATTAAATTCTCATACAAAATTTTAAAAATAAAATAAAATAAATTATTTTGTATGCTTTATCATTATTTTAAGGTTTATTGTTTTATTATCTAATTTTTAAAAGGTTTAAAAGCACGTCAAAATTTAAAAACTAAAAAAAATAATTTTAAAAATATGGTTGTTTTTTAAACTTGGCCATAGATTTTCAACAAATGCGAAAATTGTATTTTAAAAAAGTGAAATGAAAACAAGCATAATTTTATAAACTAAAACCCAATGATAAAAATAAAATTATTAAATGACAACTTAAATTTTCAAAGCTTGCTTTTTTTTCAAAACATTTTATAAGTAATATTTGTATGTATTTCATTGCACTCAATTTCTTACCATCTATTCTAACTATTCAGTTTGACAAAAGATATATATTTAAAAAAAATAATAATAAGAACTTGTCACATGGCAAACTGTGGCTAGATACTATAAAAAAAATGTTTTTAATAAAATTTATAAAAATAAAAACGTACACACAACCATAACTTATAATTTAATCAAATGTTATCAATAATTTTTATAATTTGGGTTCTAAGAAAGAGAAGGAATGAAACTTACTTTGAGATATAGAAGAGCGATGTTGTAGATTAAGTCGTGGCATTTAAATCTGCGGTTCAGCGAGGAAGCCAAAACCATAAAATTCTCTACCTCCACACGTTTGAAGTCTTCAAAGCAAGTAATATCCCCATTTTCGCCCTCATCCTCCAAACTCCACGCTTCAAGACATCTACTGCCCAAAGACGCCATCGTTTCGGCCTCCGGCAGCAACTCCAAGCACGACCGGAACACCACCGACGCGTAATCCCGGTTCACGGCCACTACTCGCCGGAAGTATTTTTCGGTCATATACACCAAGTTTTCCTCGTCGGTATTATTTTCCGTCTCCGACATCTCGAGCAACTCCGCCGCTGTTCTTAGTGCCGCGACGTTGAACGGCGTTATTACGATCGGGGCTCCGTAGCAAAAATCAGCCACTAGAGTGAATGTTTTGGGCGTTATTTTGAGCGGTGGGCTGACGGTTACGTCCGATGCAGTGGCCAATTGTCGCTTTAAATACGGGGATTTTGATGCAAGAGGATCCTAAGAAAATTTTTTAAAATTACAGTAACTGTCCCCACATTAGTAATTAATTGCTGATAAAGCCCCCCAGGCCCGATATGTTTCCGTTGAAGTACCGTTACTCGCGGGAAATTGGAGAGGCTTTAGTTTAGAGAAACAACACGTTTCCGCAATAAAAACTCTCCCTTTATTTATTTTTTCAAAAAACAAAAACAAAAAAAAAATATATGCCTGGCACTCAAGTATTTTTTTTTTCAAAATTATAGAAAGATGGGTAACATAAATAAAATGATAAAGGTTAGTAATGTAAAAATTAGTCATTTTTATTTTCTTATATATAAATTAAAAACTAAACTATTGAAGGTTCATTTTGTTAATTATTTTGTTTTTATTTTTTAAAAAAATAAATTTAAAAACAATATTTTTATTTTGAGTTTCATTTTCTTATTATGAGCGTAGAAAAGAAAAATATATTTTTACTTTTTAAATTTAGAAGAGAATCCAAATATTGCCTTAAGAAATGTAAAGATGGTTGCAAGAAAATTGTAAAAAGACAACTACTCCTAAAAACAATGTGGCCTAATTTTTTTTAAAACACTCTTCCACCTCTAAATCTATCTACTTTTCTTTTTTTCAAAATTTATTTTTGTATTTGAAGTCTAATCATGAACTCAAATATTCCATAAAAAAGTATGAATACCATGTAAAAAAAAATGGTGAGAAAATCATGTAGAATTTGAAAAAAAAAAAAAAAAAAAAAAGCTCTAAATAATTAATATAAAGAAGAAAAAAAAAACTTAGTTGAATTTAGAGTCTGAGGTTTGGTCTGAGTTTATAAATAAATAAATATATATATATATATATATATATATATATATATATATATATATATACCCAATAAAAAATTATTTTAAAAAATACCTGAATAAATATGCATATATTTATAGATAATTATTTTAAATTACAAAATTACTGGAAATAATTTTAAATATAGTAAAATACCACTGTTCATCAATATATATCAATGACATTTTGCTGTATTTATAAATAAGTTGGTTAATTTTGCTATATTTGAAAACAATCCTATATTTATATTGAAAAAGAAAATATGTAAATCACTTATTATTGGTGAGCAATGGATAGAGATGATAAATTATGGTGCTGTTTTTGTTAGCACAAATTATATTGCTGTTATTGTTTCATTATTATTTGTAAAATTTAAAACATCATTAAGTTAGAAGATAAAATAATGTTCCCTATAAAACCAATAAAAACAACCATGTTACATCTGAATTTACAATTGTCTCAAATTATTTAAAATGATTGTGACAATAAGAAAACGTCGTATTATCAAAGACATGAAAAATAATGCTTCAAGCAAAACATACCATCATCTTTACTTCCTCTCTCTCTCAAGTCCCAACCCCCTCTTTCACTTTCGCTCCATAAATAAAATCCTTTCTGAAAAAACGACCTTTAAAATCCATTTTAATGATCTTAAATAAAATATTTTCAGTTGAGTTCTTCAAACAATTATATTTTGGAGTTTTTAACCAAATTGGAAATGCGAGATAGTTTACCGTTAAATAGAACGTTTTAGTTTTTTTTTAAAAAAAAATGTTTTAGAAATTAATGCCCATCATCAACTTATTTTAAATCAAGCCATTTAAAATTATTTAATAATAATTAGATAAAGAGCAATGATTAGACTGTACTTAATCCCATATTCTCCTTTATTATATACATAAAGAAAAAATTAAAAAAAATCGATTTTTTAAAAAAAATACAAAGGTGGCAGTTTTTTATTGGACAGCTCCCAATTCTCAAAGAGCATCCCAATTATTTTACTTAGATAAGAGGATATCATTAAAAATTTATTTATACACATTTCACTTAATTAATTTATTTTTAAAATGTTCTTGTTTACTCACTACCAACACCTCAAAAAGAAATCGGTACCAAACCAATGCTAAAATTTTCGTCTCTCTTTTAATAAAATACAAAATTTTAATATATAAAATAGAAAACAAAACTCAGAACTACTATTTTTTTTTTCATTATATCTTTTTACAAGTTTCTAAGTTGAATTACTAAAATAGCCTCTCACCAATTCAATCACATTTTAAATAATTACAATCTAATCCAACCCAACAAGAGAATAAAGATAATTAATGATATAATTAAGAATCAGATTATTTTATATTGAAAAAAAACAGGCAAAATTCCCTATTCTTTAAAAAACCAGGTAAAATTAATGAGTGTATATATAAAATCCCATGAAAAATAAAATGAAATGTGGCTAAGACACTAAGAAAACTAAAACAACAAAAATTGAGAAGGGAAAAAAAAAGTTGTAAAGCAAAGTTATACCAAAGGCCAAAAATGTGGAAATTACAATATATACCTTGTGGAGATGAAAACACTGCCCATTAACTCGAATACAAACATCTGTCTTAAATCCACTTACATTAGACCTATAAATAAAAATTAAATGAAATTAAGTAAATAAATTACAAAATTAATCCCCAAATTTAAAACTTAGAGAGAGATAGAGAGATAGAGAGACTACCATTTTCGAACTCTAGAATGGAGATGTTGAGGAGGCGGCGGAGAGAGTGGCGGAGAGAGAGAAGAAGAGGAGGAGGAAAACTCATAATCTTCTTCATAAATGGTGTCGACGGCGCGAAGATTTTGCCAAACGGTAAACTCTTCTTGTGTTTCCTTCATTCTGTTTTGGAGGTCTGGTCTTTAGCGGAGTGTATTTGGAGGCTTTGTGAAATTTGGTTCACAGCGATTACCATTAAATATGGGGGTGGAGGTGGAGGAGGGTGTGTGTATTAATGGCGGCCATGTGATTCCTCTTAAATGCTGCATCCTCCGCTTAATTACCGTTCTTTCTTTACTCTTCATCTTTTTCTAAAATTCAAATTTTTTTTTCCCAATTACGATACCCATTTTGAATTTTCCTCCATAGGCTGAGAAACAGGGAAAGAAAATGGAATACGTGTCTTGTCTACTCATTTTTCCTTGTGTCGAGCAATTTGGAGGAAAAATTGTGGCCCATTTTTTTGTCCACCTATAGGCCCATATTGACATTGAGATCGTAATTGACACTATGTTTTGTTTTTTCCGGGAAAGAAAATTAATAAAGGTAAATAAATTCAAACATATCACTTCCAGGACAAGTAAAGACACATTTTATATTTTTTATTTTTTCAAAAAAAGATGTATACACTTTAAATAAAAACTAGGCTATGTGAATGAAATTTATGGTTGATTTAATGTCCGTTTGGATTGACTTTTTAAGAGTGTACGAATACTTATTTAAACATTTAAAAAGATTTTTTTATTTTATTTTTTAAAGAAAAATAGGCCAAAGTTATTCTTAAGAAAAAAAAGTTTTTTTAGTACAATAAAAAATCATGAAAGTTTTGAATCATAAACCTCTAGGTCGTTAATAGAATATGAGTAAGTTGAGTTATACTTGCTTCAATACAAAAAATTTTTTTGCCCAGTGTAAATAATTATAGGAAGATTTAAAAAAAATAAATAAATAAGGAAAACTATTTACACAAAATAGCAAAAAAAAAAAATTTATAGTTGTGATAGATGCTGATAGAAGTCTATCAATTTCTATCAGTGTTTTTTTTGTTATTTTTTGTAAATAATTTGACATTTTTTCTATATGTGAAAATTCCCACAATTATATATGATTTGTCGTGTCCCTTAATTTATACAACTAATTTTCATTTTAATAATGGAATAAATATGCTATTGTTTTGTGTTATTGTAGTTAGACAATACTATTTTATTTATAATAGGCATTCGTGTAGCATTTGTAGTCGTGTGTACAATAATTTGAATAATTTGAACTTTCGTTACTTAATACGTCAATCATTAGACCATATTTACACTAATAATATCAGTGTTATATCTACAATACCAACTAAATAAGATAACGTGAGTGTGAAATCAATTTGGAATATTTTACCATTGGACGATTATTGTTAAAGATTTAACTTGAAAGAAAAATTAATTCGATTACATTGTGGATTTAGTGAACTAAAGATCTGACATTTTCGAAAGAGCAATTATTAGGTGTAGTCTATACTCTTCATTTTCATACACATAATTTTTTTTTAAAATAATTTTGTTGAAAAAATACAAACCTACCACATTGTAGTTTCTTATTAAGCCTGAGCGGCAGAGGAGCGCCCTAAGTATTTTCCTTTTCGAAATACCTTCAACACCCAATGCATGAAGAAAAAGTGGTTTCCCATAATTCAAAATATTTTCAATTTTTGCCATTTTCTAAAACCAAACTTTAAATTCTGCTATTCATCCCATTTTCCTTATTGTTAACCACCACATTGTTTTTTTTTTTTTTGTTTTTTTTTTTTTTATGTTTGTGATATTTATATATAAGTAATTTTAAAGAAGGGGAAAAAAAACCTTTATCAAATTCAACGCAAAATTCATAAAACGAAGATAAAGTATTTTATATATTTCTTGGTTTGGTATGATCCAAACCTCAATTAACGAGGCGATGGAAGCAGAACTGAAAAACGACAAAATCTTAATAAAGTGAACTTTTGCCATTTTGTTTTGTATACAAATATTATATATAAAAATATACGGTATACCCTACGATTGCGTATGACTAAGAACCCCAAGTTTTAGTAATCCAGCAAGCTTCTTTGGTAAGGAAAATAGCTTCCGGATGCAAACTGGTGTTGCAACGGCAGTGGAAACGACGGCGACCGCGGTTGAGCCACTGAAAAAATACTTGGTTGACTTTGACTAGTAGCAGCTGCCGCCGTTACTAAACTGCCTTCTATGGTGGTGATGTCGTGTATGCTTGATCTTTTTCGATCTTTCTTGGCGGACTCTTGGCGGAGGAAATATTTTTGGGCATGGCTGGCTACTTGAGTTGGAGTTCTTGTAATCACCGCATTTCTAGAGATGCTTCTCCAATCACCCTTTCCAAATTTCTTCAGCCCCAATAAAAATAGCCTGTGCCACATTTGGAAAAATTCATTTCAATTTCTTTTTCTTTTACATATCAAATCTATCTATTTTTTTTTTTATAAACTTTCAAATTTTATATAGTTTATAATCATAAGTCATCCAATTTTATCAATTAATTGACAATTGTCTAAAAAAATTATTCGGTTAAAAAATACTTTTTTGTCGTTATATACTTTTGAGTTTATTCGTCTATATACTTTTAAAATTTTAAATTTAATGTTTAAAGTTAATTTTATAAATGTATAGTAAAAATGTAGAATTTATTGAAAGTATATAACTAAAATTTAATATTTAAAATAGTTGGATTAAAATTCAAACACAATCAAAATATTATATATTAAAATGGTATTTTAACTAATTAATAATTATATGGGAGAGGCTAAATTAAGTTGAAGTAACGTAACGTACTGGTGTTCCTTTTTGGTCCAGGGTTTCCCCTTTTTTCTCTCAGACGACGCTTTCTCCGATAACGGACGCGGCGGCGACGATTCCTCCCTCTCCGGCGACCTCGACGGCGAGTCATCGGCATAACTAGGCAACTCGACTCGTCCAGAGTCAATATTCAAAACGTCAGAAACCAAGACATCATAATGGTATCTAACGTCGGCCTCCGATTTACCGGGAACAAGAGCGGCGATTTTTATCCACCGGTTGGGAGAATTCTCGGGCACGATGACGAGAGCGTGCTCAAAAAGCTTATCCTGGTGGCGAGTCCACGGAGTCGGAGAAGAAAATGAAGTCGTAGAGCTCCAGTAATCGTCGAGAAGGCCGAAGGAAGAAGAAGCGGCTTCCATTGGCCTTCTCGTTGCCGGACTGAGAGAAAAAAGAAAGGGGGCAGCAGAAGAATTCCGAGACGGAGCTTTTGGAAGGAATGGGAATTCGAAGGAGGAGGGTTAAACTTAAAAGTGAGGGGCATGTGGTGCACGTGCGAGAAATGCAAATATTTGCGGGGCTAAAAATGGGGAAGCCAACGGATTCACCCCCCAGTAAAAAGGTAAATTCTAACACGTTTCTGCTCTTTTACCATTTTTCTTTCTTTTTTTAACACCTATAATGCTCTTTTTTGGGTTTGGTGGGTGATTATTTTTTAGTCTATTTTAATTATTATGAGACGATGCACCGACTTTTTTTTATTATTATTTTTTTTAACTTAAGTTTGATAATGATTTTTCTTTTTCCTTTTTTGTGAGAGATCCGATTGTTAACATATCTTTTAAAGCATGTCATTTTCGTTCATGAATATTAAAATTGACGGATACAATGTGATACTTGGTGAATGAACATGAATTTAGAGGAGGGATTAAGACATGGTGACATAAAACTCAAGTTTTTTTCAATGAAATTATTAGAATCTTAAAAAAAGAATTATAAACTTTGAGGTACGTCTGGTAAGTTTTTCATTTATGGATGAAGTTGAAACATAGCAAACTAAATTTAATTTTTTAATCTAATACGAATTAAAAATTATCAATATTCAAACATTAATTATCAATTTTATGTCTCTTCATGTATTTTGATATTATTTTGTATAGTGAACCATTGAAGAACATGAATTGGTTTTACAAAATAAACTATAATAATATGTGTATCGATCCAATATTTTTATCTTCAACAACTTTCATATACTTTCTAAAACTAAATTCAAACTCTTGATACTAATTCGTATTGTGAATCATGAAAGAACATAAATTGACTTTACAAAAAAATAATAATAATTTGTATATGTATCCAACAATTTTGTCTTCCACAACTTTCATATGCTTTCTAAAAAACTTGTAAAAGACAATGAAACTCGAAAGTCAATTGTTACCAATATTGGTTGTAAATGTAATATTTATTTGATTTAATATAACGTTTCTAAATCCAAAATAATAATAATAAATAAATAAATTCATGACATCCTTGATCAATAGATCTCCAACCAAATAATCAACATACTTACATTCTCCTTACACTTTCTATTGTACATTGGTTTAGAGGTAATGACCTGGTGTGCCTTCTAAATAACAATATGTAAAAAAAAAAAAAAAAAAAAAAAAAAAAAAAAAAAAAAAAAAAAAAAAGTTAACTATATTATATGTAATGCACAATTTATATACCATATAAATAGAGTGCAAAATTAGAAGACATATCATTTGTGGTCCAAACGTTGTCATAAACATTCGGCCAATCAAATATATTTAGAATTTATTTGGAATGACTTAAGGAAAAAATGTTTTTCAAAAATGCATTTTCATTTAAACACTTTTAGTAAAAAATACTTAAAATAAAAAACCACATGTATTTGACAAATCTTTTTCAAAAGTGTTTTTACTTAAAAAAATATGTTTAGTTTGTTACATACTAAAAGTATTTTTATGAATTTTAAATTACTATAAAAGATTTTGCCAATGGAGGTGATGGCCGGTGGTTGGAGGTGGCCAACGGTGGTCATCAAAGATGGTGGTCAGAGGTTAGCCGGTGGAGGTTGTCCGGCGGCAGCCACCGGAGATCGGTGTTCAAGGTGGTCACGAGAGATGTTGGTCGCAGGAGGTTAGCCCACAGTGGTTAGTGGAGGTGGTGACCGGAGTTTCTCATACAAATTAGGGAGAGATTACTCGAAATTCATTTTTCTAAAAGTTAGCTTCAAGTATTTATCCTAACCAAACTTATTTTATAAATTCATTTTTTCAAAATCTATTATAAGTGGTTGCCAAACACATTATTTTTTTTCTCCAAAATGACTTATTTTTTTTCATTTAATCATTTCGAAATGTATTCCAAACACACCCTTGTAATACCAATCTCTACTACTATTACTACTAAAGTGTAGCATTAGTGGCAAGAACGAGTCAATCCGCAGGAAAGCGCGAGATATGTTTTGTAAAGCTAATTTCTTAATTATAGCGGTATACGGAAGGGGGAGGGGTTCTAGATGGAGTCATAAATGTGTGAGAAATTAAAAGCTAATTGGTAAATATAACCTTAAGTTGGAAAATTCTAGTTCTAGGCGTAAGGAGAGATTCAATGCAATTTATATAATTGAACTATTTTTATTAAACAAACATGAGATTTACGTGTTCACAATGACTTATTTTGGTCGACCAACTCGTAAGCGCAATGACTACTAACTTATCGGGTAAACCAGGCAAGTGCCCTAATGATCAATTCCTAATTAAACTAGATGCTTTAGTCCTATTGGGTTCGAAAGCGTCTATAGAAAATTAAAACATATGCATTAAGATTAAGAGTTTCATTGTGTGGTTAAACAATTAGGTAGCCCAATTAATTAACTAATTTATCTTTGAACCTAGATTGAACATGCAATTAAGATCTATGGTCAGAATATATTCCCTGACATACATGTAATCAATTCTTGATACTTGTTGATTGAAGCTAGACGAACAAAGAGAGAACGTGCAAGCCCTAATCTACAATAAAATCATATATTCATGGCAGGAGAGTCAATTCATTCATAAAACTACATTTAAATTAAACAAGATTCAAAGAAACTTGAATCTAAAGTATTATTTTAAGAAAAATAATTCTCACAAAATCACAAGGGTTCCTTACTCCAAAAAACTAGATAA
The DNA here is from genome assembly GCA_002890555.2 of Lagenaria siceraria. Lineage (NCBI taxonomy): Eukaryota > Viridiplantae > Streptophyta > Magnoliopsida > Cucurbitales > Cucurbitaceae > Lagenaria > Lagenaria siceraria. The sequence continues at coordinate 6,798,894 of CM016485.1, read as the reverse complement.
ACTATTAACCTTGTTGAATCTTTACATAAATGGAAAAATAGTTAGGAATCATCCAAATTATGATTACAACTCAAAATAAAATGACCTTAAGCTGGATGGTAAATCTCAATGAATAATAATAGAATGACAAATGTTGGCGTAGAAAATTCACATACATCTATCGTCATCACAGACTTATTGTGGGCTATTTGTCGGCTTGCTTCTCTAGTATAGTCTTGTCTTCAAGCTGATATGCATGAAACCACTCTACTTCTCTTGTTTAGTACCGATGTGATATTGAGCGACCACACTCTGATACCTAAATTAGTACCGAAAGTGTATAATTAAGTTGAGAAAAAAAAAAAGTTAAGTTAAGCAAAAAAAAAATTATTCTTTTTTCAAACAATTATTCTTTACTTGCATACCATATTTTTGGAAGACCAATTTCGGCCCGCAAGTTTCTAAGTCCAAATTAAGGCCCATTGAAGCTAAGCTAGGCCCAACGTAAATTGGCAATTGTATATATAAAAGGAAGAGAAACCCTAACTTCGCCCTTCACTCACCAGTGCTCCCTATCCCCTTCCCCTTTCCCCCTTCCCACTTTCGCCGGCCGCCATGAAGTACAATCCTAGGGTTTCCAGTTCCCGCCGCAAGAGCCGCAAGGCTCATTTTTCGGCCCCGTCGAGCGTTCGTCGGGTTATTATGAGTGCTCCTCTCTCGACTGACCTCCGGTCAAAGTACAACGTCCGATCTATGCCGATTCGGAAGGATGATGAGGTCCAAGTCGTCCGTGGAACTTACAAGGGCCGGGAGGGTAAGGTAGTGCAGGTGTATCGTAGGAAGTGGATTATCCACATCGAGCGCATCACCCGCGAAAAGGTTAACGGTTCCACTGTCAACGTCGGTATCAAACCTTCGAAGGTCGTGATTACAAAGCTCAGGCTGGACAAGGACCGTAAGTCACTTCTGGATCGTAAAGGCAAGGGCCGTGCCGCCGCCGACAAGGACAAGGGTACCAAGTTCACAGCAGAGGATATCATGCAGAGCGTCGATTAATTTTGAAAATGGTGATGTTTAATTTGATAGAACTGTTATTCTCTTTCATAGTTATCTAGCGTGTTTTGTGTTCTTAAGATACTAGGAAACATTTCCTCGGACATGTTGCTATAATTGTCGACTTTGGAGGCCTATTTATGGTATTTTTAAATCACATTTTGTTATTCCAATGAGCGACTCTCTTGTTTGATTCAATACTGTTGCTATCTCTCTTTACACTTGCTTGTTTGATGGAATTGCAGTTGCTTATTTGTAGTAGATGATCTATGAAATGGGCTATGGATGACACCTATTTAAGTTGAATTGGGATTTCTACTGCATAATTATTGGCATTCAGTTTTCCATGGTTTTCTGATCTGTTTGGAGCACGAAGTATATGTTAGGAATTGGATACATTTTCGTATGATTCAATCCAATGAGTAACTCTTCTATTCCTCCGTGAAGTTAAATATTCCGTGTTATGTAATTGTTAATGGTTGTTTTGTCTAATTGTTTATGAACGTGGTCCTAATTTATTTTTCTTGATCTTAAAATATAATGTTGCGCTTCCTAGTTCCTATAGAAAGAATATAATGTTGTGGTGTTATTAACTTGGTCTCTAGTTTTTCTGGCCATCTATGTTTGATTCCGTAATCCATATAATGTTTGCGTTTTGTGTTGGGGTTTTAGTGGATGTGTTCCCGTTCTTTTCTTGGCCGTGGTGTTGGTAATGTTACAGAAGAATAAACTTTCTGTCTTTGAATTGGTCTTCTAGATAAATTAGTTGTTGCATTGTTCTTCTGACGAATTCAAGAATCTTCTCAAAATGATTATTAATGACTAGGAATCTTGGAACGATTCTCTGCCATTCTTGCTTATACTGCTGCTGACGTGCAGTTGCATTGGCCGTAGGCTTACTACATTTGAGTGTTCTTCGAGTCGTTTGAAGGTCGATTTTTGGTATACATGCTAGTAGCACGATTAGCGTCGAATTACGTCATTGCATCAAAGAGACTTCTGAGAAGTGTTGGAAAGGTTCTGGGCATAGAATTAAATTGTCGGTGACAGTATACCCCTAGAAATTAGTGGAAACATATTGCTCATATGAGAACCCTAGTCTGTGCATTTTTATGTGTTGTTAGGACCCTATGCTAAGAATAGAGAATGCATTTTCCCCAGAGCTGGGTGTTATGAGTTCACCAAATGTAATAAGGCAAGGCAAGGCAAGTAATTTCATTATAAGATTTAAATGGTCTGAGCACATCAACTCTTATAAAGCCTTGTGACTGCTGCGTTATTACTGTTGGATATTGGTCCAAAAATAAAACCTTGAGCTACTAGTTTACATGTTACCCATTGAAGAAGGTATGTGGATGAATTAGGATTATGTATTCTAACCCCCAACATAGCAAAATGTAAAGATGATGGGTACGCTAAGCTGCATTCCCAGCTGGGTGTTGTGAATGCACCGAATACAATAAGGTAAGGCAAGTAATTTCTTAGTAAGACTTAAATGGTGAAGAGTACACCAAGTACATATGGACGACGAGAGCTCATCCTCTCCGTAAGTTCTTAAAAATTTATTCAATAATGCCTTTCAATAATCATTAGTTATTATTAGTTAAAGTTTGAAGTACTTCTCTTTGCTACGTTGTGGCATCTCTCTATTTTAAGGTGTGGAGGAACGATTCTCTCAAAAGTGATAAAACTCATTTTGTTACTTGAAAAGGCCTACTTTCGATCTTAGTTAAGAGTTTGAGCAATGTGTGATGTTTTCATATCAGCAAATATCCACAAGGCATCTTCTGCAGAATGTAGCCAAGTAGAGTGACTACTCTTGGAGAAATTGCAATATTGCTGCAGCCAAGATGACAGATTTTTACATTATATTACAGTACCTTGACTCTTCAGAGCAACTTTGGTTAGAAGAGTATACCTGTAGAAAACGACATCAAATCTCTTCAAGTGAATCAGGAGACAACGTTGTCCTGACAATCCTTGATATCAAACTTGGAGTTGGTTATAATAGCCCACTTGAAGTTGGGGGCTCAAATAACCAGATTACTATTGAGGAGCTTCGCTCAAATGACTGGGAATGTTTGAGAAATATGTTTTTAATCTTTCAAAACTAATTTTGATGATTGAAAATTACATTTGCAAGTATAAAATTGAAAATTAAATTAATTTTGAGTGATTAAAGTGTATTTTTGAGTAATTTTAAATGTGACAAGTGATTTTAACGATTTTAAAATCACTCCTAAACATGCCTCAAGGCTTTGATTATGATGCTTGAAGGTTTAATATGGTAAGTACTACACTAGTGCTTGATTCTTCTTTCATATTTCTCTTCTAGCACTCACGTCTACATTTTTTATTTTGAGAGAGGGAATGAAATAAAAGGAAGAAGGAAAAAAAAACTACAATATTTAAACATGCATAAGTTCATGAGGGCAGTTCTTTCAATTAGCATGATACGGCCAAGTTGAGATCTCCTCGATCCAAATTGTCGATAAATAAGTGATTGGAGCATGGTTAATCAGTGAGTAAGCAATGCTATTTGCTTGGATAATCCCTTTTACTCCCAATATATATGTCATCTAAAACAACACTCTGATTAATATTCATCAACAACTTTAGTAATTTAATTTATGTTCATAACTCCTCTGTATTTGGTTTTGGGTAATGGGTACAAACTAAATAACATAAACAAATTTCATGAATACAATACCGGTAGTCGAAAATTCATATCTCATCTATAAACTTAAATTCTATGCTTAGTGCACTGCTAAAGTGACCAGAATTCCATTCTTTAAATAATTGAAGATGGCTAATTTAGTAATTCCTAGCTGACTTGACTTCATTGACTCAGCATGGACTTCACTGACTTGACTTCATTGACACGACATGAGAGTTTACTAGCCCATTTCATTTCACCTTTCATGGAAACTCCCTTCGGTCCTTTGCCAATTACCATTGAACCCTTTAACTTCAGGACTAAGTTTGGAAAGTGACATTGAGTTTGGCATGAATTTGAAAGAATATGTATTTCTGATTACATTATATTATTAACTACTCCTCACAACCTAAAAGCTGCAACAAACATATTTAAAATCAATGATTATTAAAGTGATATATTAAGATCTATATTTGGGGATAGAGAATCAAATCTATAATTTTACTAATTCTCATGTTGACAAGATACTAAGAGCCATTAAGATTCAATCTATCCCTTATTTGTGATTATATTTCACTTAATGATTTATAAATAATTTACCCAACATAGTTTCTTAAAGGTACAAGTTCAATTTTAAATTTGTGTTTGTTTAGTTTTTAAACTTTAAAAAGTGTTTAATAGGTTCATTAACTTTTAATTTTGTGTCTAATAAGTTTTCAAATATTAAAATAAAGTAGGATAAGTTTTTTAAACTTCCAATTTATAAGTCTTAAGAAATTTAATTTTGTTCTAATAGACTCTCGATCTATTCAACAAATTTAAAGTTTCAGGAAGTACTAGACACAAAATTGAAAGTTTATGGTTTCATTAGACATTAGATATCAAATTCAAATGCCTTGTTACTCTTCTTTTTTGTTAACTGTTTGACATTTGTTTATCTCAAAATAAATAAATAGATAAATAAAACTACACACTTCTGTTAAGGTATATGAATTATAATGAGAAGAAAGAGAATAATAGAAGGGATTTTAAGACTTAAATGTTTTAACAAAATTGTATGCCAATAGTCGAGTTTGTATTAATAGCGAATTACAATTTTTTATTTGACTATTTATGGTTTTGGTATGTTTTAAATGGAGATTTTGATTTAGAAATTTTGTGAGATTTTGTGAGATTTTATGTTTTCACTTAAATTTTTAGTTTTTATTTTTATTGCTGGAAAAATTGGTGTAAGAATTGAAAAAATAGAAGAAAAATTATAGTATATATATGGAAAAAAAATGAAGATATCTATATAAATTAGTTCTTTTTTAACTCAGAAAAACTTCAAACAAATTGATCACCATATTAATGATATGAACATTTTAAAAAAAATCTTAAATTTTGGAGTTATTTTTATAACAAGATATTAATGATTTCTGTTCATACACTAACGGTGATGGTATTTTTGAATTTTTTTTTAGTTTTAAGGGTATTTTTTAAATTTTTGAAAGTTTAAAGGTGTTTTTTAAACAAAGCTTTACCAATTTTTATCCAAAACTAACGTGAGGCTATTTTGGAAGTTTTTGTTTTTTTGAAAATTTAAAAATTCATGAGTATTTTTTTACACAAAGTTCAAGATTAATATTTACAATTTAGCTTAAATTAAAATTGTAATTTAACCGTTTCAATGATGAGATCTAAAATTTTAAATTACACAGCAAAACACATAGGAAAATACAGAATTGAATTTACCTTTCAGTTTCATATGACATTCATATGAAACCAAAGACGCCTGTACTTTTGGGAATAGTTTATGTTAACAGACGCCGTTAAAGACCAGCTGCCCCTTCTTATTCCGTCAACTTTCTCAATTTAACGTACAAATCAACGTGTTTTCAAGCCGGTGGCTGGTGGCTCCACCAATTGCATTGCCCACTTCCCCAATTCGCCACCTCCCACTGCCGCTCATTCATTTAACTTAAAACAAACAGACCGACTAATTATTACATTTTAGCAAATTTTTTTTTTTTTTTTTTTTAGTCTCCAAATTTTAAAGAATGTGTTTGATCCATGAGTTGTAAAAATGTACATTTTTAATTTTTGAAAGTTTTATAAATGGGTGCATTTGGTCCCGTGTTTTCAAAATGTACATTTTTAGTCAATGAATTTTTAATAATAGGTTTAAAAGATTATTGAAGTATTTTTGTTTAATTTTTTAAAATAATTATATGATATCTAAAATTAAAAGGTAATTTTAGAGAGAAAAAATAAATTTTCTAATTTAAAATGTCATACGATTATTTAAAATAGTAATAATAATTTATTTAAGGGATCTTTTAACTTATTTTTAAAAACTCAAGGACTAAAACTATACATTTTAAAATTTTAGGGACTAAAAAAGTAATTTTTCCTTACATTTTTGTGTGACAAATTTTGTTCAAAAAATAATATTAATAAATTTTTAAATTTGTCTCTACAACACTGTTTGATTGCACCTATATTTATGCATCTCATCATATTTTTTTTTTTTGTCAACATCAACAAAAACATTCATGTTAAGTAACTTACTTTGAAAGTCTAGAAAATTTTGCAAAAGTATGACTATTTTGATGAGAACATTTTTTTTATATAAAAATTATCATTCAATTTCATATGATAATAAACAACAAAGTTCTCTTATAATTTTTTTTTTTGAAAAAAACAACAAACTTCATTTAAATTGGTTAACAAGATATAAGTTTTCTCAATAAAGTTTGAAAATAACTAATTTGTTAATGATGTTTCAATTTTGTATCCTATTAATCATTTTTTATAGGACACTTTTTTTTTAGAAAAAAAAAAAGTTCTACAAATTTAAAGTACTCAAATTATAATTATGTAAATAATCGATTTATTTCGGTTTGTTTAAGATCTTTTGAAGTTGCTTTAATATAATCTATTAGACAAAAAAATAAAAGTTTATGTACCGAAATATTTTCGAAAGCACAAATCTAAAGGTTTTGGGATAAAAATTAAATTTGTTTTATTCAACTCAAAAGAATTTAATTAATTACCTAAGTGTCATGCACGTTTTTCTCTTTTTCTGAAACAAGTGCCATGCATGTTTTGTTATCAATATATTGATAGAACTAGAAGATTTAGATATTTTTTTTTATTTTTTTGGAGTTCTAATAAAAAATGTGTCAATGTGTCTCAAAATATTTCCAAATTGATTATGACAGCTCGTGAGATAAGTACTTTCATAATTGTTTTTAATGTTTATAGTCGATACTTTGTCATAGCCTTATAAGTCATATATGACTTTCAATCACTTTCAATTTCTAGAAATTTATATTAAATGCCGATTTAGATTTTATAGTTTATAAAAATTTTGGATCTTTAATTACTTCATCGATCTACCATGTATAAGAAATTTTATTAAATCTCAACAATAATTTTCAGGATAAAAACTAAATCATTATAAATTTTAAAGTATATTAACTAAATTATTATATATACTAAAGTTTACCGCTAATGGTATGTTTGTGAGTGATTCTAAAATCACATTTTTTTTTTTCATTTTCAAAATTACTCGTAAAATGCTTTTAATTTAAAATAAAATTTAATAGTAAGAACAATGCATTTAAAAATATTAAATTAGTTTTGAGTGAAAATTATCTTAGCTATTTCAAAATTACTTTCAAACAATTTAAACATGACTAAATTGTTATAGAATTAAAAGAATAAGAATTAAATCGTGAAAGTAATACATGACTAAATTGTTATAGAATTAAAAGAATAAGAATTAAATCGTGATAAATTAAAGTTAAAGGACTAAATTATTAAAGCTAAGAAAGTTGGACCAAAATGGTTTTTATTTCTCTTTTTATTTATCAATTTAATAAAATCTATTGTTTTATTAGATAACATAAATTTAATAAACTTTTAAAATCAATGATAAAAATATTGGAAAATTTTCATATATAGAAAAAAAATGTCAAACTATTTACAAAAAAAATAACAAAAAAAAAAAAAAAAACTGATAGATATTAATAGACTTCTATCAACATCTATTAGTGATAGACTTATATAATTTATATCACTGGTAGACTTCTATGAGCGCCTATCACAATTATTTAAAAATTTTGCTATTTTGTGTAAATAATTTTTTTTATTTTTCTATTTTTAAAAATTTTCCTAAAATATTTTCGTATACCCATATCCAAAACGATATCTAAAAAATGAAACCATAATCTATACGCAATGGATCCCTTTTTTGTCCCTGAAATGTTGCCACATGTTTTATAATACGCAATAGACATAGATCTTATATTATTTATAAAGCAAAGCTACACACGATCCACGATCAACTTTTGTTTTTTGTTTTTTATTTTTCGTTAAACTTAAATAAATAATTTTTTTTAAACTTTATATTTTTCTTATAAAAATAAAACTAACTGAACTTCTTTTTTTTTAAAACATACATTAAGAATTGAATTATGGTTACCTTAATGGCAACTTTTGACATTGACTAGTCAATTAAGTTCCATTCAACATAAAATATTAACTTGTTGACATCGTTTATTTTGTCAAATTAAAGAATTTATTTGATAGGTCACCGACAAATTAACATATTAATTATTTAATAGTGTTTTTTAATTTAACAATATATACGAAGGATGAAAATTGAGAGAGTTTACTTTTTGATCAAGTGTATATATCTTATTTATTTATTTTTTGCAAAGACCTTACCCAATTAACTTATGCTCATATTGAATATTATATAATTGTGGTGATTAATTATTGAATATTATTAAGAAAAAAATTTAGGTTATATGATTTTGGAGATACTCGACACCAAAAGTATTTTTTTTTCCGTTGACTATCGCGTGTTAGTTTTGGATGATAATGACAAATGTAATCTTGCTTAACGTTTTTCTTTGATCAATGGAGTTTTTTTTAAAGAAAAAAAAAACAAATAATTGCAATTCCACAAGACCAATTTAAACATAACTAAAAATAGCTTAAATATTCTATCGCAGTTTATCGTGTTCATAGATAGTATGATTTTTTTTATATTTATAAATAATTTGACTCATTTTTTTATATTTGAAAGTATTCCTAATTTATGTGTGTTCGAAATATATTACTTTGGAAAGAAAATGAGAAAATTATATCTAAAATTTATTAATTTATTGCTTTTAAAAAAGTTTATTAAGTTATTAAAAACTTCAAAATTTTTAGTACAGTTAAAGCATAGCTCTATAGATGTAATAATAATAATAATAATAATAATAATAATAATAATAATAAGAAAGAGTAGCAGTTACAATTCCTTATTGAACGCGTAAGTTAGAAAGTTGGCGCGTTGTCCACGTATTGAACGCGTTTGAAAGTCAGCTTTATATGAATCCTTTTTCAATTCCTCCCTCTTTCTTCTCTTTTAATCTAAACAATAAAGCCAAGTGCTCATTTCCCTCCGTCTTAAAAAAATTATATTAATTTCAATTTCAGCCAATTGATATTGTATATCAGCATATGTACAAATATAAATAAGTAAATTGAACTAAAAAAAAATATAAATAAGTAAATATATTATAAATACAAGGAAAATATCACGAATCAATGAAGAGGAAAAATACGACCATATTTTTTCATTAACAATTTATAGTATTGATTGGACCTAAAGTTAAATGGAGTTCGTAATAAAGTAAGAAACAAAATAATAGAAACTTTTTAAAGAGAACCAGATAAAAAGGAGAAAAAAGAAAGGAAAAAAAGGCAATAACTTTTTGTATTTTAATATTTTAATTTAGCAAAGTAAAAATTGATCTAAATTTCGCTAATTTGGATTAAGAACGAGTCCGAGAAACAGGAGAGGAGTAGACTAACGGTTATAAACTAAAGTAATGCAAAAAAAATCGGATCGACACTCAAATTTGATTGATTAGCTGATACTAATTCCTTGACCCTCCCTTCTTCTTCTTCCTCCTCTGCAATTCATTCTTTTGGATTTTGTTTCTGAATCCAAAATGGCGACGTAGAGAGAGAGGAAGATAGAGATAGAGATTCTGTACTATTTCCATTCACCTACTACTCTTTTATTGTTATTATTTTTCTGGTAATTGTTGTAATTTGTTATTTTCACGAAGCATCGCTGCAAGTTCGACCCACATCCGTAGAAAGTGACATTGAATTTGCATCAGGACTTCCTTCCTTAGTTTCTATATATAAAACTGCGGATACCTAAGAATTTATTTTCACTAACTCACTGAGAAAAATGGAAAGGTTTTTGGAGGAGAATTTTGGTGGCGTCAAACCTAAAAACTCGTCTGAGGAGGTGCTGCAGAGGTGGAGGGAGCTTTGTGGAGTTGTCAAGAATCCCAAAAGGAGGTTTCGATTCACCGCTAATCTCTCTAAGCGTGGCGAAGCTGCTGCTATGCGCCAGAATAATCAGGTTCTTCTTCTCAGTTCTTATCAACCATTACCATTTGATCTCTCCTTATCAATCTCATTCATTTTTCTCTTCCATACTTTCCCTCATTTTTGTATTCTGCTTGATCATTTTTTGCTTTGTCCCGCGTGCCGGGAAAAGAGGAGCATTGTTCTTTTCAATGCTTTGGCTTCCCGTATATTCTATTACTGACTATAAGTGAACCCCTCACCCCAAAAAGTAAGAAGAAGAAGAAGGAGAAGAAGAAGAAAAATGCTTCAATATATCTAAATCTTTCCAAGGCCTCTGGAAAATAATAATTGAACTCACGAATTAACAGTTAATTTAAAAGTACAGATATATCAAAGCTGGAGGTTCTCTATTTGAATGAACCCCTTTAATGTTATTCGTTTCCAAATACTATTGATAGTTGCTCATTGGGCTAAACTCACACACACACAAAAAAAAAAGTTTGGTTTGATATAAGATTATTAAATTTGCTGTATTGCTTTTAGGTTTGGTGGATATGTAACCATAACGATTCAGTTTGTTTAAGATGAACATGATAACAATTAAGCTTTTAGGTTGACAGTTTTTTCTTCTGCTATGAGCTGACTTATCCACTCCTATTATTGTAGGAGAAGTTGAGGATCGCAGTTTTAGTCTCAAAAGCTGCATTTCAATTCATTCAAGGTGAGTAGTTCTGGAATTTTGATGAAGAAATGTGGCTATTTGTGGAGATTTTCTCATATTTGATGGAACTTGCCATTATATCTTAGGTGTGCAACCAAGTGACTATACTGTTCCGGAGGAAGTCAAAGCTGCAGGTTTCCATATTTGTGCTGATGAACTTGGGTCTATTGTTGAAGGCCATGATCCAAAGAAGTTTAAATATCATGGTGGGGTTGAAGGGATTGCTCAGAAGCTCTGTACATCAACAACAAATGGGCTTAATGGTGATGCTGATGCATTCAACCATAGGCAAGAGATTTATGGAGTTAATAAATTTGCTGAGAGCGAACAGAGGAGTTTCTTGGTGTTTGTTTGGGAAGCACTTCAAGACATGACTCTCATGATCCTTGGACTCTGTGCTTTCGTCTCTTTGGTGGTTGGGATAATAACAGAAGGATGGCCACATGGGGCTCACGATGGCCTTGGAATTGTTGCTAGTATCTTATTGGTTGTGTTTGTCACAGCAACTAGTGATTATCGACAATCCTTGCAGTTCAAGGACTTGGATAAGGAGAAAAAGAAGATATCAATTCAGGTTACAAGGAATGGTTATAGACAGAAAATGTCGATCTACGATTTACTTCCTGGAGATATTGTGCACCTGTCTATTGGGGATCAAGTCCCTGCTGATGGACTATTTGTTTCAGGGTTTTCTGTGTTGATTGATGAGTCAAGTTTGACTGGAGAAAGTGAGCCAGTAATGGTGAGTGCAGAAAATCCTTATCTTCTGTCTGGGACTAAAGTTCAAGATGGATCCTGCAAGATGATGGTCACTACCGTTGGGATGAGAACCCAATGGGGTAAGTTGATGGCCACTCTTAGTGAAGGTGGAGATGATGAAACTCCATTGCAGGTGAAATTGAATGGGGTGGCAACAATTATTGGGAAAATTGGTCTTTTCTTTGCCATCATCACTTTTGCTGTGTTAGTTCAAGGATTGCTTAGACGTAAAATCCGAGAAGGGACTCACTGGAGCTGGTCTGGAGATGACGCATTAGAGATATTGGAATTCTTTGCTGTTGCAGTTACAATTGTTGTTGTTGCTGTGCCAGAGGGGCTTCCTTTGGCTGTGACGTTAAGCCTTGCCTTTGCCATGAAGAAAATGATGAATGATAAGGCACTTGTCCGTCACCTGGCAGCTTGTGAAACTATGGGTTCTGCCACAAGTATTTGTAGTGATAAAACTGGAACAATCACCACAAATCACATGACAGTAGTCAAATCATGCATTTGCATGAATGTCAAGGAATCATGTAATAATGCATCAGGCTTCTCTTCTGACCTTCCAGCCTCTGTTATCAAACTTCTGCTGCAATCAATATTCAACAACACTGGAGGAGAAGTTGTAATCAACAAAGATGGCAAGCGTGAGTTGTTGGGCACTCCCACTGAGACTGCATTATTAGAGTTTGGTCTCTCACTTGGTGGGGATTTTCAGGCTGAGAGACAGGCAGGTAAACTTATCAAAGTTGAGCCGTTCAACTCTCTGAAAAAGCGGATGGGTGTTGTCCTAGAATTTCCTGAAGGTGGTTTCCGTGCTCACACTAAAGGGGCTTCGGAAATAGTATTGGCTGCCTGTGACAAGGTGGTCAACTCGAGTGGTGAGGTTGTTCCTTTAGATGAAGCCTCCATCAAGCACCTCAATGTTATTATCGATCAATTTGCTGGTGAAGCTCTCCGAACACTTTGCCTTGCCTATATGGAACTGGAAAATGGATTCTCTGTCAATGATTCTATTCCAGTTTCTGGTTATACCTGTATAGGTATCGTGGGTATTAAAGATCCTGTTCGTCCGGGTGTTAAGGAGTCTGTTGCAGTTTGTCGTTCAGCTGGTATTACTGTACGAATGGTTACTGGTGACAATATCAATACTGCAAAAGCTATTGCTAGGGAATGTGGAATTCTTACCGATGATGGTATAGCCATTGAGGGTCCAGATTTCAGAGAGAAGAGTCAAGAGGAATTGCTTCAAATTATTCCCAAAATTCAGGTGCTTAGTTATTTTCCTAATATCTCTGCATCATCCAATTTCCCACAATTAGTTTATCTGATTCACTGTTAAGAAAACTCCTGATTTTTATGTAGGTGATGGCTCGTTCTTCACCTCTAGATAAGCACACTCTGGTCAAGCAATTGCGGACCACCTTTGATGAAGTTGTTGCAGTTACTGGTGATGGGACAAACGATGCTCCTGCACTCCACGAAGCAGATATTGGATTAGCAATGGGCATCGCCGGAACTGAGGTGAGTTTAACATTGAGCTACTCAAACTCCATGAAAGCATATCCGTGATGTGTTATGACTGTTTGATTGACCTTTGTTTCTTGCTTTCAGGTTGCCAAAGAGAGTGCTGATGTGATCATTCTTGATGATAATTTCTCTACAATAGTGACTGTGGGAAAATGGGGTCGTTCCGTTTACATAAACATTCAAAAATTTGTGCAATTCCAGCTGACTGTTAACATAGTGGCTTTGATCGTAAACTTCTCTTCAGCTTGTTTGACAGGTTTAGGGCACAAAACTTCTCTTCAGCTTGCTTGGTTCACTTATTTAATTAGGCCCAAAACTTCTTGTTTTCCTTCTTCTGCTGACCTTTTGGTGTGAAAACGTTGCTTTCAGGTAATGCTCCTCTTACTGCAGTCCAGCTCTTGTGGGTAAACATGATTATGGATACACTTGGAGCGCTGGCTCTCGCCACTGAGCCTCCAACTGATGACTTGATGAAGCGGTTACCTGTTGGAAGGAGAGGAAGTTTTATCAGCAATGTCATGTGGAGAAATATCATGGGCCAGTCCTTGTATCAGTTCTCAGTCATATGGTTTTTACAGGCCAAAGGGAAATCAGCATTCGATCTTGACGGCCCTGATTCAGATCTGAAACTGAATACACTCATCTTCAATTCCTTTGTGTTCTGTCAGGTACGCACACTTTTGCATTTATGCTACTGTGGGGAGATCTCCAAATGATGGTTTTGATGATATAATCAAATCCAACCACTTTCTGACTTTATTTACTACATTATCAAATCCATCTATTCAATCACGTAACCGGATTTTCTTGTCGCAGATTTTTAACGAAATAAGTTCGAGGGAGATGGACAAAATCAATGTGTTGAAAGGCATACTTAATAACTATGTGTTTGTTGCTGTCATTGGTTCTACCATCATCTTCCAAATAATCATCATCGAATTCCTGGGAACATTTGCAAGCACAACCCCTCTGAATATGTCGCAGTGGCTCTTCAGCGTGGTGATTGGATTCCTAGGCATGCCAATTGCTGCTTTCTTGAAGATGATTGCAGTATGAACAAAGCCACACATTCAAGCACAGAAGAAAATGTTTCTTCAATCACATAGATTTAGTGAGGCCGTTGTTTTGTTTATCGGACTGTAGTTTAGCTCTGTGATTTCTATGTATTATATTAGTGGCCTACGATTCGTTAAATTGAATATCTATTCCCTTATATGCACCATTCTTTTATTCTTTCATTTTCATCCCACTCCAGTGGCAGTGGTGGGGCGGATGACAAACATACTTCCAATACGAAGATTATATTATATTTTCTTCCTTATTGTTCAAAATTTTGACAGTGTTCAAGTAAGTTCAATCATATAATTATTATTGTCATTTTTTCTCGGATATTTATACTCATTTTTATTCGTTGAAGCATTCTGTTTCTTCCCTATTTTGGTTGACGGAATGATTTAGTTGATATGAAGTAATTTAGTTCTCAGTGGTTAAACTTTTAACTCACAGGTTTACTTTTATACTTCAAAATTTGCAATAATCTAGTGTGATAGGAGTTTCTCTTCTATGTTAGACATGTTTTTAAATAGCAAATATTAAATTTACATATTATTACAGTGATGAATTTTTTCAGGACTCAATTTTTTTTTTCTAAAGAAAAAGAAGATGGTCCTGAATTAATAGGTTAAAGTTCAAATTTTAGTCATTGAACCTAAATTTTTAACAATGTCTAATACGTTCGAGAAATTTCAATTTTAAGTCTAATAATTAATAAAAAATTTGTACAATTTATCACTTGGAGACAACTCAATTGGATAAGATATTATATTTTTATGTCTCAACCAAAATAGTTTAAATTTTCATGTTGAACTAAATAAAAAAAAATCCTCTTTAACACTTATTAAATCGCAATAAAAAGTTTATGAGTTAAATTTATAAATTAACAAACTTTTTAATTCGATAACATTTTGAGCTAAAATTCAAAATTTTGAAATTTTAGTTGATGATATATCTTCTAGATAATCGAGCGGCATATTTTAACCAATTTTAAATAAAAAAATTAATGTATTGTATTGTTAAATTACAAATTTAGTCTTTAAACTTTGAAATTTGTTACTATTTATCTCGAATTTTTTGAAGTGTTTAAAAAGTTTAAGTTTTTAATTTTATGTCAAGTAGATCCTCTATATATTAAAAATTAATTGAGTTCTATTAGTTATAAATTTGAATTTTATGTCTAATAAAATTTTAAAATTTCAATTTTGTGTTTAAAGATCTGTGAATATAATAAAAATATATCAAAATTCAATGGATAATAAATGTATTTTTAACCCATTTACAAAATAAATTTACGAAATAAATATCCAGAGGAAGATTGTGTTCTTGCGTGCGCGGGTTTCAGTTGAAGGCATATATAAATCAATAGCGCCTTTCTATCCTAAGCAATTTCTGTGGCATCTTTGCTTCCAGAAATGGAAGCTTTGAGCACAAACGCGCCAATTCCTTCACCGAAGTCCGAACCAGATACCGAGAAAATTAAGCGAAGGCTCCTCCAGAAGGGTGTTCTTCCCACTCCCAAAATCGTCCGCTCACTCCGCAAGAAAGAAATTCAGAAGCACAATCGCAAACTCGAGCGACTGGCCGAACGACAAGCCGATCAGTCGCCACCCCTTTCTGAGTCCCAAAAGCAACTAATCGCCGAGGAAACTCATTTTCTGACGTTGAGAAGCGAGTACAAGGAGTTCTCGAAGGCCATTGAGGCAAAACCAGCCGGTGGCTTGATGGTCGGAAGGCCTTGGGAGAGACTAGAAAGAGTTAACCTTAAAGAACTTACCGGTTTTAGAACGGAATACAATCGGGATAATCTGAAGAAGGAGAGTTTGAGAGAATTGAGGAAGCTGTTTGAGGCTCGTAAGCTCGAGGATTTGCAGTGGGTTTTGGACGACGATGTGGAACTGAAGGAGGAGTGGTTGGAGAGTGAAAATGGTCACTGTGACGTCGTCAAACGGAGGCGCGGCGACGGGGAGATTATTCGCTTCCTTGTTGACAGGTTTGTATTGGTTGAATTCGGTTTCTGAATAATTGCTGACGACTATGGAATTTTCGATAACTCAGATAGCAATGTTACTGTTTTCAGGCTCAGTTCGAGACCAATTTCCATGAGAGATTGGAAATTCTCAAGGATGATGATACGGTCAGGATTGCAGTTTAATGAAGGTCAACTACTTAAAATTTTGGATGCCCTTGGTGCTAAGGGATGTTGGAAACAGGCCTTGTCAGTGGTTGAATGGGTGTACAGTCTTAAAAGCCACAGTCACTCTAAAAGCAGGTAAGTTTTCTAATCCACACTGAATTACATATGTGGACAGTTAGAATGGTGAATGTTAATTGTCTGTCACCTTCTTTGTTGGAAACTTCCTCAAGTTTGATTAATTGCTATACCTGTTTTGATCAATGTATTAGTTTTATTTTTTAGTTCACTCATGAAGTTCGTGTGTTTCTGTAGTTTAAAACTTGTGCCTTTTGCAGGTTTGTCTATACAAAGCTTTTAGCTGTTCTTGGGATGGCGAGGAAACCACAGGAAGCCCTTCAGATATTTAATTTGATGAGGGTAATGTTGTAGTGCCTTTGTCGTTTCATATTCCAAAAATATTTTTCCATATGTATGTGATGTTGTTAGATATGTTATAGTTACCTTATTCAGGGAGATGGCCAGATATATCCTGATATGGCTGCATATCACAGTATAGCTGTTACGCTGGGTCAAGCTGGTCTCTTGAAACAATTGCTGAAAGTTATTGAAGGCATGAGGCAGCAACCATCTAAAAAAGTTAGAAACAAGTGCCTCAAATCTTGGGATCCTGCAGTTGAACCCGATCTTGTTATATATAATGCTGTAAGAGATCATATTTATGTAGCATCTTGACACATCCTTATATCTTTTAGTAATATGTTTTTTAGTATGGCGAAAGTACTTGTAATCTTCATGCTATCTCCTATAATATACTGTCACGTAGATTGGCTCGTTTCTTAGAAATGCGAAGTGTTCAAAAGAATGCTAAGATAATTCACATGACACGAATAACAAGTAGTACTACCTTCTTTTTTCATTATTCGGTCATTGTACTAGTAGAAGTTGCTTAATCCCCTCCAAAATTATTGCTAGATTTTGAACGCATGCATTCCCACCCTTGAGTGGAAAGGTGTCTACTGGGTGTTCACGCAATTAAGAAAGAGTGGTTTGAGACCTAATGGAGCAACATATGGACTTTCTATGGAGGTACTTGCTGTATCCTATTTCTTGAATTTAACTTCCTGGTTTTTTTGTGTTTAGTGGAATGTGCTCATGGTGGTGCCTCATTGAAATTATGAATGAAGGTTGTGAGGTTAATACCAGAAAAGAGCTCTCGCTCCCTCTCTCTCTCTGTCATACTTACATGCACACTTTGATTCAAAGTTATTGTTTTGAGATAGGTGGTATTGTGTTTTGGATCCGCACTCTATTCTTTGCCTATTTATTTTCTTCCATTGAACTGCTATGTTAGAGATCGGGCAAGTATAAATTTTGACCTCCCTCTCTTATTGGATTTGAACTAGGATGAAAATATCAATTCTAATAGGAATATCTGGGGTGAATCCTTTCACTCTTATCTTTTGTAGAACTTCCACAAGACTGTTCTTAATGTTGTCCCATGCCTTAATATACTCATAGGCTTCTCATAAAAAATGGAAGGGGAAAAAGAAAGGATGGTGAAGGTAAAGGGCTGTGACAAACCTGCAGGAGGCATAACTGAGTACAACATTGATGGACTTCAATTTGCTGAGAAATCCTTCACCATCTTTTTGCAGCTCTTCCCAAAATAGGTTTAGAGCTATCCTTCACGGTCATCTATTAAACTCAAGTATAATTCCTTCAACAATGCATCAGTGAGCTGTGATCGGGTTGGACAAGCTTTTCCTTGCACCTCAGTTGCTCACTTTTTACAACAAAATGAAGGTGGGTTATCCACCCAATGCTGCCTGCTTGACCTTGATCTTCAAAAAAAGAAAAAAAGTGATCATTATCCACTTCCCACTTAGTTTTTATTAAGTATTTATCATGCACCATTGAAAAGATGTGAGGGTCACATTGGATTGGAATCACGAAAGTGCATTAGTAGCCTTATTCCCCAACCATGTTTATATTGAATCTAGAAATCATATCCAAGCAGGATAATTAACCACCTCTAGTGCTCCACATTAACGAACCACTACTATGATTATTTGAACTTTCGCTCTTGGATATACATAATAGCATATTATTTATTATAGTTTTGCCCTTTTTGCTATTCTGCGCTGATAATTAGTTAAACCCTCCATGATATTCTTGGAATGTTTCCTAGCAAGCTGTAGGATTGATGTTTTATTTATTTATTTTTTTTAATTAGAGGAAATTTGTCTAATGTTTTGAGTGGGAGAAAGCATGTCACTTGATATTTCTTCGTCTTTGAGATATTTATGTTTAAGCCACTGTACATGATTGTTGAAAGGTTATGCTGAAATCTGGAAAGTATGAGCAACTTCACAAGCTTTTTACAAAAATGAAGAAGAGTGGAGAAACTCTAAAGGCAAACACTTACAGAGGTAGTTTCATTTGTACATCTTCTACAAATGGTTGTTGTCTGGACCTTGTCAATATATCTCTGACTCTGACTTGGGACTGTAGTTCTTGTCAAAGCTTTTTGGGAGGAAGGAAATGTCAGTGGAGCTATTGAGGCAGTCAGGGATATGGAACAAAGAGGAGTAGTTGGATCTGCCAGTGTCTATTATGAACTAGCTTGTTGTCTATGCTACAACGGGAGGTGGCAAGATGCATTAGTAGAGGTAGGTTCCTCGTCAATGTGTGTGTGTATATATATATATCTTACTTAGCATATGACTTTTAAGGACCTTTGTTTAGGATCATTTCTTCATTTGATTCTATAATCTCTACGTCCTGACTTCAGTAAATTTAAGTTCAACCTGCAATGATGATTTTCTTTCCTTTTTTCTTCCTCTTCATGTTTCTGGCAATAAATCTTTCCACAAGGGTTGTGGCAATGTTTATAACAATTCAAATTTTAGGTGTTATAATGCATTCAAATTTTGTGAAAAAATATCATCTCATTCACGATCGTGTAACACAACCTTGATTGTAACAATATCAGGTAGGAAGTTCTGTTCTCATTATTAAATGTGACTGCAGGTGGAAAAAATGAAAACACTATCACACATGAAACCTTTGGTGGTGACCTTCACTGGCATGATCTTATCTTCCTTCGATGGTGGACATATTGATGATTGTATATCTATATTCGAATACATGAAGCAAATATGCGTGCCTTAAAGTTTATGGCCGAAATATAGGAATAAATACTGTTCCTTCTGCTTAAAGTTTAGCCTCTGTCGGGACACCGAAATGATATGTTCTTTCAGCCAGTATGATATGCAACTCAGTTCTTGAAAACTGTATGCTAGTAGAATCCTTCCAGTGTTTGGTTATTTCTTGACATCGACCTTTTAATTTTATATGCCCCTTTATTTTTAGTGAAGTTAGTCTTAAATAGATGGGCACCTGAACTAATATGCTACAGTCTATCTATTTCAGTGGTATCTATTAGATCATGCATTTGACACAATCTTGGAAGCTGGACAGATTCCCCATCCTCTGTTGTTCACAGAAATGATATTGCAACTTACAACTCAAGATAACTATGAGCAGGCTGTCACCTTAGTTAGAACCATGGGTTATGCTCCATTTCAAGTGAGTGAAAGGCAATGGACAGAACTTTTTGAAGGGAACATGGACAGACTTTGTTGGAATAACTTGAAAAAACTGTCGGATGCTCTTGGCTACTGTGATGCATCAGAAGCCACGGTCTCGAACTTGTCAAGGTCACTGCAGTCTCTTTGCAAACTTGACATACCAGAGAACACCTCCCAGTCTGTAGCTTGTGACCATGATGCAACAGATGGATTACAACTTCCTGGTTCTGAAATCATGGAGAGTATGGAGCTTCACCTAGATCACGTCTCTGATTGTTGTGACAAATCATTGGATATTACTCCTGTTAACAGCCATGCAAGCTTGAACATGAAGGTCAAGAGTGACTCAAAGATGTCCCCTTGGTCACTGAGTATTTCTGAAGGTGTTTTAGAGACTGACCAATTTCCGGATCGTTCCAACAATGAGATCTCGACTTTTGATTTGTGTGATGACAGCGAAGACGATGAGGAAGAACTTAACATGTTACTTGATGGATTTGATGATTCTTATGATTCAAACTTGCCTCCTGTCAATGAAATACTGAAAACCTGGAAAGAGGAGAGGAAAACCGATGGGTTATTTCTCCACCCTCTGAATTAGTATACTTTAGTTCTGTCTTGTTATGTGTCTGATATAGTACATATTTACACAATTTGCGTATCCATAGCTTTAAATCGTTGCATTTCACTATCATAGTGAGGCAGCATTTTTCCATAACGCAAGCAAATCTCGACTTTTGATTTGTGTGATGACAGCGAAACATGAGGAAGAACTTAACATGTTACTTGATGGATTTGATGATTCTTATGATTCAAACTTGCCTCCTGTCAATGAAATACTGAAAACCTGGAAAGAGGAGAGGAAAACCGATGGGTTATTTCTCCACCCTCTGAATTAGTATACGTTCTCTTAATATATACATAGCTGAGGCAGCATTTTTCCATAACGCAAGCAAAGGATGTTTTACTGGCCAAACAACCTCCCAAAAAGTGTTCGTATTCTTCAAATAATTTTGAAAATATTGTTTTTACATGAAACGTTCTTATATAGTGAATTGTTTTGCTTTATCTATAATACTTTCTAGGAGGTGGTTAGTGACTTGTGTGTGTTTTTAGTCAGTAGAAACTAATTTTAAAATTTATTCAAAGTACATAGTTTAAACTCGAAAGTATAAGAATTAAATTGAAAAATACTAAAATGAAATAGATTTAAAATTACAATGACCAAAATTGAATATTAACCAAAATTATGTGTGAAATTCTGTTAAATGGTTATGTGGATTTTTCCCTTATTGTTGGACTATTTAATTCAAAATGTTGATATTGTATACATATTTCAAAATGTCAAGTAGTTTTGAGAATATTGTTATTACATAAAAACGTTTTAGTGATTTTGCTGTACCTATAATACTTTCTGAGAGGTGGCCTATTTTTTTTCTTTTCAGAAAAATGTTAACAATAAATTAATATTTGAAGCCAATTTTAAAATTTATTCAAATTACATAGTTTAAAGTTTGCCTTTTGAAATTATAAGGATTAAATTAAAAGATACTAAAATGAAATAGACGAATATTAACCGAAATTACGTTTGAAATTCGTTTAAAGGGCAATGTTGGCTTTTCGCGTAATCTTGTGCTATTATTCAAATTGTAGATATTGTAAACATATTTCAAAATCTCCAGTTAGTTTTGAGGGTCACTAATGGAAGGGGAAACCCTAATGAATTCGGACACCTGTAGAATCTCGGTGCTTCAATGAAAGACGATTCTCTGTGAGTTACCAAAATCATCGACGGTGTCCGCCAGAAACCCTAATTCCTCGAAATGCCATCAATTACCTCCAAACTTCCGGCCAAAGCTTTAGTGAGGCTTCTCACTATCGCTCCAAGACCATTGCTAGTTCGCTCCCTCAGCACCGTCTCCGAGGAACGAACCCAGAAACTCGAGAGGATCGCCGACGAGCTCCTCGACCTCACTAAACTCGAACGATACGATTATGGCATCCTCTTCCGGTTGAAAATGGGTATAAACAAGTACGGGCCTGCAGTTTCTGGGCTAAGTGCACCAGGTTCAGCCGCCACCGGATCTGCCTCCGCCGAAGCAAAAGAGGCTGAGAAAACCATTTTTGATATAAAGCTCGAGAAATTTGATGCGGCGGCGAAGATCAAGATCATAAAGGAGGTAAGAACGTTCACTGATTTGGGTCTGAAAGAGGCTAAGGATTTGGTGGAGAAGGTGCCCGTGGTGCTCAAGAAGGGAGTAACGAAAGATCAGGGAAACCCAATTATTGAAAAGCTCAAGGAATTGGGAGCTACTGCGGTACTGGAATGACTTTTTTTTTCCTCTGTCATTTCATATGTTCTTTTTGGAGTAAAATAATGCTGCCCTTGTTTGAGGACTAACGAGAATTTTCCAAAGAGCCAAGATTTATGAAGATTACAATTCAAAATCATATTGTTGATTGAAATGAGATTCAAAATACATTTGGTTTTTTCCCTTTTGGCATTTCTCCACCGGATTTTCAATGAGAATCAGTTTCTTTCTGACGTTCTTAGGCGGACCTGGAGAATTTAGCAAGTCTATTAGACCCATGTAAACGAAGAGCATGAATCTGTTCTGAAAGCTCTTCCTGTCTTTCTCTACTGATGTGAAATGCGATATTTGAAAAATCTGTAATTTTAGGTTAGCAAAATTTCCTTGGAAGTGAGGGAAATGCTATATGCATTTTGTTTGTTCTTTCCCTGAGATTTGGTTGAAGAACAATAAAACAACCTTCATTCCGCTGCTTCTCATGTGGCCTTTAATTGTTGGCAATAAGTTGTGATAGAATTGATCTACGGCATTCTTCTTCTTCTTTAATCTTTTTTTTTTTTTTTTTTTTATGGGTTGATGAGATGCTGATGGAATGCCATCTCGATGATATCCCTCCGTTGTGGCATCCTTCGTTGTTGTTTTACTTAGGGAAAACAAGCAGGTCTCATTTGAAACTCAAGTTGATAAGGTGTTTCTATATCAAAGTGATGAATATATATATATATAGAAATTAACTTGAATATATATCTAGTTAATTAATTAGTATTAATAATGAAATTTCCCCTTTAATCCCCGTCCACAAATGGATTGGACCTTTCAGAAGAATGATGAATAATTTTCTAATTGTTCCCAATGCTAGTTTCCAAATTTCGAGTCTTAAAGCACATCCTCCTAGTCTTGAATTTCTATAGATACATGGATATATTGAAGCACAAATAATGGTTTCATTAGTTTTGTAATTCATGCTCAAATGTACAGATCAAACAAGAGATGGCAATATACTCTTCAGAGCCAGTAACCAAAACTAATAATGGGTTGATTCGTTTCTCTTGT
This sequence comes from Lagenaria siceraria, assembly GCA_002890555.2. Taxonomy (NCBI): domain Eukaryota; kingdom Viridiplantae; phylum Streptophyta; class Magnoliopsida; order Cucurbitales; family Cucurbitaceae; genus Lagenaria; species Lagenaria siceraria. The sequence goes on along the minus strand of CM016485.1, from coordinate 6,775,685 downwards.
AAGTGGCGTTCATTTCCATAGCTGCAGAAACACTTAATCAGCAATTTGAGTTAATACGTCTTTTATTTTATAAAAACGCAATCAGATTTAATCTGGCTTTTACTTGTAGACACACCATTCAAATTAAGATGTTAGCTCTGGTTAGGGGTGTACACAAAGCCACCGAAAACCGATTTGACCGACTGAAACCGACGGATCCGACCGCCCGACATATAGATCTTATATTTTTATTTACTTATTATTATTAGTGTTATTAATTTCTTATTAATAAAGAATGCAGATTTTATTTACTTATTATTATTAGTGTTATTAATTTCTTATTAATAAAGAATGCAGACCCAGCCCACCTTAGTTCCCAAAATCCCAGCCCAAGAGCCCTCATATTTATTTAACACTAATGCAAGAATTTTTTTTAAAAAATAAAATTAAAACCGACCAAACCGACCGACGGTCGGTTGCTACGCACAAACTTCTCAAAATCGGTTTTATATTTTAGTAAACTGACATGTCAATTTTCGGTGCCGGTTCCCCTCTAAAACCGATACGACAGACCGATGTACACCCCTAGCTCTTGTGGCTGTTTTACGCTGAAAGATGTCAATGTCTTCATGTTTTACCAGAATCATTCATTGAATCACAAAAATGGTCTACCGAGAAAGCATGATTGGGTTGTGTGGGGTGAACAGAAAATCTTAATTTACAGATTTGATTTTTTTTAGAATCATAAAGACGACGACCGAGAAAACACCGTTTTTCAGATTAAGAACGCATTGCTCTCTCCAAAATCCTTTACTCTTTGTTTGATTCTAAAAACACATTACCGACATACACTTCTGATGATATGATCCCCAGCAGCCGTCTTGCTCATAAGGTAATCATATTCTGCAGATTTACAATGCTAACAATATCTACAGTTTAGTTACAATCACTTGCACATGGAAATGCAGCAGCAGCAACTTCATCTTCTCAGAACACATTGCCTACAGTTGTCATTGCAAAGTTTTGTTATCTGCCAAAATAAAATAACATAAAATAAAATAAAAGGGAGCAACATGAAAAAGTTAGGTAACACAAAAAGAAAAATCAAGGCTTGAATTTTATTTTCCTTCTCATGGTTGTTTCGTAACAAGTCCAATAATGCTAAGACATCAATGCAAGAAAAAGGAGAATAAAATGTTACATCACGAGATGGTTAACCCAGTGAATAACAAAAAATCAAATGTGGAATCATTGATATGAGAACTCAAACTAACTTGGTCAATAGCCAAGTGATTTGATCACGAGGGGTAGTGAAGTGGAAGTTGAGTTGTTAACCTCTAAATATAGCAGACCTCAAGGGAAACAAAAAGTGAATGAAGAAATTTTCTTAAAGTCAGCAAAGATGCCAACGGTCAATTTATATTATGCTTTTCGTTGTCTTTTTTAAGTTGAGATTAGTTTATGAAAAATCATGACAACACATGTACATATGTAAGTTTACAGTGCTAATTAAACAAGACACGCAGGAGTATTAACTACATAGAAATTTATGACTGAAGCTGTGCGTTGCATTACCTTGGAGAAGAACTTTCTGAATAGGACTTCTATTGGGGAATGTTCTGCACTCCAATGCCTTCATTGCTGCTTCAGCAAAAACTTGTGCTGTTTCAGCTTCAGCCTCTGCTTCTTCTGCTTCTCTTGCTGCCCTTTCAGCCTCTACAATGGCAGCCTCTGCCTCAGCTACTGCACGTGCAGCAGCTATAGCTGCCTCCTCTGCAGTCATTACCTTCATCTTTGAAAGTTCTGAGTCAACCTGGGATTTAGTGATAATTTTGACTTCACTCTTCTCGGTCTTTGAAGAATCCATCTGCTTGTCCTCAAGGAGTAACAATGGAGCATTTCTTCTTCCAGATAAGGGAGAATTTGGAGCAATTCTGTACTTATGCTTTACCTACCCAAACAAAATCCATATAAATGATCTAATAGCAAATTCCAGCATTACCATTCATTTGCCAGCGTCAAGTTTGCCATTTTCTTCGTTATTTTTTTTTAATAACAAATTCTGTATTACTTGCAGTACAATTTACAACGGTGCCTTGACGAAAAGGAAAATAATACTCTAATTTGAGCATGAATTCTTTATGCACGGCATAATAGACCATCCTTCAAAAATATTTTCTGAAATTGTGCCTTCAATAAAATACTTGGTGGGAAGGTTTCAAAATGCCCTTAAAGAACTTCTTAACCACATAACCTTGGCACATTTAAAGCGTTCAATGTGCCATGTTATTATGACTCTAGCATCAGGGTCAGTTAAAGCCCTCCATCACAATTTGACTGAGCAAACTCTTTTTGAAGACATTCGATATTGTTTATGGTTCCACAGCAAATCCCATTCAAAGTTAAGAATCTGTGAAAGAGGCAAGCATTAAATGTAGAGCCACCATTTGGACAAAGTAGGGACACATGAAACACCAAAGGCATAGCACTTGTAGCTGGTACAGTCGATTGATATGCCACCACACACCTAATCCTAATCCTATTTGGGAAAATGACTGCAGAAGGTGGCTGCAAGTTTCTTATTTGAACACTGAACAAGAGATTGTCATCTATAGGGGAAAACTTCTGGAAAAGGAAAACTAAGTCACCTACTACAAAACTCAAATCCTTCCTCTTCATATTGACCAATGTCTTCACACATATATGTCACGCCTAGAATATAATATATGTCACGCTTTGAAATGAAGGGCACAATGTAGAGACTCTGTAAAGTTTGAAGATCTAAGAGCTCTCCCTACCATAAAGAAGCATTAAGAAATTTCTTCATGGACTATGATTTTGATTCAGAAAATCATTTTCTCCTTTGAAACTCGTATTCAAAGAAAAAGGGAAGGACGGCGACCTAGTGGCTTATGTGCAACATGGTCCTTCGCCACTCTATTAGTGGCTCAGCTTTGTCACCTTGAAGTGGATGAATTTGAAAGAAGGTTTGCAGAGCTTCTTGCAAAGGAGATAAGAAAAGGCTCAGCAGAGGAGGGGCAAGAGTCTTTCACAAACTCAAGTTCAAGATCTCCAATTCAAATCTGTCCCAACAGTCATGTGGTGTTTCCTAATGACCCTCTCACCCTTCCGAATATGCTTCTTATTGGCCATCCATTTAAGAATGAGAAAGCAATTATGTGGACCTACATCATCAAAGCCTACTTTTGGCTCATTTGGATTGAGCGGAATCATCGTATATTTGAAGATAGAGAATCGGATTTCACACAATTTTTTTTATCACCTTTTGTATACACCTCTCTCATGGTGTAAATTCACTTTCTTTTTATGTGATTACAATCTCACATCTCTCATATCTCAATGGAATAGCATTATGTAATCTCTCTCGGCACATGTGGTCCCTTTTGTAATTTCATACCATCAATGAAATTATGATTGACTGTTTCTCATTCAAAAAAAAAAAAAAAAAAAAATCCATCCCAACAGTTAACTGTGATTAGGTCTTGACCACAGAGTGCCTTAAAAGAAGTTGTTTTAAGGAATGAATTGTTATAACAATTTTGGCCCAAATGCATCCAGCACATCCACTGTTTTGGTTTATCTGTGCTGCGTCAAGGATCTGCTTCTAAGCAGTCTGTTTACAACTTTGGACTGGCGATCCATTTGTAGGTGAAAGGAACTACTGTTCTTCAACTGTGTTTCCAGCTTCCTGAATAGCTGTTGCCAAAAAAAACTAGGAAATTCTTTTCTTTGTCGGATATGATTGGAAAAAAAATCCACGGAGCCATATGCCTCTTTCAGGAAAAAGGTCCCTTGCTACTCAAGCTGAGAAGGGATGCAGCAAAGAAGACATACATGGTACTTATAAGCCCTATCCGCCACCACAAGAATGGTTTACCTTCCTTCGGAGTGGCCTTCCATAAAATCCACTGTTATTTCCTCCTAGACTTGCTGAGATAAAGGTAGTACCAATCCTACAGAGCTGCCATCAACAAATAATCCGTTTGTTGATCGCACTTTAGTGTGAAATCTGTTTCCGTTCCTCCCAGAAAAAATTCCCAGCTGATCATTTCTAGGAACTTCACAAAGCAAAAGGTTCCTTTTAGCACCCCAATTAGCTTCTATGAAAAGTTAGGATAATTCCATCCCAGTTAAAACCCAGAGAAAATCATAGATTGGTTCTTGTTAGAAATATTATTAGAATGAATATTCGAAATACTTTTAGGATATTAAGGGCGTATTGATCATTGGATAAAGGGTTGCTTAATGAATGGTGGTTATATACAGTGTGGGTTAGGGGAGTAGGAAGTAAGTAGTGAATCCATAAATAGTTTCTTGGAATCCAAGCTTCTCTCTGTGTTTAGAGTACTGTAATCTTCCTTCAGTTTGCTGCTATTTTCTGTTATTTTCTATTTCAAATTCTAGTTTCTAACAGTCCTGTAGTTTGGACTTAATGTTAGAAAAAAGCATTTCTTCTCCAATGCTCCATTGAGTACCTTGGGGTCAAAGATATTCTCCATAGTCAAGGCTGCACAGAATGGAGTTTCCTCCAATTAAATCACTTAGAGTTCTACCCACCATCATCTTATCAAGAATTTCAGACTCTTATAGTGACTCTCTATATGACTCACCCGTGTCAGGACTCCATTCTCGGGATGGCTAGCACTCTTGCAAGTAGTTCTCTTCCATACACCAAGGTTGCCCTTACTCCTCACTGACCCAACGCCTAATGAAAAAAGCAATAGGTTTTTCATTTTGCATTAAAACTGCCAAACCCCCACAACGTAGGCACCAACCTCAACAACAAATAAATGCTCAAATTTCGGTAAAGAAAGAACCTAGAAATTTACCATGGTTCCTTTTAGCTGCTGACAAGCGTTGGCCTTAGGTGAATCTATGAATTGGTCCCTTTTCAATAATTACATGAGTGGCCACAAAATGTGTTCATTATCTTTGATAAAGTTTCTTTAGTACCCAGTTAAACCAACGAACCACATTAGTTCCTTCAACATTCTTGAAACACACAAGACACGCAGGGATTGAATTTTCTGCTGATCAGCTGATACCCCACCCTTCGTAATATATGACTGAGGTACTCCAGTTCCATTTAGGCAAATACACATTACTGGAGGTTAGCATATAGCCTTTGATCATGCGGCAATGCATCTAAATGCTGGACACAAGTATCCAGACTAGGGCTACAAACCAAAATGCTATTAAAAAAGGCACAAACAAATCACCTCATCATCAACATGGCCTGTCTACTCGAGCATGGGCTTGTGTCCCATTGATAAAATCTCACTTCAATGAATTTGTTTCCCAAACCAAACAATTACAAGAATTGGCTGCCAAGAGAATTGCTCAAACAGCAGGGGTCACACAATTTTGAGTGGTTTGCTCTCTCCTACTAGCTATCGTAACCAGCTTACCCTTCCCCCCTCCTCTTTCGATTTGTTTTGTTTAAATAGTAGTTACAACATTACTCTCCCCCTAGACATACCTTATGAACACTCCCCACCATGGAATGACACATTCTTGTGCATAAAAGTTAAAAAACATCCTTCCAATTACCCTTGCTATTCTACAATCTCCTAAGCCACTGCTCCTTCAGGCCTCCTCCTCGCGAAGACATTAGCACAGGCTTACCAGTAATATTCAATTAGCTTTGCAGCTCAACAGTCTTGAGACTCAAGAGCATCTATAATAATCATTGTTCCATATAGTTCCTGTATTATTTTTTTTTTAAATAACCAGGAGTTGGAGCTTTGCCCCAAACCTAGACTTGAAAGACATCAAGGCGGTGTTTGGGGCAAAGAGAAGGAGTTGTGAAGTCTAAAGAGTGACGAAGTCGTGGGACCCACAGCGTAAGGAGTTAATAAAGCATAAAATTGATGTTTTTAGTTGTGGGACCCACGAACTTCTTTGACCAAACAAGGAGTGAAGTTCCCAACTCCAACTCCTTGGGCCAAACACCCTGCAAGAGTTTTTGATATTAAGCTCACCCAAAGATTCGAACTTGGAACCTTTAAGCCGGTATGACCAAGAGACCCCAAGTCCTTGCCAATGAGGCCGCCCCTTGGTGGCTATAATTTCTCTATTATAGTAGGAGAATTACCTTTATCAACTTTCCATTTGCAGTCATATGCTTTAATTTTGTTGAAAGAAGTTTTTTAAGGTTTGGTGGGGCCCAGTAATGCTCCTACATAGAACAAATGAAAATTTCAGATTGTATAGAACCATTTTTGTCAACAAAAAAACAATCATGTAGAGGCATCAAGGTAAGAAGAAAGAACTGAGAATTGCATAAAGCTAAGGTCATAAAATTTTCTGCATTTGTCTATGCTTGTTTAATATGTGAGGTTTTACTATAAATAATCTAAACCTTCAAATGACCAGAGTACACAATTTGTGAAATAAGTGAATTTGATAAACAAGAGGAGAACCTTTTTGTAATCTCCTTGGTTTTTATTAGATGTCTTATCACTCTTTTTGTTACTTTCCTCCTCTTTTAATGAAAAGTTATTTCTTACTTCACAATCACACACAGAGATTAGCAGTAATGTTATAAACAGATAAAGAAATCACATTTTAGTAGACTTTTGACTGATTGGCATCCCTTCCACAGAAAAAAAAAAAATGATATATTACAGCAGCTCATAACAATTACAACACTAAGGTCTTGCTAATTATCCATTCTATGCATAAGAAATAATTAAGGACGCCAGTAGGAAAGATCTTTACTGCACATATAAAATTGTCAAACATTCGGATTCAAACGTGTTATGCATTAGCACCTCTATGTACATAGCAATTGCAGCCCGGTCAGAACCCCTTGGCTCCTTTAAGTTGTTAATTGCCTCTGATATAAGTTTGTCCAATCTACACCATGCAAAAGAGGTCTTATAAATCAATTCAAAATCAGGAAAGGAAGGATGAAGCACCTGCAGCTTCCAATGAAAGACTAATGCTAGAGCGCAATCATTAATGTGTCATTTCTTAGTTCAAGATAACTGCCCTAGAGGCAAAAGGTAATATTATAGAGCCAAAAAAGACCTCTTGTTCCTCATCTGATTACAGGAAAGATGAACAATAAATTGAAGAAATACTGCCTCCAAATTTATTTTTTTTTTCAAATAGAGTGGCACTAAATGCAATAAGGTCAATGGCTTTGGTAATGCATTAAAGCCAAGATTTACTATACCAGAAAATTTAGCTAGCTATGCGCTATGGTATTTGATATTTTAAATGAAACAATGTGAACCCAAATAACAATTGGTTATGCAATAATCACAATAAATATCTGACTATTTCACCCTGGAACAAAAAAGATTCAAATGATTAGCTGCCATGAGACCTTGCTAGTGGCTCTTTTGGACCATTAGGGCGAATTGTTCCATTTGAAATTGCAAGTGGCTTAGCGTCAACAATCTCCTCATTTGGAAGCACGGTGCTTACAGGCATAGGATTATCATGATGTTTTAGGGCCACAGAATTCTTTTTAAGTGCGAGCTTAGCCTTTTGCCTAGACCCCCATATTGCAGTAACATTTATATTTCTCCACTTATCCTGTTCAGAGCCAAAATTACATTGAATCATTAAATGTTTTACTAAACCAAGCACTGTGTTTCCAAGTAAAATATTGAAAGAAAAACTCAACATGGGATGTTTGGTGAATTTCTACATCCTGTGACTTAATTACTCTGGTGAGTGAACAAGAAGTAGGGGGGCGGGTGGAGGCACCTTGAGATCCACATTTGAGCGTTGATGCAAAATTGAGCTGAACTCAGGATCTGTGAGTATTGTGCGCCATTTTCCAGCTCCATGCTTGATCACTCCTGCTTTAAGGGCAGCTTCCTCTTCAGCTGTCCATTTCTGCTTCGGCGCACCCATTTGCAAAAGCCCACCCAACACTGCAACAATTTTTTTAGCATTTGTAGCGTACTCCCATTAAGCAATCAAATCAATTCAAGGAAAACAAATCACTGGCCAGTAAGTAATTAGTAATCCTTCACAAGAAATAAAGTGTTTTCAAAGTACATGAAATTGCTCATAAGAAGCTTTCAACGAAAATTTGATCGATTTTAGAGCAAAAAGAACAAAATGATAAACGATCAAGTGGACGAGTGGGTAGCCAATGCTTCCATGTAAAACGATTTCATCCTTCATGAGATTTTTAACACCTCTATGTCACATTTAACACCGAAGTTGTAAAGTTGTTGATCGAATAAAGATAGATGCTAGATTATTTCAACCCAATAATTCAATTTGTTAGACATATCTAATCAATTTTCTCTCCGAAGCGGTCCAAGCTTATAGTGCCTGAAGAATACTTCTATTTCCACCGAACAATTCATTCAAACTGAAAGACGCAAAAGCAAGAATTGAACAAACAGAAGTGAAACAAACTTCTGTGTCTTCTTACCTTACAAGAAATAGGGAACAAAGCCGAGAGAAACAAAACCCGCAGCTTAAACCATTTTTTTGTCGCTCAGATTGTCGTAAAGAATTTCCGGCAATTTACGAGTGCGCGCGCGTCCGATCGAAAGAAAGATCCGATAAATTATTTTGAAGAGGAGAAATTTAGCCGTCACATCGTCGAAACTACACGAATCTTGGGAGGAACAAATGATAGGAAGGAAGAACGAAGAGAAAATATGAGAAAAAAGTGGGAAATTGAGAATGAGAGGGACACTATGATTTTATCTGTCATAATAATTCAACCACACCCCCGTTTGAAGCAAATTACAAATCACTGCCAATTGGACTTTGGCGGATAAAGTAGAAGTTAAAAACTGCATAGCTCCAAATGTCGATGAATATATATAATGTAATCAAATATGATAGCTACAAATTAATCCCTCAACCAGTATAAAGTTTGTAATGTCCATTTTAAAATTTGAGGTTTGATTTTACTATTTAGATATTATAAAAAAAAATAATTAATAAAATATTAATCAATATTTAGAGTTGTAACTTTGAATGTAATTTCATCTTAAAAATAGGTACGAATTTTAGAGAGGGAGATGAAGATAGAGATATGTTGTGTTTGTAGAGTTAACATAGTTCAGCACAACTAGCAAATTTGAGAGAACAATGTCGAGATGTTACAAAGAGCGTTGCAACATTATTACGAAGATGGAAGAACATAATTTAAAAAAGTCGTAGCATCTCAACATTATTATAATATCCCGGACAAAACATGTTTGGTTTCATAATAGACCTAATGCTACTTTTTGTAGTGTCGCAACACTGCGCCATTTTCTTTAAATAGATTACTTTGCTATGACTTTTGTATGATGAAATTTTAAAAGTGTGAGTAGCAGCACTACAAGTGTGTTTTTTAGTATTTTATATTGTGTGATGTTAAGCAGTCATTATTGTGCTACTTAGAAGTTAAGGTGATCTTGGTTGTGGCTTCTTGAGGTGATTTGTAGTGTGAAGTGAACGTCACTTGTGATCTACACATTATATTAGACGTTACAAGTTGCAGGAAATTGAATGTAGTCTTGATTTTTGAAGATATTTGTTATTGTTGTCTAACTTGACTTGCTTCACTTGCATAAGAAGATAACTTATTCATTGTATTTTTTATTTATGGTAAGACATGATGTATGCTTGAAATAACTCATTTATCCATTTTGTAAACTTCACATAAAGTTGTAGTCAAGTCTATTTGAAAAAAAGAAAATTTTGGATGCAGTCTAGATTACACTCTTCTATTATACAGCTCTCGTTGCACCTAATAAAAATTGTCACGTGACAATTTATTTTTTTTATATAATTAAAAATAATTTTTTGTGTGTAAAATAAATAAGAAGTTGCACTTAATCATTGTTTTTTAAAAAACGTGTGTATCTAAATTTCATGTTTTCTTTATTTATCAAACATTTAAATTTGTGTACGTCATATGCCACACTAATTACACCATTAATTTTACTCTTATTTCTTTTCTTCTTCATTCTTCTTAGTTATTTATTTCGACACAAGTGAATATGGGAAAAGTCTTTAAAACAAATATAAAAGTTAAGGTCCCATAGGGTAATTATTTGATTTTTTTATTTTTGAAAATTATGCCTATAAACTCTCATTCCACATCTAAATTTATTGCTTTTTATCTACTTTTTACCATTGTTTTAAAAGTTCAAGTCAAGTTTTGAAAATTAAAAAAAGTAGGTCCCGTTTAATAATCATTTTGTTTTTTAAAATTAAGCCTATTTTCTCTAAATTTCTCACAATGCTTTGCATTTTTCCTAAGTACAAGAGTTGAATTCTTAGTTAAATTCAAAAAACAAAAACTAGTTTTTTTGTTTTTAAAATTGGGCTTGAATTTTGAAAACATTAATAAAAAAATAGACAGCAAATTAAGAAACTTGAAGGTGGAATGAGTGTTTATAAAATTAATTTTCAAAAACAAAAAAGAAAAATCAAATAGTTATCAAATGGAGTCGTAGTTTTTAAAAAGGAAAAGTTTTTAAAAATAGAAAAATAAGAGAAATGATAGACTATCTATAAAGTCTATTAGGAATAGAAATGATAGAAATCTATCAATATCTATTGTTTTTTTTTTATTTTCGATAAATAGTTTGATATTTTTTTTAATTGCGAAAATTTTTCTTTTAAAAATGATTACAAACTCTTATACTTAATCTTCATCGCGGTAAGAAATTAAAAAAAGAATGACTTAATTTTTAAAAACAAAAAATAAAAGTGAAATATTTTAATTTTGTTGAAGTAAATGGTTAGTTCTACGAACCAAACTTATAAACCATTTTTTTTTTTTTTTTTTAAATGTGATTAATTTTTTTCTCTCTCTCTCCCTTGTTGTTTTCGTATTATTTTAAAGGCGAAACCTGCATTTTCGACGAGTTTTAAAGAAAACAAGAGCGTAAATCTCTTCTCCGTCGTTCGAAGTACAATCGAGTTGGAAGTGTGTTTGTAACGTGGGACGAGGCTGACGGAAAACTAGTTTTTGCGTCGAATTTTCTTCATCGACGGATGGCTAACTCCTTGCAGCGAATCTGGAGACAGGGATATACTCGCCGTGGTAATCTGGCTCCTCTCTGCAGGTCATTCGCTACCGATTCCTTGGTTCAAGTCAAGCCCGGCGAGATCGGTATGGTCGCTGGAATTCCAGAGGAACACCTTACCAGAAGGGTATAGCCCAGACATTCATTTTCTCTACTTTTTATCACCGAGTTTCTGATTGCTTACGTTTTAGTTGAATTTCCAGGGATCGGGTTATTGGATGTTATTGATGTTTTTTGGGGATTAGGTATTTTTATACCCCTTTCATAGCTTGGCTTTTTAGAATGGTCTTCAGTGGCTATACCCAGTAGGTGTTACTTTGTTACTACTGTGTCAAAATGTAGTCGGTTCCGATAAGGAGATGGAAATTTCCGGCTGTCCATTACCAAAAAATTGATTAAAATAAGTTAAGGTATGTAGAGGAGCCCGAGGTTCCATCACAAAGAACAACTGCATCTTTTTTTCGTCTTCTTATGCGCTACTGTATATTGCCATCGGTTGCAGTCTCAAGATCCTAATCAGTTGCTAGGTAGAAATCCGTTTTTTTTACTATGTTGATTTAACAGAAGGCTTGGTCAATTATTATGATCAATTGTTGAATCATCCATTGTTTAGGTATGAAAGGCAAATGTTGAGATTTTTTTTCAAAAAAATATTTGGGACTTTAATTTTTTCGGGATTGGACTCTACATGTGTTTGAGGTTTAATCTTGTAATTCTAATATGTGAATCATTAGCGCAGAGTTTCCTGTCATATTAATCTTTTTCTATACTGACAATCTCGATTCATTTGTCTTCCTTTTATAAAATTATTTCAGGTTGTAATTTACTCTCCAGCTAGAACTGCATCCCAACAAGGATCAGGCAAGGTTGGCAAGTGGAAAATCAATTTTATGTCAACACAAAAGTATGAATCCTTCTTTGCTTTTTTTCTTTCTTCGTTTCTGAGTTTGATTTTGAAGAGAAAAAAAACCAGAAATTGTTGCTTCATTAGTCAACAGAAATTTTAACTCAGGTCTAGCAGATTCCTAGGTGCTAGATTGAAATAATGTGCACATATTATACTGGGCAAACTTCAAGTGTCCAAAAGTTAATGATCCTTGTTCTTTTACTCTCAATAATAGTTTTTTCCCTTATAAATTTTTTCTTTTTTGGAATTTTGTTTCTCTGATCAGGCACCCATTTGTGGTGGATTGATTCTATTTTGTATTGCCTGTGTAATATTTCATTTATTTTCATAAACATTTGGTTTCTCATTTAGAAAAGGAAAATATCAAACAGAAGAGTAAAGGGATTATTCTTTCTTTCTTTCTTTTTTAATGCTCAAAGACAGGGTAAACGTTTGGTATTTTTTTTTTTTTTTTTTTTTTTTTTTTTTTTTTTTTTTTTTGTAGGTGGGAAAACCCATTGATGGGGTGGACTTCAACTGGGGACCCCTATGCCCATGTAGGGGATTCTGCACTGTCTTTTGATAGTGAAGAAGCTGCAAAGGCATTTGCTGAGAAACATGGATGGGAATATGTGGTAATGCTTGGTTTAACCATTTGGAAAAAATTTCTTCTTGCAATACCTTTAAGTAGTTTGTATTATCATATCTTAGGTTATTAACTATGTTATTTTTTCACTGTTAGTTTCCTTCAAATAAGTAATAATTATAGTTGGTAGTGTTGATTAATTGTGCACATATTCTAATATATTCTTGACAATAATCTTCCTTCGCTTTTGCACGAGGTTGAAAGTGGAACAATGCATTCTGATTCTAGATAAATATTTCAAAAGAGCCAAAAGGGCAGCTTAAAGGCAGGGGTTGAGGAAACCCCCTCCCACAAAACTAATATGTTAGAATAAATAAATAACGCTAAAATGAAATTGACCTTGGATATGGTTGTTTAATATGTTTATTTAGAATAACAAATATGATTCATGATTTCTGCATTTGGGCTATAACTTGGCGTTTACTCTGAATGTGAGATCTTATTTTTGAAGATGGTGGAAATTAAATAGGTTATTTAATATCCCAGTATTAGTTTGATGCTAAACTTCATAAATTTCAAGAGGAGAACTCAGTTTTTCTTCCAATTTGGTCCATTAGATAAAGAAAGTTCATGTTTCTTATTTAGCATTCTGTTGACATTGCATTATAATTTTATCATTATCTGGAGAGTGATTTTTTCCAGAAATTTATATATACACATATACATATATATATAATGTTCAGATTGAGGGATTACTTTTCTGGCCTGCATATAATTATGAGATTACACTGATACCATCCCCAAAATTTGGATTAATGTCTAATCCTTCTGTTCATTGTGTTTCTTGATTTTCTTTTTTTCTCCTTTTTGTAGGTTAAGAAGCGCCACACACCACTTTTGAAGGTTTGAGATTCTTTTCCATTATTTCAATTTTAATGAGCTTGTATTTTGTCTATAATTCTGTGGATATATTTTTGTGGGAGAAGAGGAGGGGGGTTGCTTGCCCTCCATATTACCACAGCGAAGTATTGAGTGATTCGTCCATTGAGCTCTGTCTCACATACTAGCTTCGACTGTTTTCAAGGAATGATCCCTTTTGTTAAATTTTATTCCTTTGTTTAATGCTACTTCTTTCATCATCTTTTAGAGTTCTGCTACCATTTTATTTGTTTCCTCCAAGTTTTGTGGCCTTCAGGACATTTGATATGGGAATTATAAATCCTTTTGGAATCTAGAGTCTTCTTGTCGTTAGTTTAGGGGAGCTCAGTTTTCAGTTTCCTTTTGGTACCAATGGTTGTTTCGGTAGTATATGCTAATTGCTAATCCTTTCCCAGATGACTTAATACAAGTTCAGGTTGTAACTATTAGAGTAGTTTACATGTCCTAACTAACAGCTCAGAGTTCCTTTGAAGATAGTTGGAGGATGAAGATCTGACAAATTGGTTTGAAAGTCAATCATGTTAGCATCCGCTGATGAAGGAATTTTGATGCTGCTTGTTTTTCTTTATGTCAGCTAACTAATGTGAGCATCCAAAATAACGAAACAGAAAAAACTCAATGACTCCCTGTTTTGATTGCAGGTGAAGGCATATGCGGACAATTTCAAATGGAAGGGCCCTCCTGAAGCCAACGAGGCTTAAACCTTGTTCGACACTCTTTTCTCATCTAATTGGAGGCGGAACAGACCGGAGGATTTGTGTAGTCCACTTTGTTGCTTATTTTTGAGGAAGTTGGTGATAATAAGTGAGAATCGTGCTGTATACTCACTTGACCTTGTAACTTTTGTTCTCTCTTTACGTTACCGTTACAGAACGTCGAATGAAGTTCGTATGCATTTGAAGCACCCATCTCGATTAACAAACGAGCATAGGAATTGATAAGTTGATTGTTTTGTGCAATGAAGGAGAATCTTTAGTAATAGAGTTGCATGATTCCATAAACGTTATTTAAATCAGTGCTGATCAACAAAGTCGATGGATCATGTGCAAAATATTATCAAGAGCACGGCTGTATCTCGGGAGTGTTGACATTTTTCTGCTTCGGATGAGGGGTTTGTAGGTGGTTGTTTGTCTGTCAGTCGGTGTTGGTTTCGAGAAAAAAAAAATTGACAGTTGAATAGGGCAGTCAGCCACCGACTGAACTGACCGAACCGATCAGTTTTTTATTTGTTTAAAAAAAAAAATAGTGGGGAGAGGACAGAGATGGCCGTGGTTTTCTCTCCATGACTCCCTCTAGCAGGACACTGAGAAAATACCAGTGGATGAACAATCAATACATTTACAAAGTTTAGACTTCAAATTGATATAATTTTTGTTTATGATTTAAATTAATACAATTCCTAAAGTTTATAGATTGGATATTTACCCGAAAAGAAACCTTACGATTAATGCACTTCATTTGCCAAACCAAAGCAAAATAACAACCTGTGGCAATACATGGCTTTTTATACGATGTAGAGAATCAAAATTTTATAGGGGAACCCTTTTGACTTTTTCACTATTTCTACACTTTTCTTTTTCATCTAAAAAAAAGGCACTATTATATACTTCATTTGCCAAACAAAGTATAAATACAACCTTGGTGTGTCACTAATACACATTGCATTGCATTGATATGATGTAGACACTTATAAAAAAAAAAAAAAGAAGATATGTAGACAATAAAGATTTTATAAGGAGACCTATAATCAACTTCTTTTTAGCAGAATATATACATGTCTTGGTGAACAAATACATATGATCACCCACATGGTAAGACTGAGGTGTCGACTGACATGGATACAGAATAAAACAGGGAACATGAGAACCAGGTAGCCAAGAAGAAATTTTGCTTTCTTATGGTCGAGACATATTTTATTCCTGACCAACATATATAATGGACTGCTTCTTCAACTACAAGATATTTCAATGGCTCCATCAAGCCTCAAGCAAACGCCCTATCAACGCTGCCAATCCTGTTCCTATCTGGCAACAGCTTCTTCATGTAGTACTTCGACTTTCGGGATAGATTTATCCTACTTCTCCTCTTTTCAGGTATTGATTCAAATGAACATTCTGAGAAACCACGCCTCACAAACCTGTTAAACAACTGGGGCATCATTTCCTTCCATTGACAAAATCAACTAAATTATTTATGAAATCTATAACCGAACATGTTGACATTTTCCTATCTTTTCTCACATTGCCATTTGAGATGGATATAAACTTTTGCTCTCAAAAGCTAATGAGAACCATCTTAGAATTCAGATTGATATTAGTAAAAGAGGAGCGATCAGAATATCAAAATGACATTGCCAAACTAGAGTTATGCTGGAGCTTGTATGTGTAAGTGGATGAGTATTGCTGTGTTGGTAAAGCAACCAGCAACTTATTTCAAATCAATCTAAAAATATATAAACTGTTGCAGGAAGAGATTCAATAAAATTAGGTAAGATTGCAAACGAACCAGTCTGCCGTTCGTGTTGTCAGCAGAAAGAGCCTATCCAGTCCTAGGGAGGCAGCCTTCTTTTCCATGTAATCTGCAGTTCAGTAAGCAAAATTACATATCAGTTAAGGGAAACAGTCAGCACCCAGGTCACCTGAATCGGCTAGTAAAAATCTGTTAGGCCCCCTATTATGAATGTTTATTCAAGAAGGATAAGGTGAAACCTCCTAAGTGGGAGGAGGGTATTTTTTGTATTGGGAATTGTAGAGAGATTTTGGGATAGAATACAACCCTCTCAAACAGGCTGAGTTTGCATGGTAATATCTTTCACCTTGTTCTTTACTGTTCATAAATAATATTTCCCAAGATACCTATCAAAATCTCAAGGTTTTAAATCATGTACTCTTCGGGACAATTTAGATTTTAGAAAACATGCACATTAACTATTTTATCTCACTCAGAGATCAAGCATGAGTATCTGTTGGCTTTGGTCTACGGTTATGTACTTCACTTCCCCACATTACAGAACTCAGCACTTAAAACGTGACAAGTAAAAATTTGTACTGCTGTTTGGATTGACTTTCTAAGTTCTTAAAAACATTTTCTTTTTTACAATTTAACCCACTTTTTTAAGCACTGAGAAAGTGAATCCAAACAAGCCCTCTTTACTGTAACAGGGACTTGATGTCACCACATACAAGCATTGTAAACCATGGCCTAAATGAGTTGAACAGGATTCACTCCTTCCATATAGTATGTGATAAAGAAACAATCCATTATCATACCAAGCAATTTGTCGCCTTGCCCTTGTCCTCGGCACTCTGCAGAAACTGCAATGGCAGCAACCTCTCCACATCTCTCTTCAAAGAAAGGGAAGAGAGCAGCACATGCAATGATTTGACCTTCTCTCTCAACAACAACAAACGAGTCCAGTGATTCAAGTAGCTACAATAACAAAACAGGGTACTCAAACATTTTAATCAATCAATCTCAAATTATCATTTAAGCACCATAGGAAAATAAATATCAATACCCACAAACTTGGAATAACTTATGGGGCAGTAGTTCATGCAAGAAACTGGTGAGGATGGAAGTTGAAATGCAAACCTCTTCATCAGTTCTACGAACCAAGGTACCAGCCATTTCTAAAGGTTGTATAATTTGTCTAATTCCACGAAGATCAGACACTCTGGCCATTCGTGTTCCCTCATAAAGATCACTAGAAACAAAAAGTTCATCGCGTATCGGTTAATAGATAAAAAATAGCTCATTGACTGCTTTTAATCTTCTTAAAAATGAATTTCTTAAGCCACTATTTGATAACTATTTAGTTTTTGAAAATTAAGCATATAAACGCTACTTCTATCTATGAGTTTCTTTGTTATGTAATCTATTTTTTATAAGTGTGTTAAAAAACCAAGCAAAAACTTGAGAACTAAAAAAAATAATTTTTAAAAACTTATCTTGTGGTTTGGAATTTGGCTAAGAATCCACATGTTTTTTTTAGGAAAGATGAAAACCATTATAGAGAAATGGTGTGAAAACAAACACAATTTTAAAAAACAAAAAGCCAAAAAAATTATCACTCTAATTACAAACAAATTCTTTCATAAACATAATTCCCCGAGCATTACTACTGATCCTTCTCCAAAATGATTTAACAATCTAGTCACCAACAATACATTCATCAACAATATATAGATAAAATAAATACAGTGAAACTTTTTTCAAAAAATACCAACAATATCTCTAAAATTGCTTCCACAACACAATTATGACGTGTGCTATTTGACCTCAGAAAATCTAACAATACATATTTTGGAACAAGGCAGAACTTTTCACTGAGGAGGAACAAACCCAAATAATACTCGGCACTTGATTACGTGAAACTTATTGTCAAGTATATCCATTGTTTGAGATGAAATTTGATAATATATCGTTGGGATCAAGATATAACAAAAGAGACTTGCCTGGCAACCATTGTGCCCATTCCATCTCTCTTAAACAATTCCAGCAATAAAACTCCTCCAATAGTGCCATCTAGCAAATGTACTCTTTGAACACCGCCCTAAAAGTATGGCAACAAACTCAATGAAGCCCAATTCAGAAAAATCATCAATATGACTGAAAAAAAATTCATTCCACAACAACTGGATAATTCGGGTCATTTTCCAAGCATTGAACACCTATCGAGCCACATACCAAGGAACAAAGGTCGAGAATTGACAAAGAAAACAAGAACCAATTTCAAATATAGAAGGCTCATGTAATGATAACCAAGGAATTCTCGTAGAGATAGGCAAATGTTTGCATTCTAATTTTCTATATATATAATCGTTCAATTCTACTTCACAAATAAGGAGCAAGACTACAATGCAACCCTCTTGTCTATTACTTTCTCATCTCTAAGTTGGTGTAAATTGATCTCCCCTTTTTGTTACTATAGTTTATCAAATCTTATGACTAATTGGAGAAGTTTCTTTTGTAATCAATTGGATAGGATTCCCTTTCATAATTTCATCTCATCAATGGAATTTTTGTTTCCTATAAAAAAAAACAAAATCATTCAATTCTAGAAATTTGGAGGGGGAACTAGAGGTAACTACAAAATCTTAAATATTTTGTATATAATTTTTGAATTACAATAAACTATTTGGAGAGCAATTGCCCCCTACTTCCTTCTTTCCTTTTTGCTCTGCGGCTAATGATAAACTAAAGCATAAAATTTCAATCTGCAATAGTTAACAAGTTAAATATGATAAATAACTGAGCAAGAGGCTTTGGAACATGTTCAAACTTGGTAAATGGTAGTGTATGAAGGATTTACCCGGCAGACAAAAGCTGCAGCAGCCAATTCTGAGAGGTAACCATTCATATGGCTATTCCGCTCACCTCCAATGGCAAAACCTTGTTCAGAGGACCAAAGCCCTGTTCCATTACCAAAACCAACTCCGTTTTGGAATACTGGCATATGACGGGGGCCAAAACCTACCCCATTCTGGAATGTTGGAGTATGATCTTCCAAAGAAGCCTTTCCATTCTGCAGATGGATACTCCCGTTCGAATCATTATAACGAGTGAAATCTTCCTTACTGACAACTTTCACATAATTTGCAGCTATCTCACATTGCTTAGCCCTTTCACGAATTAACATGTCTGCTTCTTGAAGAGTTAGAAAACTAATATGGCGTCCAGTTTCATCTAGAATAGGACCATCAATAATGCATATAAGCTTGTCGGCTCCAATAGCCAGGGCGCATGCTGTTGCAACCTCATATGTACTGAAACCCACAAAACAAAATCATCAGTAATGGCTCTTCCTCTTAATTAAATATCCACCCTTTTAATTTAAGCACTACATTTATAGGAATCAAAAACATATTAGGACTATCCGCTTTTCTTTCTGTAAATTACTTCACGGGCATACAAGGGAAACAATTACACAAGCTAGACTGAGTGATCAAACGCCCACAAAAAGATTCATAATTATCAAGGAAGAAACTATAAATAAGCTTTAACAACAAATAACTACAAGCTTCATTGCATACTTGCAATTCAGAACTTCGCCAGAACTAGAATAACCAAGGTTGCTCAAAATAACTATACAACCACCATCAAGCCTCTCACGCATGCGAGCTACGTCTACTTTCTTAACTTCACCCGTTGCCCCATAATCAACACCATCAACAACTCCCCTTCTCTGCAAAAGGAGAGTAACCACTCATTCTACAAGTTTACAACTAAATAATATCCCAAATCACCACAGAAATATCAGATGGCGTTTCATCCCAAATACCACATTAACAAACCAAAAAGATTTCTACCTTAGCAGCAAGAAAGTTGCCACTAACAACGCTTACACCAACTTCATGCCAACGTCTACTGTCACCATGTCTACGAATATTGCAGATAGAAGGTCCGGGGGAAAGCTTTGCCTCTATCATCACCCTGATACCTCCAGCCGCTTCCATTGCAGCTGCTAGAGATTGGCTATCAGTAACCCTATATTGACCAACAAAATTCGGCTTGCTTCCTGTAACGAGTACATATTAAGATCAACATTGAGAAAAAAGAAAACTAAAAAAGAACAAATTTTTGTTTTAGTATACTAAAAAAATAATAATAAAGTGACCCAAGTCCTTGGTTTCAACGATATTGCATATGATATACAAAAGACATCAAGTTACCAACCTCTCTCTGCCAAAAGTTTATCAATTAAAACGTGGGTCCCAGGAACAAGAATGAATCTGATTCCAAGGTGATGAAGAAAAGCAATATCCTGCACATACAAAAAGCTTCAACGGGATAATTGACGCCAAAACAAAAACTAAAGAAATACATCATAGAACAAGAAAAAATCTATCAATATAAACACAAGAAGACACATTACAGAGATGATGATGAAACCTGCCTTTAGAATAAGATCTAAGTAAGAGCTAGATACAATTTCCCCAGAAATCATTACAACGAAAGTGCCACCTCTATGTGCCCATAAGTAAGGCCAAGCCTCCCTAAACCACCGCACAAACTGCTTATCCTCCACGGAATTGTAATCCTCTTCCTCTTCCTCCACTTCCCCATTTCCGTAGTTCAATAGATTGAACCTTCTCGAGTTTTCCCCAACTTTCTTCAGTCCCTTGTCCCACAAGTCTACCTTATTGAATTTAAACATTGCCTTCCCATTTCTGAAACTACGGCTATAAGAGACATTTTTAGAGGGAAATCCTCGGCGAGTCTGTAAATACAGCTGAGAGCTTGAAAGAGAGGCAGCCATGACAGACGAAGCGAGACAAGAGAGTGACAAAATAGAATTTTGGAGGTTAAGTTATAAAAGTCATGGCCAAGCCGCCGACCACCGAGAAAAGGGTCGTAGAATTTTGGGCCTTTTGGGCCACGAAACTCCAAATGGGCTGAGCCCAATTCTTTTGGGATAGTGGCTATCGCTATCCGATTTGTTTCGATCCATGGAAAGAGAAGGGAAACACAGCGATTGGAAGAGAACAACGTGCAACAAGAAAAGAAGACGCGACTAAACGAAACTGTGGTGGTGAAACTGAAAGCTTAGTTCTACACTTGGCCTTTGTCATTCGCTGTTTTTTCTAACATTATGATAAAGCCCCTCAAGCAACGAAGAGCCGAAGAGATACGCAAGAATCAAGATTAGAGCGACAAAACAAAAGCCTGTCTCAATCCCACACTCAACTTGTAAAAGCACTTCTGATTTAGCCCTTCAGAGTACTTCCACCTCAAAATACTTCCAAAATCGGATTATTTTTTTTTTTCAAAAGATAAAAACTTGAGGAGTGGGTTTGGTCCCAAACTCCAAAGTTTTTGACTTTTTAAATAATAATGTGTGACGTAAAGATATTTGAGTTTAAAATAATTAATCATTGACGAAGACATTAATTTGAAGTTTTTTTTTCTTTTTCGTGATGATCTAAACAAAGGGGCCCACTTGATCATTTCTCTCTCTCTCTCTCTTAGCTTTGGTTAAGTTCTCACTTAACTAAAACTAAAATTAGAGTGTTTAATCATCCGCCATTGATAGAAAGAAGTAAAAGAAGCAATTTTTTTCAGGAAAAAAGAGAGAGAGAGAGAGAGAGAGAGACCTTAAGCAATGCATGGAGGCGAGGACTGGCCACAATTTCGGCTGATATAACGACGACGAAAGTACGGCCTATATGGGAGAAAATATAGGGATAAGCTTCTCTGAATTCTTCAATAAATCTCCTGTCTTCTTCAGAAACTTTATTATAATAAGCATCCTTTTTTGTCTCAATTTCCGGCCCCTGATCGGCTGTTTTGACCTCCTCCCGGTTGCAGACTCTCCCCGCCGCCAATCCCAAATTAACCTTTCTTCTCCCACTCTCATGGCTCATCGGACCCTCAATCGTCCGCCGTCGCCGGAAATTCTCTCTGCACCCACGCCCCACACCCATCGCCTTAAAATCAGACCAAGTTTCCCGGTGATTACACTTCGGAAAAACCCACGTCCTCGATGTTGGAGTAGCCATCGCCGCCGCTTTAATGGAAGTGAAACAGAATCCAGAAAAAAAAACACTTTTTTTAATAGTGTATTGGGAAACTGAAACAGAGAGAGACAGAGAACAGAGGAAAGGATGAAGAATGGCGAAACGCGGCGAAACGGTGGGGGAGAAGAGAAATCAAGTTTGAATAGTAAAAAATATTTAGGGAATTGTGCAGTGGCGATAAAATAGAAGAAAAAGGAAGCGGTTGGTGAGGTTCGATTTTGAGCTCATTCGTTAATATTTATATAATAATTGAGCAATGGCAATCGGGAAGCTGATGACCTCTGTATTCATGGACGTAATTATTTATTTATTTTTTAAAAAAAACAGTCTGATCCATGTCAATTATTTAGAGAGAGACAAAAGAAATGAGTCATTGATATTATTCGAATTTCTTTTCTTTTCTTTATGCTTATTCCTAATTCGATTTTTTAATTGAACTTTTTGTAATTATAAATTAAGAAGAAATGAGAATGGGCCGGGGCTTCCATTGCACGTGATTTGCAAGCCGGGAATATTCATTTGCGTTGAGCTCAGCAGAAAGGAGCAGATTTGGAAAGGGCACGTGGAGGATTTAGAATGTCGTGGGCAATTTAGTAAATTCAATGTAATTAATTAATTCTTTTTTATCCATGACATTTTAGGATGATTGTTTTTTTTTAGGGAAGAAGGAGTATTGCTTTATGGGAATGAGTGAACTTGATAAAGTACGGAGAACAATGGCAAACGGACGGAAGAAAAAGAAGCACAGATTCTCGTAATAATAATAATAATTATTATTATTTTTTGTATTGTTCTCATAATTACTGAGATGAGAATGCAAATTTTATTATGGGGGAATTTATATGATTTTATGTTGAAAAATCATCAAATTACACGATCTGTCCGGATAAATTCCGGAGAAACAGTCTTAAACCTTTTTCTTTTTTGAAGAACAAACAATTTTAAACTTCCCGACAGTCTATTGTATATCATCAATACGTCATAGCTATTGCATGAATACCAAGTGTTTAATCCAAAAAAAAAAAAAAAAAAAAAAACGCATTATTCGTGAAATATGAGGAAAGCCCAATGGGCCATTGAGACACGCTAGAAAGCAAGATTGAAGCCCAACTGTCATTATATTGTAGATTGGGCTTGTAAACATCATCGGTTCGTGGTACAATGCATTCAGCATAGGCCCAAATTATGTCAAAAGGGTTAGGAAAAGGAAAATATAATTTATTTATTATTTATTTTTATTTTTTTGGAGTATAGAGATTTAAACTTATGACTTCAAGAGAGATAGTATATTTTTCTAGTGATCAAATATTTTTATTTTAGAGTGGAAATGAGAAATTGAACTTATGATATTATTAGTTGATGATATATATATATATATATATATATATATATATATATATATAAACTAGTCAAGTTATGTTGTTGGCCATTAGTGATCAAACATCAACACCATCATGTTAGAATCTTATATTTTATTTATGATATTATACTAAACATATTTATTTATACCATATAATATAATTATTTGTTCAATTTCTTCCCTTATTCTCTGAGGGCGTTCGCAGGTGTTGAATTGTGGTTTAGCTATCTTGTGGTAGATTTAAAATTTGAGGAACGAGATCATCTTTAAAAAGGAGGCTATTTACTTAGATAATCTCAATGCTCGATCGAGCTTCAGTTGCAAGGTTATGTTAGGGATATTGGTTTTCAACAGGGTAGTACGTTAGTGTTGAGGTGACTCCTCATGATGCACTCTCCATCCTTCTCAGTGGTCTTTGTTGGGTCTTGGTTGTTGGATGTTAATGTTGATGCGGTTTGATCCTCAAAGGAGAGCCAAGGGAGTTGAGATGGATTGTGCGAGAACATGACGATTATGCACTTTTGGGTGGTTGTGTGTGTTACTTAGAAGTGGTGGGGTGTAAGTTTCTTCGAAGCGGAAGGTTTGTTGGAAGGTTTGAAACCAATTGAGCAAGAGTGATATGGCTCCAACCTGTCTATCAAAGTGGCCTCGGATGCCCCAGATCATTAAGCTGCTTAATATAGAAGAGTTTGCTTGTTCTGAAATCGGGGTTCTACTTGAGGACATTTGTTTTGTTGGGAACGTCATGATCATTGATGTTGTTAACTTTTATCACATCCCTCAAGAGGAGTACAAAGTTGTCTATGTTATTGCAGCTTTGACTTCCTCTTAAAGTTGTTCTTTGATATGGAAAGATGTTTTTCTAAATAGCATTCTCTTCCTCTTTGTAGACGAGCATTGGGAGTAGTTGGTTGGGGTTTTGTGTTCTCTTATTATTTGTTAAATTGTCTCAAACAAAAGAAAAAAAAAATAATATCACAACATATCAAGAAACAAATATAATAAATTGAATAACACATTGTCTATCATGTTTATTGCAGTCGATCAAATAGTCATTCTCTTCAAGCGTGGCTGCGCAGGGTTTTGTCCGCAGTAGTTGATTTTTTTTCCTTTGGGTTATTTTTAGCCAAGTAAGTAAATAATTGAATACCTTTATTTGATCTTGATCGATTTTTATCAGATAAGATTAGATTTTATCTCAAAATTAATTAAAAGATGAAAAGTAGCTCATATATCATATAAACATTATGAGGTCTTTCTACTTTTCTAAATATGGGATCCTTGCAACATGTCCCTTTAAAATGGTGCTGATTTTAGGTTCGTCATTCTTAGATCATGTCTTATTATTATTATTATTTTTATTGAATGATTGTTTGGATTTTATGGATTCCAATACTACATTAAATTATCGATTAATCGTAAAATTTAAATTAATAGGTCATGAAAAATTTAATTATATCAACACTTAAACAGTTTTCTCACCCACTTGAAACCGATAGACTAAGGGTTTATTTAGATTGATTAGAAAAAAATGTTTTTTCAAAAAGTTATGTTCATTTAAATACTTTCCATAAAAACTGCTTAAAATAAAAACAATCGTGTGTTTGGCAACTCTTTCTCAAAGGCGTTTTTAAATACACGTTTGATTAGTTTGTTATATAAACTAAAAATGTTGCTATTATTGTCAAATTACTATGAAATACGACTATAAAATACTATGAACTAATAATACAAAATAATGGTTGTATTATGATAATATTACTATGAAGATGGTCGCCATAGGTGGTGGTTTGAGGTGGCCGCTGGAGTTAGTCGTCGGTGGTAGTCATCAAGGATGGTTGTCGTGGAGGTCATCAGAAGTGGTTGTCGGAAGTTTCACCTGGGTAGGTTGGTGGTGGTTGCAGAGGTGACCAGCAAAGGATGGTGGTAGTCACGACGCATATGGTAGAAATTGATTTTATGAATTATACAAGTTATGAAGAGAGTAACGATACTCTAATTTTTTTCAAAATTAAACAGTACGTAAAAAATTAAACCAATTACACCAGGAAAGCGTTTAGAAAACGCAAGGAAAATTGATGTGGACCCAAAAGTAAAATGAGACGGCAAAAGGCGATAAATGAAGACAAAACTTAAAGACCCAATGATGTAGAAATGTAGAGTACAATGTCTTTATTTCGTTTTTGACACCTAAAAGCCAATTGGTCATTTTCCCACAAAAAGATGGATGAACATGAAACAGAAACTACCAGAAGCCACGCCAAACAATACAATACATAGCTCCAAAAAGTCCATTAATATTGCTAAAAGTAATATAATGTGTAATATAACACAAAATCAAAGTTTGGGGGAAAAAGCTATGGACCATGGGAATCCAATAAAAGCAACATGTGTCCCATACGTTCAATCAAATATTTTAATTTTAAACCACAAAAAGGTAAAAAGGGTACCCTTTTTTTATTTTATTTATTTTTTTTTTATAAATTATCGATTCACTTAGGTGCTCTTCCATTCATAAGTCATAACCACAAATCAAAGTTTGTTCCTTTACATTACATTTACAAGACTAGTAACCTTTTTCTATTGAGGCCTATCCAAAAGGATTTAAAAAATGAAAGAAACAAAAACTTGTATTTAAAGAGACAAATCAGCCCAAGCTGCTAAGATAAAATATGGCTCAAATTGAAATTAATTGATATATATATATATATATATATATATATATATATATATATATATATTTTAATCATTTTAGTCTCCGTACTTTGAAATTTGTTCTATTTTGATTAATGTAATTTCAAATGTCTAATTTTAGGTTATGCCTTTCAAAGAATCTTAATATTAGTTGATGCTTATATATATATATATACACCATTAATTTATTGTTGATTTGTTTTAAAAATTTAGTCTCTATTAGCATTTTCTTTATACATTATAAGAATATATGTATATTTACATATAATTCTTTTCTTTGCATGAAAATTGTTGAGGATTCCGTATTAAAAAAAAAAACAAAAGATTCCACGTTTTTTATAAGATATAGATGGGCTACTATTTTTGAGATGGAACCTCATGTTGTCTAAATACAAATAGTATTTGGCCCCATAAAAAGAAATTTCAGGAACTTATCTAGATATAAATATAAAATTTTGAGCCCAAAAAATTGAGTTTGAGTCATCATTTTTTAAGTTGTTGATATAGTGGTTTTGAAATTCAACCTCATATTGTCTAAATACAAACACTAAAATTAGACCATTAAAATTAAATGAACAAAAAATGGAATAAAACTCAAACTAACCCAGTCGCTTAATTCAAGATTTCGAAAACAATTGAATCAAATAATAATTAGAATCTTTAGGGATGATTCAAGTGAATCCATAAATATATAATGTACAACATGCATGAATGATTGGCCAATTATTACAATCATATCGGATCCGGAACCATATGCTTTATATATATAATCTGGATATTAATAGTTCGAAAGTATAATAATTGATCAAATCTTCCAAGATTAAATAAATCTCTAATTGGCTATTTATTTTTTATATATATCGAACTATATTTGAGGTTATAATTTTCAAATGGATATTTATTTAGTATTTTTAGGAAATATATTCATTTAACTTTGTTTCTAGGTTTGTTTGATTTAAATTTTTAAGGGTTTAATTTTGAAATAATTTATTTTAGAAAAAATTAAAATATTTAACAACAACTTAAAATAACTTTTGAAATACTTTCAAAGTGTATTTTAAATAATGTTTATCAAAAGAGTGAAAATAAAATTACTTTTTTGAAAAATATTTTTTTCTCTAGTCAATCCAAAAAGAATCTTACTAATCACAATTGTATATTTTTTAGTAGGGTGGAAATTTGAACATCTATGTGGATATGTTATCAATATTAAATGGGGAGAAAACGAGATTTGAACACATGATCTCCTTAAATAACTTGCTGTGATACCATCTTAAATCGTCGATGGATCCAAAAGATTAAGCTAGTGGGTGAAGAAAAATTTAATTACATATCATCTATCATTATGAACTAAATTTAATTTATTTAAAGTATAAGAACTAAAATGAGAGATTTATTTTTTTTTCCAAAAAAAAAAAATAAAATAAATGTACATTGACTAAATTTGGACAAGTCTCAAAGTACATTGACCAAAATGGTATTTTAATCTTAAAGTTTTTATTGTTAATATTAAGCTCAAGTTAGTGATATTTGGTTGAAATTTTATTTATATTTTGTCGATTTTTCTAAAATTTAATAGAAATTTCGATGGACTTGTCACGTCAATATTAAAACAATGGAACGGGAAATATAGATGTAAATTCATAGCCTCCAAACTACTAAACATTAATGATATATTATTTATTTTGTTAAAATGAATTAAAATTTGAAAAATTACACAAAAATAACACAAATTCGTTGTATAACTAATTATCTTACATTAGATAAGAGAAAGACGATGCATTAATATATAAGCAATTTCCTTTTAGGTGAAACAAAAAAACAAACAAAGTAATCAGCTTTTCCAACCATACAATTCGGTTGAATTGATGCAATTAATGCATCCAACACCTACCATTCTTGGTAATCAAAACTCATATGATTAATCCAACATGGCATATGATCCCATTAATTAAAAATGAAATTAAAGGAAGTTAATTAATTAACAGATAATTATTTATGGTAATTGCTGATAATTTACATTTTAAGAAAAGTCATAAAAACTAAAGCATCTCAACTAATGAAGTTCCGTACACTAATTTCCAAATGAAAAAAAAAGGTGCAAAGTTTAGATGGAAAGAACTAAGTACTACTGCAAATACACAGAGAGACGTATCTAACTAATGGAGAGAAAAATATAAAAAAGGTATATAAAGATAGAGATTGGATTTTTGACGTTAACTTCTTCTGGTAAATTATTCATTCAAGACGATGAAAGCGAAAGGCCAATTTCCAGCTGAATATCATATTCATGCCAGTGTTTGTTTTGTGTGTTCATATTGCCTTTTCCTTTTCCTTTTCCTTTTCCTTTTTTTCTTGTTCAATTAATTCCAATTTCTGCAATACTCTGTAAAGCTGGCCTCCATTGACTTCCTCCACCATAATGCCTTCCCATACCTCTCTGTCCTCCTCCGCCTCTTCCACCGCCGCTGCTTCCGGCGTCGCTTTGCCCGGCGTCCTGCTCCGGCTGACCATATTCATCAAAAGAATTGTTTTGATTTGACCCCAATGATGAAAAAGTAGGAATGTTCACGTTGATTTGAAGATATTGGTTTTAGACTTTGCAAAGAGGAAGCAAATAAATATCTTTCAAGTACTTTATGATTGTGATCAAAGGAAAGGCCATGTTATTTAGATTTTTAAAAGAAAAAAAAAAAAAAAGAGAAAAAGAAAAAGAAAGTGTTCTATTGAAAAGAGCCCCACTAGCAAAAGGTTTCAAAAGATTAAGACCTGTAAATTTAAATGCTTAAATTGTTGTTGAAGTCAGTAGGAAATGGAACTCAAATTCAAAATGAGTTTGTTTCAATATACAGGCAAAACCCCATTATGATTTGGTCACTTGAATAATTAATTAAATTTTAAGTTAAGCAAACTTTTTTTCCCCTTTTCTAAATCCACAAGACACAGCAGGCAGGGAATGCTTGCAAAAGCTGATTAAAATTTTCCACTTTTATTTATTTATTTATTTTCTTTCTTCCAATCCTTAATTTATAAAGGGGTTGAATTTTCTTTAAAGAAAAAAATTGGGTTGAATATTTGATTTAAGAAATAAAATTAAATACCTCTGCAACTATACAGCTCTACTTCAATTCCTGACAAGATTCATGAAGTGACCCATAAAAAGCCTTTTCCCTCGATATCCGTGGCCTTAAATTTCAAACCAATTTCAGATGCTTCTTTATTCAGAAAAACAACTTTTTGTTTTTTCTTTTAGTTTTTTTTGGCTTTAATCAGCGTGCAATCATGAAAACAAAATTCAATAAATCGCGATATTTTCCCAACCAATGGGATTTTTTTTCAAAAAAAATAAAAAAGATCCACTTTTTGGGATTCAGAGTATGATTAAGGGTTATGGGTATTTGATTACCTTCATATAATTTTGGGATTTAGAATTAGCATTTGGATTTGAAGCAGATTCTGTGCCCTTTATCTTCATCCCAACCGAAAGCGCTCCTCCCTCTTTCAGCAACTTCCCTAATTTCACACATTTCTTTGCAGCAAACTCCTTCAGTACATCTGAAAGAGAAAAAAAAAATCCTAATTTTAGACCGAAAAAAATATTTGACACGAGTAAATAAACAAAATACTGGATGATTCAATCTGTTCTTTTAGTACGATATGAATAGAAGATTCAAATCACAGGCTTGTTAGTTATTAATAGTTGAACTAATATCAGCTTTAGTTGATTCAATCTTATTAGAGATGGGCACCAGCTCACACATCAACAAAAAAAAAGTAATGATAGTAATGATAACAATAATTATTATGTGTTAAATGTAGATGACAACTTGTCCTATTTTAATTTCAAAGTTAAAGGTTCAATCTCATTTATCTCCTCATATTATTTTTTTTTAAAAAAAACTACCATTTTATGTATTCAAATTACGTTTTTTTATTTTAAATCTCAGTACTTCAATGTAGAGTCCCTTCAAAAAATAAAAATAAAAAAACTTCAATTTAGAGGTTCGAAAAAAAATATGAAGACGTGTGATATAAAGCTCAATCAAAGTGTAAATTATTTGAGACTACCACAATGCTGGAGGGTCTTACAAATTTAGTAATATTTATTAAAAAAAATTATTCAACCAAAACTGTCATTTGTTTTATAATAATCCACCACAGTAGGATATTTCGCAAGAAAAATACGAAATATATTTAGATGCATCTGGCGTTGTATTTATGTACGGCTAATTTACTTTACTAGGTTAGAGATTCACTTTTAATAATCATAATATATAAAAAGTATATAATTAAAGAAAAAGAAAAGGGAAAAAGAAAATTACCTTCGAATGTGATGAGGCGATAAACGTGGCCGATGAGAAGCGTGTCATCAGGGCGGAGGAGTTTGAGCTGCTTGATTGGGGTTCCATTTTCGGACTTCAAAGTGGAGGAAGTGAGAAGGAGAGCAACGTAGTGGCCGGGATTTGAGTTCATGATCTCGTGTGCACTTACTGACCAATAAATCCTCTCGATCTTTTGATTCCCAGGGTGCTGAATCACCACCGTCGCCGCCTCCGCCGCCTGACAGTTCCCCATTTCTCTCTCAACTCTCAACTCAACAATTCCAACAGTGGCCTAGTTTATGAAGTAGGCCTAGTTTTAAGCTATAAATCAGAGACTACACACGAGCGAGAGATTATGATATATATATTGGGAGTAAATGAGTTTCTGACGCCTTCTTTGATTGCTCTCTCCACGATGCACGTCAAGAATCTCCACTCTGAACAAAGGACGTGACGTTTTTAGATCACCTTAAACGATTAAAGCACCAACAACTATAATATGAAAAATACACGAAACAAACCAAGAAAATTAGATAAATAATTTTCTTTTTCTATTTTAAAATTGAGATATAGAGAGAGATAGAGAGAGAAGGTATAGAATGGAATGAAGTTGGTGAGTTGGGTAATGGGTACTTATAATAGATCAGAAGGAACGTAATATTGGAGTACGAACTGAAAGCTCTATCTGCTCGAAACGTGTAAGATCTGCAAAACCCAACTGGGTCCTTGCGAGAGACGGGTGGGTCCCCCCTCTATTATTTTTCTAATCTGCGTCTCATCTCCCCAAACATGCTTCATTCTTCATTGTTTTGTAACTCGGATTGGAAAAATCAAATTATCAAATAGAGCGGCAGGGTATATTTGAAATAAATTTTCAAGTATTTAATTTAAAAAATGAGTCATGGGATGTATTTGAGGAGAAATCACTTATTAAAATTTTAAAACTTTTTTAAGCTAAAAGATTTGTAATGTTTACCTAAATTTCAAGTTAAAGATTGATATAACTGTGAAAATCTGTTATTATGATTAATTTTTCCTTTAATTTGATATGAATTTCGTTGAGGTAAAAGGAGGTTGGAAACTTGAATTCCCATCTCCCACTGTTTCTCTTTAATTCTGAGTTTCTGACCTCAGGTTTCAGGGACGGTCAGAGTTGGCTCCAAGGACCGGTTTGGGCCGGGCTCTTTCTAAAAACAAATATTTATTTATTTTTTTAAAAAAAGTAATGAAAACCAAGGATGGGCTGCTGACGTGGACAATTAATTTTGGGATGTGACTCAAATTTGACGGGAGATTCCAACCTACTCTGCCTACGCCAATATGCCTCTCTCTTTATTTCTTGCCCTCGTAAAAAATGTATATTAACGTTTAACCCACACACTTTTCAATTATCGGAACAAATTCCATTTTTATTGTTTAATTTTTAGGAAATTGGCAAAAACTACCTATCAACCGTAATTTTTATTTTCATCCATCATTCCCTTACCCCTTAGATTTGATAAATAGGTTCCTCTAATTTATTAATGGTTGCAATCAATCTCTCGGTTAGCATTAATGTCAATATATCTTTAAAATAGGAATTTTGATATTGATTTGTTCATCAATATTTCAATTATTACTTTAAAACAATTGTCAACTCTTAATTTAGGGGTGTCTTCAAATATAAAAAAATGAATCATAATATTTACAAATATAACAAAATTTCACTATTTATCTACGATAGACTTCGATAAGCTACTATATGTGTTGAAATAGTAGTCTCGCGAACTATCGCAGACAAACTGTGATATTTTGCTATTATTTGTAAATATTTTTAATAGTTTTATCATTAAAAATAATATTCCTTTAATTTACACTATGTCAATATTTTAATCTTTTAAAAAAAATTGAGCACAACTTCATGTTGAATTTTAAATTATTTTTTTTAAGAAATTAGAAATTTTACTTTTACAAGTTGAATTTGTTTGGACAAATTTCTTTATAAACTTTAAATTTGACCATATGTCACTTGAATAAAAACAATTTAAACAATATATATGTATAGCTCAGGAGTGAGGATAGGTGTAAAATTGTAAGAAACTACATAGGTTGACTATAGCAATCAACGGATCACAAGGGACTAATTGATCAAAAAAAAATATTAGAAGGTATAATTATAACAAGTTATATAGTTTAGAAGGTGATTGATCAAATTAAAAGTCTAGTGGGTAATTGTAACAAACTTCGTAGTTTATAAGTAGTTTGTACAATTTTTTCTAATTTTAATAATTATTTGATATGTTACCTCGTATATAAACTTTTAAAGATGTTAATGGATTTTTAATTTTTTTTTAAAAAAAATTTAAATATAATTTTATTCCACGTACTTCCAAACTTATTCAATTTTAGTTACTTTAATTTTAATAAATTTTATATTTAATACCTATTGATGATTTTTTTTCCAAAATTTTTTATATTATTTATAACGACTCGAGTTCAGGAGGGGGACATGAATGAACTGAGATCACATCCGAATGAGAGGAATCATGAGGACATGAAAACATGATTAAGAAAGGTTTAAAAGAATTGAAAGTTACTACCTATACCAACAAGGTGTACCTTCCTTTTCGGTGGCTCAATTATAAGAACTCTAGAGTTAAACGTGCTTAGCTTGGAGCAATTCCTAGGATAAAGCATGCTGAAAGGACCCGTTGGAAGCATTTAAGATAGTTAAGGATGATCGCTCATGGAAGCATTTCAGATAGTTAAGGATGACGTAGCTGGAGAAGCATTTAAGATAGTCCGGGACGCAGGAGAATGATCAAAGTTCACATTAAATCGAATGGGGATCCATTTTTCATCATTTCTGCCTTTGTAATCAATACAATCATATATATATTATTGACTTTTCAACCCTTGTAATCATATGCCAAATAAGATTTCTGGCATGGTATGGCGCAAACTGTTTGGCCCATAAATGTCATTATAAATTTTATAATTATAAGAGCTACTGTTTTGTAACTATATAAAAAAACACAGCTAATTACCAGTTGGGGATCAATTATATATAATTATATAGACTTTAATCTTCCTTTGCCCAAAAAGACAAAAATGAAATTACCGATACTATAAAATGTTTTAGATGCAATGAATGGAATAAATAAAATACGGAGAATCTATGATGGAACCACCACCCTTCAAAATATATATATTTAGAATGGTAGGATATTATCTAGTTTATAATTTTTCTTTTAAAAATACACAAAAGAGCTCATATCATTAATGAGGAAGGTAATTATAGCAATTTTAAGGATAATAATCAAATATATAACAATATTTTCAAAAAATTACAAACGAAAATATGCTAATCATTTGAATCTAATTGTTATATTTGCAATTGTCCCTAAAGACAATTGTTCTTTTTATATATCTAAAATCATTTCCTTATCTAGCCAATATGGGACTTTGGTTGCATTCCCAACAATCTTCTTCTCGAACCAAAGTATTATATTAAACCTCCCGTAAAATAGTCATCCATTCGAATTACACTTGAGCATATTATTTTTTTAAAAGTCAACTCCTCATCTGAGGACACTGATTGTCTGAAAGCTCAACAACGATGGATTTACTATAACTACGTCATTGAGGCTCGTTAATTTCTTTGCTCTCCATTATAGGCTTTTTTTTTTATTATTATTATTGATAAGGGATTTTCTGTTGGCACGACTAAGTTAGGAGTATGACTTTGATACAACTTTTTGGAGACAATGACCCTTCAGATATCTCTACGATAATCATAAACTTTCATGACTTTGTTTTTGGAACAACACAAAATGTCTCATACTATTAAAGATAGTTGTTGTTACTTATATACCCATAATCATTCTTTTATCTAACCAATATATAACTTTGGTTGCACAATAATCTTCCTCTGATAATGGTTTGCTTCATAAACTGTCTTAAAAAAATTCCTTTAGTCCAATACTATATAATTTCCGACAATGAAGGGAACAAGAAAAGAGAGGACAGTTCTTCCAAAGACTGTCTTTGATGCAATTTTTATCTGATTTGTCCCTTTCTAATTTTTAACATAAAAAAGACTCTGCACATTGTGAATTAGTGCTTAGTTGACCACATCTTGATGGAGGAAAGAGAATTAAAGGATATGGTGGAGTTGTAACGAATGCCTCGTGTTCGTGTAATCGTGTACGTATTCTTTTCGTTAGGCGTCTGGAAAAAGTTATTATACCAAACAATAAAAAGAAAAATAATCCATAAAACTATCCAGTTTTTCTTCATGAATTTTGTTAACTGAAAGTCAACTCGCAACCCCATTTTGACTCGAATTCTTTCAACGCCAAACACAAACGCGGCTGCCGACTTTCCACGATGCTATCATTAACCGCTCACTCCCGGTCGTCGGCGTGGAGAGTAAAAAGTTCCTCGCACTTTTTTGGTCAAACTTCATGGTCACAACATTAAGCATCTCTTTAGATTGTGTATAAACAAAATTATTTTTATTTAAACATTTTTGATAAAAATTGTTTATAATAAAGAAGGTCATGTATTTAGCGTACCACTTCCTCATGAGTATTTTTATATACAAGTTTGTTTGGCTTGCTATATTCATGAGTATTTTTATATACAAGTTTGTTTGGCTTGCTATATTCTAAAAAACTTTTCATTAATCTTAAACTATTATACTGGACAACTTTTAACACTCTGAACTAATAATTTAAACACTTTCATTCATCCATTTTTTTAAGCATGTGATCGATCTAATTGGTCATTAGAAGTTGATATTTCATGAAGATAATCGATGCAGTTGGCCGACAGAGTTGGTCGCTAAATTCGATTGTCGGAAGTAGTCATTGTTTGAGGGGGTCGTTGGACTTGGCCGTGGAGGTTGATCGCCAAAGGTGGTCGCTGAAGTTGGTTGTTGGTGATGATGGTTACACAGTAGAGTTGATGTGGTCGTTGAAGGTGGTGATCATGTTGAGATGGCTGTCGGAGTTGGTTGTGGTCGTTGAAGGTGGTGATCATGTTGAGGTGGCTGTCGGAGTTGGTTGTAGGTTGTCGGCAGTGATCGCCAAAGGTAGCTGGTAGCAACAATGTGGGAAAGTGGGGTAGATGACTAGTGATCAAAGTATTTTGGTAATTTTACGTATTATACAAATTAGGGAAAGATTGACTACTAACCACTCAAAAATCATTTTTATAAAAATTTATTTTAAGTATTTTTTTTTCAAAAGCTATTTTGAATGGTTTCCAAGTTGCCAAAAATTCCAACTTTTTTCAAAATAATTTTTTTTAATTAAATATTTTGAAAGTTAATCAAACAAACCCTAAATTTAACCTCATGCCATGGTTATAAATGGGGTATATTTTTTAGCTAGAAAAATTTGAATGTTAGTAAGGAGAACAGCATCTTTTTAGAATTATAAATGTAAATTCTAAATATTATGGGTAATAATTAAGACAATTTAATTTTTAGAATTAAATCTATCGTAAATGTAAGGAATAATTGTCTTAAATAATTGCTAAAAAAAACATAAATTTAAAACATATAATCAAAATAGGATGGGACAATCTTAAATAAGGGTCAAATTGTATCAATTGACATATAGATGTATTAGCGATAAAGTAGTCTATGATTTGAATTCACTTATTGCTATTCACTAAAAAAATAATTTTAAAAATAAGGTAAAATTGTGAGAAAAATTAACATATGTGAAATAACTTTACCAAATTTGCATGCTAGTCTAAGATTGGGCCTTTCGAATGGATATTATTGGGCCTTAGAACTCAATACGGGCCGCGTGTATTTAAAGTCGGGGGCTTTATCAGTCGAAATTTCCATGTACGTCTCTGTTGAACCAACAATCCTTTCAATCTTGATCAGAAGTCCCGCCCTCTATTTCAATCTCCATGTCATCAGGAAATTTCTTAGCTTAGTTTTGTGTGGATTGAGTTTTTTTAAAAAGACTATTTATTTTTAACAAAATAAAACTTTTGTCAAAATTTAAGTATTACAACATAGAAATCAGGATGAGACTGATCCGACAGTGATAGTGATAGTGATAGTGATAAGAGTGGGTTAACTAGAGAATCAGGTGATTTTTAAAAAAAATGGTGAAAAAAGTGGTTTTAAAATTATTTAAGAAAATAAGATAAGTTTTTTTTGTTTTTTTAGTGAAGAGTCTTCTTGAAAATTGAAATGTATCATTTCTCTTTATGAAATGGGACCACATAGTTAAGGAGACGACAATTGTTGTATTGTTTTAAAAATTTTTTTTTGTTACAAATCCATTTCGGAACTTTAATATCACACTTTTTTATAATTATTATATTATTATATCATACATTTTCTTAGCGATATTTAATTTAATTAAAAAAAGTACTACGTATTTAATCATTTTTTATTTTACATCATATTGAAATGTTATTTTACTAAATGTGTGAACTATGTAATATTTGAAAAGAAAACAACAATATGATATAGTAAAATAAATTTATTGCATAGTTAAGTAAAATTCTAAAACCTTGCTATCTGGAAATATCAAAAATTCTAATTTTTTTTCTAATATATTACTAATCCGTCTAAGTAAAATTAATGGAGAATTATATCTTTTTTTTTTAAAAAAAAATACCGTTTTAGTCCCTAAATTTTGGGTCAAGTTTCTTTTTAGTCATTAAGATTATACTAATGCTCAATTTTAGTCATTCACAACAGAACCTTAGTGAGAAGACTGACGAGGATGATAAGTAAACTTTTAAATAAAATAATTAATGATGTGGCTATTTCAATTTTGAGTTTTTTTAATCAATTGATTTATTTTTTTTATTGTCTCGTGTCGTTATTCAAAAGATTCTTCTACTGTTTTGTCCATTAAAAAACTCAAAACAAAAACAAAAATCTTCGTTAATAATCCAAATAAATTCTTAACAACTAATTCGAAGAAAAAAAAACAAGTTCATTACATTACAAATTTACAATACAATAATTGAATTTTCATTAGAAACGAAACCGTCATTTCCTGGTCAAGATAACACATAATAAGTGGAAGCCCAACCTTATCCATTGAAATAAAAAATTTCCATACGCCATGTTCTTTTATGCAATTAAACTTGGTTTTATTCGGTCAAAAAAAAAAGGAAAAAAAAAAAGACCTCAATTAAAATATAATATAACATTCATATGAATTCATTTTTCTGATTTGATTTTGCTGATAATTTGGAGAGTAATAAAATCGAATAATACATCAAACACAATAACCATTTAAATAATATTCAATAATGTAAAGTAGAGAAACATATCGTCAAAATTAATTAGCTCATGTAAATTGACAAGCACTCTATCTCTTAAAAATCGAAGATCTAATCTTCCATCTTTGTAATTGTAAATTTGTAAATTTGTAAATTTGTAAAAGACACTAAGGATGAAAATTACTCTATAAACTATATAGTATTTGTCTTTTGAAATGTTATATAATTACGTTCATTATAAAAACACATTTATATAACTGCGTTTGAATTGTAATGTTGAATGAGAAATTTTTATGTACGTACAACTGTTATTTCTTTTTAGTATAACAAAGATAGAATATGAGAATTTGAAAAAAAAAATATACGTCAATTAATATTGAGTTATATTCATATTAACATAGTGCACAAAATTAGTTGAGATTACTATAAAGTTGTTTATTATTTATGGAATTTTGTTGATGGCTAAGTTTGTTAAGAGAACTAACGTCTTGGGAATACGTTTGCAAATGTAAAAGTGGTTATAGATTTTTTTTTATTTAGATTTTAGCTTTCCTAAAATCTGGCTAACGATTTACCAATTTTAAATTTATCATTCAAATATTAATTTACTTTCTTACCTTTATTCTCAAATTTTAATTTTCTTATAACAATTATTTATTTAAAAACTTTTATCAAACATTTACTTCATTTTACAATTGATTTTTCTAGAAGTACAATTACTAATAATTATTTTAAAAGTTACAACAATTTCAGTCTAAAGCAAGTTTATTTATAATGTAATAAACTAGTAGAATTTATATCCATTAATTAGATACTTTTTTAGAATAAAACTTTGATATCGTTGTTTTTTGTTTCTTTTTATTTATCTTTTATATACATATGATATAACAAAATATATATACATATATAAAGGTAGCTGGAAACTTAAGGATGAAGAAAATTAATAACAAAGTCTAAGCTCTAACTACAAAACCCAAAGTCAGACACTAGCTAACACAACAACGATTTGTATGAATCAACAATTTGAATATTAATATATGGAGTGGCAAAATTGAATCTTTAATCTCATAATTAATAGTTTAAACTTTATATCGGTTGAATTATACTCATAACTTAAACATTGAAAGTGCAACTAATTAATATTTGTATACTTTCTACTCATGGGTAACATGTTTGAACCATTCTACCCTAAAAAAGAAAATTTTTGTGAATTACTAATGATACACTTTTATAAGTTTGAATATTTAACACCCCTAAAATGTTAAGAAAATTATAAAAATGTGAGAAAACTTTTTAAAAATTTGAATTAAAAAAATTACCAGTAAACTCACGTTCACATACTTTGCAATGACTTTTATGTATTTGTTTTTAAATATATATTTTGCAACCAATCTTCCTTTAAATAATTATTAAAATGAATCCAAAAGTTTAGATATTTTTTTTATGGGCAACTAAAAGTCGGTTGATGATACCAGATTTCTGGCTTCGGATACCTAAGGTGGTAATAAAATATTTAAAAAACGAGGATGCATGTTTGAAATTCGAATAAAAATCCGCTTACGCAATATCGATATGGATTGATGTAGTCCATAATTTATTCATTTATATAATTTTCTTTAGATAAATTGTTTGATATTTATGAAGATTAAAATTAATAAATTGAAGTATGACTTCGAAAATTTCAAAGTTGGAAAAATATCAAATTTTAACCACAAACATTGCCAATTTGGACATTTAGCTTTAGATCTCATCACATTCTACATGATTATTAGGGATAGCTTATGCTGAACTTAATTAAATGCTTCTCTTTTTTTATATACTAAAAAAACTAAAAAATAAAACAAAAATTTTATTAAAATTTGTCATATGACACATTGTTATTAGGTGATGTTTGGGTTGCACCTAATTCTTTTTAAAATTTAAATAAGTGACATGAGCAAAAGCACTTAGTGTATATGTACGAGTCAAATTTTAATACAATATGTAAGTGAATTATGAATATCATATTCAAGATTTTTTAATCAATTATAACAATTTAAAATTTTAATTGATACAATTACTTGAATTACTTGTCTCACATAGTATTTTTTAAATAAAATTTGTAAAAAGAGTATAAATTGATATAATTATAAAAGTTTAGATTGTAAATTGAAATAATTATTAATTAAATGATTTAATAAATACAACTTTCAACGTTTTAAGAGTATAAATTAATATATTTGATTAAAAAAACTATATTTAGGTTGGATAAATAATGAATATGCGTCGAAAAAAAAGTGGCAAATAGGATATAAGTGGCACATTCAAATCAAAGCCTCAACAAGTAAGGCGGTTTAATGGATTTAATCCTCAACACGAACATAATTAATCAATTAATTAGGGAAAAAGCAGAAATTAAGGCAAATATAAGAAGGTACGTGAAATCAAATTGTGCGGTTCGGTTGAGGAGGAATTGAAGTTGCGCCAACCAATTTCGTACATGCCAAATCGCATCTTCGCATCTCGCCAACGAATCTCTCTATTTTCCTTCGTTGCATTGCGTCATATAATATAGCTTCCTTTTCGTTAACATCTAAGCTTTTTCTTTCCTCGTGGGGGTCTCCAACATCGGCAATTCATCCACCGGACTCGCCCCCCTTCGTAATTTAGTGCTTACATTCCTCTGTTTTCCCCTTTTTTAATGCATTTCTTATCGTTTCTAACTTGATCTTCTGTTTTTTTTCCTTTCCTCCTCTTCTTCTTCTCCTTTTTGCAGGATTCTGTCCGCTAATTTTCTCTTTTTTTCCCTTGCTGCTGCTGGAGGGGACGAGGGTTTGCTTCTAACCCTCTCTATTCTTCTGGGCTTCTTCCAATTTTAGGTATTTTTTTCTTTGCTTCTTTAATTCTCTGAGTTCTTGACGTGTTTTGGCTTCTAATTTGACACTTGAGTGTGTTTTTAGAAAAAGAGGAAATGAGAATGGCTTTTTTTTTTTTTTTTTTTTAATCTCTTTTTGGTTTGATCTTTTGGATTAATACATTTTCTAACAATCGATTTCAAGAATTATGTTCTGTTAGTCAATCACGAAGGGAAATAAGAGGTTTAAGATCTTGTTTGAGACGATTTTCAATTGTTTCTTATTTTGAATTGATCGGCATGAGTAAGAATATTGATCGGTTATAGTTCATAGCGTGTTGTTCATTTGGTCCAGCAGGGGATGGATACATACGAGGAAATGACTGAAAAATTCAAAATTACTGCTGAAACAATGGAGGGCCATCATAAGTATTCTTCGAAGGAGGGAAAGGGGAAAAGACTTTGGAAGAAGGTCAAGTATCAGCTGGTTGAGTACCACGCTTTACCAGCCTACTTGAGGGATAACGAATTCATTCTTGGTCATTATCGCGCTGACTGGCCTATGAAGCAGATACTGCTCAGCATCTTTTCCATTCACAATGAGACTCTTAATGTTTGGACGTAAGGCTTTTCACTCCATCTTGCTGGCTACTTTTTCTTGGAGGATTTTTTAAAATATCAATTTTTTCATGTTAATGAGATTGAGATGAAGATATTCTGGCACATTCTTTGCTTTGATGTTGCTGAGTTTTGATAAAATATGAGCTTAAACTAAAAAAGGAAAACGTGAAGATTGCGTTTGTTTATAAAATCAGCATTGTTCTTAAAGTTAATTACAAACTGGATTGTCAAACTTTATATTAGATGTACCAAGTAATGTGTTTAGATCGTTATGTTCTGTAATCTGTGGAGCATTGTGCACAATGTGGAAATTTTGTTTCTAGAAGGCCATGTTGCCTACTATATCTTTGTTTGATGTAATTCTTTTAAGATTAGTAGCTGGAGAGGCAGGAGAAGTCAAGTAATAATATTTTCTGATATGGCAATGGGACTTGCAATAAAAACTAATCAATAAGGAATATAGATCAAGCTTGAAAAAGGCTGTAAGCTTCCACTGTAGTAATCAGGTTCATGACACTGTTAAAGAAGTTGCTTTATGCATGTCTTAAAACACTTTGGTTGAATAAATTCTAAAAATCTTCAACTCTCAGTCCTGCAGTGGGCTATTTGCCCATCTTTTTTTTTTCCCTCTTCCTTTGGGAACTTATTTTAAATTATAGTATGAGAAACAATCTTTTTTATCCATCATGAAATTATGTGCTTTGTCCTTAAGTTCAGCATCAATTTGTGCAATGAATTTTGCCTATTCTTCGTTATGCACTAGACTGATATTTTCTTCTTTTCATGCCGTCCTCCCACTTCATTTGAATACTCTATGTTTCAGGCATTTAATTGGATTTTTCCTCTTTCTCTCCTTGACCATATATACTGCAACAAAGATTCCTGACGTTGTTGACATTCATCCTCTTCAACATTTGCCCGACGTGTTGAAAAAAGCTGATATGCACAAATTGCAAGAAGAACTCTTGACGTGCCTTCCGTCCTTGCCTCACTTCCCTGACCTGCAGAAACTCAGGGAGGAGTTGAAGACTGCATTGCCTTCAATGGATATGTTTGCATCACTATCTCGTTGGCATGTTGTGGAACTTCTCTACAATTGTTTACCTGAGCGATTCTCCCATGGAAATCAAACGGATGACTGTGTTCTGGTAAGCTGTATGCTCAATTCTAATCTTGGGATTCCCAGGTTATTTTATTGGATTTTATGGAATTATATGTTATTAGTTTCTTGCCCTTTTCCTGGGGATTCATCCAGAAGAACCTGATTTTATATTCCTACTATAATTTCCTAACTTCTGCCGGCCTAATCAATTGTATATGCTGCTGGAGCGTAGACAATGATATTTGTATCCCGACAAAAAGTTTTCTTTCAATGAAGATGTCCATTAAGCCATTGTACGTTACTGAGTTTTTTGCGACACTTGTACCATTTGAAGGAACCTGATATTTCTGTGCAGTGTTGAATGAATTTTTGAAGTGGTTGGCTGTGATTTTCTAGTCTTACAATCTCTGATCATGTAATGGGGATGAATCTCAAGATATGTCTCAAGTAATTTCGTGATGATTTCAAATATTTTATGTTTGAGCTCCATGTTATTGGTATTTAGTGCATCTATTGTTTCTGATTTTTCTTGTAAGTTGTCAGGATTTACAATAAGAATAGACTTGCTTTGCTATGAACTAATTATTTGCTCTTTTCTTATTTTCTTGATTTAATCCAGAGAAGCATGAAGGAGGACGTTGCCAACATGATTGCACCCCTAGCTATGAGACCAATCACTCGATGGCCTTTCTACGCATTCTTGGGCGGGGCCATGTTTTGCCTGCTTGCCAGCAGCACTTGCCACCTTCTTTCCTGCCACTCTGAGCGTGTCT
This sequence comes from Lagenaria siceraria, assembly GCA_002890555.2. Lineage (NCBI taxonomy): Eukaryota > Viridiplantae > Streptophyta > Magnoliopsida > Cucurbitales > Cucurbitaceae > Lagenaria > Lagenaria siceraria. Next base: position 6,732,802 of record CM016485.1, on the reverse strand, counting down.
CATACATAATGCTCAGACTAGACTATGCTGGAATTGCAGCCCTTATATCTACCTCCTTCTACCCCCCTGTTTACTACTCCTTCATGTGCTACCCTTTCTTTTGCAGTCTCTATATGGGGTTCATTACTCTCCTCGGAATTGCAACTATCTTGGTGTCTCTGCTGCCAATGTTTCAAAGCCCCGAATATCGCACTTTTCGGGCATCCCTCTTCCTCGGCATGGGCTTGTGCGGGATCGCCCCTATTCTACACAAGCTTATCCTGTTTTGGGGCTCACCCGAAGCACTCCTCACAACAGGGTATGAGATACTGATGGGGATATTTTATGGGGTTGGAGCCCTGGTTTATGCAGCAAGGATTCCCGAGCGATGGATGCCTGGAAAATTCGACATTGCTGGCCACAGCCACCAACTATTCCACGTTTTAGTAGTTGCTGGAGCGTATACTCATTATCGTGCAGGACTGGTTTACCTGAAGTGGCGTGACCTGCAAGGTTGTTAGATTAGAATTTCAACAAGAATTTAGTGTGTTGGAATGTAGTTGAATATATTCAATATGTATGTATGTAATATATAGCCGGACTTGGAAAGAAAGATCACCTCCCAACACCATCACTGTAAGATCAGAACCAGCTTCATGCTTTTCTTACAATGTGGTTCAATGATCAGTCTGAGGGTTCTCAATCTCAATGCTCAACTCCGACCATTTTGAAATGTTAATTCTTCATCCTGGCAGTGCAGTACAGGTTTTCCTATATCCTTCAAATGAATACAATTTTTACCACATTCTGTACATGGGCATGATGATAATGTTTCGTGTGAACTTGATTAACAAAAATGATTATCTTAAACTGTTTCATTAAGATTTAAATTATTGGGATCTTATATTTTTCTAATTGTCTCATGAGATCGATCCTTTAATTTTAATGATGCTGTCAGAGGCATGCAACAGCCGATGGATTTGTTTATGAGTGATGTCTTTTGAATCTTGTTTATGGAAAAAATGCATAATTATATTACCATTTGTGGGCTTTTTTTCCCCTTTTCTATATTATATTTAAATGATGAGCATCTGTCAGATACAGATAGCCCGCCATAACCAAGTACAGTCAAAAGCTTTTGAGGAATGTTATTGATTTCTTTCAAATCTTTATTTGCCAACGAATCTGCTCACTCTACTTTCCCAAATTGGCATCTATTGTAATAATAAAAATATTGGGCAACAAATTCCATCTCCAAACACTTACAAATGGGGTTGCCTTCTCCAACACTTCTCAAGTGCCAAATTTCTCCATGGCAATACAAAGCAGAACTTACTGGTTCTTTTGTAATGTCTTCCTCTTTCTCGGAGGATCATTTCTGGTTTTCCACTTTAATACTAGCCTCTACTCTACTTCCATATTTAACAGTGCATCTGTTGCCGGAGATGACTTCTCCGGCGAAATTGACCCACCGGATCCAACCTTCTACGACGACCCGAATCTCAGTTACTCAATCGAGAGACGAATGGAGAATTGGGACCAGAAACGAAAAACCTGGCTGGATCACCACCCCCGTTTCTCCGCCAGAGCAGGCGAGCGAATATTGCTGGTCACCGGATCACAGCCGTCGGCATGCAAGAACCCAATCGGCGATCACCTTCTTCTGAGACTTTTCAAGAACAAGGTGGACTACTGCCGAATCCACGGCCACGAGATTTTCTACAACAACGCTTATTTACAACCTCAAATGGGCTCTTATTGGGCCAAACTTCCAATAATCCGGGCCGCAATGTTGGCCCATCCAGAAGTGGAATGGATCTGGTGGATGGACTCGGACGCTGTGTTCACAGATATGGAATTCAAGGTTCCATTAGAGAGATACAAGGATCACAACCTCGTGGTCCACGGTTGGCCCAATATGGTTTACGAGGACCGGGTTAATAAAAGCTGGACCGGCCTCAATGCTGGAGTGTTCCTGATAAGAAACTGTCAATGGGCCATGGAGTTAATGGACTCATGGGCCAATATGGGCCCCCAATCACCTGACTACAAAAAATGGGGCCCAATATTGACGTCGACGTTCAAGGACAAGCAATTTCCACTTCCGGACGATCAGTCGGGTCTCATTTACTTGATCTCTAACGACAGACAAAAATGGGGCGATAAAGTTTATTTAGAATGGGAGTATTATTTGGAGTCGCATTGGATTGAGGTGGTGGGGAGTTATGATAACATAACCCGCGGGTATAGGGAGATGGAGAAACGAGAGGAAAGGTTGAGGAGAAGACACGCGGAGAGAGTGAGCCGGTTCTATGGGGGTTTGAGAGAACCGGAGATTGAGAAAGCCGGGTTTAGAAGTGGAGCCGGTCGGAGGCCGTTTGTCACGCACTTTGCGGGATGTCAGCCTTGTAGTGGAGATCATAATCCAAATTATGACGGAGACACGTGTTGGAAGAAGATTGGTAGGGCTTTGAATTTCGCGGATAATCAGGTGCTTCGCACGTATGGTTTTGAGCACCGTGATTTGAATTCTTTTGCGGTTCATTCTGTACCGTTTGATTATCCTCGTGGTGAATGATCAATGAATCGAGCTTTTCGTTTCCATTAGATCAATGAATGATCCAGGAAAATAAGAGTTGTTAGATCTTTCACATCTATCAAAGACAATTTAGAGCCATTAGATTTGCTTGATGACAAGTTTTTTACAGTATAAATAGGAGAAGACCATGGTTGTCGAACCATCCCAAAATCTTCAACAAGTGAGCAAAGTGTAAAAGATAAAAATAGTGTTTTTCTTAAAAGAGAGTTTGTTATTCCTCTATAAGCTCAAGGAAAGTTTGTAACTCCTATTTTATATAGTGGAATTCTTCTATCTTTTCGGTTGATTTTTATCATAATTTGTTTAAGAGTTTTCCACGTAAAAATCATTATGTGTTATTCTCTCCATTTATTTTTCTTCATTATTATTCTCAATATATTTTAGTTGTGAATTTACTCTATTTGATTACAATCCTTTCACAATAGGTAATGCCCTCGTACATGGCAATAACTTATGCAACCTCAATGGAATCAGACAAAAAAATTGGCTTTCCATGGTGAATATAATATCATCATTAGAATTACGAACAACGACTTCAATACCTAAAATTGGCTCTCCATGGTGAATATAACATCATCATTAGAATTACGAACAATGACTCCAATACCCACATCTCCATTAAGGACTATTGCATCAGAATTCAACTTGAAGAAACTATAAGGTGGGGCTGACCAATAACAAGACACAATTTTAATTTTATATAGTTTTTGAAAGTTTCAATTTATCTAATAAGCAGATACATATATGTTTTGATAAATACAAATATAATCAATATAAAGTTTCACAATATCTGTTATAGTATAGAATGAACAAGCCATTCTTCATCATGTCCATACCACCAAGCCATGAATCAAAATGTTTCATTTATATGAATGGGTAAGAAATATTTATACACACTATCCCATAAAACAAATGTGAGGATATTGGATGTTAATTAATGAGATGGGACATTCAAAGTTCCCATAAACCAAACATCATTTTAGATTTAAGATAAAAGATAGTATGCAATTTTATATTTTTTTTTAGTACAATAGGTTAGGTAAGACATAAGGATTTGTAACTCTACGGTAATAGAAAGATTATGTCATTTACCGTAGATCTATGCGCACTTTAACTTCAATTTTATAATTGGACTATTATTATCTATTAAAAAAAAAAAAAACCAACCATTTTGTTTAAGTTTGGTTTTTGAATCTAAGTAAGTCTCTCTCTGTTTTTTTTTTTAATATAAATATTATTAGGAAAGAACTTTATATCTAAATGTATGTAATGGGGCAGAAAACCAAAGGTCAATTTGGATTTGGCTTCTCCAAATACTTACCCTAAATATATCAACCAGGTCAATATCATGAAAAAAAAAAGATAAAAACTTATGGGGCAAAAGAACTTCCAAACAATTCTTTTAATATATAGAAATGTAGAGAAGAAAATACACCTTTTATATTTAAACAACAAACCAAAAACATTTGGCTTATATAATGCCAATGAATTTAAATTAAACTTGTATAGTTTGAGACTATAAATTTGAGATTTATCTAGTGTACATCTTTGAAAATTGTAGATGATTGAATTGCAAATTTTGACTTTTATTTTATGCATTTTTTATTAGTAAAAAGTAAAATTAAAAAACTTATACTCTAAATAAGAAAAATATAGAATTTTATTTTACACCTATTAAAGGGATTTAATCCCAAACTTTTTGGTATCCACTTAATCTTTTAAAAAAAAAAAGTGTTCATTGAAATAATTTAAATTCATGGTTTGGTCTTGGAGGGATGAAATGATACTCAAATTACTAGTTTCGCTTCTTTTGTTTTAATTTATTTTTTCCTTTATTCTACTTTTGCTTTAATTACCAAAAATGTGTCGGCGTTGCGTCTTTTGGGGATTGCACAAGCACAAGCACAAGCACAAGGATGGTGTGATGCTTTTTAGAGGCAGAAATTATAATGTATACACATATTGATATGGTGCGTATTTAATTTTCTTGTAGGGTACCCTTAAAAACGATAGATCCCTCACCTCAATCAATCAATTTTCTTTTTACACCTTTATATTATTCTTGCCTCACTTTAATTTTACTCTAACCCATAACCCATCCTTCATTTTTGTCTTCAGAAACAACTCTTCTTATTTTTATGAAAATCGGTAAATAAAAAAAATAGAAAATGTAAAACAACATAGAATCGACACATAAATTTATGTGGTTTCACTAATAGTGTATTAGTTATGTCCACGAGATAGATGGAGAACAATTTTATTAGATTAAATAATTCAGATTACAACACAAATGTCTCTAAAATTAGAGAATTTATATAGCGGACATCTCTAAACCCTAGGGTCAAAATCGTAAATAACATAAATATGTCAAATACAAATCCAACTTAGGTTTTAGGGTTCAAGTAGTATCATGGAAACCCATGAAGCACCTTTGCAAAGGACTTAATAGTACTATGAAGGTCCTAGCAATACTAAGAAAAACTATTGGACGTTCGCACTAGGCTAAGTGGTAATAGTCCAAGTTCGCAATGAAAAATTCATGAAGGAGTTAGTGGAAAGCTAAGCAGATGAGATATCGGCTTAATTCCCTTTTGAGTAGTGGTATTGTAACTACACGAAGAGTAACAACTCGACAGTTTTATCGACTAAGGAGGGACAATTATGAGTCTAAGTGTTCATGACATAAAACTAAACCTATGTAAACAATAGGATTCATTCGTCAAAAAGATATGTCGAAAACACTCCATAAGTTAGATAAATCGTATACTCTATCCATGAGTACGTTAAGAAATCGTAGACATGGTATATGATTTACACATAATTCGTTTATCACGTCTTAGGCGAGTTATATGATCTAGACAACAAAATGGTGACCTAGATAGCAAAATTGTGTACATGGTACAAAATTTCCACATCTAAAAAAAAATCCTAAGTTCAACAGGAATTGTGGGGGAAAGGTGAAGGCCATGGGCGTTGGGGTAGTGATGGTGAGTGTCGAATGGTGATGGGACTTGGCGAGCAATGGAAGATTGGTTAGGGTTGCGCCTGGTTTCTAGAATTAATTTTTCTTTTTTTTTTTTTAATTATTTTTTTAGTAAAATCGAACAATAATTTAATCTAAGGTCTTTTATATGTTACGTTTCTTTTATGAGTTAAATTAGGACACAAATGAATCTTTTTGGAAATTTTAATTAAGAAAGGAAGGAATCGAACAAATTATTAAAAATGAATCCTTTTAAAAATTTAATTTAAAAAGAAAGGAATGATGGGACAAAATTTTAAATTCAAACTAACCATACACCTACCATATATGGAAGAAGGATTAAATGATAATTTAATTTTAAGTCTTTTCTAATTACATCTTAAGAGCAATATTCGAAAAAAAATAAATAGTAGGAAGTTTTAGTCTGACTAAATGGTTTGAACAGAGTAGAAAATCGTGGTACACAATCTTCATAAAAATTACTAATATAGACAAAGTGATGTGGGTTAGTATTTCCTACCCTATATTTGTTAGTAGTTTTGATTTCTACTCCAAATCGCAAATTGATTTATTTTTACATTATTAAAATTATTATTTTTTTTGCAAAATTTCTTATAGTTATCATAAAAAAAAAAAAATAAATAAATAAATATTTTTTTACTTAACCCGAAGGAACCTATAGCAATTTTAACCGTTAATATATTGCTAGGTAACATTTTTTTTTTCCCACGGTCTTTAAGATCAAATTTTAGTTTCTTATTTAAAACAAATTATAATATATTGTCGAGAAGGGAAAATTTGAAAATGAAAAATGAGAGGGATGGGACAAGGATAGTAAAAAGTTGCGTCACAAATAACACGTTGCACCGTTTTATGGGTTGGTTTTGAACGGAGTTTGTCCAACATTTTCCTTTGCAAGCGGGAAATCCGCTCCGCTTTTTTTTTTTTTTTTTTTTTTTTCAGGGATGTTAGGTGGGTAACAATTTAGTAAACTTTAATTAAATCTAATGATATACTTCTTATACTTTTAAATTTAAAACAATTTAGTTATTTTAATTCAAATAAGTAATAATTTAGTCCTTATATTTTACAATTTGTAACGATTTAATCTTTTTTTGGAAAATATTAGTATGATTTAATGAAATTTCTTTCATGTATAGTTTGATAAATCAATTAGAAATCAAATTTACTTATATACTATTATAAATTAAAAGTATATGACTAATTCGTAAGTTGAATGACTAAATTGTTACTCTCCTTAAGACTCTTAGTGTTTTTTAATAACAAAAGAAAAAGAAAAGATGGAAAATGAAAAAAGTGTTTTAGGTAGGTCATAATTTGAAGGAGAGAACAACGAAGAAATAAAATAAAAAGTTTATATTTCTATAGTAGGGGATAGAGCATTTTTTGAAACGAGATAAAATAGCAATAAAGATTTTTTTATTTTTTCCTTTTTAATAATTTTTTTATTTTTTTTGGGAGTTGAAAAAGAAGAATTTGGGGGTGTGAAGAACGGGAGAAAGAAAAGAGAAACTCCGTTGATCGTTTTGCCATAAAGAAGAGAGACAGAAGGGGCCGCTATTTCTGACGCTCTTCATTTCATCAAAATTCCACCGTTCTTAAACCGATGCCTTTCCTCTAATCTCTCCTTCTCCTTCCTTCTTCCCTCTGTAAGGTTAAACTTACCATTTTTACTCACACAAACCACCGCTACCCATTTCGATTTTTTCCCCCTTAACTCTCAACAACCAATACTCACATGATTTTCTTTCCCTAAACCCACTTTTATACCCACCATGCTTTCTCCTCACTCCTCCTCAGCTTCCATGGCCAAACCCACTCTTCGCCACAAGGCTTCTGCCTGTCTCGCCGACGTTTTCCGCTTCCTCGCCGGCTCATTCCTCGCCTTTCTTCTCCTCTGGACCCTTTCTTCTTTCCTTACTCCTTCCGCCTCTAATTTCGACTCCTCAAACTCCAAATTCAACACCCTTCACCCTCCCTATGATTCTGCCTCTTCTTCACAAAATTCCCAAAATCAGAATCCATCTCTGGCTTATGACCCACCGGACATTAATTTCTACGATGACCCTAAACTCAGCTACTCCATACAGAAACCCATGAAGAATTGGGACGAGAAGCGCCGCCATTGGTTGAAACAGCACCCTTCATTCGCTGCCGGAGCCACTGAGAGGGTGCTTCTTTTATCGGCGTCGCAGCCCACGCCGTGCCGGAACCCCATCGGCGACCACTTGCTTTTGAGATTCTTCAAGAACAAAGTGGACTACTGCCGTATCCACGGGTACGACATTTTCTACAACAACGCTCTGCTCCAGCCGGAAATGTTCTCGTACTGGGCGAAACTGCCGGTGGTTCGAGCAGCGATGATAGCTCACCCAGAAGCCGAGTGGATCTGGTGGGTCGACTCAGACGCGTTGTTCACCGACATGGAATTCAAGCTCCCACTGGACCGTTACAAAAATCACAACCTTATCGTGCACGGCTGGGCCCACTTGATTTACGACCGGAAAAGCTGGACGGGATTGAACGCCGGCGTGTTTCTCATCAGAAACTGCCAATGGTCCATGGACTTCATGGACGTGTGGGCCAGTATGGGCCCACAAACCCCAAATTACGAGAAGTGGGGGCAAGTATTGAAATCGACGATTCCGGACAAGCTGTTCCCGGAGTCAGACGATCAGACGGGACTGGTTTATTTACTGTACAAGGAGAAAGAGAAATGGGCGGACAAGATTTACTTAGAAGGGGAGTATTACTTCGAAGGGTATTGGGAGGAAATTATGAGGACATTTGATAATATCACCGAGAAGTACAGGGAAATGGAGAGAGGTGGAAGAGAGCTGCGGCGGCGGCACGCGGAGAAGGTGAGCGAGCAATACGGTGCGTTTAGGGAGAAATATTTGAAAGAAGCTGGCAATGGGAAAGGGAGTTGGAGAAGGCCTTTTATCACACACTTCACAGGGTGTCAGCCTTGCAGTGGGGATCATAATCAGATGTATTCTGGTGGATCTTGTTGGGATGGGATGCGTAAAGCTTTGAATTTTGCTGATAATCAAGTGCTTAGGAAATATGGTTTCGTGCACCCGGATGCATTGGATCCCTCCGTATCGGAAATCCCTTATGATTATCCTGCCTAGATTATAGAGAAGAAATAAAAAGAGGTATGTAATTTGAATTTGGAGTCATATTAATCTGCCAAATTAAAGAGAAAGCTGAAGTGGGCATTGTGTAAGATTTAGAGAAAATGATGTTTGTATGTGTGTTGGTTGGTGGTTTTAATGAAATTTCAAGTGTTTTTGGAACGGTGTGTTGGAATCTTAGATTCGCACATCTATGCATTGTAAAGAGAAATGGAGTAAAGAAAGAGGAGGTTTTGTAGTTGTTGTTTTCGTTGTTAGTTTGTCATTATAAAATAACAAATAATCTCTCACCCCAAAACTACACAAACCAAACACTTTTTTTTTCCTTTTTTTTTTTTTTTTTTTTTGGAAGCATTTGGAAGATCCACCAATAGGAAAAGGGAAAAACGAAATTCAATGTAGGATAAAGAACTTGCTAACTTGGGTAATGCAAATTGAGATGTTATTTTACTCTATTGCAAATGGTTAAACTTAGTCTGTTTCAAAGATGGGACAAAAAGGGTAACGTGCATTATTATTATTTTTATTACAACACTAAGCAAAAATGGAGAAAATGTGTTAGTACATGTCAATTATCTTTTGAGCTAAACTCACTTTGTGTTAATTGATTAATTTGTGTATCAATTTCTTATTTTTAAATTACGGTTAAGTTACAAACTCAATCCTTTAACTTTCATACCTGTGTCTATTTGGTTTTGATAGTTTAGGCCTCTTTTGTGATATTGATATTGTTTTTATTTATTTATTTTATTTAATAAAATGCATGTTTGTTTCATCTCAATTTTCTTAATCTACGTCTCATTTGATAACTATTTGGTTGTTAGTTTTTTAAAATTAAGCCTATAAACACTCTTTCTACCTTTAAATTTCTTCCATAGTCTTGTAGTTTTTACCTATGTTTTTAAAAACCAAGCTAATTTTTTAAAATGAAAAAAAAAATAGTTTTTATTTTTGTATTTTAGCTAAAATTTTGATTCTCTTACTTAATAAAGATGAAAATCATTGTAAGAAATTAAGAGGAAATAAGCTTAATTTTTAAGTATAAAAACTAAGGGAGTGTTTGGATATCTAAGTTGGTTATTATAGTTTGTGAGTTATTTTAGTCTTGGTATAATAGCCTAAATTTGATATGCATATTATTTTAATTTAGGTAAAAAACAGTAAATAAGGGAAATTTTTTTGAATTCATTAGAGATTTAGTAGGCATAATATTGAAAGTTAAAAGAAACGGATATATATATTTTAAAGTTTAAAAATTAAATAATGACAAAATTGAAAGGTAAGGAATTAAAGTGATGAAGAACGTGTAAAGAGCAGGCATGATTTCGTAATTTGTTTCCCCATCGATTATGGCGATGCTTATGAAAAGTGAAAGACTTATGGTATTTTATTTTTAATGGTCCGCATAAACTGATGCCATGATTGAAGGATAATTTTCTCTTTTTTCTTTTTATTTTATTTTCTTTTTTTTAAAAAAAAGAAAAAAAAATTATTGATGGATAATATTTTCTTACTTTACCCAACTTTTGTATAATGGAAGCATCATATTGTCGGGTGGTGCATGAGAGATTGTCTTCCTTTCAATTAAGCCGAATTAACTCACTATTTTTTTTTTAAAAAAAGAAAAACTTAACTTAAATTTGGGGAATTAAAATTGTTAATAATATTATCGCATTTAAATTATAACAAGACGATTGGATCACCTTAATTTGTAGTACCGACATGTTCATAACATGTATTTGTAATGACCTTGGAAATAGGAAATACCTATGACAACGCATCTAATAGGACAAAATATATAGTGGTGAAAATAAATAAGTAATAAATAAAATCACAAATTTTGATAACTCCCAATATTATTGACCTGTCTTAAATTGACCTTACACATACATATCTTTGTAGCTTGTTTGGAATGTGCATTGACTTTCTGACTTGTATTTTTTTAAGGATTTGATTTGATAGAAAGTTCATAATTTTTTAGAAAATAAAAACATATGATATCATTTAGATTAGGTTATTTTGTTGTTTTATTAGATGTATGATTGAAATGGGCTTAATTTTAGCTTTTCTCTATGTGAGCCCCATACTACTATTGTTGGGTTGAATTTAATTCAAATATATTTGAATGGTTTGAAATGAAGATTTTTTTTAAGGAAAGGTTTGAAATGAAGTATTAAAGTATCTAAGTAACCAATTTCACATATGCACTTTTTTTTTTCTCTTTTAGTTCAAAGACATGTGGGGAGGGAGTAACCTATGATCTCTATAATTATATTAAGAACAAGTTTCATACTACTGTTAACATCAGTGACTCAAATAATTATGCCACGTTTTTTTATATTGTTTAGAATATAGCATGTGAAGTGATGAACTTTTAATATATATATATATATATATATATATAATAGTTAAGCAAAAGTTATATTATAACAATACATTTTGTGCCATTTTCAAAAAATGGGATGGAGTGGAAATAGAATTCCATTAATAAGAAAAACATAAACAATTTTAGTCCTAAGTAACAATTCAGTGTTTATACTTAAAATTTTGTACCAATTTAACTCAGATTTGATATAAAAAAAAAAAAAAAAAAAAAAAGTTTGAAATCACTCACATTGAGAATGACAATACTTGTGTCTATGTATTAAAGAAAAGAGAAAATGTATATTAAAAAAAATGCCGTACTTTCATGCAATAATTCAATTTCAGTGTTTAGTCTGTCGGTTACTGTTATGGCTTCTATGAGCTAATGTATTATTGTACTTCAAAAAAAAAAAAAAAATCTAATACATAATTGTAAATGCATGGGAGGACATAAATGCTCTGGCCCTCGTTAAACAAAGAAAGACAACTGTCGAGTAAAGTCGCCATAAATGTAAAAATTGGTAATATTTATTTTCATTTGTTATTTGGGGTATTTTAAAATTCATTCCCAGTATTAATGTTTCTGCACATGTCACAACCAGAAACCAAAGGTTCCATTTATAAGCCATCAACGGAGAAACAGAGAGTGAGACCAACAGTGATAACAAACCAATGTCTATCTCAATCATGGCTTAGAAAGATTGTTGGATCACATAGGTAAGGAATTTGCGTATGATATGGGTAATTCACTAAAACAACCAAAACATATTTGAGAGTAATTTTGAAATTGTTAGCATCATTTTTGTCATATTTAAAATCAATCCCAAACAAAATATTAAGTTGATTTTGAATGATTAAAGACGTTTTTCAAAGTGACTTTAAACATGACAAAAGTGATATTAATAATTTCAAAATTACTACTAAATAAATATTAAATAATGATAGCAGAGTTTCTTTGTGTGTGAGCGGGGAAAGTAGGAGGAAGGATTTTGTGGGCAAATGCAATAGCCATAAAGAAAAATGTAGGGCACAATCTAAAGCCTCTATATCTTGTGTATTGAATTTAACAACTAATTCTTTTATATGGAACAACATCGGATACATCACTTTGACAAAAATATACTAAACCAGAAGGGGAGGAGTTGAACAAAAGGCCTCCTATCCAAAGAGAGGAGAAATTTCGCAAAAAAAAATTGTGAAAACACTCAAATTTCAGAATTCTGTGTGGCTACTCTGGCAGTGTTTTCATAATGTATTGTATGCAATAACAAGAGTTGTGGAAAGGAGAAGACTTGCAAGGAAAACGTCTCGTATTCCTCTTCCAGATTAGCCACAGAGAACTCTGCAAGCATTTGACTAAAAGAACTCATATAAAAGCCCGCCAGACAGCAGCTGTACTTTTATTGGCCCATCAACTATACAAAGTCGAAGCTAACAAAAAATTCCAGCCTATCTGTATATACAGCAAAGGGCAACGAACGAATTTAACAAGTATTTCCCATAATAACGATAACAACCGCAGTCACCCGGGTTGAATATCCCAAATCTTCAGGATTACCAGTAATTTTAACACCCTTAATCTCATAAAGTTTTCTTCCGAGAAATCATATATAACACAGGTTAAACAAGAAGAAATATCTAAGCAGTTTCACAGAACCATTGTACAGAAAACAAGAGCAATAAGCATCGAACATGAAGACTAGATATACATCTTACACACTGGTGAAGAATCAAGATAGCCATTAAATAATCAACCAGGTAATATATAGACTGCATGAAATTCAAATTCCTAGTAACTACAGCACAACTTAGTTTAGCCTCCAAAATTCTTCTACAAAAGAAGTCAAGGGTTCATAGCATCAGAGTCATCTTCTTCTGCATCTCCCAATTCGCTGAACATATACTGATTTTGGTACTCCATCAAGTACTGAGTTGATCTCTTCACATCTAAGAACAGATGGTATACACGATTTATGTCTTCCATCTCCACAATCTTACCCTTTCGCTTTTGACATGCCAATGCAGCTGCTGTGATTAAATGGATGGCATATCTAAGCGATGTTTCTACACCAATTGTGGTCAAAAGTCTCTTTGCCTCTTCAGACATTTCCACATCTTCCTCTTGCGATCTGATATCTAAAATCTTTCGTATTTCATCCTCCGTATAAGGTTGAGTAGAAATTATAAGTAAGCGATCAAGAAGATCAATAGGAATACCATGTGGGGATTTGTAGTTTGTTCCCCTGATTGTGGTAATCCCCCTATTAGTAGCAACAACTAGTATTGGAGCCATCTCATTCTCCAAAGCACGATTAAGGAAAGAGAAGCACTCAATATCAAGCATATGGACCTCATCAATAAAGAGAACACCTGGAACTATCTCGGCCTTGCCTTCTTCCCTCCACTCGGCCACTTTGGTATCAATTTGTTCCCTTACTTCAGCTCGAATTTCTCCAGTATCACCAGTGAATAGAGCTAAGAAACCTTGTGTTCTGGAGATAAAGGACAATAAAATGAGAACTCTCAGAAAAATTCAAAGGAAAAAATGAACAAGAAAGAGTTAGATGGGACAGGCAACTTATTAAAGGTCATGAGTCATGAATGTGGCCAATTGTATAAAGTCGTAGAACTGAAGAATATAATTAACTTACATCTCCATTGCATGCAAAGTAATGGGTTGAATTATTTCTCTTTAGAGAGAAGACATATTATGCTTTAGTAGAATAAGCAGTCAGAAACAAAATGGTCCAATGCGATGTCATACAAAACAGAGGTTAGTAATTCGATTCCTCCCATCCTTGGAAGCACAAAAAATCAAGAAAGAGGGAAAAGCAAGATCAATGGCGTGAAACATACAACATGTATGTAATTCAGGAACGAGACCGTTGCATGTGATATGATATATTGAGAAACAGAGATCGAATCCTTCAAATCTCCTTGAATTAACAAAAGTTGAGGAAGTGCAAAACAACAGGGCAAACTACATTATGACTAGTGGTAGTAACTGGTAAAGTCACATGGATAGTTCAATGCCACCAAAGCTCACTAAGCTAGATGTACATGTACTTATGGAAGTTAGTCAAGAAGGGAAGGTACATTTTGGGAAACACAAATCAGAGCGACGGGGTAAACCCCATAGACTGGAGTATAACATACATTGCATGGTAAGCAAGTTACATAGAAACAGAGACCAAGACATCAAACATTCTAAAAAGAAGGTATTGTGTCAACTTGACAAGTGTAAAGCAGAATCAATCTGCCCCTTAATCACAAAAGTGAATGCAATAGACAGCAGCCAGCAGCCAAAGCACCTGAAATGCCATCTACAGTTTCGTTAATCCAATTCCCTCCCACCTCTTTTGGAGAAGCAAAATGAAAACCCATCCGGCTGAGACAATAGTATGGTTTTGGTCATATAGTTGAAGACTAAAGCATTGTTGTTTACCATCACGTCTCATTGGAAGTTATCTTGACAGCTCACAGTAACAAGCAGGAAACAAAAATTTCATGAACCATCATCAAAAGACATTTGATACACAATCCCGATTCTCAAATACTTCTAACTGTAAACAAACAAAACCTTGCAAAGTATTTCAATCGTACCACTATATGTGTATATAATTTGCAGACACCAATTATTATAAAAGACATTGTTTCCCCTCTCAGTCTCAGCTGCACAATTTCAAGACATATAACTCGACAAAAGTAGATTTAAAAAGTTTTAAGGGAAAATCAAATCACCTGCTATTGATGACATCAATCTCATGGAGTGTGACACAATGTACAACCTCCTTCCGCTTTTGCAACTCACCGTCAGGGCATTGCACAAACTTTGTTTGGGGACCCATTGCATCATAATCCCTGGACCTAGAGAAAGACCTTCCTAGCTTAGTAATTTTCCCTGAGGCCTTATCAATCGCAATTACATCGCCGCTCTGCACCTTTTCCTTACCCAAAGCTTCAATCATCTTCGCCCCTAAATCATATACCGTCTCCATATCCGTCGTTTTCAAAGTAAGCTTCCCAGTCTTCGACGCTGCCCCGGCAACCGCTGGCCTGTCTATTTGAACCTCAACGACCTCTCCTTCAATTATCTCGGTTTCTTCCTTTATTCGGACGCCAATAGATTTACGGAAGGCCTGCATCAATGCTTCAGTTTTAGACATTTCCAGAGAAAAGAGCTCACTGCCAGCAATCATTGCGAAAGGAGTTTCAAGGCCAAGGGACTTAGCCATGCCCATGGCAATAGCAGTCTTGCCCGTACCAGGCTGACCAGCGAGGAGAACAGCCCGACCGGCAATTTTTCCTTCTTTGATCATCTGAAGAATGACCCCAGCGGCCTTACGAGCGGCGGTTTGGCCAACCATTCCCTCCGAGACGGCCCGTGGTTCAAGGGAGGAATCAAGGCCGAGGCCGCGGATGTGGGAGTGCGCCCCAATTCGCTCAATTCGCGTTAGGTCGCGGCTCTCCGAGAGCTTCAGCTCCGCCATCGTAAGAGCCGATGCTGGTAATTTGCTTGGTTGGTGAAGGATGCAGAAACAGAGCGTTAGGAACTAGGGTTAGGGTTCAGGGTTTTGCAAACTCGAAGAAACACTTCTTCTTGTTGGCGTTTGGAGGGTAATTGTGTTGAAGGCATGTTCTAAATCCCTCCAAAAAAAAAAATATAAAAAAAAAATTCTCAAATATATCATTTCGAGCACAAAATTAAATTATTCCTTAAATTACTATAAGTTTAGTCTCCCAACATTATTGTTTGTGCTTTTACAAAAATTAAAAAAAAAGAAAAAAAGGACCGTTTTCAAATATAAAAAAATGAATCAAATTATTTACAAATATATAGAAAAATTTTACAATCTATCGGTGAACCGCGATAGAATTCTATGACTTTCTATTACTGATAGATTGTAAAAAAAAAATTGTAAATAGTTTGATATTTTTTCTATTTTGAGTAATTTTTGTGTTGTTTTGGTCCTCAAATTTAAAAGGTATCTCTTTAGTTTAAAAAGAAAAATTTCAATTAAAAAATATTTAATGTATAACATTTAATTTTGTATTTAATAAATATATAAATTTATCAATCAAACATAATTTAGTGAATAAAATATGCGTAGCTCAATTGACATACTACTTAATATTTTTGCAGAAACAAAAAATCAATTATCATCTTAAAATGAACAATTGAATGAGATGCATAAACTCTTAATCTTTTGGTAGATTGTATATACTTTTTTTATGTCAATTGAGTCATACTCATCTTGAACAATAATATATTTTATGTATGAGATATATATAATAAATTTTAATACAATCCAATATATTAAATATAATTGTAGATTTGTAGGAAATTTGAGATTCAAACAAGTTATATATGTACATTGAAATATATAATGTCTGGGCCAGCTTACGCGCACCTCGACTAATCTCACGTGACAACCCACCCGATCCTACAACATGCGGGCTGCCAACTTACCTGTAGGATATTAACTACCACTAGGCCAATCCATGATGGTTGGAATATATAATTATTAAAATACATTATTTGGTTTTGACAAAAAAAAAAAAAAAAATTATACTCCTGTAAATAAGATCTTTAAGTTGAGTCAATGTCTCTTCTTCATAGAGAGAATCCCTCTAAATTTTCTCTAAAGTTCCTGTCCGGTTTCGATTATTTTTTTAAAAATTTCTACATTCCAATCATGTTATGTTCAGGTCATAACAAAGAAGATTTTGTGAAGTTTTTGGAAATTCCACTAAGTTAATTAGTTTACTTTAATTTTATTTAATTTGAAATAATTTAAAGTCAATTCCAATTTAATTTTTAAATATTTTAAGTGATGTTGGATAGCTATTTCGATTTTCATTTTTGAAAATTATGTTTGTTTTCTCTCAATTTTTTTACAATAATTTTTATGTTTTCTAAGTAAAAAAATTTATTCTTAGTCAAATTCAAAAAACAAAAATAAATTTTTAAAAACTATTTTTTAGTTTACAAAACTTAATTTGGTTTTTGAAAGATTAGTAGGAAGAAGATAACAAATCAAACAAGCTTACATATGATATGAGTATTTATAGGTTTGATTTTTTTTTAAAAAAAAAAATTAAATACTTATCAAACGAAACATTTCAACTCACATTACTTCTGTTGACTTATATAGGCTTTTTTTTTTTTTTTTATTTAATTAGAGGGAGTAGAAAAATGTTGCCTTTGTATGTCTAATCGGTGAAATCAATTTCTTAAGAGTACCTCTTCTCCATTGATATGTCTTTAGTATTTTATTATTCAACTGTATTAAGTTAGTTATTGATTCCATAGTTGGTTTGATTCTCTAAATATAATTCGACGATTATATTTGTTGATGTCAAATTTGAGATAGGATAAAGTGTATCTGACCGGCAACAACTGTGAATTTGTAATTCGAGGAAGTGAGGACCTACAAAACAAAGGAAAAAAGTTCTGATGTCTAAGTGAGTACCGGAAAAAGAGAGTAAAAGATGAATAAGAATTTTTAAGTGACCTCATTGGGTGCTTTTCTAGCCTATTTATAGTTTTTCTCTTTATCCCTTAATCCTTTTTCTTCCCAAAAAACACCCTTACTCTTGGACCTGCCAAAACCATAGGGTTTTGTAGGGCTTGGCTCGGCACTAATCGAGGCCAAGCAGGTGGTATGGGCTCTGCCCATACCACCCTTCCTTTCGGCCTTTCTGTTAAGCTCGATATCCTATAGGCTGCATCAAGATGACCATTCTGCCCTCTGGTCCAATTTTACCCCTAATAATATTCATGGTACTGTGAACTAGAAAATCAATCATGGGAATAATACCCATACGTACTAGGAATGCAACAAAATACCGAAAAGTCAAAAAACCAGACCAATCCAAAATTGATCCACTAGTTTGGTTTATTTTTTTAATATAAAATTGGATATATTGTTTTGTATTTGGAGAAAAGCAAAAAGTATTGGTACTGATTGGATTTTGATTGAAAATAAACTCTAACATTAGGTGTCTTTTAGTGTTTTTTAATTATTATGGTATATATATATATTTATTGCTTAGAAAAAAGACAAATTATTATGGAGTTCGTATGTTTTTTTATTTAGAAAGTGTAAAAAAATGTCCAATTTCAATCTATAAAAAAAAAAAAAATTGGACCCAATTTTGTTTAAAATAAACAAAAATGACCAATTCAAAAAAAAATTGAAAGAAAAAATGAAAATGTAAAAAATTGAGAATCAAACTGATAATAAATTGAACCAAATAAAAACCAATCTCTTAGTTTTGTTCTTTATTGGACATCAATTTGGATCTCTTCTTTATAAAACTAACTGGTTTGGTTTGGTTCTTGGCTGATCCCAAAACCGACAAAATTAAACCGTCTATCACCCCTATTACGTATGTCCACTCATCATTATATTGAAACTTGATAAGTATACTTACAGTTAGCAATTTTTATTACAGAATTTAAACCTCCAACTACGAGAGAAGAAAGTGACACCTTAACTGCTAAGTCATCTTCATGTTAGTAGTATTGTTATTTGTATATTATTTTGAAACTGATGAGGGTTGTCCAAAGCAAGGCCCAAACCCATAAGGTATTGCAAGGAGGCATAGGAAAGTGCACATCGCAAAAGGGAATGTGTCAAACGCCTTGGGGTTTGGACTAACTAGCCGAGCCAGTGAATATACCCAATCGAAAAATAACCGAGTCAGATCCTGACTACACCCTGCAATCTCGAGCGCCAACATTATACTAACATAAATATTAGAATGTAATAGTCTCGACACTATACTAGTGTGAGGATCTCTTACGAAGGTCAGCTCATAGTATCTCCAAACTAGACCAAGGAGAAGCGGGTTGAAAGTCAATGTCACTAAAAGCCCGTAACGAAACCCAACGTGGATGAAATCTTACTACCAACGAAAATCATCTTGAGAATTAATAGCAAGGATGAAAGTTAGAAAATTTAAAAATCATATATATATATATATAATCCGAGGAAAAACAAAACAAATATGTTTGTAATGGACTTTGTTTTATAGAAATAGTCAATTTGATCTCGAAAAAAAAAATTATAGTTGGACTTTGATTCATGGAAATAGTCAGTTTTTAGTGAATTTTAATTTAAAAAATTGCTTACTCCATGGAAATGTTTTTAAAATTTTGATAGCAAAATTTGATATGACACTTAGTTATAAAAGTTTATAATATTCTTCAAAAGAAGAAAACTTTAATTGCAAAACTCGTTGAATTTAGGATTGCGTATTTTCCAATTCATAAGAAATACTAAATTATTGTCATCAACCTTTTCTATAAAGTCGTTTCTTCTTCTTCTTCTTCTTTTTCTTTTTTTTTTTTAAAAAAAACTTTTCTTTTAGATGAAAGAACAATTCATTCCCCTTTTTTTAACTCAAAAATTAAAAATAGGGATAATGATAATGATAATACTAACAACAATAATAGCATCTCAATCCCTAAATGTCTACTTAAAAAAAAAATCAATCCATCAATAAAATTTTCTAGCAAAATTCTCCACCCCACATATTAATTAAAACTTTAATGAAAACTAATTGCTTAATTTTCATTTTACATAATTTAATCTAGTTTATGAATTTTTCACGTTTGTACTTAATAGACTCATGAACATTAAAAAAAATATATTTCAAATCTTTAAACTTTCAATTTTTTTAATAGGTACCTGGACAAAATTTCAAATTTTTTTTTTCTGTTTATAAATCTCTAAAATAATTAGTACGGTTAAAAACTTTATCAATAGTATATAAAATCGATATGTAGATTTAAAAATTGCATATTAGACAAAAATCAAAAGTTCCAACGATCTATTAGATACAAGAGAAATAATAAAAATTAAGACCGACCTCTTACATGTGAAATTAAAACTTCAAGCGATAGACATTTTTTAAAATCGAATAACATATTAGACATAGTTAATTTTTACGTCCATTAGAAATTAAGATAGTCCAAATATGGAGGTTCATTTTTCATGTGGTTTTGTTTAGCTGACATGAACAGGAAAATTAATTGATGAACTAAATGAGTTTGAGGAACTTATCGTACTTTATTCATGATAAGATTTATCAAATAAAGAGACGGGATGAAGAAGTCTTCTCATCATCACTCCATCCATGAACATTTCTAAATTTAAAGGTCCGTTTGAATTGATTATCTAACGTTAATTCAACGAATTTTACCGTGTCTCATCCCGTATAGGAACATCCCTAAATTCAAAGTAAATGGAAAAAATTTCTAAATTAAGAAGTTTGTCAATATTCATCTGCCATTCTTAAATTTTAAAAAACCAATAAAACACTATTTATTTATTTTCTTAGCTTAACATACAACCAATGATATATATTGAATCCTTTTTTTTATTATTCTTTATCTTATCGTATGATCTTTCATATCTGCATAAACTTGAATATATAGGTTGATGCTTTTAGAAGGAAGCTTTAATTAATGGTTTTATTGTTCAAAAATTAAATTCATTGACTAATATTTTAAATGTGAAAACTACTTCATCTTTTTAATTAAAAGAATGCGTTGAATCTTTGTTTTTTATTAAAAAAAATACAAAACCAGATTAGGTTAAAAAACTATTTTAGTCCTTTCTTACTCTTGTTCAATTTTAGTTAATATACTTTCGAATAATTTTAATCCCGTGTACTTTTAGTAAATATTAAATTCAGACCCTTAAAATTAATTTTTATTAAAATCGATTAAATAACTATAATGATTTTCATGAAAAAATTACAGTGAAATACTAGATAACAAAATGTTTTTTTTTTTAAAAAAAAAAACAATGAACAAGTAAAAGAGGCTAAATTTAAGATTTATTGTTCTTGTTCAATTTTAGTTAATATACTTTCGAATAATTTTAATCCCGTGTACTTTTAGTAAATATTAAATTCAGACCCTTAAAATTAATTTTTATTAAAATCGATTAAATAACTATAATGATTTTCATGAAAAAAATGTAAAATGTGAATATTTTTCAAAATTTACAGTGAAATACTAGATAACAAAATGTTTTTTTTTAAAAAAAAAAACAATGAACAAGTAAAAGAGGCTAAATTTAAGATTTATTGTAATTACGGTGACTAAAATTGGAAAGTACAAGACTAAGATGGAATGAGCTTCAAAATACAATACAAAATGAATAAGACTCAATTTGATAACCATTTAATTTTTTGTTTTTGAAAACACTTTTTTTCATTTCTATATTGCTTGCTTTGTTATCTATTTTTTACCAATATTTTCACAAACTAAGCTAAGTTTTGAAAACTAAAAAAAGTGTTTTTATTTTTGAAATTTGTCTAAAAATTGAACTTTTGTACTCAAAGAAAAAAAATGCAAAACATTATAATAAATTGGGATGAAATATTCTTAATTTTTAGGGCTCTTTTCAAATATAGAAAAATGAGTCCAAATATTTATAAGTATAGAAATT
Organism: Lagenaria siceraria; assembly: GCA_002890555.2. NCBI lineage: Eukaryota > Viridiplantae > Streptophyta > Magnoliopsida > Cucurbitales > Cucurbitaceae > Lagenaria > Lagenaria siceraria. Next base: position 6,711,253 of record CM016485.1, on the reverse strand, counting down.
TTTTTTCAATCTATCAATGATAGACCGCAATAAAATTCTATTGCTTAAAAAATTTATTTGCTTGAACCATATAGTCGTAATTTCTCTAATTTTTAAAAAATATATATATATAAAAAGAAGTTACCCTAGTAAATTTAAGTTAATAGACTTTTTTTTGAAAACTTATTGCTGAAATTCTGATATTGAAATCAAGTAGCAAAGTGTCGTAGTTCGTAGTACGTTGTTGAGCCTGCGAGATGAGAGGTTCTCTCTTTTCTTTGACATAATTCCAAAATTCCACTCATCCAATTAATAATTTTAAAATTAAAATCCAAACATTTTCATTTCAGTTAGTTTACAATTGCAATTTCAATGGATGAGCGCGTTACAATCGGAGATAAGAATAATCAATAATCGGCCGGCACGTCCCAATTTCAACTCCTCTGCCTCTCCCGTAGATTCTTTCTTCTTGCGACTTTGATCAATTTCGACATTATAAAACGAGAAGAATATATAGTTTCTATAATTTGACATACACACACACACACACATATATATATATAATTAAATTCCAACAATACGGAAATACCAAAATTAATCACACTATGGAATTAAATATAATGGACCAAGAATTTCAGAGAGTTATAATTTCAATATCAATACACTCGTCTTGATGTTCTTCTATGAACAGCGTAGCTTTTGCTTCTGGGATACGCATTAGAATTACTGACCTTGAATTCCTCTTCAAATTCATAGGTTTTGTCTTCGTCAATTCTCCCAATCCCCACGCTCTGGCTCCTCGCCACCACGTTCTTCGGTTCGCCCCTCATCGGCGATTTCCTCGCCTCCAAATCGGGTTCCACTTTCTTGCTCATGCTTCGAATCGACGCCGCCCTCAGAAGCTCACCGTAGTCGTCGCCTCCGTGGCTGGAGGCGGTGGACCCCACGCTGTAACTCCTGGGCAGATGGCTCGGCACCTGACCGGCCGGCCCGCTCAGGGCCATCCCATAATCCAGATGGTTGGAACAGTCCGTCAGGCTTTTTATGTAGAAATCTCGTACTTTGGACAACATCCGGCTCGAAGCTTTTACTAGTTGGCTCAATTTGTTTCCTTTGTTCATCTTCTTCCCTTGATCGCCGTTTTTTATAGTCTCCATTTTATTATGCCACGTACGCGCCGCCGCGGACGTCTGAATATCTGAAATGCCGGCGAGTGGGAATCGGAGGAAGTTTGAATTGGGATTGGCCGTAGTGTGTTTATGTTATATATAGAGATGGAGTTTGGGGGAATGAAGAATGTGTCAAAGACTATTGTGTTGAGTTTTGAGAGAGATAATATAAACAAAAAATACTCCCAAGTATTTTTCTAAACGAAATGATTTATCATTTTTTAAATTTTTAGTATGAATCTTACTTTTGACTTTGTATAAGTAAATCGTGATAAATAAAATTTTAACTGAAAAGCTATGCGTATATAGATAACACCCCTTTTAAAAAACCATTATATGAAAATCTTAACTGTCTACATTATTTGATAAAATAAATTATTTTATTAATCTATTCAGTTAAATACAACTTTTTAAAAAATTTAATTTCTTCTCTTACCCATCTCAAATTTATCATTCTATATTAGTTTATTTTCTCATATCTATTCAAATTTAAATTGCTTCAATTTCTTATAACAATTATATATAAAAAAAACTTTATAACAAAAATTTGGATTAAACAAAATTAGTTTCAGTTCAAATTATATATTTTTTCAAATAATTATATTATAATCAATTATAAATTAAATATGAATATTTAAAATAATTGAAATGATAATCTTCATGTAACTAAATTACACAAATTCAGGATTAATTTACCAAGTATTGTAACTAGTTTTTTTTTTATTTAATTAAAATTAAAATTTATCAAATACTATTTTACTTCTTATCCAACTTATTTTTCTAAAACCATACCTCAATTATTTTAAAAACTACACAGCAATCCCAAACTAAGCCTATCATCAACTATTTTCAAAACTAGAGTAATCTCAAACTAAATCTAAGAGGTATATTTGTCTAAGAAAAACAATAGTGGCATAAATATAAATGTAATTCCGACTTTTAATTTTATATCTAATAAATTTTTAAATTTTAAATTTGTTTAACAAGTAATGAACCCGTTGGATTGAAAGATATCGAGATTGTATTTTGAGACAAAATTCAAAGAGACTTACACATTAATGGATTATATTTAAAATGTCTGATAGATTAAGGGCAGAGTGGATACAAAATTATTGGAAGCTAAGGATTCAATGACTTGCTAAATATATTTAACACAAAATTAAAATTTAAAAGATGAAGGTATGATTAAGTAGTGAATTCATCAATAATCAGGGGGGGGAAAATGAAAATATAAATAACAAATATCAGGATCAAATTAAAATATCCTGTTCATATAGAATTTGATGATGTGTAAGGATTGTTAGAAGTTTGACTAAACTATTTTTTTTTTAATTCGCAATGAACTTAATATTTTCTATTTGTTTAATTGTTTTTGGTTGATTGTATAGAGTCTAAGAGCAAGTAGAAATTAGAAGAAAATAAGTGAAATTTTCTGCGAAATGAAATTTATGAATGATGACTTTTTTGAGAAATTTATTAAATTATAGAGATTAAATTGAAACACAACTTCCAAAATTATAGCCATAAAAAATAAGTAAACTTTTAAAATTATAGCCAAAATAAGGACTCTAACTTTTGTTATTTAACCTTTCTTGTAATGTTAATTAATTTATAAGTCTTGATAATTATGATCCATAATGACTATCCCATTATGATTACAAAAAATCTTATGTACGGTAAGATTGATGGAAAAGATAAGTGAGTAACTGTGCCATTAAAAAAACCAAGATTAAGCCAAACAGATCTCATAACTTGATTTACTTAAATTAATCATTAATCTTATAAAAACATTATTATTAGTTTAGATCCTTTAATGATCTCCTAATATTATTTTGCAAGCCATTGAAGTTTGATCTCCTAATATTATTTTGCAAGCCATTGAAGTTTGACCTTAATTTTTTTTAGTACGACAACTAAAGAGTGGAAGATTGAACTTTTGATATCTAGGAACAGAGTACATGTCAAATCTATTGAACCAAATTCACTTTGACACGTTTGACCTTGAACTTATTTACTTGCCTGCATTTATAAAATACAAAACTATAATTAATAAAATCAAAATCAAAGTATCCAAATATATTAATTTACATACACATCCAAAAGTCTAATTCTTCTAAGAGAAAATTCCAAAATAGAGGCTTTTGTGCTTTTGCGTACGGTAGAGACTTGAAAGAAGACCTTGTCAATGCTCAAAACCAATAATATCATAAAAGAATATTTTGTAGTTTAAAACAACATTTTGTTTACTGAATTTTGTAATTTATTTAATTTTTAGTTACTTTCAAATGTTGAATTTTAATTTAGAAATTTGAAATAAATTTAAAATTTAAGTCATTTAAAATTAATTTCCATTGAAATGAATTAAATAACTATGATAGTTTTTGGGCAAAAGAATACATTACGTATTACATTTTTAAAATTTATAGTGGAAAGATACATAGATAATAATTTTTTTAAAGAAACAATTAACAATAAATTAATAGTAGTAGAGACTAAATTAAGATTTATTAGTACATGGACCAAAATTAGATTTTAAGATATTATTTATAAAAGAGAAAATAAGCCACGTATACACTTTAAATTATATTTTTATGAACAAGCTTTGAAATGAATGCCCTAATTATACCAAAAAGAACTCAATAAGTAGAAGGAATTTTATATATTTTTTACTTGCATTTGATGAAGACAAGAGGCCGTATTGATACAGGAGTTTATCGAACTAATCTCCTAAAAATATGTAAAAGAAATAGAAATAAGTTACAAATTAGGGAATGATTAAAGCAAAATAATATAATACAGCAACTAATATTCTAATAGATGGGAAGCTAATTTGAAATAAATATATTAAAATCAGGCAGTCGCTTTCGTAATTCGTCCTGGTGATGAAATTTTCCTCATCTCTTTCACTTTGTCAAGTTCAAACTTCAAAACCCAACCGTGTTTAATTTAATTAATGGTTCAATTTTTCTGATGATTGAATTTTAAAGGGTTTGCCAAAAAAATAAAATAAAATAAACTGCTTCATGTTTCGAGCACTACAAAGCCTAAACAATGGCAAAGACAAAAGTCAAAAAACCTGATTAATACTCTTTTTTTACTTTTTTTTTTTTTTTTTTTTTTTTTTGTCTCTCTTCGTATGTCTTTTTTGGAGTATAAAATGGAGCTTACCAAACAATAATATTTATTAGCTTTTATGTTGCAAATAACTCTCAAGTGATATTTTAAGGGCTTATACACGAACATTTATTTTGACATCAATTTTTCTTCACTACAAGTGAATTCAAGCAAAACTCAATATACAACACATTTATATTTTATAGATCCAAAAATAAATTGTTTCGAATTAATCCAATCCACACATTTCAAAATCAGTTGAACTAAAAAAAAAAAAAAAAAAAAAAAAACTTAAATATCTCTATTTTTTATTTTTTTAAAAAATATCATGCACTAATAATATAATGTAACGTTTGAGTACACTATTCATTAATTCATTGTATTCTATTGAATGTAGGGCTTAGAAGATTAATATGACATGAAATCATATAGATTCACTGGTAGTTATTTTTCAATTTGATAATGAATATATAATTTTAATATTATGTTAAAAGCGATTCAATGTGCAGGCTTTCAATATAATTAAAGAAAAGGTTGCCTTCTAATGACTGCAAATGAATTTGGTCAAAAGCAAAGGTTTGAAAATTAAAATGGCTTGGATTTAAATTAGAAACAATCAAAGTAAATAAAGCAATGAATTAGACCAGACTGAGTTGGCCAAAGAAGTGAGGTATGCATGATGTCAATCTCTTTGAGATAAAAATTAAAATAATACAAAAACTACAAACAAAACTATTTAACGAGCAACCAGAAATGAAGTTGTTTAATCTGAATACTTATTTAGTCATCAGCCCCATAATATAAGAAATTAATAAATCAATAAATTGATATTAAAAGTTGTGAGTTCTAGTGAATTTAAGATCATCTTAAGTCAAATAACTCAACTCTTTTCCAAATTAAACATTTGTTTATGAATTTATTGTGTGTTTATTACTGGGTGTTATGATAATTAAGGACCCAAGAATTAGAAGTAATTTGACAGCTCCAGAAAGAATCAGCATGGGGTTTAAGAAGAAATTAGCATGAATCTGGTTCAAAATGCACCATTAATTCATCATCTTAGTGATAAGCATGGTTTAATTTGACTATTAATTTTGTCAACAATATAAGCTGATAAGAGGTTGAATTATATTATTATTATATATTAGTGTTTAGATTACAATTTAAACAAAAGTGAGACAACTTCAAATTGTATCTCATAGTTTTTCTTAATTAATGTACCCTAACGATTCATTTTAATTCATTTCACTCAATCTTTGGAAGAAGAAATTCAGTTACTTCACTTCTGGATTACTGATTAGTTTTAGAATTTTATTTTAAAATTAAAAGTTTCAAATTGAACTCCATAATGAAAAAAAAAATAGAAACCTAAATAATTGAGACGATGAAGTGTATGTTTGGGAATGATTTTGAAATAGTTAAAATTGTTTTTGTTAGGTTTAAAATCACTTGGAAATGCATATTTTAATTTAATGTTTAATTTTACTTTTAAACTTAATCTTCATACTATTAAATTTGATTTCGAATAAATAAATTATTTTTTAAATAATTTTAAAAATGACAAACATTTCAAAATCACTCACGAACATGTCAGAAAACAATTTATATCTATGCTTCTAAAAGAAAATTTTTCACTTTTTAAAGTCGGGATTTTGGGAAAAGAAAAAAAATGAAATATCAAATTAACTAGCATAAAGATTTTTAAATCCAATGAATTTGCTTTTAGACCAACTCCGCCTATAGAACAAACGGTCTGTTTGAAAGAGTTGTTTTACGTATCACATATTGTAGGATATGTATGTTGTCAGCAAATTTATGACAAATTTCGGTGATAATTATGAAAAAAAAAAAGTTATTTTCACTATAAATATAAAATGACTCAGTCATATATTTCTTACTTAGGCGTTTAAATTATATTAAGAGGTGAGATTAAATAAATTTAATCATATTTAAATTTAAGGTCGACCATCAAGGGTAATTAAAAATTATAAAATTGTCTTAAACAAGCAAGGGAGTTGGAGACAAGTTGGACTGGTATGAAATAATCGAAGTAGAATATTTCAATTAATTTAATTAGTTAATTATAATCCAAATTCCAAAGCGAGTCGCTTGATTAAATCAGTACTCATTGGCTTTGGGTAAAAAACAAGTTTGACCATTTCTTGCAAACTTTACCATTACCATTTGATTTTTAATTTTTAATTTCAAAATATCTATTCTATATTTAAGTTTCTTATTTTTTTATCTAGTTTCTACCCATATTTTTAAAGACTAATATAAGCTTTAGTTACCATTTGAGTTGTAAAGTGTGACACCTGCATTTATATATTAGTGGACTGGATGAATATTTCAACAGTATTTTCTAAATTTTAATGTTGTTATTTAAGTAAGTGGTATACATATTGACACGTTTGTTAATGAAATATTTTTTAATTAAAGAGGAAATAACAATGGACCACATACTCTAATACCATCTTAAATCATCAATTGACCCAAAAACTTAAGCGAATGGGTGAAAGCATATTTAATATCATATCTTCTAACATTAGAATATTAAGAGTTGAGAGTTAAAAATGTACCTTCTATGTTAAGATGAAAATCGAAATATAGAGTATTAAGAGTTAAAAACATACCTTCTATATTCCGTGAGGCACATGCAAGAAAGGTGTGATTTTCATTGTTTAACTTGCATATTAACATTATTATTAATTTTCAATGAAAAATTGAGCTTTGTTGATATTAGTAAATAATCATGTGTAAACCATCATGAGTTGACCTAATAGTAAAAAAAGAGACAAAGTCTCAATAATTGGACCAAAACGAGTTTCCTTGACACCCAAATGTTGTAGGATCAGACTATATTGTCATGGTCATCTCAATTCTCACCTTGCAAATAAATTTTAGGAAATAAGTTGATTTTGACTCTAGACTAATTATTAAGTTTTACCAATCTTAATCTTAAAATTTGAGTTATTTAATCAAATTACACCTTAAACTTAAATAATGTTGCAATCTTGACTCTTTAATAAGTTTTCAAGCATTGTATGCCTAAAAAAAAAGGTTGCCAAGCATTACTTAAATGGTCTTGAAACTATGAGTTGCTTATTTAGGGTGAAGTTTGTGTTTAAAAATTTGCACTTGAATGGTTGTGACCAAGAAGACGTGGCCAACTACAGCGCATATGGTTGGCCAAACTTAGTAATAAAATATTATGTCTTTGTACAAATCACTTAGAAAATACGGTAGTTTATCAATTCATTTTAGTATTGTGATGGTTGTAAATATATATTTAAAATTTATAGGGATAATAATATACGGAAAAGAAAGGACAAACTTAAACAAATAAAAAATTGGGGCAAATGTAAATATAGTAATTAAGTTGAAAGTATTAATAATTATAGCATCATGTAAAAGAATTTGCAAATATAGCAAAATTTAGATTCAACTTTCAGAGCATGTCAAGGATAGAGTATATCGGTGATAGGAGTCTATGATTAATAGATTTTGTTATTGGTAGTAGTAAACTTTTATCATTGTTGGATTCATATCAAGTGATATACTTCGGATTCATATCAAGTGATATACTTCTATCACCGATATGATGTATTATTACCAATAGACTCTATTAGTGATATGAGGTATCATTGATGGACTCTATCAGTGATCATTGTCTATGACTTATAAACTTATATTATTTGAAATCTATCAACGATAGCCAATGATAGATTTCACATAGCATATAGAATTTTATCACTTCTATATAAGGCTACTTATAGACTTTTATTACGTATTTCTAAGCTTCAATCATAAATAGTTTAGTTGCAATATTTAGTTATTTCTAGTTCTATTGGTTGCTTTTAAAAAGAGATTACATCCAATTGCTTTGAATATTTTGTCGAGTTATCAATGAAAAAAATGGAGAAAACAGAATTGGAGGAATAAAGTGAGAAAATGGAGAAAGAAAAATAATTTTTTTTTTGTTTTAAATCTATCTGTAATAGAAGAGATAGAATATATATTAGTTGTGCATTGTAATGAAATTTATCAATCACACTAGTCTATCATTGATAGATAGATTTAGGTAGTAAATTAAAAATATGTTAGTGATAGCCTTATAACTATGAAAAATTTTACGGTGATAAAGAGCCAACATGAGCATAGCTCAATTGACACAAGACATAGACTTTTGATTAAAAAAGTCAAAAGTTCGAATTCCACAGTTATTGTGTTAAAAGCACATAATGATAAAATACCATCACAATAACAAGAGAGGGGAGAGCAACTTGCAAAGATGAGAAAAGAAATGAAAGAAAAAATGACAAAATTGGAAAAAAAAAATTCAATGTTAATCAAGAATGAGAAACAATATGAACAAAAACATTAGAAAAGACCATTTGAAGTCAAAGAAAAAAAATATAATAAGAATAAAAATAATATAAACAAAATAATTCAGAAAATTGTTATATTTACCCTTCTTTACAAATATTGCCATACACTTAATTATAAAAAAAAAATCCTTGGGCTATATTCATGAATCCATGGTTGAAGCCCAAATACAGATTGGGCCTTAACTGGTGAGATTACAAACGGCCCAATATGGTCTCTAATGGGCTTTTTGTGTCAGTTAGAATGGGATTATGAGACGAAAAGTTGTTAATGAACTTGTGCCTGATCGTGGTCACACGTGTGACATTGTGGTTGTTTTGAATGTGGAGCAAAGCCCATGGACCTGTTAGACAGCATTCTTCTATTAGATTTTAAAATTTTAAAATTAATTTAAATTTACTAAACTACTCAATAAAATTAAAAGTTTAAAGTTCTATTAAAAAATTTTAATTTTATATTTAATAAATTAACTATTAAATTTTTTTAATTTGTTCAAGAACTTATTAGATGAAAAATTGAAAGTTGAAAGTGTTGGACCGGTATGGGAACCCTAGAGGGGTGAATAGGGTTTTATTAAGCTAATTAAAACTTTTTACTAATGTGGGTCCAATGAAACAAATTAATACACTTTATACTCACAAGTAATTTAAACAAGAATTTCATGCAAATAAATTCAACCCAAAGTAATCAAGAAATTAAAAGTAATACTTTGAAGCACTCTATTTAATTCTAATAATAAGATTGGTAAAGATATGCAAATTTAAGAACTACCAATCAAAGTAAACAAATATGACCAATTAATTTCAAGGAATAAAAGTTGCAATTAATTTCAAACAATAAACTATAATAGCAAATTAATTGCAAAATTAAATAGGAGAGGGATAGAGAAAATGACACCGGAAATTTATAGTGGTTCGGCACAACCGGCCTACATCCACTTCCTAAGCTCCTCTTGGGTATGTCACTAGAAACCTTGACTCTTTCCACGGCTTAGAGTCGAACCGCTACAATGTTCCTTTTCCGGACGCAAGAACAAACCTGATCCTTTCCACGGTTGAGGATTAAACCGTTACAACAACTTTTTTTTCGGGATCAAGAGCAACCCTTACAAAAGTTTAGAAATGAAGAACAAGATGAGGAAAACTCTCTCAAAGAGTAGATTTACAAATTTGTAGCACTCAACAAATCAATCCTCACAATACAATAAATCTCTCTCAAGAATTAGATGAAAAGAAGAAAATTGAAGCTTGGTGAGAGAGCAACAATGGAAGCTTAATGAATTATGGAGGATTGTAAAATAATAAAAGTTGTAAAATTGTTGTTATGATTTTGGAGAAGATGAAGTGTTTAAAAAGAGAGAAAAGTTGTTGGAAACTACATTAAATTTGGACCATTAGATGTTGGTAAAAGAAAATTGAATGGTTGAGATTTAAACTCAACTAGCCGTTAGACACACATAAAATAATATAAAATTCATTTTCTTTTAAAGGCAACTAGCCGTTAGACACAAACATATAATAATATTAAATTCATTTTCTTTTTAAAACCATTCTTTTTAAAACCAACAAAAATCAAAAGCTCCATATGTCACTTATCTATTTCTCCACTTGTCATCCTCTAGTAGGTCCACTTTGATGATTTGGCTGCCACGTCATCGACATTGGGTATTTTTCTGTTAAGCTTGTTCCAGCCATATCTTCTTCGTTTGAACTCCGATTTGAGTGATTCAAATTGCGTTGGAACCGTTGTTCCAAGCTCTACACAATGAACACTTCAAAATACTCAAATTATTAATAAATAAAAGTAGGTTTGTTATCATCAAAACATTAATTAATTAAAATTAATTAATTTGAGATTAAGGGCCAAAAAGCCAACAGAAAGACCTATTAAACACAAAATTAAAAGTTTAGAAATATGTTACACTTTTAAAAGGTGAGAGACTAAATAGACAAAAACTTCAAAGTTTAGATACTAATACTATAACTTAACCTTTTAAATATTAAACTATATTGTTTAAATCTTCTATCTTCGCTCGATGGTAAACTAACAAAAATGGTTACTTTCGCTTGTTAAAATTTGTACACAAATCTTTAAAATGTTAATAGATATAAAGTACAATATTCAAATGTAGTCTTTAATTCCATAGGTTTAAAAAATGTATTCATGTCCCTAATTAATGATTTTGATTTCCTAATAACATGGTTACATTAAAAGTTAGATGATCCAAAACAAAAGAGCATCTCATATTGACTTCTTTCAAAAAATAAAATGAAAACATTTATTGTTAAAATCTATACGATTTTGTAATGTGAATGTGACTTAAAAAGGATAGTTACTATATTAAATAGCCGCCCCATCTAATCTAATTACTTCTGTTCCATCTCAGTTGGGGTAAGCTGAATAGAAAAGAAGTTCATGATTTCAAACAAAGATCCGCAAGGCAGATTTGATAGGGGGTCGATTGATTGGTCAAAAAAGAAAACCACTTTGAACTTTGAATAATCCAGTTTTATTTAAAGGATCAAGATTATTATATAATTTCTCCGGGATAGAAAAAAATAGTTTCAATTGCCTGAGTGAGATTAAATAACCCAATATTTTAATACAAATAATACACAAATTAGTTGGAGAAGACAATGAAAAATAAAATAATTCACTTCATATCTGAGTGTGGTTTCCATTTTGTCTCCTATGACTTGGAAAATTCAACATGGTGTTTATACTTTTAAAAGTTGCAATGGTTTGAGTTTAATTAGTTTTAATTTGGTTTACTTCACAAGTTGTCTTGGAACAACAATACCAAACAAATAGATATAAACTCTAAACTTTATTGAGTAAAAGTGCATTTCTTCTTAAAGAAATAGAGGTTTAGGGAAAGAAAAAAAAAAAACTCTTTTTCCAAAATCAAAATAACAATACCAACAAAAAAAACCATATCAACCTTTCTCCAATTTGTCAACATGAGCAGATCTCAATTAGCATTGAGTATAAACTCTTAACTAAGGGGTTAAAAGTTTGAATCTTTCATCTTAAAAAAAAAAATGTCTCCAATTTCATCATACTTCTTCCATTTCTATTTTTAAAAATAATTTGAAGTAACGCAACAAAAGTTAAGATTTATGTTTAAAATACCATTTTAGTCGTTGTATATTGAGAGTAATTCAATTTTAATTCATCTACTTTTAAAGGTTCAATTTTAGTCTCTTTATTTTCAATAAATTTTAAATTTAGTTTATATTACTGCTAGTTTATTGTTGAATTTTTCAAAAAAAGTTTTTATTATCGATTAGCATTTACGTCATAAAATTTGAAAACATATTTAAATATTATATTATTGCATGAAAACTATTATTATTATTATTTAATCAATTTCGATAAAATTTTAAATTGAGAGGCTAAATTTAAAATTGATTGAAAATACATTAATGGACTAAAATTGAATAAATTTTAAAATATAAAGACCAAAATGATATTTAACCTAATATTTATATTCTCGCAATATTCATTTGACATAAGGATGACATAAGAATGAAGTACGACATCAAAATTTCTCTTAATATACATCTTCTTTTTTATTATTATCATTATTATTATTATTTGACAATTTATTAATTCGGTGAAGGGAACCTCTGACTCTAATAGCATATACCAGTTAGGATATATATAAGTTTTTAATTACTCTCTCAGTCTCGCTAATCATTTGGCATAAGTATAAACTAAGATTTCAAATTCTTTTAAAAAAGAAAAAAAAGTACAATTTCATATTTTTCTCTTAATTACATCTAATAGTGTATTTAGGGTAAAATGTAATATCTTCACTCAATAATTATTTCACATAACCAAGTAATTATATTTTAATCATTTGATTGTGTAAAATGATTAAAATATCATTGTATAGATATATCGATAAAATATCAATACCGACGAATATTTCTATAAGTCACAAAATTTATAAAATTTATTTTGATTAACAATTAAATTATTTTTACTCGCAAATTAAATTATAGATATTATTATTATTATTTGTATTATATATACTAAATAGATTTTTTTTTTCATATTTTACAAGTATTTTTAAAAGAATAAAAGATGTTGGAGATATCAATGAATATTTAATATTGATATCGAACCATTTATAAATATACCAACGGATGTATTGACATGTTGACAGATATTTCCATCCATACCGTCAACTTTTTTTTTTTTATCCTCTCTCTTTTCTGTCTATACTCATTGATTGATTTTGTTCGGTGAAGAAAATATGTATTTGATGTAACTAATTAGTTCAATTTCTTTGACTAAAAATAAAATCGAAATAGAATCGCTTTACACCCTACTTAGAGGGAGAAATTTAATTATAAACATGTGTAGTCTGAATACAGAAGAATATATATCTTGGATGATTATATGAAGGCCAGTCTTTTCTACAAATAGAATCCTAAACATAAATATTAAATAGTTACTAAACATAATATCCTAAATTAAAAAAATATATCCTTACAGAACATTCCAAAAATTTGGGAGTTGAGTAAATGTAAGAAGAAAAATAATCCCAACTTGCAACATTCTTCTGAATTTGAGACGAAAAAAAGAATTAAACTTTTAAGAGTAGAATATTTCGAGCTAAGAAAGAAAGCCAACACAGTCCAAATTCAATGTCCACCATTAAAGATAACTTATTTATAAGTAAAATTGCATCACACAATCTCTACGAGATCGTGTTCTTCATAATCTCAACCAAAAGTTTTGCAATCGCAGTCAAACCTCCAAATCCAAGTCTTCTTTTATTTTTATTTTTTTTATTCTTTTATTTTTAAAGCCATTTCAGATGGTTAAGGAAGTTATGGGTATTATTATAAAAATATAATATATATGGAGGAAAAGAACAAAAAAGAGGCGGCTGGGCTGGGTTGGTCTCTATATTTTGTATTTCATTCATGTGTTAAAGCCTTCTCCAGCTACAACCTTCCAAACGCGTCCGTCACGCACACACTAAAATAAAATTATCCTAATTTTATTCATTGAATTTTCCTCAAACTCACTTCATTAATACCTCAATTATTGAATAATTTGAAGTCAAACCAATTTGCTTTGACTATTTGTTGTTTTTGGTGCCCATGCCCCCGCCTACGTTGGATGACAATTTGACAAAAAAAAAAAAAAAAAAAAAAAAAAAGCGAGATATTTGAATTTCTGACTTTGTTTTTGGGCCGTTTCAAATTCTTTATATAAATGCTAACTTTTGTTTTTGGGTTTATAATTTCACTTTGGATTTTAACCAAAATTGGAAAATGGATGCATTTTGTGCTTATACTTCTTCCTCTTCTTCCAGCTTTTTGGCTCAAAAAAATGACCAATCTGAGCATCGAGTTGTGAGGAGGGAATTTTCGAGTTATTCGAATAATAATAATAATCTTCATTGTGTTCGGAAGCCGATGGCGAAGCCGTGGAAGAAGCCGGCGATTGCTCCACTCCCACCGACTCGGCCCAGGGTTTACAAAGTCGACCCACTTAACTTTCGGGATTTGGTTCAGAAGCTCACTGGCTTGGCTGAGCTCCGATCTCCACGCCTTCAAAAAATGGCGCCACCACCGCTTGATATCTCCCGCCGCCTAGACTCGGGTTCCGCCGCCGTGGAAGCCACTCTATTTAAGGCTTCGCCGCCTGTGAAGATGGAAAATGAGGCGGTGGATGGTGGCAGCTTTCTTGAACTGAATTTGTCGCCCTTCAACAAAAATTGGTGCTCTTTCCCTGCTTTGAGCCCTGAAACTCTTGCCATTTTGGATGCAATTTAGATTATTTATTAGTTTTTTTTTTCTCTTTTTTGGATGATGGGGAAAATTAAATATGCAAACTTGGTAATAATGTAATCAAAATAACAAACACATATGGAGATCATGGGTAGGTTCTCCAAGTTGGTTTAAATTTAAATTTGTGAAAGAATTTTTATCAAATGTTTTTTTTTCTCTCATTGAGTACAAATTATTGTAATTTTATCAAATGTCCCTTGTAAAATGTAGTAAAAAAAATTTTTGAGGAAAAAAAATACACTTAAAAATATGGTATAGTATAAATTTTGTAAGATTATAGTAGTTTAATACCTGTAACTTTAGTGTCATCCTTTTCAATTAATGTCACTTCCAAACATGTCCTAATAATAAAATGAAAAAAAAATCAAATCTCAAATTAATAATTGTATTGATTAAAATTCAAAACTTTAATTAGTGTAACAATTTAAACCTTTCAATAGACTTTTTGTGTTATAACTAATACATAATGTTCATACATGTGTATGACTATTTTAAATGTTAATGTTTACAACATAATGTTAGAGAGAATTATGTTGATTAGAGTAACATGTAATTAATATGAGTGTTTTTTTTTTTAAAAAAAAAAAAGTAAATATCAAGTACGCGACAGGCTTTGGCAAAAATTTTATTAATTCTTTTTTTTTTTTTTTTTTTTTACAAAAATCAAGAGGACCTGTCAGATTATGCTAATTCCTCTAATTTCTCATTTTATTTACGTGAATTTTAGAAGCGGGGCTTGTTATCCTAATTATTTGATGGGCCTAATAAAAGTATATGTGTATAAAATCCTTAATTGAACTTGAGTCTACGTAGGAATTTTATAACCCGCTTCTTAATACCATTGGTAAAAAATGAGATGAAGGTTGGAATTGGTTTAGTTTTTTAAATGTTTAATTTTGAAAATAAATTATTTTAGAAAAAAAATTGAAGTGCTTGACAATTATTCAGAACAATTTTTAAAACACTTTCAAAGTAGATTTTAAACAAATTTTATCAAAAGAGTTTAAACAATATTTACATTTTTTAAAAACATTTTTTTTCTCTAGTAAATCCAAATAGACTCAAAATACTCGATATGTATTCAGAAATACAATGTATGCATTGAATTATTGTAGTTTTTGTTTCTGAATATTTTTGAATTAGTTCATAAAAATTTAGGGACATCTTTTCATCGCTTCGTCTCTCCCTTCTTATTCTTCATTTTCTTTGACATTAATATTTACACTTCAACACAACCAGACATAACATTGCCCATAATAATTAAATAAACAACAAAAAAACACAATGTTGTTTACAATTATACAACTTCAATTAGAATCATCATGGATCTCCCAAGTACACGCTTGAACTAATTAACAACCGCCCCATATGTCAAAGCTTTAGATATAACCAAAAATTTTATTAATAAGCCAACCTCATCAATGGATCATCAAAACCATTATAAGATAACTCCATTCTATACTACCCCAAAGAAAAGAGAACAATAAATTCTAGTTCAATTAACAAATCCCAAGACACAACGTAATACACAAGATTTTGCCAAAAAAACTATAGTGATAGCTCCAAGTGGGGAATCTAAAGAGAATTGGATTTTTGATGGACTTCCTAATGCATTGTAGCATGGGGATGGAGCAACTTTTACAAGTCTTCTAAGGAAGTAAGGAAATGGATGAACACAAAACATTGTTTATATTTATTTGAACTCTAATTTAAATTGTGTTGGGAGAAAAAATTATATATAAATCTATAAGATAATAATAAAAAGATTTGAAACGAGAAAATACAAATACTCCACCCTTTAAATCTAGGATGGGAAATAGTTGTATGGATAAATAGATTTATGTCTATTTGCTTTCAAAGATTCAAAAGGTACACTTTAGTTTTTACGTTTGCAAAATGATTTATAACTTAACTTTAAATTAATGAAATGCTGACGGGACTATTAATTGTAGGTAAATGAAATGACAAGTGACCCACTACATATAAAATCTAAAAAATATAAGTATGAAGTCGTGAAATGTATACATGTATTTAGTTAAATTTGTAAAAATAAATGTTATCCACTATATATTTCAAGAGTATATTATAAAATTAGATCCATCCCAAATTTCCAACAAAATTAAAGCATCTTATCACATGGAACTGTAGAAGGGAGATTATTGATTGGCGTTAGAGTTGATTTGGGTTGGAAAGAGAGGCCCTCAAATTGCAAAGGCCAACGTGGCCCATGCGCAGGCCCATGCCTTGTTTTCGGTAAAACGACGTCGTTGTGAATTTCAGTGTTGTTTGTCAAGTAAATGATGAATGATGACGAAATGGCTGGCATTCAGGCTTTGGATGAAAGAAGAAACTGAACACCGTGAAAGTAATCTCCGATTGAGGAAACTCCTTCACTTCCCACTCTCCAAGCTACCGTCCTCTTCACTCCCGACTCTTTACCTTCTCTGCATTGGGATTACACCATGGCCTGGCTGGCCAGATCCATTGCAAATTCATTGAAGCTTGATGATGACGATGAAGACGAAGAGAATGCTGTTGCCAACCCCAAATCACCGCTCAAATCCGATTCCGTATCTAATCAATACCATCAGACGGATTCTCCCTCCTCGCCCTCGTCCTCTTCTTCAACTCCCACTACCAGAGGTGTCAAAGAGGATTTGTCCGAGCTGAAAAATACCCTAACCCGCCAATTCTGGGGTGTCGCCTCTTTCCTCGCTCCTCCCCCTGAGTATTCTGCTTCACATTCTCAAGTCTCTGATCCAAAACCTAACGAACCGATTGATAAGTCAACAACCGACAATCCATCTGACCCTAACTTGTCTGAAGAAGATCTAATTGCCGGAATTCGCAGTGATTTCGCGGAAATTAGCGGGAAGTTTAAGACCGGGATCTCGAAGCTTTCTAACACCAAGACCGTTTCTGAGATCACCAAGATTGCTTCCAATTTTCTTCAATTTGGATCAGAGGATTCTTTGGAGAATTTTGATGTGGGAACCGCGGTTGGTGTAACAGAGGAGGTTTTGATATTTGTTAGGAATATCGTCCAGCATCCTGAGACCTGGCTGGACTTTCCTCTTCCTTATGACGACGATTCCGACGGTACCTCTCATTTTCTATCTGATACTTTCTCCATTGCACAAACTGAATGTTTCTTTTTTCCTGGATACAAATCTTCGACTCACAGTATGGTTTTATGTCAATATATTTAGTAAGTTTATCATAATTTTGAGTGATCACGGATGTGCTTCTAACCGAATATTTTGAGCTTCTCTTATTCTTTTCCAGCAATTATACTTCTTGTTAATCCTGTTAGTTACCTCACTCTTTCATGTGTAGACATATTTATCGGCAGATTCACATCACTTTTAAACTAGCTAGTTTTCTTATTCGATTACTCGCATGCAGACCCTGAGTTATCTGATGCCCAGCAAGAACATGCTTTAGCTGTTGAGCATCTTGTTCCAAGATTGGCTGCTTTGAGGATTGAGCTTTGTCCTGAGTACATGAGTGAAGATTGCTTTTGGAAGATCTACTTTGTGCTCTTGCATCCTAGACTTAGCAAGCATGATGCTGAGCTTCTGTCAACATCCCAAGTAAGTTGGTTGCGTTCTTATTAAATACCATTCTTTTTGGTTGCATTGGGCCTTGCACTATTCCTGTGTATGCAGTGGGCTAAAGAGGTCCTCATATTTCATTTATCTATTTTAAGAGTTCAAAATTTTGGATGCTTATTTCATAGAAAAGCAAAAATTTTGTAGTTTTAGTATAAGAAATATGTAAATTATGCGTGTTTATTCTCAAAACTAGTTTTCATTGAGAAAAATGAAAAATGTGAGAGGGAGAAACAGAAAAGGGAAAACCTAAGACAATAGGAGTCAGAAAACAACCATCTTAACCTAACTATAAACATTACAGAAAAGGGTAATAGTTAGTTACGTGATGGGGAGGGGAGGGAATATTTTGTATATGAGATCAGTGGGGCTTTCCTGGTAATTCGGTGATTGCTTTATAGTTTATAGTAGGTGAGGTAGAGGAAAAAGACTGTGTTCTGTAGTTCCTTTTGGGAGAGACTTGAGCCTCTTGAATAGCATGAGATGTTCCTCTTTTCTCTTTTATTTAATCAATGGGCTTCTGGATTCGTGAACTTAGATTCGCATCGAATAATCTATTGACATCCTTGGTTATTGATCCACGAGAGGAGGCATTGCCAAGGCCCAAGGAAGTATTGCGTGTTGTTCATTCTTTTTTGAACATGTAGATGGGGGTTGGATTTTAGTTTAATATTGTAAACTTAGATTCCCACCAAATAATCTATTAACATCCTTGGTTATTGATCCACGAGAGGAGGCATTGATCCTTGCCAAGGCCCAAGAAAGTACTGCGTGTTGTTCATTCTTTTTTGAACATGTAGATGGGGGTGAATTTTAGTTTAATATGATATTGGAAAATTTGAATTATAGAGTATATATTTTATATAAATGATTCAATGACACTGGAGTATATGTATTCTTCTGCCTGGAGATCACCAGAGGGATCTATAAATTGGAAATTGCGATCAGTGATTGCATAATAACCCTAAACTAGCCACCTATATGAGATGAAATGCAAAGAAAAAACCTCTCCATCATACCATTTTTCTTTGTAAATTAAGTGGGTGTGAGATGGACCTACAAAACTAATATGTATATGAAATAACCCTAAACTAGTCACCTGTGAGTCTATTTTTTCTTTCTATGAAATAGTTTCTCAATGTACTATGGAGGATATTTGTCTTCAATTTATGTGTTGAAAAATATTAGTTTTACAATTTATGCAGTTGAAAATACCTCGCACCCACCCCCACCCCCCAACATTTATATGTTTCTTCTTTAAAAAAAATGTTTTGCTTGGATTGAGAGAACATGTTCTACATAATGCATGACGGTCAGCTATAGGGTGATGGGCCAACAATTTATCAGAGCATGTGGATGATTCCTCTTTCCTGCTATTGCATGATCAATTCCTTTTCCAAATAGTTTTCTAAGCATGCAACAACAAAATCCTCAAACTCGAACAAAAATTATTCCTGAGGTGGTTTGTGGCTGGCCCATGTATGCCTAATAAGCTAGCGACTAGGCTTATTGGAGAGAGAGTCACAGAGAGGTTAGGGAGAACTGAGAAGGAACCATCCACCACCTTTGAAACAGTTGGTGATAGTCCATTCTGCAACATAAGGATGCCCTCCCCTTGGCTCCAATGATATCCAGAGAGGACTAACCAGTATGATGCAGACTTTAAATGGATTTAATCAATGCTCTATTTTCAACTTGAAGCTTGGGTTCCCTTCCCTGAGAAATATAAATCTGGTTTAACTTTCAAAATATATCTCTGAACTGCTTTATTCTTCCTCCTGATTTCCAGATTTCTAAGGTTTCATCACGATCTTCATTATATAAATAAATAACCCAATCTAGTGGGTTCTCATTGTTAATTGAACAAGGTTAAGTTGTCAGATCCTGGCCTTCAAAGCTCCCTTTCGTTGTGCCATCCTTTTTTGTCATCTTACTAGGGATGACGTCAAGCATAATTTCATCTCCATTACCCCTTAGCCAAGAGGCTAGCTGGTCCACTAGATATACTTGCCACCCTTGGCATCAATGTAAATAATCAAAGAGTCCAAAATTGGAGCATCTTCGGCAGACATGGCATGGGGCTCTTGATGAGGGGACTGTGTTATTTGAGGGGGAGATGAAACCCTGATGACAACAACCGATCCTGTACCTCAATCATCTCCCTCAACTTGCCCTTGAGTTGAAATATGGCAGTTTCTGGGTAGGAACTTGACCCATCTCTAGCTACCTCATAACCTCCAATACTAGATTATTCTTTTTTTTTTTTTTTTTTTTGGGACTCTAATACTAAGAAATTTGCCTCCTGAGTTATCTTCAGTAGCTATTACCTGTTAGAGCAAACAAGTTGCTTTTAAGATATATTATTAATGTTGCATTACTGTTAAAGATATTGCCCTTCTCCGAGGCTCAAAATTAAGAGTTTGTGTAACTATTGTAGAAAAAGGATGACATGAGCCCATAATCCTAGTTTATTGGGATATCTACTTTCTGGGTCTTAGTGAGGTGAGCCCATTCTTACAGGTAGAAAATTTTCCATTGGAGTAAATTCTCTTCCGTAATTAGAAGTTTCTCCAGGGTTTCAGATAATCAAAGTCAATGATAAAGATACCATCTATAGTTTGCTTTGTTGAATGGTCAGATGATTGTTATTGCAAAAATAGTTTGCTCATTATCAGCCAGTAGCCCAACGTGAATATGTTCATATCATACGTGTTTGTCTCATCATCAAGTAGCTGGCCTCTAAATTTGGCTGAATTTTTCTCAGTTTAAAGAAGAAAGCAATGGCCATGATGCTGTAATGTTTGCTTTATTTGTAGTTTAATTTCCTTATTTGGATAAGTAAGATTCTACTGACTTGGAAAATTTGCTTTGTTGCCCTATTGAGTGTTTTGTTATATTGGAAGCAGTCTATCAAATGTTGGTTTGGGCACTATTTAAGTATTTTTTTTTCTTTCCAAATATGCATCAGAGGTTGCTCGACTAATCTAAGTTGCGGTTCCCTACTCTGCATAACTAATTTTTTCAAACTTGTCTGACCATATTTATAGGTACTAGAAGCCAGAGCACAATTTCATGAATTGCAACAACGAACCAAGGAACAGATAGAGCCTCAGATATCTAGAAATATCTCTACTAGTTCAAAAGGATCTTCTGATTCATCAAATGAGGAGCTTCTCTCTGTTCCACCTAGAGATCAATCTGAACCACTAAATGTTCAGAAATCCCCTGATAGTGTAGCCCCTTCCTCAATGGTGACTGATGTTGAGACTGATAAGCATCCAATTAAGAACGTGGAAATCCAAGTTGTAGACAAGCCTATCATTGAGGAAACACCCTTGCAAACCGTTGTTGAACATTCCCACTCTGGTCCTTCCAAAGTTTTTGATGACATAGACGTGGATGATGCAGATGATTGGTTGAAAGAGGAGACTCTTGAGATTGATGGCGACAGTGGAACTAACATCCCCATTGGGAATGACGAGGATGTATCATTTAGCGATCTTGAGGATGATGACCAGGAGGTTCCAGCATATCATAAGAAGGCTACATCAGGCTCTGACTCTTCAACTAAAGATTCCCGAGACTGGGTTCAGCTTAGCCGGACGTCTGGTGATTCAGATAAGGACACAAACACCATAGAGAGGCATGTTGGATCTGGGCAGGTAGGCACCCGCAAGGGGTCGAGTGACTGGCTTGATGTCGATGACATCGACTCAATGTGACAACTCCATTAAACTCTTCAATCTGACTATTTTCATAGAATTTTATCTCTCCAATGTATATCATGTGTTTTCTCTTATATGAATCAAGCGTTTGGAGACTATGTTATGATATCTCTGTATATAGAAAAACTTGTAAAACTCAAAATTCATTTACATGCAAATAATGGATGGCTTTGTCGTAATCACCATGGGTCATTCTGTGTTTGTAATTTGTGGAGGCCATTTATAAGTCCGTTGTTGTACTATTGTGATATCATGTTTTCCCCTTGTTATTTGTTTGCATAAAATCCACATGCTTGCGAAATTTCATTGTATTTGAATTACAGTGACTACCTCAATTGCCCAATTCGATTGGGCATTTGAACATTGATCATATTTCATTTTGCTTATATCATTCAAATAAGAATGATGTATGCTATCGGCTAAAACAGCTATAGTTCACAACTAATCTTCATCGCCACTAGCGATTATCCTTACAATACTTTATTGTACAATTCTATTTTACAAGACATACACCCAACATTATGATCCCCTCCCTTATGATTTAATAGAGCCAAAGTTACTCGAAAGGCGTTCAAGTTGAGACCACAACAAGTTGCCTAATGAAAATCTTGGCTTATCTTCGACTCTAGACACTTTGGTCCCCTGATTTGCTTGTGAAGAGGAGGCTCGATCATCCCGATTTGAAGGCTCTTGAACTACGGCAATTGATCCTCCAATCTCCTTGAGCACCACCTCCAGCATCTGTGGATCCACATCCACATCATACCCCGACGCATCTGTGATGAAAATGGACCCAACAGCTCTCTCGCCATTGGTTCCAACATCGATTGTAGAGATCGAAAAACCGTTCTCACGAAATACCCGCGTGATATCTGATAACAATCCCACTCGGTTTAAAGCGCAGAGTTCCAGCCTCAATCCCTGTGATGTAGTCCATTTTGTTAATAGAAAATGGTAAAGCTGAAGGAGGTGATTTTAAGATGATGATAGTAAGAGCTTTGAAGGACACATACATGTGAAACTCTTCTCTCTATGGCTGCAACAAGGGCCTGTAAAAGCCTTTTCCTTTCACTCTCTGAATCTAAGATACAACCACCTTTATGCCGAATAAAATACTCCTGCCATTTTGAACACAAAAGACAAAGCTGCATCAGCCCCACCATACACACAACTTGACAAATTTTGGACCAAAACAAAAGCCAACTTGGATTGGAAATGGCACATGAACTTAGGGAAGCACGAAATAATCTCAATATGCAACCAATTGCAACGTTCACATTCTAGGCCATTATGAACACAAACAAAAAAATTTTACCTGATCAGCCACAGTCCCATTCGAACTCACTGCAGCATGAAACACTACGTACTGTAAGTCGGTAAGAGCGCAAACTGTATCGAACAACAGCTTCGGACGGTCCCTACTCTTAATATTGATAATCGAATATCCTTTCTCCTTACAACTCTCTATCCTTACATGTGTACGAGTGCAACTCTTTTTACATATTTCCCTATCGTCGCGACACCGACACTGCTCGTAGTCGCCATTGGCATACATCAGCTGGTGGAGCCGCCTTTCGGTGTGGGTCCGTCCAGCCGATGGAGCTGTCAACTTCACGCTGCTTGTTTCCCCCTGTCCATTATGGGCGTCAACCACGTTCTCAAGTTGCTCTTGCACATGGGCCAGCCGTTTTGGATCCTTTATCAGTCCACCATTCCAACCTTCTTCCAAGTAGATAATGGAGGCTGCCCTTTTGTGGTGGGTCCACGCGACGGCTGCAGTGACGTTGCAGCCCAACTCAACCAGTACGGCGAATATCTCCGATAAGAGACCTGGCCTATCAATTCCGGTGATTTCCGCCGCCGTGTGCTCTGATGACAACAATTCCTTTCCCATATTGTACATTCTCATTATTCTTGATGACCCTTCTCTCCTACTCGCACACAACGCCTGTAATTGTGTAGAATTTTGAGTATACATTATAAATTCTCTGTTAATTAAGCATAGTTTATGAGGCCAAATGAAGCTGGAGCTGTAACACTAAAAAGAGACCTGCTTAATGTAATGGATGAGGCCTTCATCTATGAGTTTATTTCCAAACTGATCTGTCACGTGGAAGACTGTAGCACCATACATATGTATAAACACAACCCATTACAAATCAGCTTCCATTATAATAAAATTACATTAATAATCATTGATCTCTTAGGAAATTTCGAGTCTCCTTCCTCTACATAGTATTAGAGAAGTTCTTATCTGATAAGTCAGCTTCCATTCATCTTAGTGCTGGTTTAGAAACAATTATTATATGTTTTCTTTCCCTTAATTATAATTTTAATCAACCAATTAGAACATAAAACAACTACGAGTGGAACAAATTTGTATACGTGAGTGGGTACTGACCATCCATAAACCATCCACCGTCTGAAGAAATGTAAGATTTGGAGATAACAAGATCAAGATCCGTCAAAACCTGCACCATCTCAAGTAGAATTCCATGTTTGTTTGCACTGTCAACCTGTCAAATAAAATTAGAAAAACCCCAAAAGTCTTAACTTGAAGATCAAAATTTTCATAGTCTTAGGTAAGAGGTAATGAATTCAAAGCTACACAGTATGTTATCATAGAGAATTATTAGAAAAGACTGACAAGTATTAGACTGATCTTGAATTTCCATCTCTGTTTTTACATATGGCACCAATGGAAAGGACAGAATATGATGAACATAAATTTAAAAGCAGAAAGTTCGAAGAAAAAGACCGAACCTTCACAAGGGTGCAATCCTGAAAGGTATCATTGTCTATGCAAACTCTGCAAAATGGCAAAAACAAATCCCAATTCTGAGAGGAATTAAAACCAAAGACGTGTGGATGAAGAAATCTATAAAGATGAAAACTTGATGTGTTATTTAACCTGGGAGGGTAAATTCTTTCAATGAGTAATTCCAACTGGGGATCCACATAATAAGGCTGATACACAGTTTCCATCCTATAAAGTATCTTCTCTGTTTCTTTTCCTCTGTTTTTTACTCTTCAATAACACAACTTCCAATCTCCAGATCTTCCAAATATGAAGATGGAAAGCATTATGGAATGCGATGGATATACCAACCCAGTAAAAACGAAATCAACAGAAAGAAGAAGAAGAAGAAGAAGAAGAAGAAGAAGTGGGTAATTTGTTGGTTACTATAATTAGAAAAAAGGAAAAGAGTTTGGCGGCAACAGAATTGAGGCGCTTCTATTATATGTGTATATATAAGATAGATGCAGCAGCTGCTTTGCTTGGTTTTGATTTTGATTTTGATTTTGATTTTGAGTTTGATAAAAATTTAATTAAAAAAGGAAAGAAAAAGAAGAAGAAGAAGAAAATTGAAAACGTGAAGAAGTAGTTTCATGGGCGGGTTGCCACGTCGGCGAAGGCGTGGCGGAAGTGGGTGGTTTCCATGCTGTCCAATTGCGGCGGCTGCCAGTAAGAAAACGTCACCACGTGTCCGTCATGAAAAAGGAAGAAAGATTGAAGGGTGTGAGTTGTTTTGGATGGATATTGGATCTTAAATCTTCTTCTTTGTGTATTTGAATTTGGTCTTTCCTTCGTACCTAAGCTATCGGACGGCTACTTGCTAAATCACGTCATTTTGGGATTTTCATTTTCCAATTGAATCTTAAATCTTTTGCCCAAAACAAAAATACTTCTAAATTCATTCTCCACTCCACCTTTCCTTTTTCCACCACAAATTTTAAGATTATAATTTCAGTTTTATACGTTTATGAATTAAATATTTATGTAAATAAACAAATTTTAGAAATTATTTAAATAAAAAATTTTAGGTGTTGTCCATCTTTATGAACAGTTATCCAATAAAAAATTGTCAAGTGGCCAATTGTTTTTAAAAAAGTTGAATTGTTTTTCTTTTCTTTAATAGGTAAGAAAGTGGCTGCATGGAACAAATCATTACCCTTATTTAAATTAGGAAAAAGAAAATCAATTTTGACTCGGGATCAAGTTGTATCAATTTAATCTAAATTTTTAATTCATCAAATTGCACCTCAATCTTAGATAAATGCTACAATTTTAATCTTAAATTTTGAAAAGTGTTTCAATTTTAACTCCTAAATAACCTATCAGTACTCACATGTGTACCATATAAAATTGATAAAGTCTTAGAGAAAAATAGCATTAGAGCATTTTTTTTATTTTTATTTTTTTATGAATGTTAGCAAAATCATTCCAAGGTTAATTTGGGCAAAATTTTATTTGGTTGAAATTCATGAGTTTATGAAGATTAAATAAGTGGGCAAATTAGCAAAAATTAAACTTTATTGAAAATTAAAACACTTAATTATGTGTATGATCCAATTTTATGAAATTAGAAATTTAGGGTCTAAATTGATACAAATCTACAAGTTTAGGATCTAAATTGATTTTTTTTCTTTTAAATAAATAATTGAATTATCTTACTTCCAAACTAAGTTATACACATAGTATTAAATTTTCTTCGATATGTCGATATTTTCATGTTTCCATGGGTTCGATATCGACATGAGTGGTGAATCATATTTCCATTACCTCGTAAAAAAATTCACAAAACATAAAAAAAAAAAAACCTACAAAATATCACTAATGTAAATATAATATAAAGAATAGACATGTTAACTTGTCTAAAAATAACAAACTATTTATTTACTAATTTAAATTTAAATTTTTAGTTTTTATAATTTTTTCAAAAGTATCCATCAAACTATCGAAGTCGACATTTTATCGATATTTCCATTGAAATTTTCATAAAATTAAGACTCCGATGTTTTTATAGACATCGACATTTTAAATCTTGGTTATATACTTTAATATTATTATTTATATTTATATTGAGATTAATAAGCGATAAAAGTGCAAAGTTTGATTTGTACCTATTAAACATACGAGAGATATTGATTAATTAATATTTGAATTATAAATATATATAAACTGATATTTCAATCATGGCAAAAGTGGTGGAATCACAACTCTTATTTGTTCTATGATTATTTAATAAAGTTAAAATTTATTTTTACAGTAGTTGAAATTAATTGTACTAGAATAGATATATTCCATGATCCGGCTCTTAAGTATTTGTTTATCCAATAATTCAAAATTGTTGTTGGCTTTATTTAATCGTATTTGGTTGTTGGTTGGTTCTACGCTTCGCCGCCTCTTAACGATTGGGAAAACGGGTCGGGTTTTATTCGAAAGTCAAACTCAATATTGAAACCTCTTTAGCCATATCTATTCATTTTCAATGCTGAGTTGGCCTTTATAACAAACAAAAATGTCTGTGAATATCCTTTTTTTTTTTTTTTTTTTCTCTCTTTATATTCATGTCATGTGGAATCAAATGAGTTGTATCTTTGCATTTGTATTCTTTGAATCTAATTATCTTTTCAACTTTCATTTCTTTTTAGAATAAAGTTGGTTACTTTTTTAAATGTAGCAAAAGGTTTATTTAAAATCACCATAAACAAAATATAATGTATAACATTTCTCAAGAAATTAATTCCCATATGTAAATTTGAACTTGTTAATGTTTTGTATTAGTACTATATTTAATATATGGTACCATTTTTTCTCTTGAAAATATATTTAACTCAACGTTTCAGTGTATGCTTTTTTTTTTTCTTTCTAAGAATTAAATCTTCATTTTTCTCACTAGTTACATAATTGATCATAAAGTTTTATAAATTTTTTGTATCTTCTTCAAATTGTCTTTAAAATTTTCAAATGGATCTTAGTTATCCACAGTCTTCAAATGTTTTTATTCTTCTTGGATTCTAACCTCTAAATTGTTATCAACCTCTTTTATTTATAGAGTTCTTTTTGTTGGCCTTAAGTGGGCTTGAGCCCAATCTTTTCGATTTGGACCTTTTTAGAATTGAACCAAACATTTTTGGTAGACTTGATTTTATTTTAAATTGACCCAATTCTCTTTCGTAGATTTGAAATTATATGATAAGGCCCGTTTATTTTCTAATTTTCATATTCCTAAAATTGTAGATGTCTGACATATTTAGAAAATCACATTTGTTATTTAGAAAAATTCGTAAGAATAATTAGATAGCCATGTTCGTTTTGCAGAATTTCTAAATAGAAATGCTTGAAAATGATGTATTATTTCAATAATACCCTTCTATTTTCAGATAATGTATTTATTAATTTTATACAATTTAATTTATATAACATTTTAAGTGTCATCCATGTATATTTTTAATTTTTTTTTTTTTTCAGAAAACAAGTTAAATATATTGTTTTGAAGTTTTTATAAAAAGAATGATATTAAATGGTGATTATAAAATGATATTAAATGGGAGGAAGCATAATGTTACCTTTAAAACAAATTGACACAAAATAAAGAGAGACAATCACTTAGAAGAAAAAAACTCTTATTAAGAATGTAAAAAAATGGATACTTTTGAGAAAATACTTTTTCACTCTCTCAAATCAAACTTATTCACTTTTCTTCACTTTAATGTTAGTTTAATTCTCTAACTTTTTCTTGGCTCACATGTGGGTCACAACTCTTATTTATAGGCATGAGATCTTTTGAGCTACTGTAAAAAAATATTTTATAAGTTCTTCTTAGATTTTACAAAGGAAAAAACTTGGGTGCAACCCTTGTGCAACCTAGTTAGCACCTAATAGAAATGTGTCACTTGACACTTTTTTTTTAAATGATTTTTTTTCTTCTGTGTGTAAATGGGAGGGGGTATGATATTAGGTGCATCTAATCATTGCTCTTTTACAAATATTCTAGATATTTCTTGAATTATCCTTATTTAAAGAAATTATCTAGAATTCTTTGAATCTCTAATGAAAGCTTAGGATATTTCTAGATTCTCACTTTTGTTGTATTCATTTACAACTTACATATGTTAACACAATTGTAGAAAAAATCTAATTTACACATTTACGTCATTTTGTAGATACTTCAAAAACCTTCTAAAGTTAGTGTTGCTTTCTATTTTAATATTGTTGTATATGCCTAATTAGCCACATTTCCATATATCCAAAATAATAATAATAAAACAACAGCAATAAAGCAGTCCACTTATGCTTTAATTCCATGAAACTTGACATTAGTTAATTACATTAGTCTATTCTTACTTTTCCTTTTTAGTTTAGTGAGTGAGGGTGAAAATTTAAATACATGATCTTATGATCCATAACAATAACTATATTCAAATCCATGTGTATAGATCTTTTTACATTTAGATTAAGTTTGGCCAATTTTATATATTTAAGTTAAATAATATAATATTAAATTTTTGTCTCCACTCATGAGCTTAAGTTTTTATATAAATCAATGATCTAAGATGATGTCAGAGTAGGTAATCTAATCTAGAAGGTCGTGTGTTTTAAACTACTAGTTAGTCCAAAATTTTACGGCCCTATTTGGTAACTATTTTATTTATGTTTTTGAAAATTATGCCTATTTTCTTCCCATTTCTTATATTGATTTGCATATCTCCTGAGTACAATAGTTAAATTCTTTGTCAAATTTTAAAAAGGAAAAAAAAATTTATAAGTTACTTTTTTAAGTTACATAATCGGGCTTAAGTTACTTTCTAAAAAATTAATACTCTATACACATATATAATAAAATGAAAATATAAATAAATAAGATAAAATGTAAATGAGAGGTGTACATTCAATTAAATAAAAAACTAACTTATCTCTTCGTTAAGAAAAAAAAAAAAAAATTAAATTAAGTCTGATCCATCACGCATTGATTTTTGTACCGACTTTAGATTATATAGAATATTCAACAAGATTGAATTTGAATCTTCTTCGTTCACCACCATAAAAAGAATAAAATAAATATAAAATAAGAGTTCCCACAATAATTAAAAGAATAATAATGGCGGTATTATTATATAATAAAAGAAAAAGAAGTTTAGATATCATAAAAAAGAAATGTCAGAAAAGAAGGATCGAGTAAATAGAAGTAGTAGAAGATAGGTCGCAATCAAAGGCCCACTAAACTTGGCCCATGGCGAACCAAGCCCATACTTCCACGTGGCACCATACTGCCATAATTAATATCCATAATGAACAAAGAATCACGCTTTTTTCCCCTCCTAGGGCGGTGCTGCTCTTCTCCAACTTTACTAACTAACTCATTTCTCTTTCTGTAGTAATATTATATTAATTATTATCCATTTACCAGGTCAACTTGTCACGTGTCATGTCCACCTCTACACTTATGGATATGTTTTCCATTTCTTTTTATTTCACTTTAACCTTAACGCCTTCATCTCTGTTTCTTCATCAACTCCCCCAAATGGATTGAATTGCTTCCTCCGGAATATACGATGAGGGATATGGATAAGGATTTGAAAGTTTCCCGTCGGAGTAATTGGATCTTTCTAATGGCGGCTCTTGGATTTACCGGCTACTCTGCTTACACACTTTATCACTTCCCTTCAATCGCCCGAAAGAGGGCTAAGATTTCCAAATTCTTCGCGGCTTTATCTTCTGCTGCTGCTGCATTCTCCGATTCTGCCGACTGTGTCGCTACTGTTTCTAAAGATTTGAAGGAGTTTCTTCATTCCGATTCTGATGAAATCCCCCACAGTTTGACGCAAATCTCTAAACTTGCCCGATCTGATGAGATCTCCGATTCCCTCACTCGTCTCTCCCAGGCAATTACTCTAGGAGTTTTGCGAGGCTACGATCAGTACTCCCGAGTCGGCAGTAACGGAAACGAGAAGGAGAAGGAGAATTCGAGTAATTTTACGGATAGAATTATGGAGAAGCTGTGTAGTGAATCTGGGAGTGGGTTTGTTTCTGTGGTGGTTGGGAGTTTCGCTAGAAATTTGGTGATGGCGTTAATGGGGGCGAGTAAATCGGGGAGTAGTTTGGAGAGATGGATGGGGATGGTGTGCGATGAAAAAAGCAGGGAATTAATCGGCGAGTTAATTAGAATGTTTGTGAGTTCAGCGGTATCGGTTTATCTGGAGAAGACAATGGAAATCAACGCGTTCGATCAAATATTCTCGGGACTCACAAATCCAAAGCACGAAAAGGAAATGAGAGAGTTGTTGGTCTCACTTTCCAACGGCGCAGTCAAGACTTTGATAAGAACATCCCATCAAGTGATGTCGGGCCATGGGAATTGGGCCATGGAAGCAGGCCCAGGGAAAAAGGTAGAGGAGTTCGAGGAAATGGAAATGGGCCTGAAGCCCAGAAGGGAATTTGGGAAACGGCCCAGAAATGGAGGGTGGACGAAGAACAAGAAAGTGATAGTGAATTTGACAGGGAGAATGACGTTTGAAATGGTGAGATCGTTTATAGAGGTATTATTGGAGAAGATATACGAAGGAATGAAACGGTGTGTGGATATAGTGAATGAGGAAGTGATTGAGAGAGGACTGGAAATTGTGAGGTACGTAGCTACAAAAACCTCTGTAATTGCCACCATTTGTCTTTCCTTGTGCTTCCATGTTCTTGACACAAGTTCCTGGTTCTTGCTGGCATATTAGTTTTTTTTTTTCTTCTTGGCCTGAAATTGCAAAAAAAAAAAAAGGGGGTTCCCTTTTGTTTGTTTTTCAGGTATTTTATTTTTGAAAAATTTCCAGGAAAATGTTTATCTGGGGATGCTTTTTATCCATTTGTTGAATTATCTGTACATATAGTGTGGATTTTTTTTTTTTTTTTTTTGGGGGTTCTTTTAAATGTATGGGAACTATATGTCTGACTATTGAGTCAGACTCAAGTTAGCAAATTGAAGTTTTTATATTGTCTTCAACCACCATTTTATTATGTGGAATTAATATACAGTATAATACATTAGTACCGTTGATATTTAAATAAGAAAAGAGTTAGGAATTTGAAATTCAAATCCCACAAATGAAAGATCTATTTTACATCACTAAAAATTTGACACGTCAATAAATTATGTCCAGCAGCTAACAATAGAATCTCTAGACAGCTAGCAACATAATTTACCTATAACTGCTTATGTAAGCCACAAAACTTTAGCCTGGAAATATTACATGAATTAAAAGAGAATTCATTAATGGCAGTTTGAATTTTGAACAGAGTAATAATTCTTTCATTTACTCTAGCGTCCAATTTGAATGGAGAATAATGTTTTCACTATGTTTTAACTTTAAAAAAAAGTTCTCATCATTTACTCGAGTTATAATTGTTAGGAATACAATTAAAATTTCGCTAACCAAATTGATTTACATGACTTATATAGTTACATAAAAGGAATAACTGAGCAGTTAGCAGTTAACATGTTCTTGTTATTATTATTTTGAGAATAATTAACATGTTGTTTAAGAAGTATCAGATAATATTTTTCTTCAAAGAAAAGTTAAGGATAAAGTTGGAGATTTAATCTTACTCTTAAATGTGTTAAGTTGTATCAACTTTCACCATAAATTTTAAATATCACTGAAATAGATCCTAGACTTAGGTAAGTATTACAATTTGTACATATTCAGCTACTAATTATAACAAAAAGTAATGCAAAAATTTTCATACACTCAGTAATTTAAAAAATATTAAATTTGACTAATGCACAAATTAAATTAACTATGGAATAGGTTTGACAAAACTCACTAATTTGAACAAAAATGTAGCTCACACGTTGGTTTTCTTTGGAACACTATCAATTTTTATATCATACATATGTTTGTATTATTTATTAAATACATATGAGAACACATTTTTTTAATTAACAATATTTCGACCAAACTTAATCATAGTAGTGGGGGAGACATTTTGTTCTATTTTGATTTTATATAATTTTAGGTTCAGAGTTAATATAGATAACACATACCGAAGTAACAAAATTTCCAAAAGTTTAAGAGAGAATTAATACAACTTAATGTTGAAATTGAATTTTTCCACGGGGTGTTCTAATATAAAAGCATTTCGTTATTTGGAGAATTTTTAAAATAAAAGAAAATAAGGAAAACTATTTACACAAAATAACAAAATTTTTAGATAATTGTGATAGACATTGATAAAAGTCTATTAGGATCTATCACTGATAGAAATGATAGAAATTTATCACTTATAGATGCTTAAAGAAATCTATCAATATTTATTAATTTTTTTTTTACTATTTTATGTAAATAATTTGACATTTTTGAAAATTTCCCAAGTTATTCTCTTTTTTTGTTGTGCATTCCATAAATACTCAATTTGTATACAAATTCCAAAACTATTTTTCCGGAAGTAAATATTAATCCGAAATTGACCTTAATGAGAACCGACAATCAATTCTATTAAATTGGATTTAATGTTTGTAAACGAGCTCTTCCTTCTCCATATGTACTTTGTACTAACCGACATGAAAAATTAGATTTTAGGTCAATGTGACGATGATCACAAAAAACCATGCGATAACGAATTCCCAAGTAACGAAATTAAAATGATATATAATGTATATATTGGCCGCCAATTTGTAGTTAAGGGTCCGACGCTCTATATTTAATGTTTATTTTCTTCTAAGCCCATTACAATTCTAATTAATCAAAGAGTTACATCGAAGCTTTTATTGTTAAATTATATCATGGAGGAATCCATGACGATGACTACGAATATTTCAAGAAGAAGATAAACATAATATAAAGCATCTTATTAATTTTTTCGGCGCAAAAGTCAACATTTCAAAATGTTACGGCTTCTTAACAAATTGGAATTTTTCCTTTTGGTTTGTACCATTCTAATTCCAATCAAAATGAAAAGGAAGTAATTTCATAATCAGTTTTTTTTTTAAAAAAAAAAAAAATTAAACAAAAAAACTAAATAAATAAAAGAGAAATCATTATAAATATAAAAAAATATTTATAAATATTTTAGCTCAATTTTTCTATATATAAAAATAACCCTAAATGAAAAGTCTAAACATTATTTTGTGATTTGCTTTTTTTTTTTTCTTCGAGAGTGTTGTAATTTGCTTTAATAGAACCGTTTTTAGACTTCTCAACAAAAAAAAAAAAAATACTAGTTTTTAAAGGGATGCACATCTTTCTTTAAAAGGGTTTAATTTTTATTTTATTTCATTAACTTCATATTTTCTTAATTCTGTTTCAAAGTTAATCAAACTTAATACTAGTCGAATGATTAAACATAAGTTTATTAATAATGTTGTGTGATCAAAATAAATAAAATATTTAGAAATATAAATAAATAAGACAAACTATCACAACAAACCCTTGAACATATTCAAATATTTGTGGTGGTTAGTTTTCAAAAATTAAAAATCTAAAAAAAGAAAAGCATGATGTAACAGACAGCTTTAAAACATATATGTGTTAATTAATTGTTCAAATCCCAAATATAGGTAGGAAATAGTGCTCAAAGATATCTTGATTATTTTTAATTAATTAAGAAAATAAAGTAAAGTTTAAATTAATGTGCTCTAAATATATTAAAATGGGCAACTTAGGAAACTGAGTTGACTTGTGTATGGAATGTGGAGACACCTTTTTGTTGCACTTAGGATGGTGGCTTGGGTTAGGTAAAAGGGCAATATACATGAAATATATATTAAAAGGGTTGTTGGATTAATTGCTTAATTCCCCAATTTCCATATGTTTCAATTTATTAAAATAAATAAATAAATAAATCCATAAATTCCATAAAGGCAACTTCTCCACAAACTTCTACCAACAAATTAAAATTTTCAATCAAAATAAACCACATGTCCGTATACCATTGTGAATTTATAGAAAATTCCAACTAAATTATATATGATCCTGACTTTTTATATAGTTTATTTAGTGTTTATATAATAGACTAATGTAATTGAGATTAGTCGGCTAATGGATATTGGTTGGATTTTGCTGCGTTCCTATTATATTTATTATTTAAAGAGAGCTTTAATTTTTTTTTATTTTCTTGTTTTGCATGGTCAAATGCATAGATAAACATCCGATGGCCATCTTAATTGTCTAATCTTATAATTTATCGGATATTTGTTTAAAAATTAAGTTTATAAATATTATTTTTACTTATAAATTTATTTGTTAAATTTGGAAATTAAAAGAACTAATATTTAAGAACTTTTTTTGTTTTTTTTTTTTTTATTTTTGTTCTTTAAAAAAAGTAAAAACTATAGTGAGGAAATTGCAGCGAAAACAAGAAAATTCTAAGAAAATTATAGTACTAAGACAATATAAAAAAATGCCTATGCATACTTTTAAAAATAGAAGTATGAGATTCATTATGAAAATAAAAATGTAGCACTTTCGTAGAATTAAAAGAAAAAATTAGACAATTTTGAATTGTTGGAGTAGGAGAGAAACTAGGAAAATATTTTAAATTTACATACAAATTTTTTAATCCACATAAAAGCTACTAAATAAGAGTGATATGGTGGTAGTTTTATGGAATAATTTCTTGCGTATTAAACACTAAATAGCAAGTAGTTATGGATAAAGGTTGGCGCACCCACAGACATGGGTGGGAGTTGAACAGTGGTCAACACAGGCCCCCCAATTGCCTTTTTTCTTACGCTCACGTTTTAATTGCTGCGCGTTGGAGGCACCAGCGGCCGCCCACTTCTGATCCGCATATCAACTTTGGATTTGGTTCGGCCCCAAGGGACCATTTAATTTATTTCCTCCACGGGCCTTCCTATTAATTCTTCTTTTCCAAAGCTAGCCTTTAATAATTGCTCAAAATAGGCCTACATCTTGCATGGTCCTTCCCCTTCCATCCACTCTACCCAAATATCTATATTATACTTTTAGCGCATCTTCAAATTCTTCTTATTTCTTTTTTAAAAAGAGCAATGTTTGTGTGTATCTCAAGATGCAACTATTTCTATACATCACCCACGTGCAAAAGAATTAAAATATTTTGAAGAAAGATGTAAGAAAATTTTGTCATATAACAATCTATAATAATCTGATAGTTTGATGGAATGCATAAGAATAAGTACAGTCTGAAATATACCTAATTGTTTTTTTTAATATGTGAATGATGAGAGATGTATAAAAGATGTACCCAAGTTGTCTAATACCTTTAATAACATCCAAATTTAACAAGATAATTTAACAAGATGCTCTATTATGTTCTAAATCAAAATATTAATTTTTCTTTTCACATTTCATATCAGCCCATTGATACAACTTTCTATATTTATATATATGGGGGAAGAAATTAGAATATGAAAAATAAAGGGTGTTCCAATATCTTAAAATAAAACAAGTATGATTAATTTTTTATGAAATTATGGCTTATGCTTTTGTGTATACACATAATCTAAGTGTGCAGCTAGAGTTCGTCTCATCAAACATTCTTCTTCTCCCACTCCATGGCAGTTCTCATCCATCATCTCACCATCACTTTGTTCTGATTCCAACCCCTACAAAACCCAAATAAACAACCAAGAATCGAATTAATTAGAGAGTAAAAAAAAAAAAAACCCTACAAGTATCATACTAAATTATTACTCGATAAATTTAGTATTTTATTCATATTGTTAACAAACCTGAGTGGGGATTTTTGTGGGGGCTATTTCTGATGAGAAAGCAGGAGCGGGCCGGGCAGCGTAGGCAGGAGGCCTGTGGCAGAGGAGGAGGAAAGAGATGATGAAGAGAAAGGAGATGAATTTAGAAGGCATGGGTTGGATTTGAAAGTGAGTGAAGATATAAAGGAACAGTTGGAAATGAAACGGTAAAGAAAAAGTAAGGAAATAAGTTAGTATAAATAAGAGTAAGAATTGGGGGATATGCGTGTGAACTTGAGAAGGTGCTGCTTGGACTTTGTATAAGGAGCAGCAGATCGTGGACCAAAACTACATATAAATGGAATTATCAAACACAAGCACACAATAAAAGAAGAATGAAAGGTCGACGTGAAAGTTGACATTTTTAAATTAATTATTAATTATTATTATTATTATTATTATTATATATGAGAGTAAAATTTTCAAAAAGGAAGCACCGAAAATATGTTCTAATTTTGGTTGCATTAGGTTCGTGTGTATTAATATTGGATTAAGATCTTTTGTTTTTGGGGTATTAATCTACGGTTTGGAGTGAGTTCCAGTCCACTAGGATTGGCCAAGAACACAGAAATTAATTGATTGGTGGTCAAGATTATGGAATGATCGATCATCTTAAAGAGAATTAATACAGACGTAACCCCTATACATAATTGAAGAGTAATACATAATTGAAGAGAGATACTCTTGTGGTAATTAATTTTACTTTACAAATTCCACTCTAATTAGTTCTTTCCTGAAATTTGAAGTTAATGTTTATTTGGTCTTAAAAAGAATAAGAGATTAAATTTGATTTTTATTGCGTCTCGTATTTCAAGACGAATGTTCTCTAAATTTGCTTTTCATTGTCGTCAAACGGAGGAGGGAGACTCATTAGTTCAAATTCGAACTTGAACGAAGGAGAGGTCTCTTTTTTGTTCTTCACGTGACAAATCACAACGCCAACAATTCTCTTTCACTAGGCAAAAATGGTGACATGACTGTGGAAGGTTCGTTAGAAGAGAGTTGACGAAGCGGATGGAGAAGAGTAAGATCAAATCATTACAAAAAAAAAAAAAGTTAAGTAAATAAAATTTTCCGTAAAAGCTAGCTAATTCATCATTTACTTCCACATCGTATATATATTATCGTTAGTCAATTACCAGTCAAAGGAATTTTGAGGATCATTTAAAGCAATTTTGGAGACTAAAAATATGTCCATTGTGAAACTCTAAAGGAACTAAAAGTTCATTTTGCCCTTCGATCTATCATGACCCTTTAAATATTCATAACTTCTATTTTGGTCTCATTAAATTTTTTTGTTCTATGTTAGTCACTATATTTTTTAACATGTCTATTATAGTCCCTCAATTTTTTAAAACCAATCATTTTGGTTATTGGTATATTACTTTTATACCCTTAAAATATATTTTTCTCGATGTTTGTGTCCAACTTATTTAGTTTGAAACTACTCTTATTAATATGTATAGTGTAGTACATAAATTTTATAACCAAAATAAAATAAAAGTAAAGAACCAAAATAATTTAAATCTTTTGCTTATGGTTCTTAAATATTTTATAGTACTAATGATGTTTTTGCATAAGAACATTATTTCATATATTACAATCATTACTATATTTTTTAAAAAAATACAATTTCATTATTCATAAAAATAGAGACTTGTTTTAGATGGAAGAAATATTTAGTGATTGTTATTATCCATTATTCATAAAAATAATCGTAATATTCTTGCAATATTTTATTTATGGTAAATTGTGAATATGGTCCCTTGACTATAAGACAGTAGCTAGCTATATATATTCCCTTGCTCAAATCCCATGAATTTTCAAATTTATCAAAGGAAAAGAAAATTCTAGTCCCCATATTCTAGATTTTATTGGCTCTACATGCTGAGGCTTGGTTTAAGTCATGATGACATATAGAAATTAATTAAGCATTATTGAAAAGAAAAAAAAAAAAAAGAATTGATTTAGGTATATTGGAGGACTAAGGTGAGATCCATCATTAAACTCATGAAGAAGAAGAAGAAGAAGAAGAATTCAAGCTTCAAATTTCAAGGCATTGTGATGGGATTCTTAACATTCCATTAACCAGAGGAGGAGGTCCTTAATTTCATTAACTGTTCACACCAACTAAAATAGCAAAACTTCCTTCTTTGACTAATCCAAACAAACAACATTCACTACTACTACTTGACTGCATTTTTTTATTAAAAAATTAATCGCAGTTTCTTGATCACATGTTGTCTTGTGGTAAATTCTTCATTTTTTTTTATTGTTTTAATTTTAAAGTTTTTGGTTTTTAGTTAATTTTGCAGAAATGAATCAGTCGAATTAGCATACGAGTATTGTTTGAAAAAAGAATTTTTTTTCTCTCTCTTTTCTATTCCATATTTCTCTCCCTTACTAAAATCGTGGTGTTAAATTCTCATCAACCTATCAACATTTTCATCAATATTTCCACACTTTCATTGGTTCAACATTAACACGAAAGGCAAATAGATATCTCTATTATATTTGTACATAATCATGAAACATATAAAAAAAGTAAACAAGAAAATGTCACTAATATAAATATCATATAAACAAATAAAAATATAAAATATTCATTTATTAATTTAAATATATTTTCCAAATTTTTTGTTTTCATAAATTTTTTAAATATTCATCGAATTCTTTATTTATTTATTTTTTTAGGAAAATTTTTAAAAATAGAAAACTAATAGAAACTATTTACACAAAATAGCAAAATTTTTATATAGTTGTGATAGACACTTATAGAAGTCTATCAGGATCTATCCGTGATAGAAATGATAGAAGTCTATCATTGATAGATGCTGATAGAAGTCTATCAATATCTATTCATATTTTTTTTTTTACTATTTCTATAAATAATTTGTTATTCTTTCGATGGAAAAATTTCCATTGTTCTCTCCCTAATTTCACATCCTTCTCGCAGATCGAGAGAGAAAAAAAACATCCGAAATAAATCCCCCAACCATAATAATAAATCTTTCCGAATCTATCCATTGAGTCAAAAGAAGGAGTTAAATAATTAAATAAATAAAAAAAAAAAAGATATGTTAGAAAATTTTGTGGAGTTATTTGGTCGAATATAGATGGTATGAAATAAGTAGTGAGGATTGCTACGAGCACTGCACCCAGCCACCCTTTAATAATTAAATTAACTTTACATTCTAAAATAGACTCTAATTAGTAATATTTTCAGACTCCTTTTTTGTATCCTTCAAAAGATACAAGATAATAATTTATTAGATATGCGTGACCAGCAACTGTGTAGGTCAAGGTATTTATGTGTGAAAATGTTCAAAAAGTAGGTGCAGGGCCTGGGGATATTGATCTAGAAATAAAATACTTATCATATATAGTTAATCATAGACTGGGAATTAAATACTAAATTAATTGGGCTAAAATATGGTTTTATCCTTGCAAAAAGTCTTTAGTCAATAAAGTCTCTCTTCTACGCATTTTAGGTTCTAAACTTTAAAAATACAAACTAAATTATGATTACCCACATGTCAACATAAGTATGAACGCAATTAGTTAAAACATTTTTAACTAATGTTAGATTATATAATATTAAATTTACCTTCATCAAGTAGCTTAAACATCTAGGTCAATCGACAATTTAACATGGTATTAAAGAAAATGATCTTAGAAATTTTATATTCAAACTCCTGCAATTTTATGACTGTAAATTATAGTTATTAAATCACCTCTAGCTATAAAGATATGGTTTAACTGGTTGAGTTATGGTCAGATAATTATTTTTATAGGTTGAAAGTTTAAATATATCTTCAAATATTTTTAAAGACGGTAGCGTAACACGTAGTTTAAAGGGTGGAAAAAACAATGAGAATGGTTACATTTTGTCCTTAAAAAAATTGTTATTTTAATCTTATTTAAAGCTTATGTATTAAATGAGTACAACATTTATTTACATGAATCAAAAGTTGAAATGTATGAAACAAAAATTTCAAAGATCCCTTTCTTTGAAACCGTTATAACTTTGGATGCAGTCAATAGGAATTCTCTCCTTTTGTGCAAGCTGTAATCATAATTTGCATAAAAATAAATTAAACTCAAAACAATTAAAAACAAATAAATTAAAAGATCAAGAAAATAACATAAAGAATCAATCTCGTAATTTGCTTCAAGAACAAGATATGCCGCTGCCGCTGCCTCTGCCTCACTTTGTCTGATTAAATCTTTTGATGATGTAAAAAGACATTATTATAATTTCAAATATAATGCTTCTCCCAATTTATTACATTTGGAAAAATTTGTAATACGACAACTCCGACGAATTATTATTCGGTTACTCAAGTCTTTTTCCTTTTTACTCTAAACCATATACCCAAAATAAAATGCTGATTTAGAGCAAAACTCGGAAAAACATTTTCTTTTTTCAAAATTTTCTCCAAGAACAATAGAAAATTAAAACACAAACATAGAATTAAAGGTGTCAGTGTTGTGTGTAATGTGTGTACACATGTAACATGGATTAATGATGTTTTTTTTTTTTTCACATTCCGTGTGAGATTTTTAAGCATATTGTGGGTTCCACTAGAGAAAATGTGTTACATAAAATGACAGAATTTTCCCAAGAAACTTTTATTTTTGTCAAATTTTTTGGAGAAAATGTTTGGGTAATAATCATATGATTCCAAAATGGCCGAGTGCGCATTTGACTATACTATGTAGACACAACCAATAATATATGAATGGGTCCTGTAATTTTTATCCCCTACTGCCCTCCTCAGCTTAGCTACCATGCAATTCCAATTATAATGTGTGTGCACTACTTTTGTTATATCTTAATTTAATTATTCACATTAAAGCTATAGTAGTATTATTCTTTACTTTTTCTTTGTGCGAACATAGTTGTACATCAATTTGTATAAATTTTTTGGTCAAAAAGTATAATTAAAGTGATGAAGGATAAAGAATTAAGATAAAAATGGACAATGTTCATACTATTGTAAGAATATAAAGGGATTTATGTATAAATAATGTTCAAAACAAGAGAGTTTTAGACGCTTCTTCTTTCCCTTTAATTTCCTTCTTCTTTTTGTAATTGAACAATCAAATTAAAGGCTTCTTCAATGCATTACACACATGGTATATAATAATTGCTGCTTCTTCTGCTTCAAAATCTTAGACGCTTGCTATTTAGTGTTTGTAATTGAAGGCTTCTTCTGCTTCAAATTAAAGGCTTCTTTTTGTAATTGAACAATCAAATTAAAGGCTTCTTCTGCTTCAAAATCTTGCTTTAATTGCTGCTGACTTCAGATTCACAATTAGCTTCTTTTTCTTTTTCCCCTTAGCATTCATGTATGTAATATTGGAGAGAAATAATATATAAGAAATAATATACTAGCAAACTGGTTATATCTTAATTAGATACAGTACACACATGGTATATAATAATAATGTTCAGAATTAAAAGTAAGCTAAATTGTATAAAAAAAATTTCTTTATTTTAAAAAAAACTTCAAAAGCTTGTGGAGTTTCAAAAGATAGCCAAGACACGCTTCTGATAAGCAATGTTTTGAAGATAATTATTCGTTTTGCACGGGCTAAAGCAAACTATAGTGATCGTCTTAACATGATACAACGACTAATTCTGGTAGCACTGCAACCTCAAGCTACTCGGATCGGGCACAACTTTTGGATACTTGCTCTCAACTTAACTCAACATCAAAATAAAGAAAGAAATGAGAGAATTCTTCAATTTGAAATGGGATACTCCAAATAGAGAAACAAATTGCTATTTATAAGCCAACAACACTTAGTAACTATCCAAAATTTAAAAAAAAAAAAAAAAAAAAAACCAAATAAATACAAAATTGAAACATTTGTCAAATTTAATTCCATTGAGTTGTTAGTTGACCAAAATCAAACATAACTCATTCAAATTGAATAAATTACAAATTTAACTTTCATATATGTTAAATTTGTACCTGAAACATCAACTAATTTAATGATTTCAATCCAATTTGAAGTTTCTAATTTAATCTACCTAATTAAATTTATTTCTTTTATTTTGATATTCAAGCATTTCTTACTTTTTTTTCTTCTCTACATTATAAATATCCAACACTATATGCTCAATTTGTTCTAAATTATAGCCTCCGAGCTAGAAAAAAAATCTCATTTGTTCTAAATTATAGCCTCCGAGCTAGAAAAAAAATCTCGTTGGAGTAATTATTCATGGAGTTTTAAGAAAATTATTCGAAGACAAATAATTACAAAAGCAATTGATATATATATATATATATTCTTTGTGGAGACAATTTATGGACGGACTAAATTGATTATTATCCATCGTTGATTCGGTATTTATATCTATTGACTAATTGATTTCTACTGATCATTCAATTGAGACTAAACATTAAAAAAAAAAAAAGGGATAAAGAAGAAGAAGAAAAAAACTATGAACTTTGTCCTTTATTTTAAAAGTTAAAATATTATTTTAAAAAAATTAAAATATTACCCCTAACTTTGTGGTGGTAATCTAGTTAAAACAGCGTGACAATTAAAATTTTTATTTTAAGTCACCAACTATGTCATTTTATGCGTCAATCTATATATGAAATTCTAAAGGAGATTTTCTATTTTATGAAAATTTTTGAAGCGATTATAAGAAGTCAATGGTAATACTTCAGCTTTTAAAAATATAATTGTATCTTTTAAACAAATGACAAAGTAGAAATGTATTTTTTTTTTCTTTTTATAATTTAACCTTCCGATAATTTGTATATTTTATGTCGATCAACTTGAAATAGTAGATTAAGGACTTTGAAAACCAGACATCGTGTAAATTTTTTAAAAAAATAATTGTTATTTTT
Source organism: Lagenaria siceraria (assembly GCA_002890555.2). Lineage (NCBI taxonomy): Eukaryota > Viridiplantae > Streptophyta > Magnoliopsida > Cucurbitales > Cucurbitaceae > Lagenaria > Lagenaria siceraria. The sequence goes on along the minus strand of CM016485.1, from coordinate 6,668,089 downwards.
CATAAATTTATAATATTTTTGGAAATATTCAACCAGGTCCAGATAAAAGAGGCTGTTTTGTGTTTGGATTTGGATCACCCATCCAAACTCTATTGGGTTTCACCATGGGCTCTAACAACATACCTTATTATCCAAGAACCATTATCCACTAATCTAAGTTTTAAATTTCGTCAAAATAGCACCTCAAATTTAGATTTATATTACAATTTATAATTTTTCTTAATTCAAAAGATATTAAAAAAAAAATTAAAAATATCATTTTGGTCTTTCAAATGTCGAACTTCAGTCGATGTACTTTCAATAAAGCTTAAATTTAGTCTTCACTACTATTTTGTTGTGTATTTTTTATTACTCTTTATTTTTTATTAGCATTTTCACTATAAATTTTGAAAACATATTTACATAGTGTATTTCTTTGCATGAAAATTATTGTTATTATTCTATCAATTTATGTAAAAGTTAACTTAGAGGAACTAAATTTAAGATTTAGTTAAAGTACATAGACTAAAATTGGACATTTGAATGTGTTGGGAAAAACCTCTCACGTCTACCGCAGGAACAAACACAAAAATATATGAAAAATTACAAGAAAGCAATAAATATGAAAACACAAGAATTAACATGGAAAACTCCTAACTTGGAGAAAAACCACGGATCAAGAAAAATTCACTGTGTGAAAAATTGTTACAATCACACAGAAATATTTCTCTCTCCCGACCCCAATTACAAGAGCACTCTCTCCAAATTTTTATACTACTCACACCTTTTTCTCACTCTCTAATTAGAGAATACAAAAGGAATTTAACTAGAGTTAGCACACTAAGCTTAAAGTGTTTCTAACTGAGACAAATTGAAACTAGAGACATAGACTCCTTTTATAGGCTTAGAGTCCACCCTCATTCTTCAATTTAACCGATGTGAGATAACTGTACTTCTAATATTTTGCCAAAAACCCAACAGAATGTACAAGGGCCGACCAAAATGATATTTTAACGAAAAAAAAATATATGATCTTGTTTGTGTTTGCGTGAAACTATATATGTGTGTTGGTTACGGAAAAAAAAAAAGCGAAAATCAGCTTAATAATATTTGTATTGAAAATTTGTCAATTTTAATAATAATAATTGTGTGCAAAACATTATTTTTACTGAAATTATTGAACTTATTTTTATTGAAATTTTGTGTAAACCTTTATTTTGACATTGTTTTATTTTATTTTTGTTAAATTTAATATGTGAATTAGCAATCGAATATATGTCCCTCGTATTAATTATGTTCATCTCTTATTTTTATTCTTTTATATATATATAAAAAGGATAATATAACATTCTCTTTTAAAGAAAACATAACATTAACTAAAAAGCCAAATAGTTCGCCTAATGGTAGTGGGATTTAATATCCTATACATCATGTTTATTAATACTTTTTTTTACCAATGTTTTGTAATTGTAATGGACGTTGGGCCCCATGACGAAAATCGTAGTCCCATTATGTAATTTTATTGCATATTAGAAGGTGATCAATCTAATTATTAGAAGGTGATCAATCTAATTGCTATTGATAATTGTGTGGGATCCATTACTCTTTTTGTATGAACCTTTAAGGATTTTTTAGATTTTGCCCTCATATGTCATCCGTCCCATTCAATTATTATTCACAGTTTTTATATTCATATACCAATGGCTGTATATTTGTATTGGTACCGATATCAATATCGATAAATGAATCATTTGAATATCGATATCATATATGAAACAAATCTAAGTAAAGTAATGATACCAATACAGCAACTACCCACAAAGCAAGATAACAATGAAGGGAATATTAGGAATGACTGAATGAATAATCCAAATACTAAACTTACTAGATATTCAACAAACAATGAACGAATGACGTTTGAGTAAGAATTGCAAGATAAAGACGCTTGAATGTCCAAAACGATCGTCTCAGGGGCATTATAATAATCACACCAACATTCATTTCATTACCAGTGTTAATGTAAACAACTTCAATGGAAATCAAACTACGATTGCAAATTACATATATAAACAGGCTCAAAAAAGTCTAATTCCCTTTACGATTAAGGCCCATTATTGCAATTGACATGTAAATGAGGCCCATTATTACCATAGGTAAATAAATAAATATATGTGAATAAGAGATTCTAAGTTGAATTTATAAAGAAAGTTAGTGGTAAGTCATTTTTTTTAACGATATATAAAAGGAATCAATTAAACTTCTAACCTGGAAGTTGTTTATTATACTAATATTAAATTTATGGATTTGTTTATGCATTTGATTTGCTTACTTCATACCGCACAAATCTCACTATAATATAATGCTCTCTCTCTCTTTGAAGAAGAAAAAACTCACTTCAATGCCACTCTGTATTTAAAAGTACTTAATTTATTTTAATATAAGATATTGGTATATAGTTAGTTTCTTTATATATAATTCTCGGTCTTTCAAGCTACCCATTCTTTTTTCTTTCTTTTTTTCCCATACTTTTTGAAGTTCCGTACAGAACCTTTTTTCCCACTCCTCATAGGCACAGAACCGTTGTTTTTTTTCCCCTTTATTAACTTTTCTTCATTAAACATAGAAATGAGAATTATAATGTGGACCGCATTATTTTTATACAGAAATTAAGGTTGCCTTCACAATTTTAATTTTGAAATCCTCTTTTTTCTATATATAAAAAAATACCACTGTTTATCAATAACATTTATTTGTTTAGTCTTCATTTTCAAAAAGTATTTTTGACATTTTGGTTAAATTAATTTCAGAAAACAAAAACTGATTTTTTTAGCAACATTTTTTTTTTTTTTTTTAACTTTAGCCAGGATTTCGATTTTTTTTTTTAAAGAAAATTGTTAGTTAGCAAGCATAATTTTTTAAAAAAAGGAGTTTATGTGGAAAAAATATTTTTAAATACTTCGAAAACATTCAAATAGTAGGTATTAGTCTTGCAAATCTTCAAATTTAGGGTACAGTTGGTAAGAAATAAAAAACTAAACTAAAATTTTAAGGTGAAATTAAATTAACTCAGCTAACTCATGCACTGATTTTTTTTTTTCCTTTTTTTTTTGTTGATGTTTTTTATTCAAAAAAATATAGGCGTTAAAAGAGTCCAAATACGTATCATTATCAATAGAAATTACAATTTTTTTTTTTAAAAAAAAAGAAAAATAGAATCAACCCAAGTTACAATCATAGAAGCAGTTGAAATGGGATGACACACGTTGTGTTACCGCAATAAGGCTTCCTAATAAATGTAATTTAATTACCTAATAAAGTAATGTAATGTGTTTTAATTAAACAGGAAGATGCAATAATGAAGACCCAAATGTATCTTAACCTAATTAATCGTTGGAGTGAACTATTTGTAGGTTGTCGAATTCCAAGAGGACAAATGGGTTACAAATGTAAAATAATAATAAGGTCATTTTCCCATCATTTTCTTGAAGGGAATCGCAACCCCTCCAAATCCCATCTGCCTACCTAGCAACATTAGAATATACTAATTTTAACATAGTTTTCTTAATTATAATAATCAGTTCCTAATTAAAACCATTAGTCAGGTTTTGATTATGTCATCGGCCCATTTAAGCCGAGCCATATGATATTGTTTATGTAGAAGACAAAGAAATATGGTTTTATTATTACTCGGTAGATGGTTTGATTTCACACTTTCACTAATTAAAGAAACGAAGATTTCATCAAGTGGAAAGTGATGCATTAATTATATATATATATATATTATATTAATATATATATATATATATATATAAAGCGATACAAAAGAAGAGTTGTAGAAGAGCTCAAAGTCTGAAAATAGTACAGAAGAGGAGAGGCTAGAGAAAAGCCTTACAGTTGAGCGATATAATAGATGCATCATAATTACAAAAAATAGATAATTTGGTACACCAAAGAGCAGCCTAATAGACGATATCTTCCCAAATGTGAGAAGAGTAGCATTTTGAAATGTTACATCATTCTGTTCCAACCAAAGGAGCGCCAATTAAGTTACACAATAGAATCTTCTTAGCCAAGTTCCGTGGGAGATATATCATAACATCAAGGAGCCTGTCTAACGAATATGGTAAAATAGAAGGATAATAGATACACAAAAATGGAACCACATAGCAGAGAAGAAGCAGAAATTGACAAAAAGATTATCAACATTTTCAACATGGTTTTTTGACAGCACACACCAATTAGGATTGAGATGTAAAGTGGGAAAGAGTGTTTAAAATATGTTTTTTAAAAAAAAAAAAAAAAAAAAAAATTAAGTGTGATGCATAAAGATAGATCGAACGATGCACCTAACTATTTTTCTTAAATAAATTATAATTTTCTTATAAAAGTATCCACAAACCAACAAATTAATTTCAACCCTAATTCTATTATTCAACTTATTTCAACCTTAATTTGTCCACCAACTTGAAGGGTTTTTGGAGTACAAAATATTACACAACAGAAATGTAAAATCTAAAAGGTGCAAGAGATGAGTTTCTAGTTAAAAACATTCAAGTTTTATGTGTTATAATCCTAACTAAATTACTTTTGTGTTTTTTCACATAATTAGGGTTTAATTTCTTCAGGTGTATCATGATTTTTTTCCAAGATAACTTAATGTAAATATAAATCATGGTATTCAATCCAAAATTGATATTATTATTCAAAAAAAAAAAAGGGTATAATGTTAGCATTGTGTCCACTAATGTTGAAAGACTAAAAAGAAAAGAAAGTGAAAAAGTAAAATCCAACAAAATCTTGGGCAATCCGTCCACACGGCAAGGCGTTCATGGTTGGGAATTGGAGCAAAAGTTAAAGAGCATGTGTAAAGAAAGGCATAAAAAAGCAAGATGAAGGTACAAATAAACAGTGAAAAAAGTGGTAAAACAAAGACAAATCACCGTATCCTCATCATATTAATACCAATCAATCCTCTCTCACCCATCAAAATTTGGTCCTCTAAAGCCCAACTACAACTGCAATAGCCCCTTTTCCCATCCAAATTTTCAAATTTTACATTAATTTTGTACTATCTCTCTCGACAATAACGTAACTCTCAGTTGCTCTAATGGAATTCCTCTTTTTAATTTTTGCACCATAAAAAGCTTCTCCTCTATTTTCTTACTACATACTTTCACATGTGCTATGTCCAAACAAACCCACCCTCCAAACTTCTGCCTCTTCCTCTTTCTCTGGAATTTAAAGTTAAAGTCCTCCTCCCTTACCTTTTCCTTCTTCTTTTCTCTCTTTTCCATAACTGCCAACTCCCCCACTCCCCCGCCTTCAATCTCCTTTACTTAACTTAACCAACAGTCTCAAGACTTGACCATTGAGTTATGTTCATATTCGCAAGATTTTACTTAAGTATTGTAAGTAAAAGAGACGAAAGGAAAATTTGAACCCATAACTATGTAAGATATCTCACATGTACAGTTTTGTTAGGGATGACACAATACAAACATATAAGTTTTATGCAACCATATACTAAAAAGAACACATCTTTATTTATTTGATGTACTTTGGATGAAACCAAAATTATTATAAATTTGTATGTTCCATCCCATGATATATTTGTTGGGAAAAAAAATCTTCTACTACTACCGTAGGAATAAGGAAAAAAATATTTGACAAAACACTAGAATTAACGTGAAAAAACTCTAAACCGAAGAAAAAAACTACAGTCTAGAAAAATCAACTATTTGAAAGTTGATTGCACTCACACAAAAATCTCTCTCTGATCCCAATACAAAAGCACTTTCTCAAAGTATTATACTACTCACACAACTGAGCTAGTATATCAAGCTTAAAATGCTTTAATTTGGGATGATTTAAAACTAAGGCACATACTCCTTTATAATTCTTAAAGTCCATCACTTTATTGAACTTTTCTGATATGAGACAAGTACTGCACCTTTTAATATTTTACCAAAACCTAACGATATTGTTGTTTCTTGAATTTAAAAAATAAATATGTAAAATGTGTAATTATAATGATTGGTTTAATTTCGAAAGATGATTTTAGTTACTTTAATTAACTTTTTTTTATCAGGTAAGATTATAGAATTAGTAGGATACGTAATGATATTTTATAGATAGGGAAAATGGACTAATATTAAAGTTGATTAAGCTTAGAGTTATATTACACCAAACAGAAGAAGGGATGCTTTAATTACTGTTAAAGTTGTATTTAACTAAATTAAGTAAAAAAAACATCTTTATGGGCAAAGAATGTGTCGTTCCACATGAGGCCTACTATGGGTGGCCAAAGTTTTGAGAATTTGTGGAGATGATTGGCGAACTTATTTTGTGCCTTTGCAGTTTGCTCTCAACTCCCAACCACTCCTTTTATTAAATTTCCGAATAACACAGGAATCTTTTAAGGTTGTTGTACTCCAACTCCTGCAGCTTTACAAATTTAAAGACCAAAAATATATAATTATTATATATATATATATATATATTATTATATTATATATAAAAAGAGAGGTAAATATTTATATTATTTTAATTTCTTTTAAAAACCTTATAAAAGCTTCTAAAAATTGTTATGTGCATGGAGTATTTAACAAGTAAACTGCCAGTTTTAGTCAATCAGCTTTTAGATTGAGCAAATATTCTACTCTTTTTAAAGATAGGAATTTGGTGGTTTTTAATTAATAGGAATCTTTCTCTCTCCATCTTTCTCTATCATTCTGTAGAATAATAAGATTAGCTTTTTATTTGGACGGCTTCATGTCTGCTAAATTTTCTCAACCGACGGCTATCTGTTTACTCGTTTTCCTCACTTTCCTTTCAATTTTTTCTTCTCCAACCTTTTTTCATCCCTTTATATTGGAATTAACCCATGAAAAATATATACTAACATACCAAAATATGATTTTAAAAAAGTACAAACAATACTCGTTTAAATAAATTATATAATTTAGTTGATATGTATAATGTGTAACTAACCAAGAGGTCTGTAGATCAATTTTCTATGCAAGACTCGAACATATGATTACAACTACTTATCATGTTCGGTAAGGTCAATTGAAAAATTTTGAATTCCACACATGTAATCTAGACATCAATTCTGCCATAATCTTGCAATTCAATTAGCAATACCATTAAATAGTCTATTTATTTTAAATATTTGAATATTCACAAGAAGGAGCTAAATAGGAGTCTCCATCATCAAGAACTTGTCGAAGTTATACATACTAAAACCACAGATTATTATTTCAAAATACGAATCTCCTCATATTCTTCTTTATCTCACACAGACGGCCAGAATATTAATAATGGGTTAATAATTAAAATGAAACAATAAAGTCAAACTTTATGCTAAACTAATTCCATAATAATAAACTAATAATCAATATGGAAAAAATGACAACTTAACCCTCTGGGTTTGCACCTTTTTACATCGACGACTTATGCCATTTCAAGTGGACGAATCCTAAGCCGCCGTAGCCATGGGCGGCGCAGCCGAAGTCAGGTGTACGACCGAGCCTCGTGGTTTCTGATTGTTTTAATTAATCAATTTTGAAAAAGGAAAAGAAAAAATCTGAATTGATTTTACAATATTTAATTGATACAGATGTTTAGTGTAGAATTATATTTATTTAATAAGAATTAGCTGTGACGTTAGTAGCGAATTAATCGTCGCCACGTGTAGTATTGTGGAACCCACAAACTTTGTTTCTTCACTACGAAGCTAGTATCACCCCACCTATGCACCAATGTCATGGCCCCACTGGCCCACTGGCTTATTTAACACATCTGTCCCGCCAAAAAGAAAAGCGCGCTTACACACTTCCACTACTATGCCACTTAGATAACTTATTCGTTTAAATGACTAAACTACTCTCAACTGTTAACAGATTTACGAAAATATCCCCAGATGTTTCAATGTTAAATAGAAGCCCTCTACACTGCAATTCTTCCCTTTTCTCCTCCTTCTCTCCTCTTTTATCTTGTTCAGCAAAATTTTTAACCTGTCGTCATGCTGTCCACTTTTCCTACCGGTTCTCCGTACGAGTCCATGCTCGAAAACCCATTTCCGGCGGTTAACAGCACTTCCACGCCGTGGGAATGCCATGATCATGATCATGATCACGACCACGAGTTCTTGCCGGTTGTGTTCCAACTGCCGGAACCAACCGGATTATTGGACGTTTTTCAGTCCCCAAACCCGGTGATATCCAGTTCAAGTTCCGAAAACCGGGATGAACCGGAAGCCATGGATGCCGGTCCGTATGAACCGGATCGGAAAATTGAGGTGATAGACGAAAGAAAACGACGGCGGATGGAGTCGAACCGGGAGTCAGCGAGGCGGTCCCGGATGCGTAAACAGAAGCACTTAGAAAACCTAGGGACCTTGGTGAACAAGCTGAAAGTAGAAAACCGGGAACTGTCGAACCGGTTGCGGTTCACGGTTTATGAAGTGAACCGTGTACGGACAGAAAACGACCATCTACAGACAGAACACACAATTCTGAGGCAGAAACTTTTGTACAGCCGACGAGTATTAATTTTCCGGCAATTCCAACAACAATTGGCTTATGCTTCCCCCTACAACGCCTTTGAACAACCGCCAACTATCTCGCAATCGCAATCGCAATATATCCTTAATAACAACAACAACAACCTCATTAATTGCTAAACACAACCATACTATTATAAGAAGAAGCAATTTCTCAGCACTCCTCTCTCTCTCTCTCTCTCTCTCTCTCTCTCTCTCTCTCTCTCTCTCTCCTCTCTCTCTCTCTCTCTCTCTCTCTCTGTAAACTAAAAAAAAAAAGCTGCTAGAGAAAAATATATATATATATATAATTATTATTGGTGGGGTTTTACGCTATTTTTGAAGGCAACTAATAGTGTGTAAAAGAAGATTGGCGACTAGCTTTATTAGTAAGGGCTATGCTTAATCAATTAAGCTTTTTCTTAAGCAATTCCGCATATGATTTCGTTTGAAAATTCGAGATGCATGGGGCCAATTACACCATTCTGTGCTATTAAAGAGTGTTTTTATCACTTTCTTTTTTCTTTTTGGGAAATAATGTAAAACAAAGTTTAGCCTTATTCACGAGGTGACAATTATAAATTTATAATGAAACTGTGAAATGTCTATGATGTCCATCTGCTAAGTTTTATATGCTTTTAGTCTATCCAGGGTTACAGTTGTCATTTTAAATAATACTACGATACATACGAAAAGGATGTGAAAGCCTATTTTATAAAGTTGCGGGACAATTATTGCCAAAATGTAATCTAATTTCCCTATGACGTCTATAACTTTATGAGAGCTGGAGGCAGTTGCCTCGGTTTAATTAACTTTATAAACTTTTATTTTTTATTTTCGTTTCTTATTAATTTTAAGAGCATTAGAGATATGGGATCTCAATTTATGTGTAATAAACAAACAAATTAGTGGTTAATGGCTTTAACGTTTTATTCGAGCCAAAAAAGAGGTCATTAAAATAAGTTATTTCACCCATATTCATCAAAAAGAGCTAATTGGTATATATCAATTTAATAGGTGTAGTGGTTAAAGTCAACTTAAATGAGCGATAATTGATATGTACTTTTTTCTTTAAAATTAGAAGTTTGATCTTCCATCTCACAATTGTGGTCCTATAAAAATTCTTTGGACAAATTGCAAAAACCACATTTAAAGTGTAGTGATAGTTGTAATTACACCTTCAAACTTTTAATTATAAAAGTTGACTCTAAAAATTTATACAAGTATTAAAATTGAATCCTTAAACTTATAGTAGTTGTAGAAATTGGACTTGAAAATGATAAAAATTAAACTCTCAAACTCAAACTTTAACTTCTACAATTACGTAAGTTCGAGGGTCCAATTTTAATACTTGTATAGATTTGAGGACTCAATTTTTACAACTGAAAGTTTTAGGATATAATTGCAACTACCATTGTAGGGTGAGGTGTGATTTTGCAGTGTTCCCAAATTCTTTTTAATAGGAATAGTATGGATTTAGTCCATGGAGTTCTCTCAACCAAAAAAAGGAAAACTATGAAATTAAATCCGACCAAATCAATCGGATTGGTTTAGGTTTTATGCGACATTGATAGGTTTGATTTTAAGAGTGGAAGAATTGAAATGATTTTTGTCGGTTTGGTTGTGTGCTATAACTAATAAACCAAACCAATTTTTTTAAGCACAAGAATTTGGGTGGGGGAGATTTTAACTTCTTAGCTTATGCCAAGTTGGCATAAACCAAACCAAATTTACAATATTAACTTTTATAAAAAAAAAATATATATATATATATATATATAAGTTGATTATATTATTTATATGTTGGAAGTTCTAATGTTAACTGTCGAAATAAATGCTTTAAAAAAACAAAAAAGTGACGCTTATTTGATTCAATAAATCTTTAAATTGCAAATGTTGTTGAAAGACTTAATAAATTCAAATTCAGAAAAAAAAAATTAATCAAACTTTTAACTGCTCTAAACAAAATTCCCAATTTTATTATGAATACAGTATCGTGAATTTAAACCCTACACTTTTTAAGTTGTATCAGTTTAAACATTAAACTTTCGATTTCATCCCTATAAATCCTAACCTTAAACAAGAGTTGCAATTTTAACCCTAAACCTTAAAAAATGTTGCAATTCTATCCTCTAACAAATTTTCATTCCAAATAAAAAAGAGTTTTTTCCCAATGCATTTATATATGAATTATTAGAACACATATAAAATATGAAATTGATAATATTTTTAGAGCAATATTACATCATTAGATTTTTTTTTAATTTTTTTTAACTTTATGAATTTTGGACATGTTATTCATTTATAATAAAAAAGAGTTTTTTCCAAATGCATTTATATATGAATTATTAGAACACATATAAAATATGAAATTGATAATATTTTTAGAGCAATATTACATCATTAGATTTTTTTTTAATTTTTTTTAACTTTATGAATTTTGGACATGTTATTCAATTTATAAAAGTGTATATATTATTAAAATTTATGAGTTTACAGACAAATTTCCATTTTTTTTTTTTTTTTTTTTGTGAAAATTAGTATGTGGATTAGTTGAAATTGATATAAGGGTTAAACTTGCAATATTTATGTAAATTTAGAGTCATTGATACAACGTCACAAAAGTTAAGGTGAAAAATGATGTTTACCTTCATAAAGATTCTTTAAAACTTTATATTAAAATACAATTTTATAGTAGTCTAATAATTCTGAGAATGACGACTATTCCAACCGATCATAGTTTTTTCTTTTTTTTAAAAAAAAATGAAAAAGAGTCAAGTGTATGACCCCAATATTGATCACAATCCAATTAAAAGTATATGTTTAATATTATTTTGAAACTTTTGTTATGGAACCCTCAAATCTTTTTGATCCACAAACACATTTCTTTTTATCCCATGATCAATTTCGTAGATTTTGCAAGTTAAAGCCATTCATCCAATAAGGTGCATTGGATAGTCCCCGCATAGTATTATTGCGTAAACAGTTCTTCAATAACATTGTTTTTTTCTCCACCAAACTTTGGTTTATTTCTATTTTTCTTTTCATCCCATCAATATACTTGCCAATATTTTATTACATTAACCATAAAGTTGGCTTCTTTTTTTAAAAGCATGGATTCATATTTTCAAATTTAATCCATATTTTATAGGAAAATAAACGCGTAAGATAGAGCCAAATTATGGTGCGACTAATAGTAATTGAAATGTGTAAATTTTTACTAAATTAATTATTTATCTTTTGGCCGGCAGAAATAGTATTATTGTGTTACTTTTTGCACTTTATCAATTATAATTTTAGGTGTGGTGTGTTAGGATATTTACCCTGTAGCTTAAACCAGTAGCTTTTGATCAGATAAGTTTTAAATTAACTATATTATATGTTTGAGTGCTCAATTTTTAACAATGGTATAAATTTGAGGGTGTAACTATAGTTACTAGAAAAAAATTTAAAATAGAAAAATAAGAAAACCTATTTACACAAAATAATAAAATTTTTAAATAGTTGCAATAGATGTTGATAGAAGTCTAACAATGTATATCAATGATAGAAATGATAGAAGTCTATCGCTGATAGATGCTGATAGAAGTCTATCAATGTCTATTAATGTTTTTTTTTTTTTTTTCTATTTTCTGTAAATAGTTTGACATTTTTTTTATCTGTCAATATTTCCCTAATTACTATCCTACTTGAGAGAATTAGGGGCGATTTTACAATTTTTTGTTGTTGTCCTTTTTTTCCTCTTTTTTATTTAGTGTTCAGAGACAAATTTTTTGCCAGCATAGCTCAACTGACATTCGAGACGTGTTAGCGAACATAAGGTCTAAGGTTCGAATCTTTCTTCTCCTATTATACTAAAGAAACAAAAAAAAAAAGACGGATTTAATAAATGTAATGTTGTTTGAGAAATATGATATATGATTTAGAATTCTATGATGTGTCCTTTCACAAAAAGAAAAAAGAAAAAAAAACTATAATATGATATATAATATTTTGTTTTCAACTTTTTATTTGTTAAAAGGTTAATAGAACAATATATTTTTGCTTTTTTGCTTTTAAAAATAGTTATTCAGAAAAACTTAATTTAGTAACATACAGATAAAACTGTTTGTGATTTCTGTAAAATTAATTTACAAGACTAATAATCTTTTTCGAACTTATTTTTAAAAGCTAGGGCAATTAAGGCATTTTTAAAATGTTTAAGATGCATTTTAAACATATTTAAGAGACAAATTGGCTAAAAGTTTGATGTCCACGCCCACAATTTTTTACTAGAGAAGAGGGCAAACCCGTAAATCAATTGAAATTAGAACTAAGTATCTACAGGGGATAATCGGAATGAAAATAGATATATCTCCCTTTTCAAAACTACATTTTAATTTTAACTATATAATTCAAATTTAAAAGTTATTGAATAGAAGCTTAAAGGTCATCTATCTATTTATTAAAAATGTCATGTTCATTGGTTGTCCCCTCACCACTAAAAATCAAAGAAAAATGAGTTTATAGTTTTTTTTTTTTTTTTTTTTGTTAAGAATTAATTAACAGGAAAAAACTAGACACGCTTATCTTTTTTTCTTATAGTGGTAGGTGAAGATGACAAATGAAAATTTACGAGTTGGTTTTAAGTGGCCATGATTCATTGTCATAGAGGAAGAAAATATGAATTAAAATTATTTGTTAATTGTTATATAGTTAATTAATTCCATTTTAAAATTGTCAATTTAAGTTAATTGATTGATTAATTATTATTTATAATTTAATTAGAGTTATTTTCAAAATGTCATCGTGATAGACACTTATAGACATCTATCTTCTAATAGAGACAGATAAATGTATATCAATGTCTATCATGTCTATCAATAGACACTGATAGACTATGACAATTTGCTATCGTAAATATTTTTAACAATTTTATTATTTAAAATAATTTCTCATTTAATTATTGTAATTTCGATTTTCTTTGTTATGGCTATAAATAGTCATATATTTAAGCTGTATTAGGATTTTATTTTTTTTTAAAACAACTTTTCTATTAATAAATGTAAGAGTATTTTCTATGTTATTGGGATGGATTTTCCACCTACATAGAGCTTGGATATCATGATATCTGTTTGTACTTTGTAATGAATTAATATATTGGTTTATTTTTTCAGAAAGAAACTCCCTAAAAATCTAATTAGTCCAAAAGAATTACAAATACAAAACTACCTACTTTAATTTTTAAATTTTTCTATAAGATTCCAAAAACTAAACTACTAAAAAAAAAAGGCACGATTTTTAGGTACTATTTAACCTATTCCTCCAAAACAGAAGATTAAAAATAAGATGAGTTTGGCAGTTTTCTCCTACATTCTCCACTGAAGTATGTCTAGCTTAACTTTAAATCTAAATTGGTGCAACCTCAAAGCTAACTATTTCATGGACCATCTTTTAATCTATTGTAACGTTGTGAGAGTCATTTGGGATAAACTATAAAACTTACTAGGTTTAGCATTTTTCTCGGTTACGGATATCATAATTATTTTCTGTGAAGACCTCTATTACTTGAATTTGTCTATTCAAAAGAATATAATCATTTTCAACTCCTTGATTGCTATTTGTTAAACTCTTTGGCTTGAAAGAAATAACCGCACTTTCAAAAACAACACAAATAACAACACACAAATTTGAAAAAATGCTCGTAATCTTGCTGGTTATTGGTCTTATCAATCGAAGCTCTTCTCGAGATACAGTCCAACTACTATATCCCTTAACTTACCAAGTTTTATGTAATATATCTTCTTTGCCTCTTTGTTATTGCTTTCTATGGGGGGTTTTGCTCTAGTGCTTCTTTTATCTGTATCTGACTTTGGAGCTCTTCTCCAACTCTACTTTGTACTGATGGTTTTATGGAATGAAATTTTTGAAGATGGAGGTATGATGAAGGTGTTAATAATGTGTCAACCTAATTGGAGATATTTCAGTATACCTACTGACCTTCACATCGTTTTTTTATCTAAAAAAAAAAAAAAAAAAAAAAAAAAAAGATGAGACGGGAATAATTAATGAATAGCATTTTAAAGTTGTGTTACTTGAGATTGAATTATTTTGCCAAATAAGCAAAATTGTGAGAAGGAGCTGTGAAGGTAGTAGGTAAGGATGGAAATGAACATCAAATAAAAGCAAAAAGGTCGATATAGTTTTAATTTTAGGGCAGAAAAATGGTCTCCCGGTTGTTTTCTTCACTTGCAAGTTATAATAAAAACTATGGAGTGCTTCTCTTATTTTGCAGAACATAACCCTCTTTTAAAAATAATCCCATTCATTATTAATCAAGTTTTGGCTTTGCCCTCTAATTTCCTTCCACTATCATCTATTTTTTACACACAAAAATTTCACTTACTCCATTCCATGTTTCTTCATATTTTAATTTCTTCTCACATAATGCATTTTCTTCCCTAACAATTGAACATTAATAATATTAATTTCTTTACCACCCTCTCAATTATTGAGCGCGTCCTTAGAGTCAAGACTGAACCTCAAATGATTGTCAAGCCTCATTGAAACGGAAACGAAAAGGGATTAAAACGGAAAGGAAGGGAAAAAATCAACTCATTGAAACTACATATCTTGTGTTCCAAAACTTTCAGTGGCATTAATTCTCTGGATTAAGGTTTAATTAGTGTTCTTTCTTAAAATAATGGCCACTTTTTAAAATGTTGTGTCTTTGCAAACCAATATTTGTTGCGTTCTTTCTTTTTTTTTTTTTTTTTTTTTAAGAAATACAATCCAACCAAAATAAGAAAAATAGCTCTAATTTACAAATAGTTTTAAAATTGCCTCTTTTTTTCAAATAGCTCGAATTGAGCCCTTAATCCTCCATTTCCTTTTGTTTAAACAAAGATCTGTAATTTAATGATGAAAACTTTTCCTGTCAACTCAATTCGATTTTTTAAGGGAAAAAAAAATTATTAGGAATACGTTTTCTAAAAACTATTTACGACCAAAGACCATTTTCAATAATTTTCTAGCTTTTATTTTAATAATAATTTCCTAGCTTTTTAAACTGTGGAGAATCGGAGACTGCACTTTTTTTAAAAAATGAATATCCAATCATATTTCATATCAAAATGAATAGTATTTGTGATTGAATGAAATGACCCTCTTATGAGTTCTTTCAATAATGAAAAACGTCTAATCGTCTTACATATAATTAATTAATTATTAAAGAATTCATCATAATCTTTGATCAAACACAGTATATATGGATATATAAATACAAAAAGAGCAATAATATATGGTTCTTCAGTGAATTTTGTCGTCAATACTAAAAATAAGAACTTGGAAAAGGGTGTGCGTGTTGTTTTTTTTGTTTTTCACAATTTCTTTATAATATGATGTATTTTGTAAATTCAAAAATAAAAATAAGTTCTTAAAATTTGCCAAGTTTTTGAAAATATCATTAGAAAGTAGATAAAAAAATGTCGGAGTAAAATAATGTCTATAATTAAAAAAAAAAAAAAATTAAATGGTTATCAACGGTACATTCGTCTATTCATTAAGAGTAACAGTTGTTCATTCCACACATGTTCTAAACCACATATATTGGAAGGTAAAGAAAAAACAATAAGACTTACTTTTGTCTAAAGAAAAAGATACTTTTAATAATTTCACCACATTTTTTTCAAGAGGAAAACCTTTTTCTCCCCTACGAAAATGCTACCAGTAGCCTCATCTTTCACAGATTAAGCATCAGCTCATACAATGAAATCCACTTGGTTTCAAAATTATAAAGTAGTATTTGACCAAGTTGATGGTGCACGCCAAGGCGTTGGTTTAAATGACAATGAAAGCCACATATTTATTTATGCTCAACTAATTACTAATGGGCCTACCTTTTCAAAAGTCAGCCCGTTTCAAATACCCCACAAACCCACTAAGTAGGCCCATCATACACACGCTCTCAATAAATCAACAGCCCAACGTCCCCTAAAGCCCAAGATTGCCGCTAGCCCAAGCCCGACCGCTAAAACATTTAATACGGTAGATGATTTCTTTTTTCCTTTTTTTTTTTTTTTTTTTTTTGGTTAAATTAGTAAGAACCTAAAATTTAGTTTCTTTAAAATTAGAATTTAGTCTATAAAATATTCATAAATAATCTCTACAAATTTGTAATTTAATCCTTTTTTTTTCTTTTCTTTTTGACATTATTTTATATTATTTATTATAAACAATATCTTGAATACAAACCATCATTCAATCTAATTAAGTTAGAAGAATTCTGCGTTGAAAAAATTAAAATACTTTAGGCTACTCATTTTCATGCTATGGTGTCGATACCATCGAGTTTCATCTAAAAAATTAATTGAGAATAATATTTTATTGAAGGGAAAGGGAGTGGGACCTGCTTATTTCCAAGTTGACACATGAATTCTATCTCTACGAAGCTTGAAGAAACTATTATCTCTAATTTCACAAGAATCAATACTCTTACAAGAAAAACCAAACAACTTACTCTTCTTCACAACAGCGACAGCTCCTTTACTTCCATTTTTAGCACTTTTAGTACACTCCTTATAGGCCACGAGAAAAGGGTCGTCCTCTTCCTTGGCAGAGGCGGGGTTTCTAACCGAAGGGGGCGGAAGCCGGCACGGCGGTGGAGGAATTTTAGAAACGACGTCGAATTGAGAAATATCAGGCGGTGGCAGTGGGGAAGAAGAGTGTAAGGCAAGGGCTTGAAAATCCCTGAAGCAGAATTTGGAAAGGCCAGGGCTTTCCTCCCAGGAGAAGGGAACATTTCCTTGGGAAAGGACTTTTCTATGAGTCATGTTATTAATAACAATAATAATTTGTAATGATGAAAAATGATAATTGTGAAAAGGGGGAGGCTAACACAGTGGGGTTTAAAAGGAGGAAGAAAAAAAAAGGAAGAGGGTGACGTGAAGAGGAAGGGAAATTATTTAATAATAGAGAATGGAAAAAGGAGTTTGTGTTATGGGGTAATTTGGATAAGGAGTTTGTTGAAAATGGGTTTGGGGTTTATGTATTTATTTATGTAACATATTCTAAGTATTTGGGCGGTAAATGTGGAATGTAGTCTCATTTCAATAACTGAATCGGTTTGGTTTTTTCTGCCATCCCAACCAATTTAAATAATGTATTCTCTTTTCCTACGAAGGAATAATGAACTATTGTCCCTTTTTTTGGGATATGGAATAATTCATCGTTATAATTATTTGTATTTTATTCATTTCAATATATCATTCTATTTTTGTGATTTTAAATGATAGATATTAAATTTGTCTTTACTCACAAGTTTAAGCTTTTTTGAGTCAACCAACGATTTAAAATGGTATCAGAGCTACCATGGATTGAACCCACAACTCCTTAGCCTTTGATGTTTTCACTACCATTAGGCCAATTCATGATGGTTTTGTATAGAAATTTAATTTTGATGTGTGTGTTTTTTTTTAATGAAAAATATGTGTTTTCTTTTAACTACTTGACGTTTAAAGAAGGTTTAGATTTATCATGTGAAATAGTTTTCTTAGAAAATTAATGATATAAAAAACTAGAATAATTTTCTTTATAAATTATCTAATTGAAACTTAAAGCAGGATGTGTGTTTTCTTTACCATTAAATATCTATAAGCATTTGAAGTTATAGATTTAGACTTATGTTAAATAGTTAAATTTTGTTCTCCAGAGTTTAAAATAAAACATTACAAAATAAGTGTGAAAAGCCATGGTATGCAAAAATGAAATTATCTAAATATTTATCTATCTATACGTTGAAAGATTGGAATACGTCGAATTTTCAAAATAGGTTCACATGAAAAAGGAAAGATCAAATATATATCAAATAGAATTGACTAATCATATTAAATTGACAAATTAAATATTGCTGATGAAAATTGATTACAAACAAATCAAAATGGAGCCCTACTTCCAAACTTGATCCAACCTTCATCTGATCTATAGAAATTTCCCTCTATAAAAATTTCAAGTAATCTATAGCGATTACTCATAAATACAGGTTTGAATATATCTTTAATAGTATTATAATCAACTATCATCGTAAATTTTTATAGATATGTTGACATTTCTTTAAGTATTTCTACATTAACATGGGTTCAACATAAAATGAATTGTCATTTTCATTATATAGTAGAAAAAATCATAAAACACAAAAAGAATGCAATAAAAATGTCCCTTATTAATGTAAATAGAGTACAAATAGTAAACATTTTAACATGTAGAATATCTATTTATTAATTTGAATATTTTTTTGAATATTTTTTTTGCTTAATATATATAAAGATTTCCTTTTCAATTACAAATAGATATCAGTAGCCTTGTAAAACAAAAGTTCCTTAGTGCATCATGCACTCATTTAAAATGGTCATTTAAAAAAGAAAAAAAAAAAGGGGGGGCATTAATTGGAAATCTAATGTTTGAAGCATTGTTTTCCAAATTCATAAAAATAGATTCAATCATAAAATACATAGAGCCACCACACACACCAAAAAAGTAAAGAGTACTTGAAGCGTAGTGGGAAGTCCACGTTAATGGTAGGTGGGAGCATTAAATAATTAAAACCCTTATCAAATAAAATTATATATATATATATATATATATATTACGTTGAAACCGAGGTCTATAAATCAAAATGAATTAAAATACAATGGATCACTTTCAGGAATAGGAAAAAAATAATGCATGGGACAATTATTCAAAGGATTAGGCTTAGAATAATTCATGGGTTGGCGGCTGTTTGGTCGAATGTTTGAACATAAATTAGTTAGTGGCAGCTGAGAGCTAAGGGTTTTGGAGTTAAGTGCAAGGAAAAAAAATTTAACCAATGAAATTACATTGAAGAACTTTATGGGGGTGCCTTTAATCTAAAAACATGACTTTTCTTAATTATCACGTAATTAAAAAAAATTGAAACTACACGAAATTGCATGCGTTAGAATTATACCATAAGTTGACATGTTTTGTCCAACTTGTTTCTTTCTTCCTCTCTCTTAATTTAATTCTATATGTAATAAATAATATGCTATTGTGGAGAAGTTGAGACAACCAAATCTTCAATGTCTTTCTTGATAAGAGTGTAACAAAAAAAATCGAAAAACTCAATAAATTCGTATTGATTCTTGGAGTTTGTTTGATTTTTTAGTATAAAATTAGACATATTGATCTATATTCGAAAAAAAATAAAAAAGTATTGGTTTGGGTCAGATTTTAATTAGAAAAACTAATCAAAATCAAACCAAACTATTTAATGTTAGGTATTTTTTAGTGTTTTAATTATTATGGTACATATATATTGATTGTTTAGAAAGAAAAAAAAGGCCAATTATTATGGAGTGCATGTTTTTTTAAGTGCAATAAAAATGTCCAATTTAAATTTATAAAAAAAAAATAAATAGTCCCAATTTTAATTTAAAATTAGCAAAAATGACCAATAAATAATAAAATTGGAAATACAAATTAAAATTTGGAACAAAAAATGAAATGTCAAAAATTGAGACCAAATCAATAATAAACCGAACTAAATAAAAATCAATCTATTGGTTTTATTCTTTATTGGACATCGATTTGAATTTCTTCGTTATAAAGTCGATTGGTTTGATTTAGCTCTTAATTGACTCTAAAATTGATAAAATCGAACCGACTATCACTTATGCTTCAACTATCACTTATGCTTCTTAATAAGTTATTGTTGTCTTAGTTATTTATGATTGTCACGTTTAATTGAATTAGGTGTTTGGTTGAGTACGTAACAAAAAGAGTTGTTTTCTGTCTGAAGAGTGATGTATGAATGATTAGATTATTCAAAATTATGGCTTCTTGGGTGACATCTATCACCCTACATCTTAGTTGTAAGTGTGACCGTTTACATACTTTAAAAAAGAATATAATTAACCACTAACTTATAAAAGAAAGTATACTATTACAAAAATAAAAGGCAAATATTTGGTTATTTGTTACCATCTCAAGACAAATGGTTTGAATTGAAAAGCATGATTTTTGACATATACTTAATGGGGTATTATTTACTAAATTTTGCATTATTGATGTGATTACTGAACTAAGAGATATATATTTACCTTTTATGTAAGGTTAATAATTGTGCACGTATTAAATTGATTGAAATACAAGTTTGAATTGTCTACTATTTGATTTGAAAATGTGGTTGTTTCATTTTAAAAGATTTACGACACTCACTTTCGACTGAACATCTTACAAGAAGTGTAACAAAACTAATAATGAAACCTGAGTATTGGTATCTAGAAAGTAGTATCACCACCCTAATAAGTCATAGGTATGGGTACATATTTACTTAGGAGCTTCAAAATACAAGGTCACACTAGTAATTTCACGTAATGTTAGTCTACTGCTCAAATATATCTATACGATATGAGTTATGGGGGAGAAATTCTTACATTCCCATTTTCTCCTTACATCTTTTAATATTCTTATTTTAACCTTGACTATTTCGAAATGAAGTGATGTATCTTTTTATTTATGGGTGTGACCTAGACCATGAAACGGCACGGTCTAACAATAGATATAATTTTGAACTAACAGTTATGTCTTTTGTCCTTTTACAACTATCCGGGTCGAAATGGTTACACGACAAAGTGATTTTTTTTTTTTTTTTTTTGTCTATGAGTTTGATCTAAACTCACGATCTAATGGTAAAGATATGTTAACCACGTCATTTGCCTTTAATAAATATAGAAATTTCTTTTCTTTTTTTCGTAAATAAAATTTTAGAATTTTCTATTTTATCTCTATATTCAAATGGTTACAACTATTTGAGTCAAAAAAAATGTAAAATACTATGAGTAATACTTAGATGAAGTTGCACCCATCTTCATGGGTCTCCTTTAATACACAGTAAAAAGGTAAAATATATATATATATATATATATATTTAAAAAATAAACAAAGATTTTTCATGTAACAAATATGGATTGGATAACTATCCAAGTGTTTTTCTATAAACTATTTCCTTAATTATAATTATAATTTTCATAACTAGGCCGTACAAATTGACATAAGGTCCATAGGGGAAGTGCGAGGCCCACTGTAGTTGGACATTTGGCAACAAATTGGGCTTTGCGGCCCACTTTGTTAGATCCCAACTATATATTCCTCGCTTTGAATTTAGGGTTTCGCAGAAGCGGAATGCAATGCAGTATCTCATCTCTCTTCATTTTCTGTTGATTTTGGTATTTCTTAATTTTGTTTTGGCTTTGCTTGAATAAGAATCTGATTGTGTTTCAAAATATTTAGATTCTCCATGTTTAGTTTGAAGAATTTGGGAGTGTAAACTGGAAAAGAAGTTGGTAGAGATGTGGAATGAGGCAGTGATGACTAATTACATTTCTCGAATCTGAAACTGTGTTAATTCACAGAAGGACCGAAGCTTCTTTAATTTGATGACTGCGTTTGTGCGTGTCTGAGCCTTCTTCCACTTTCTCTCTTTCTTTTCCCCTTCTTAGTTTTTATTCTTCTGCTTCTGCTTCTGCTTCTGCTTCTGCTTCCGCTTCTGCCTCAATTTCAATTCCTGTTTTCCACACTTTTTTCTTTTTACCAATTAGGGTTACTCTTTCCTTTCCTTTCCTTTTCACAAACTCCATTTCTTTGTTTTATCGTCCATTCATCTGCTTATAATTGCTCAATATTTTGAATGTACTTATCTCTTCAAAGAATCGCCTGGTTTGTTAGAAACTTAGAATTATTAATTTTAATGAATGTTGAATCTTTAATTTAGTTTTTAATAAGTCCGATAAATATTTGGGTTTTTGAAAATTGAGTTAATTTATACATAAATTCTTAGTCAAATTTCAAAATCAAAGCAAGCTTAGCTTTGTTTTTTTTTAAAAAAAATAGTATATTTATAGGCTTAATTTTCAAAAATTAAAATCCAAATAGTTATTAAATAAGGGTAAGATTTTCAATTCTTATTTTTGTGTTTAATAGGGATATAACTTTGGATTTTTTTAAAAACAAATCTTTCAATTTGTGTTTCAAATTTTTATTTAATAGATATAAAATTAAAATTAAAATTGTAGTGTAATTATTTTAAATGGAAGATCGATGGAAATATTTTCAAATATAGCAAAATATTGATAAATACATACATCTATTCTATATCATTAATAGACAATGATATTTGCTATATTTGTAAAAATGAACAATTGGGTTCATTTTGTTCTATTTGAAAATAATCCTATCCTTTTTAGTTTAGTATAAATTTGAATATTTATGGCTAAAAATTTTGGACTTATACACAAAATTGAAAGTTTAAAAGTTATTATCAACTTTTTAATTTTGCATTTAGTAGATTTATGAATTAAAAAAAAAAATGTCTGAGTGATTATTAGATTTATAATTTGAAGTTTTAAAAATTTATGAATATAAGATTAGAACTTTAAAATCCTATTAAATACTTACACATTTAAAAATTTATGACACTTATAATTTAACTATTTTTTTAGGGTTCAATAAGTGTAGTACTTATAAACTTAATTTGGACGAAACTATTTATTTAACTCAAAAAAAATATAAACCATGGCACCTGCTATAGATTTTAAAAAACCCTTTTGAATTATATTTTAAAATTCAGATTTTTATGTTGATTGATTCTCACCCATTTTTATTCAAAACTGTAATTATTATTATTTATAAAATGCAAAACTTCCATTAAGAAGAAGCCAAAACAAATGGGCCAACAGTGGGGCAGGATCCCCCATCCTGGTCAAATGTTTAACTTAGGCCTCATAAAAAACCACAGAAATAGTTATTTTTAAAAACATAACTAGTTAGTGATGTCATAAATACAATTAGAATTCTTTTTTCTATTTCTTGCTTCCTATTTTCTATTCTCTAAATTTCTTATGAAACAGTAATTAAATTAAAAAAGGAAAACTTTTAAAAATAAAAAAAATAAGAAAACTATTTACACAGAATAGCAAAATTTTTAGATAGTTATAATAGACGTTATAGAAGTCTATCAATATCTATTAGTATTTTTTTTTTTTAATTTTCTGTAAATAGTTGGACATTTTTTCTATTTGGGAAGATTTTTTTTTTAAAAAA
Source organism: Lagenaria siceraria (assembly GCA_002890555.2). Classification (NCBI taxonomy): domain Eukaryota; kingdom Viridiplantae; phylum Streptophyta; class Magnoliopsida; order Cucurbitales; family Cucurbitaceae; genus Lagenaria; species Lagenaria siceraria. Next base: position 6,644,472 of record CM016485.1, on the reverse strand, counting down.
AATACATAATTGGTTTGGAAGAAGAACAAAGGAAAAAGGACAAGGGAGGGGGAAAGGAATGGGCCTAATAGGAATGGAAAGTGTGTTGAGGGGCCCAGGTTGGTGAAGCATGGCCCATTTGGATGAAATCTGCCTGGTTGACAGCCCACAGAAGTGTCTCCTGTCTGCCAAACTCAGAACTCCCTCTCCCCATTTTTCTTCTTTATTTTCAATTGTCATTCATAACATAAAAGACCATGCAAAATTGCAAATCCTAATTCCACACCTAAAACATTCTTAACATTTTCTCTTTTCTCTTCAACCACCACACTCTGCCATTCCTCAACCTAAAGCTACTCCACTTTCCTATCTGTCTCCTTCATCCTTCCTCATCTCTCAACTTATTTTACTTAGGATTTCCCATGGGAAGATACAACTTATAGTTCATTAAGACTGTATATCAACTCTCAACATTCCTTGCTGTTCATTGCAGCTTCCATTTTACTGCGGGAGATTTATTATTATGCACACACGCAACCACAAAAATTATGCTGGATGGGATTGGGATTGGGATTGGGAGTAAATGCTGAAAAGCATCACCAATTTTCATTCAAATTCACAAAAAACTGTAGATTACCAACAAACCCACATGAAGGGGAAGGAAAAACAGTGAATGCCCTATTGAATTAGAATTAAGCATAAGTCAATACTTTAGAAAATGAAACAAACAAACAAATAAGTTGGAAAAAAGAGGGGGGGGGGGGGGGGGGAATAAAAAGGGAATTACACTGAGCTGGAAAATGGAAATTAAAAAAAAAAAAGGTCCCAACTTCTGAATCAATCACATATTCTACCAGACATCACCATTTTTCTCAATCTTTTTCTGTTCACCAATTTTTTTTGCATTCCTTCTTTATGAATATTAATGAAAGCTCCTGACTACAGAGAAAAGGAAGAAAGGAGCTTCAGCCAGCAGCAACGTTGGCTTTCTTCTTCTAAGCCACCCCACCCACCTTCAACTGCTTTTCTTTTCTTCTTTTTTTTTTTCTCAACTGCTGTTCGAAAGGGAGCAAAATGTTGCCTTTTGCAACACACCAGTAGGTGACGATCCAAGCTGACCGCCATCCCATCCTTCGGCTAGGAGGTTCAGTGATGGTGGCACTTTGCTTGCCTTCACACAGCTGCTGGCGTTTGTTAATGCCTCTCCCAAAGGACCCCCCATTGAACTTCCCCACGACATTGTTATCTGGTTACTTTGCTTTTGAACTAGCTCGCCATCATTCTTGCTTACCCCCAAATTCATCTGGATTGGCTCAAGCTCCCTAGACAGCCTGAGAGGGGATTGAGCTAGCTTCTCGTGCGTTGGGGAGGACGATGATGAGGAGAAATCAGACATGGGTATCGACATGGAGAGCTGTGTCCAATCTGATTTGAATTCTTCAGGCCAGGTCATGACCGAACGACTCGACTGGTCCTTGGGCCAGTCTTCGAAGAATTGTCTAAGTGGATGTTGGTCTTGGTCTTGAGTTTCCTGGTCGTTGAAGATTAGGAAAGAGTCATAGTTTTTGGGATTGGGATAAGATCCCCTCTGTGAAGGATTTAGGAGGGAATCGGTGGAAACAAGTCCAAATTCAGATTGTGTGGATTCTCCTAATGAAATCTCTTGTTTTGCACCAGATTTGTCATTAGATGACATGAGATTGACAGTGGAAGACATCATTGAGAGGCCCCCAGACTCTTGGATTCGGCTACACACAGTCTCTTTGTTTAGCAACCTAAAGCAAATGTATATACAGAAAAAAGGTAAATTCAAAGTTACCCCAAAAGAAGGGAAAAAAAAAAGGTATACATAACTGAGTTCATGATAGCCAGAGGCCCATTTAAATGGGGATAACATTTAATCAATATGCCTTTAACCCAACTATTGTATTCAAAGTAATTGAAAATGATAGCAATATTATGATATCTTCATGGAAAAGGAATCCTAAGTCTCAACTAAGATGACAAGTCATTTTCACAAAGCAAAGATGAAACAATGGGGTCTACCATCAACCTTAAAGTGGAGGAGAAGGAAGTTAAGAGTTTGAATTCTCATTGTTATTATTCATGTTGATGAATGTAAGTTTGTTCTTATCAAGATCGTGACATAGAAATGAGGCTCTTGTTGTGTGGAGTGAAGTAATGTCACCTATTGACAGAGGCATCAGCACCAGGATCGGAAGCAGCAACAGGATGCAAACTCTTGAGCTGGTGTTGAATGATAGGGAGGTTGTTGGATGCACCGCCGCTGGGCATCACCGTTGATGACAACGACGTAGACATCGTTGCCACCATGGCTGTTGGATTAGTGGTCCCAGGGGCGGAATGGCCAGTCTGGCCTTCCACAGGCTTTCTTGAACGATGGCGGCCCCTATTTATGTGCCTTTCACAATACTTTTGATCGGCAACGGCATCTCTAGAGCACCGCCATTTCTTTCCATCGGTTCGACGACATCTTCCTGGTTCAGGATCAGTGTTGCCGGAGAAACCCAAATGGAAAGAACCCCACCCTACAGTACATTGATGAAGAAAGACACCAGAGAACTGAAGAATGAGAGAGAGAGATAAAGAAAGACAAAAGACAACTCGGACAAAGGGAAAAGCATTAAGCATATATATTCTGCCCCAAAACCAGCATATATTCTTGCAATAATACTTGATAACATGTGATGATGGATAAAACACAACAGAACTTCCAAAAATTTTCATAGCATGGAATATTTAATCAATTCCAATACGCATTACTTTTTGAAAATGGCCGGAAAGAATACAGATCTTCCTCCCAACTTTGAAAATGTAGGCATATGCATATGAACACACCTTCCCCATCTCCATAAGCAATAAGAAAGATAAAGACAAAGACAAAGACAAAGAGCAGAGTTCTGAAAAGCAACATAGTTATTGATTTACATGTTAAATAGTAACAACAAACTTACTTGTGTTTGGAGGCAAGGATCCAGCAGAAGAGCAAGTCAAGCCATAGGGATAGAGGGATTTCTTGAGGGGAATGAGCAAATTAGAAGGTACAGGCACATTTGAAGAGAGGTATTTGTAGATCAATGCCTGATGTTCAAGCTCAATCCATTGAGATTGTGTAAATGGTCCTCTAATCCCAGCTACAGGCCCATGCATGCTACTATAGCTTCCAGAAACACATCCTGCAAACCAACAAAACCTTCAACTCACTGCTAATGTTTCTATTAAAAATAATGAAGGTTTGGTAAATATTGTGGACCCTCTTCAGATTCTTCAACAGTTTCAAAGTGATTATTTTCCTTCTGGTTTCTAGTCTATGAACTGAAAACTTTCACCAAAACCAAACCGATCCCAGAAACGAATCAAGGAAGCTAGAGTTTTCCTCAACAAGTCTCAAAAATGAAATTTGGGAACAAAGCTAAATAAACAAACCCCACTGCTTCACACAAATATGCAACTCAGCCAGTCCCACAGATTGAAGTATATCTCGTGATGTAAATTTATCAATAAAAAACAATGGCAATCCACTCAAGCAGACCTCAAGAAGTGGGGAATAAAAGAAGAGAAAACTCAATGAAACAAACAGAAACAGAGCTATCATTTACCTGTATTTCTAGAGTAGACTGAAGATTTGTGTTGGTTGTAAGGAAAAATGGAGTTTTGGGTATTCCTTGCAATCAGGTCAGAGTCTTTAGTTTGCAAGGAAGTCTCAGATTTGACTGAAGAGAAGCTAAGCATGTGCTCCTTTTGGCGCACATCACTAGAAAGCAAAGTATTAGATCTCAGCAAAGGGAAGCCTTGATGAAGCGGCATTGTCTTAGAAGCAGATACAGTTTCAGTTTTAGGAATCTTGGAGTTCCTCCAGTCATCATCAACAAACCCAGATCTATCCTGCTTAGAGAAAGCAGATCCAAGAGATTTGAGCTTAGTTTCAGGGTCTGATGCAGGGTGAGGAGAAGGGGCATCGCTTGAATCCACAAAACTATCCAACCCCACTACCCCAAAGTCCATTCTGGAAAAGAACACCAATCTACAAAATCTCTTGTAAGCATTAGTTCATAAGGAAAATAGGCAAAAGGAGAAGGAAATAGGAGAAGGTCGAAGAAGATGGAAAAGAGGGAGACAGAGGCGCATCTTGGGTTTGGTTTGGGTTTTGTGTACCGTGAGGAAGGAACTAATTTTTAAAGGGTTGATCTTTAGAGAAGGGAAAAATAAAAATAATTGCAGAGAGAGAAAAAAAATTGAGAGTTGAAAGTTTGGGAACAGACAAAGCTAGAAGTACCAAACACACTCGAGCTTCACACACAGCCTACCACTAATTTAATTTATCCCTCTTTTTCTTAATTTCCCCCCCCCGTCTTCAAAACAAAACTTTTTTGTCTTTTAAATTATCAGAAATTATATTCAAACAAACTTAGAAGAACACTCATAAAAAAAATCCCTCGACCACCCACATGAAAAAAAAAGAAAAGAGAGAGAATAAAAAGAAAAGAGAAAACGTGGGGAAAGGAAACATTAGAAGGAAAAAAGAGAGAAATAAAATCCGTCCCTCCATAGTTGGTGGCAAAATTTCCTTAAAAAAGGAAGCATTATCGTGGGTGGTAAGTGATTTTAACTCAAGAAAGATTCATCCAACACAAAAAAGAAGATTCAGTAGTTGAAGAAAGGATCATGAACATGATGAATGTGGTCAAACTTTTGGGTTGTAAAGATTAAAATTAATAGTAGTTGAGACTTAAGAGAGAGAGAGAGAGAGAGAGAGAGAGAGATCAAGATAAGAATCTGGTTTTATTTAGAGATTACTAATATGTAACGAAAACCCAAATTCCCCCAAAAGAAAAACACCATCTTTTTTCTTGAAAGAAAAAGAAAAAAATAAAAAATCGAAAGTGGTTAAATATGGGCAATGTGGGTTGCAAAGGTTTGACGATGGGTCTTATCTGTCACTACTTGGGGCACAGCCGGGTGGCGTGTGGTTGCATGAACTATACAAAGAACAAGATTGATGCCAATGCCATAGCCACGTGACCCCACCCACACCCCTCATTTTGGGCCCCACCCTCCCCTTTCAGATATTCCTCCAAACCCCCCATTCTCCTTCCCTTCCCCAACCACTGCCTTTCACTCCAATTCCTTTTCCACATTTCCTCCTTCCATTTTCATTTTCTTCCTCTTCAAAATATCCATCACATTATATAATAGTGAGGTTTAAATATTATTCTAGTCCCTATATTTTTTTTATTTTTGTTTATTTTGGTCTATATATTTTTAAAATGTTCATTTTTTTTCTATACTTTCAACTTTAGTTCATTTTGGTCCTTGAACTTTCAAAATGTGATCATTTTGATCCCTAAAAAATAAAAATACACTGACCAAACTTATCGCTTTTTAAAAGTACAATGACCAACATGAACCATAATTGAAAGTATAATGACTAAAATGAACATTTTGAAAGTACGGGGACTAAAATGAACCAAGATCAAAAGTACGGGACCAAAGTAGTATTTAAACCTAATATTAAATTTACTTTCACTCATTAGCTTAAATTTTTTAGTCAATTAATTATTTAAGATGGTGTCAAAGGCATAAGTGAGATATTCAAACCCCTACAATGTTATTTCCTCCTCAATTAATATTGATTTTCACTTATTAGGTATTCTATAAATTTCAAGCCCACAAGTAATGGGAGTGTTGGATAATATAATATTAAGTTTATTTTCACTTATCAACTTAAACTTTTAAGTCAATTAATAATTTAAAAAAATCAATAAATCTCACCATATTTCTAATACTTTCCCATCAAATTTATTTTGTAAGTCATAAATCTCCTATCTATATATATATTGTAATCTTCGAATTTAAAATTTGATGGGCAATCTCTTATTTCATAAAATAGTCTTCTTCTCAAGTTCTCATGTTGGAAGATAAGAGTGGTTGTCGATATCCAATATTAAATGTGTTTCAAACATGATGGAGAGTTTGAAATTTTATAAGAGGAACTTGAGTTTCCAAAAATAAATATATTTTGCTTTTGCAATATGAGGGAAATGATAGTGCTTTTGAAAGAAAGAAAGAATTCCCTTCACGTGAATGAAAGTATAAATGGAAAAAACATTTTTTTTTTTTTTTTTGTGAATGTGTGGATATAAGCTTCAATGAGATATTTTAGCTTTATCTATCATGAATATATTTTTTTCTTTGCAAAATTTGATCGAATGACTTAGCACGCATTAATATGGACTAACAATGGACGTGTGCAACAAATATCAAGAATGACTAAGGATAAAAGAAATATTGAGAGAATAGATATCAATGCAATAACTCTTACCAACTCACCTCCTAGCATTGGTTACCCATTTTTCGTGTTTTTAGATATGTGTATTTAGATAATAAGTTTAGAAATTACTTTTTAGTTTAAACAATTACTTAAAATGTGTTTGATAATATATTTTTAAATCAGGAACATAATTGTAGTAATCCACTAAATATTAGGTTAAATATACACCATTAATTATTAATTCAGTAGCATATTTTAGGTTAAAATTTTTGTATACCATATAGTTTATATTGCATTGTATAATACATATTCTAATTTAACAAAAAAAAAAAAAGGAATTTGAATGTATAACATAAAATATTATATGTATTAACATTTTTATCTTTTTTAATATAATTATACATTTTGAAATTTTGAAATCAAAACCTAGATACACGAAAAACATACTGCAAAATTTGAAAATGATTTGCAAAAATAGAATCTAGATTGCCGACCAAACAGACCTCAATGCATCATTTTTTTTTTTCGTTTTATGTTTTGAAATTTATGCTTGTTTACGTACTATTTCTGTAGTATGGTTTTTTTTTTTTAATTAAAAAAAATAGTTTTTAAAAACTTTTGACTAAGATGAAAATGATAGTAAATAAAAAAATATGAGAAAATAAATACAAATTTTATTAAATAAGCTTGGTAACTGAACACAGCAACTTGTTTTTTTTTTTTCAAATCATACAACTGAACTTGTTTGCCTAACTAACTATATTGCTTCTGAATTGAGTTGTTCTTCTACTTCATTTTCATTATATTCATTGTTGGCAATAATGGGAACATTTTTTTTCTGAAAAAAAAAAAAAACAATGTATGTAATTAATTAACTAAATTACTACATGAGCATAACAATATTATATTATCATAATATTTCCAATAATGAAAATACTTCTAACAATGCGTAAACAAATATATGGATGAATAAGTGGTTGTTTTTCACTCAAAATATAATCCTATTTTCAACATGTGCAGTTGTTGAAGTACAACAACTATTATTGAGATCCATTGACTAATAAAATGGTAGGTGTGGTCCTTAGATATATACAGCTTTGACTCTAACAAACCAAAGCTAATTAGTGTACAAAATTATATAAATAAAGCAGATGGTGAAAAATAATATAATTGCACTATTATTATGATGGACAAATCATGTAAAATAAGAACAATCATTTCATTTTTAAAGATCTAATATTGTGAGAGTCCTTCAAGGAAATATTGTGATTTTTTTTTAAAAGGTTCTAATTTAAAATTTAAATAGTTTATTTGTGTTGAGTAGTTGGTATATTAAATTATGACATGTGCACTCATTTGACATAGCCATCTATTTATAGTACTCCAAATAGACATTTTAAATGCAAAACATTATTTTGACCAAACAATAAAATAGATACAAAACATTATTAATTTCAGCTAGTATGAAGGCAACGATATCAAATTTTTAAGGTGAGAGAAAATATCGAGTGCAATTGCAACTAGTCCTCCTTAATAACTATTAGATGTAAAATTTATTTAAGAGTATTATTTAGTACTAATTAATTAATATGTATTTATCTTATATCCTGTCTAAAAAAAATATAGTTCAACTGACATAGTATAACATATAGTATGTACTCACAACTAAAAGATTTGAAGTTTAAAATTTTTCAATTATGTTGAGCTAAAAAAATATATATATCATTTTGACCCTGGTGCTTTTATTTAATTTCATTTTAGTTTACATAATTTCAAATGTTGATTATAAAGTTTATTTATTTACGTATTTTAGATAGAAGATAAATTTACTCGTGTAGAAGTATGATATATCTTAGTATTCAAAGGTAATACTGCAAATTCAGTTGTAAGAAAAAAATAATGTTTAAATTGATAATAGAAAACACACTAAAATTTAGGATAAACTATCTTTATTACTAGAGGTAGTGGCTTTCCAAAAATAAATTAGAGTCATAGGCATGGTTTTAAAGGTTAATTCATTATTTTTTAAGCGTATGTTTCTTTTTAGTAAAAAACTTAGAAATTTAAATTTAAATTCTAAAATCATCCAAAAATAATTTTAAGAAAAAAAATCATTGCATGATTTTTTACTTTTTTTTCTGTCCAATAATTTTTTTAATATAGAGAAATGCATACAATTCAAAACAAAAATTAAAAAAATTAATGTAAATTTTAAAAAAATAACTTTAAATCTAAATAACTAAATATCTATTAGTTGTCATATGCAAAATTTAATAAAATTCAAAGATAACACTAACTACACACAATAATACATATTAATTTTCTCAAAATTAATAATAATAATCACAATTTTACAAACTAAAATATGATTAATAAACTAACCTGAAAAAACATAATAATCAAATATATATTTTTTATTATTTTATATATTTTATAAATGCAGTCATATTTTTAAAATAGTAAATTGTTATTGGGGTTGGGTTTAGTTTAGGAGATAAGGTGGTAATATCATGTCTTCATCACCCAACCCCTCACTAAGAATCACGACTTGATCAAGTCAAAGACATATTTTTGAAATCTTAGTATATGTCTTAATTAATAGCGTAATATTTATAATAGCTGGTTGAAAATCATTCTTGTAATAAAATGGAAATTAATAGCCATGGACAATAAATTTAAAATAATGTAATATCTAACATTTATTTTGAAGATACTAATTGCAATAAAACATTAGGATATCGTAGCTTTTTTACTAACCCCATTGACCTTGACAGAAGGAGAATAAAAGAGTGTTAACATTATACAAATTAGAGCTAGGTAGGGAAATAGATCTAATTTTCTTTCTAGGATACTATAAATAATAGAATTATAATTACTTTGTGAGAATTCCAACATTCAGCTTAATTAAGAATATTATCAATGTCTTAATTATTGAGTGAGTGAGATTGATTAAAGACAAATCTAAAAATATGTTTTTTTTTTTTTTTTTTTTTTTTTGCTTAAGTTTACTTGGACTACCTATTATAGAACTGTGAGCCCTAGGTAGGTTGAATAATATTTGCCATTAAAAGGCTAAATATATAGCATAGGCTTTTATGAATATTAACAGAAAAGAGAAGACGTTGCCATTGTGATTTGTGCATAATGGTAGGGGTGAGGGTGCGCATTGGGCGTAATTATGAGGCAAAAGAAGCTTACTCACTGGTGGATGTACTAGAATCCAATGCATCCCTTTTCTTTCTCTTTAGTTTCTAAAACCAATTTTTTTTTTTTTCATATGAGTTGTTTTTAAAATTAAAATGTAAGTAATTTCATTTCCCCCCACTTGACTAAGTTAATCATTTTAGTATATTTTTAATCACACAATTGATTATTATAGTTTGTAGAATATAATAGTCTCTATTTAAGGTGTAGACTATTTTAGTATAAATTATAATAATTTGTGTTTGGAATGCGAAATAGTAAACACTATAACAAATAGAGAAAAAGATGATGAGAAATAAATAGTAAACAAGGTAATAAAAAGAAATTTTAGTACTATTATAATTAATTGTAAATTATAATAGTTGAAAACACTAATTATTATAATTTGAATCTAAACATGGAGTGTACTATAATAATTTACTCCATAAACTTGAAATTGGGGTCCAAACACCCTCTTTCTTTTTTTTTTTTTTTTCTTGGGTGCTCTCTTGGCTGCATCTTTTTCTAAAAACTTTTGTTTTTTTTTTTTCAAAAATTTTTAATTTTTTTTTTATATATTTAAAAAGAAAATATAGGATTAGGTGGAACTTTTATTTTATTTTTTTCTTCTTTTAACTTTTAAGTGGAATTTGAAGCTGGGATAATTGTTGTAAATTTTTCTTTCAGTTTCACCTGCCTTAATTTACTAATTTCAAATCTTTTTCAAAGAACAAAATTCACCCACTTCAATAAAAACAAAACTTTAAAAAATCTAATGAAAGAAAAAATCCCGATCAAATCAATATCGACCCTTAAATCAAAACTCACAAATGTTAACAAAAAGGCTATATTGTCATATATTTTTTAAGCAAACTTTTGTATTGTAATCCAATAAATATATATGAGTTTTTCTTTTTCTTGACAAACAAGTGGACAACAAAAGGAAAAAAAAAAAATACAATCAAGTTTCAATAAGACGAAACTAAAAGTATGGGGTAAAAAATTGACACATTTAACCAAACTAGTCCATAACACGAGGCTGAAATTTATAGTTTTATTACACTTTTATTTTAGTACATAAAAAAAGTTTTAAAGATTATAATTAATACATCGATAATTCTTTTTATATATAATATAGATATAGATTTATATATAGTATATAGATGGAAGATAAAACTTAATTTTTTTTTCAAAACTTCAAAATAATATATTATCAGCAATGTAAAATTAAATTTGGGAAGTGGATTTATTTTGATGACGACAATAATAATAAAGTATTTAAGTGAGTGAAAAAAAAAAGAAGTATTAGTGAGTATTAAAAGTGAATGGATGGGGTGCATGAAATGGGGGTAGTACAAAATTTACAAGCATTGGTCATAATAATGGAGCATTAATGACTGCATAATCCAAAAGAAAGTGCATTAAAGTTAGTTTGTGTATTAATGTATATCATAAAACCTAGAACCTAAAGCCACAATGTATGGTCAATTCAGGTAACCTTACTTTATTCTCTCTATTAATTTCTTCCATATCCTCTTATGTTCTCTTCTTTTCAACACAACTAAGGATGTCTCTCTCTCTCTCTCTCTCACTTATTTTCTAAGTGACCTTTCCATGGTCCTTGTCGGATATATATATAATTTTTGAACTATATTGGTTGTCTTTCAATGTTCTCTATTAAAGTCTCAATTTTTTTTTTTTTTTTTTTGACGTTTTTCCATTGAAAACTGTGGTTTTTAATCTTAAATAAAAATAGAATTTTATATTTTTTAAATATTTGATAGCCAACTATGTAAACTACTTTATATATTATATAGAAAATTATTATAAAAAAAAAAATCATCCATATACAACTATAGAAAAATTTTACTATCTATCAACGATAGACCGCAATAGAATTCTATCAAGGATAAAAATCTATCGCCTAATAGACAGTAAAATTTTTCTATATTTATAAATAATTTGGTTCATTTTTCTATTTGAAAACGGCCTTATATATATTACTAAAAAAGTAATTGCATACTACTTTAGTTGACGTGTAAGTAATTTATGCATGAGCATCTTGTTCAATGGATGTTTAAACATATTATTATTATATGTTAATTAATTAAAATCTTGTAGGTGGCATGCACAAAAAGAAAATCGTATGCTTTCAAAATAAAGTTATACGTCTTTTTTTTCATCATTTTCTTACTTCTTTTATATATATATATATATATATATATATAAGATGAACAAATATAGGTGGGTACATCTTAAGTATTAATTGTTCAAGATACTTTTAAAAAAAATTACTTAGGTGCATTCTTAGGTTGCACCTATCTTTATGTCATAATCCAATTATTCAATCATATTTTGTCACCTTTCAAACTATGATATTTTTGTATTACTTTTTTTGTTGTGTGATTTATAATGTGATGCATAAAAAATGAAAACATCTAATTGTGTTGTTTTTCTCACTAGTGCATGTTTTTATTAACTCATCAACAAGCATATGAAATATAGGCCAATCTTTAGTCCACTTTATTTGACTATAGCTTTTGTCATAATTTATTTGAACTTACTAAAAACTTTATATTACTTAGCATATAATGATCCATGACATATTCTTGCTACTTTTTAGAGATGTCAAATATTTGTTAATTTATGAATTGTAGATCTAGAGCTTGGAAAAAATATATATTTTATCCTAACATAATACAAATTTACAAATTTGTCATGTCTTGATCAGCTATATTATTAGGTTGTTTGATATGATATTTTTATTGGAGGGCATGATGTCGAACTTTAATAAATATATTAAATATATTTTTATTTTTTATATATGCTTATAATTTGGTGGTTGAGTCCCACCATTCAATTTTTTTAATTGTAAATTCGAAAGATGGTAATTTTTATATATAAAAAAAGTTTGAAATAGTAATTAATATTTGTCTTTTTGTTATTTAGAAGATAAGCGAACAAACACCACGACTAAGACATGTATCTTAAAACTTCTTCTTTGTATTGTAAATTAGAAAGATTAATTATGAATCGTGATGATATTAATTTTTTTTTATTATTGCGCATTACTTTTAATTTTTTTTTAGACACACATTACTTTTAATTTTAACTAACATTTCATGAGATCTAATAGTTATATAAAAATAAAAAGCCAAAATAAATAAATAAATATATATATATAAAGTAATTTTGACCGCATTATATATTTGCAAATTATGATCTGATATCACATATTCACATCATATGTAAATAAAATTTACCAACATTTACAGAGTTAATAACCTTGATATCACTGTTGATTTTTTTTTTTTTTTAAAAATATTAAAAGTGCAGTTATCCCACGTCGTTAAATTGAAGAATGGGAAGGGACTTCCAGCCTATAAAAGAGTCTATACCTCTAATTTCAAGTAGTCTCAGTTAGAAACACTTTAAATTTAGTGTGCTAACTCTAGTTAAATTTCCTTTATGTATTCTTTATTTTGAATGTGGAAAATGGTATGAGTAATATAAAAGTTTCGAGAGAATACTCTTGTAATTGGGATCAGGAGAGAATTATTATGTGTGATTGTAACGAATTTTCACATAATAAATTCTTTTTTTTTTCTTTTTTATGAGTTAGGAGCTTTCTATGTTAATTACTGTGTTTCTAATTTTAGTGCTTTCTTTTAATTTATCTATTATTACTTTTTTTTTTTCTTATCCTTGCGGTTAAAATGAGAGGTTTTTCCAATCACATATATATCCCCATCAAATATCCATGAATGTACGTGCTTAAATATCTGAGGGTAAATTTTCTGCTTCCTATTTTTGTTAAAATTAAAATCCTCTTTTTTTTTCTTTTTTTTTTTGCCCAAATAATAATAAATAAATAGGGGAGGGACACAATACTAAATGGAAAATCACCTTCGGAGAGAAGTCTCGTGGCCACGTGACCTTATCATTTCAAAAGATATTTTTTTCCCCCACTTGTCTTAAAGAAGAATTAGGGTTCCTAAAAGTTATGGATCTGTCTTTAACCTCATTTTTAGTACTTTTTTTTTTTTTTTTTTTTTATTTCGGTCAAACCTACTTCACATTGCTTCCTGCTGCGTTTTCTGCTAAACCCCGAGAGCCATTTAAGAAAGGGATTGATGCTTTATCTCTAGGCTTGCCATCAACTCGTAGGTGCATTAATGGGCTGGGCCGCCTTAAGCCCTTGGTTTATTGTAAGGCCCAATTTAACTTGAACCATGGGCTCCATTCAACTTGAACTATGGGCCTGATAAGGCCCATGATGATTTTGGTAGTCATGGCAATTGTCTTGGCTGCCCCCCAGGCTCTGAGTCTGAATTTGGCCCAAACAACGGGATACGATTTTGATTCGATAGCTGAAAAAATCTAGTTGGTTAGGTTTAAAAACATATCTTGAGAGCTTAAAAAACATATCTAGTACTTAACTAGATTAAGCCTTCTTCTTCCTTCGTACTCGTTGACTCTCTCTCTATAATTGCGATGGACTGGACTGCATTGTCTTCCTCCATTTTCTCCAATTCAAGTACTTATATTGGTGAACTCACCCATATTTCATTAAATAATTTGTAGTTGGGTATTGCATTTTCTTTTTCTCGGTTTCAATTTATGGGGTTTGCAATTTTTGTTGTTTCTATCTTTCATTTAATTATTGAGGTGTAGAAACTGAATTTTGGTTTTTCAAATTGTTGAGAAATTCAATTTCGAAGCTTATTTTCGTTCACCATTCATGTTTTTTTTTTTCTTATTTTAATCCTTCTACAGTCTTGTCGAGTTTATTTTCTTTGATCATTGCAGATTTTAGGTGGAAATCTAAGCCCCTTTATTCCAAAATTTAGGGATGTTTGGTGGTTATAGAGCAGGAATTTTGAAGTCAATAATCTATTAGTTGTTGGTCAAGCAAATAGATTGAAGTTTGATTTGGTGTATTTGGTTTTGTAGGTGGAGTGCGTGTGATGGTAAGAGTTTACTTTTGAACGTGTGATGATATAATTTATCCTGTAATTCTCAATATTAGTCCTAACGTGATTATTAGTACACTCGAATTCCTTATTTAGGTGTAGATTCCTTATTTAGGTGTAGTCTCAGTATATACGTGTTAATCTTTAATCTCAAGCCTTTTAATAACTGTTAGTATCTTATCTATGCAATTTAAGTATTTTAATTTGTTAATTTTATAATTAGAGTTTTAATTTGGCAATTTTATATTGTGATCCAATACTTAACTTTATTTTTATTTAAAAAAGCTGGAAACAAATTTAAATTAAGTTTTAGATTTTGTTTTTCTTGGTGGTTACATTTGGTTGAATACAACTTTCATCTCTCTCATCCCTTTTTGTTGCTGTTGTTAGATGGTTAAAAATTTATCATGCAGTGGTATTTTTGTCACCGTGGAGTTTGAAAAACGTTTTTTTTTTTTTTTTTTTTTTTTTTTTTGGGGTTGGCTATTTTTCAAATGGAGTTAGTTAGATTTAACTATTCTTCTGGTGCCTTTTCCTTTATCATGAATAGAAGTTCACGAAATCTTAAATAAAATTTAAAGTGTTTTTCTAACTTAGATAAATGTCAATTTATATTTCTAAATTTTACTGTTGTATCAATTAAAATCATGAGTGGATAATTGTATCAATTTAAATCTCGAACATTTGTAAACGTATCAACCTACACCTTTCTTGAAATTTCGTTTGAAAAATATTGTGTGAGGTTTATAATTGTTTAAATTAAACTCTTAAATTATCATAATTTAGATCTTTTATTATGTTTACCTGTGTAGACTTCTTCAAATATTGAATTAACAAAATGTACCGTTAGAATGGATGTATATATGATTTTCAAAGAAAATCCTCTCTTGGGATATCAATTTGATTTACTGGTAAAAATCTAAGAGTTTAATTGGTATAATTATAAGTTTTACACTATGTTTATTCAAATGGACCATAATGAAAGTTATAAATTTATACACTTACAAGAGTTCACAATTTAAATTGATACAATTATTAGTTTAGAATTTTAATTGATACAACTTCTAAAATTTAGAGATATAAATTGATATTTTTAATTAATTTTAGTATGTTGCAAAGATATCCGGAATAAGAAATTGGGTATGGTAGGGGTTGATCTCACTTTATTGGAGGAAATGATATAAAAGAACATAATACATTAGGAAATTGATTACATCCCAACTAAATACAGTACACACATTTGTAGAGATTCAAAAGGTAGTCAGAGACACAATGATTTAGTAAGATATAATGGCTAATTCTAGTAGAATTGCAACCTTAAGCTATTCGGATCTAGCAGAACGATACTTTCTCTTCAATAAGTTGCTATCCAAAATACAAAATAAAATTAAATAAATACAAAATCGAAACATTTGTCAAATTTAACTCAATTAGGTTGTTACTCAACCAAAATCAAACATAACTCGTTTAAATTGAATAGACTACAAATTTAACATAAAGTTAAATTTGTATCATCTAATTTGATGGTTTCAATTCAATTCGAAATTTTTAACCATAAATTTAATCTACACAATTAATTATTATTATTATTATTATTATTTTATGTTTCGATATTCAAAATGTTTCACTTTTTTTCCCTACACTATAAATATCCAACCCAACAGACATGACATTTTATTGTAAATAAATGACTATTTGGAAGATCATATGACTATCGCATGACAATTGAGTTATGTACCTTTTGAACATTAAGACTTGATGGAGGCATTCTATTTTCTATACTTTATCATATTTGAGTAACCTCAATTTGATACAGCAGTCGAAGGCTTGTGATGTGACCTATTGTTCCATAATGTTAATAGGAGCTACATGCTTGCTACTTACTAGACTACTTTTCCAACTTTATGACTTACAAATTTGTAATTTATTACAAAGTTCTACAAAAACTTCATCTCTACTCTAGAATTACTTGTCCACAAAATAGTCCACTTTTAGTTGGATCCGCACAATTTTTTCACACATTACGGAAAGCTTCACTATTTTTCTTCTTGTCGACTTAGTAACATATTCAATAAAGTACTAACGTTTTTTTTTTTTTTTTTTTTTTGATTATTTTCATTTATCTAAAAAAAATTGGACTTTTGTTTTTCTTTTTATATATTTGAAAATGAAAATTTATACTAAATGTTTATTTAAAATTCTCCATCCCTAAGTGTTTAACTTAGACTTATCACTTACCTTATCAAAAAAGAAACAAAAACCATTTTATAAAATGGACAAGACCCAAAATTGACGGAGGCCCAAGCACGTAGGATAAAGAAAATGTCAAGGTCTTGGAGTTTGAACCAACATCTGAACTAGTGAACATGTATCCATCGAAAAATAATCGAGTCGGACCTGAACAGGTAACTACAACCTCAAGCTCCAAAAAGATCAATGACACTGTCAACCTTACACGTAACCAAAGGTATGTGTCAGGAAAAGATCTTATAAATAGCCCCATCAACCACACCAGTGTAACAGAGTAATTAATCTCCAAATGAGTGCTCTGACTGTAATTCTCTTGTGCTTAACTGAACCGAACACTATTTGTACTAACTTAGACATCAGAGTGTGGTAGGCTCGACACTACACTGCTATGAGGATCTTTTGCCCAGGTTAGCTTGGAGTATCTCGAGAATAGACCAGAGAAAAGCGACTTGGAGGTCAAGCCCACGAGAGGTGGACAACACTAATGTGTACGAGATTCAAACACCTACGATCTCTAAACTTTACAATTAAATAGATACATCGAAATTATAAATTAATTAATTTAGACATCATGATTTTATTTTTTAAATTGTTAATGAATAAATTTTGCAAGTGTATATTGCATCTTCAAATGCTAGATTAAACATAAAAATGCTGAAATCAAATGAAAAGTTTTTTCATCGTTTCATCATTATCCATTTTGTTTTCTTATTTATGGGATAATTTTTTAATGTATAAAATTTGTGATATTAAGTTGATTTGAAGTGAAATAAAGTATATATATATATTTTAAAAAATCAATATTATTTTTTAAAAAAATAAAATAGGAATAAGTGTCAATTGATTTATGCTGATTTTGGCAAGTGAGAAT
This sequence comes from Lagenaria siceraria, assembly GCA_002890555.2. Lineage (NCBI taxonomy): Eukaryota > Viridiplantae > Streptophyta > Magnoliopsida > Cucurbitales > Cucurbitaceae > Lagenaria > Lagenaria siceraria. The sequence goes on along the minus strand of CM016485.1, from coordinate 6,626,924 downwards.
TAATTTATTGATTGGTAATTTTAATTTATGATTCATCTGTCTTGATTTACTGTTGTAGTATTGTTTTTGGAAAGGGCAATATTTAGATGCATTCATCTCTACGCATCTCACTATCATCACTTACACTAAAAAACAATTTGAACAATTTGATGAGATACACAAAGATAAGTGCTATCCGAAATGTACTAAGTATTTTTCTTTTGGAATAGCACGATAAAATGGGTAAAATGGCCCAAAACTTACACACAAAAAAAAAAAAGCAAAAAAGTTAGAGTTTAGAGTATATTTGGGGGAAATTACTACAAACAGAAAAAAATATCAAACTATTTACAAATATAGAAAAATTTAACTGTCTATCAGTGATAGACCACGATAGAATTCTATCGCTTTCGATCACTCAAGTAAATAAATTCTATCCGATAGAAAGCGATAGAATTCTATTGCGATCTATCAGTGATAGACTGTAAAATTTTTCTATATTTATAAATAGTTTGACTCATTTTTCTATATTTGAAAAGAGCTCTATATTTGGATAGTTGGATGTTTATAAACATTTTTTTTTTAATATTTATGAATATTAAGAAATTCAATCCCAATGCAGCCTTGATTTATTATTGGTCTGTTTTGAGTTAGTATTGTAGTATTGTTTTGGAAAAGTAGCGTGAAATGGGTAAAAAGCCCCAAAACTTGCGAAAAACAGGGCAAAGGAGTTAGGACTACGGGAGACAGATGGCGACCTTGATAGATATGGTTTCTCTATGTGACAAATTTAAAAGCTCTCGCCGTTCGGTGATTTGATGATTGATCAGATGAGACGAGAGGGTGAAGAAGAACCAAAGCCTAAAACAGAGCCAGGAGCTCGCAAGACGAACAGCTGGGATGCACGCCAACTGTTTGTTTTATGTTCTCACTTTGTTTTAATCTCTTTTTCAGTAGTATTACAGTAGAGGATTCCGCTAGTTTTTAAGCCCCATTGCTTGATTTGAACCCTCATAACAAAAGACAAAACTAATACAACAATTCATTTCTGAGATTTTGATTGCATCCTCCTTTTAGGTATATAAGGCAAAGAAAAATTAAAAAGTGTTGGCTGGATTCCATGTCTTGGTGTTAAAGCAATCTGTGGCTGTCTCTTTCTCCAGTACGTTTTCTAAGTCAAACCATATTTTACAGCCCTTCATAGTCCAGGAGGAAAATAAGGCCAATAAATAAACGCCTTGTCCAAAAGTCACATTCGATGTGCTGTTTTAATCTTTAGAATTAGACAAAGTTAAAAAAAATATATATATATATATATGAAAAAAAACAAAATCAATTCATAATTCCGGGACATTGTAGCAGATAGATGTGAAAGGCACATCTTTTGTGAATCAAGGTGAGGTGCGAATTTGGATTCTTCCTTAAAGGAACCAACCAAGGGCCAAAGCTAATTATAAATTATAAATTTAAAAAAAAAAAAAAAAAAAAAAAAAAAAAAGTTATTTCTTTTAGTCCTTCTCTCTAACGAGACTTTCTCTGTTTTCAATCTGTCTGATAACATAGGGATCCTAAGAAATAAAGAGGGCATTTTGGTGATTCTTCTGTTAAGTACTAAGATTAAACTTAATTTTTGGTGTTGGATTTGGGTTTCTGATTGCTTTACAGCTTTGTCTTTGTGGGGAGGCTTTTCTTTCTTCTTTTGGAAGATAGAAAAACTTGAGCAATAAATGCACTGTACTGAGCTAAGCCAACAAGATTTTCCACAGTATATCCCAAACTTTTGTTTATCTTAAACCTCAAAACTGGGTGATTGAGTAATTCATTTCTTATGGTCAGAATTTTTTTTTTTTTTTTTTTTTTGTTATCACAGTTATGAGTCACCAAAGCCCCATAAAGAAAGAATCTAAAATTTGAATGGGACATGACATGTTTCTTAATTGTAGCAGAGAGAGAGATGGACCGAATGGTAAAGCAACTTAAAGAGAGCAATGGGGTTGGCAATGGCAGGAGATGGCATTGGTTTGATGGAGGTAGGCCATTAAGTTTTGAGAAAGATACTGTCTTTCTCTCTCTAAAAAAAAGGGAAAGTGAGCAGAGAACTTTAATCCCCATGCAAACAGTAGTGTACCCACACACAGTTATGTGGTCGCTCTCAGTTCCGTTGCTATCCACAATTTACTTTTTCTGTTGACCTCTGTCCATTTCTGTAATCTTTGCTTTAGATTTTGTTTTGGATTGCATTTTCTGTTCTTACAAGAATATCATTTAATATACCATTTCAGTCTCACTGTGTTTAGAGAAGGAATTTTAGGGGCCTATTATACGGCTATTCTGTTAGCTAAACCTCTGAACAAATACCCCTTCTTTTCTACACTATGGATTTTGATGTCCTAAATGCCAGGGATTGTAGGAGTAGAGCCCTTTTATGTAGGATCAAACTTAGGGGGGGCTGCCGCTGTGCTGAGGCTCGTTAAACCTTTTCTTTGGGTTTCAAATTTCTCCTTCAATTCAGTCCAATTTTTTTTTTTTTTTTTTTTTTCTTTCCAATTCTTTGAACTCTATTGATTTGACATGTATCACTATATTTGAAGTTACCTTTGGCAATTGAATATTATTGGTCATTGGGGGTTATTGTGGGGAAGGAGGCGAATGATGAAGTTTCTCATCATTGCTGCAATCAAAAAGAGAGGTTTTCTCTCTTTAATGTAATAATTTCCCAGTTTCAAATATTACAAAAAAGGAGAAATAAAAAATCCCACTTTCCTTTAGAAAACCGAATGATGTCCTCTTGAAAATCTGTCTCCAACAACTTAGTCATGCAAAATTACATGCAAAAATATGGTGGAATTATATTTTTCATTTCAGATGGATGGGATTGAGACTTGAAAAGGGACCCAGAAATGGGAATTTGTAATCATGAGAAATTGGACTCTAAAGTCTCATTTTTCCAAGTTGGTTTGCTGATGCTTAAGACAGTTTGTTTCCAATTTTGTTTTTAGTCCTTCATTTTCTAAGAATTTAGTATATTTAATTATCAACGATTTCTTTTGTTTTATAAACTGGTGTGGTAACACACCTTTTTTCTTAACAATTTTACAATCATAGCTACTTTGAAAGCAAAATATCATTTAATAATATTCCTTAGAAAAAAAAAACACACCCACACAGACACAAAGCTAGTTTCTTATTAATATCTTTATTTTGAAATTTACTTTTTGAAATTTAGTTCAAATTTTAAATATAGAAAACAGTTTTAAAATTTTGGTATTGACTTTTCTTAGAAACAGGCAGGTATTGAACAAGCTTTTTTAAAGGGAGAGATTTGAAGACAAAACCACTATGAAATTTGGCTAAAAAAATAGTTTTCAAGAATTACTTTTTGTTTTTGGATGTTAGCTAGCATTTCAAAAGGATTCATAAAAATTGAAAAGAAAAAGAAGAAGGAAAAAAAAAACCTAGTAAATAGCCTTAATTCTTTTAGAAAAGCAATAATAAATTAAAAGTAAAATGAATATCCAATTGAAAACAGAATCACAGTAGAAAAAACTCGACAACTCTCCAGATGTTAGAACCATGGTGGGGAAGGAGAATAATTGTGAATGCTTGCCGGTCTTGTAGCCACCAAATCAAGCATTTTTAATGTCCTCAATAATTGAAATCACTGTGTATAATTAGATGCAGCTAAGAACAAAGTATTTGCTAAATTAGATTTTTGAAGTTTCTCAGTATTTGGTAAATAAATAGTACTTATTTGTCAAGAAGTGGAATGGGCAGGTTTCTGAGGTTTGATAGCAGACAAATGCAAAAGATCCCACAAATTATTTTCTTTTATTCTAATAACTCTTCACCATCTTCTTTCTTACCTTTTGGTTAATTTTCACCACCTTGAATTAACTTTGGGTAGAAAAGAGAGGTGAATGAATATACATTAAAAAGATTTGGATTGAGATGTTTATTTGAGATACCTATTAGTCAAAAAAGAAAATAAAAGCATCAATTATTATTTGATTTGATGGCGACATTGTCATAGTCTCACTCCCACATGATCAGTTGAAAGTTGGTATGATATATACAAGTAAAGACTACATCTCCGTTGATACCAGACATTTATGGTAAGGTTCAAATATAAAACTACGCGTGTTTTGACTCAAAGTATATAAAATTGTACTAAAAATAGTGGGTCTAACCTTTTTGATTATAGGCTATACATGAATCAAATGGTTTGAAGTCTCTAGTGTGTGATTTAGGATTTGAATATTTAAATGTAGTATATTTGTTTTGAGTAGGCAAATATTTATAAGCATGCGCTGATTCTGATGGGGGGAAAAAAAACAGGTGAAAAACTCTTGAAACGCATTCCCACCAAAAGCTCAATGGGTAAGAAGAAGATTCTCCCGAATGGAATGAAAAAGTGTTGTTTAGTTGGTGGCTAATGGCTGGCTAACTGCAACGCATTCAACGAGGTGCCATTTTGAAAAAAGGAGTTTCTTTTACACTTTATTTTTGTTTTCCTCCTTCTGAAGCAGTAAGCAGGCACCGAATAAAAAGACTACAAAATGGAGGGGGCGAAAAAAAGCTTACACGAAGAGGCAAAGGCAAAGGCAAAGGCCTAAAGACTAAAGAGTGTGATCCATATCCATCCAATTAACAAGGGATTTGAAGTCAAAGGATGAGCAGTAGAGTAGATAGGGAGAAACGGCGCCGTATGTGGTGAGTTTATATATATATATATATTTCTTTTTGGTGGCTGTAGCTGGCAAATGGCTACAAGGGTGGTGTTTGAGATGCGTAGGTCCATGCAGTACAGAAGCTGCTGAATTGAAGTGACTAAAGGGACAGTTTGTCTTCTGTATGTGTAAATCTAATTCAAGGTTCTCAGAGGCTTCATCAGACCATTTAATCACATTAATACGGTGGAACCCACTTCAACAGACCCCAGTATTAGTCAATAATTTTTAAAGGGTACTTCACACTTTGCTTAAGTAAGGTGGGGGTGCCCTTCAAGTCCTAGATTATACAGAGAGCAATGAAAGGCAACCTCACTCTCTATTTGTTGTATTTAGTATGCCAAGGATTTGCATGTTTATATAAATCTATAAAAGCTTCAGCAAAACCATGCCTTAATTCCAAGAGCATAAAATAAGTAAAAAAGGAAAAGGGTAGGTGGAGAGAGAGCGTAGGGTAAAGCAAAAGGATGGTCTTTCTCACACACAGATCCCTATAGAAATGCACCAAAGCCAAAGCCAAAGGCATGCCATGCCCCCCAACGCTCATTCTATTTGCTCCATTTAAACCCCCCTTGCTTTCTTCAAACAGAGAGCGGCTTGTTTTGTTGGTAGTGTTGGCTAATAGGCTCTGAGTTGCAGAACTTTGGGTTTTTTGGTTTTTTTTTTTTTTTCCTTTTATATGAAGGGTTACACATGTTTCTCTCTACCGCTAGCAAACAAACAAAATATATCCAGTTTCAAAGTGGGGGTGAAGTAAGGATTTGTTGGAATCATTAGTTTTTTTTTTTTCCCTCTCAATCATTGTGACTTTGCTCTAAAATTTAGAGCATTGTGTTGAAAAGAGAGGTAGATTGAACTGAAGGTAGAGGGAATTCCATGAATAATGTTAATGGCAACAACTGTAACTGGCTAGGTTTCTCTGTCTCCCCTAACGTGAACATGGAGCTTTCTTCTTCCTCTGCCACTACTGTCTCCCCTTCAATTCCTGCAAATCTTTTTCACTCCCCTTCTCAGTTTAACTATGGCATTTGCTATGGTGTTGAGGGAGAACATGGTGGCTTTTATTCACCATTGTCTGCCATGCCACTCAAGTCTGATGGCTCAATTTGTTCAATGGAAGCTCTCAGCAGGCAGCATCCACAAGGTTAGAACATGCTCCATCTACTCTGTGCTTGAGTTAAAAGAAAAATAAAAGGCTTAATTTTTTTTTTCGATCTTATTTTCTTATTTTGTTTTATTGTTCCCCTTTTGGGTTTGAAGTGGTGAGTAGCACTACTCCAAAACTAGAGGATTTCTTTGGTGGTGCAACTATGGGGTCCCATCACTATGAAAGCAATGACAGGGAAGCTATGGCTCTCAGCCTAGACAGCATATTTTGCCATCAAAACCCAACTCATGAGCCCAACAACCAAACCTTTGCACATTTCTCATCCTTAAGAAGCCGTGAACTGATGCTTCAAGACTCGAAGGTAATCCTGCCTGATGGGTGCAATCTGCAGCAGCAACACCCAGCAGTAGCCCAGAGTGATATTTCTGGTATGAAGAATTGGGCTGTTCCTAGAAACTATGCTGCCACTAACAATGGCTCCTTCGAGCAGAAGATGGTGAGTTGCATGAGTGAAAATGGTGGTGAATCTGGTCCCATTAATGCCATGGCTTATGGAGATTTACAGTCATTGAGCTTGTCCATGACTATGAGCCCCAGCTCTCAGTCAAGCTGTGTCACAGCCACACAGCATGTCTCACCTGCCATGGCTGACTGTTCTGCCATGGATACAAAGAAAAGAGGCCATGAGAAGGTTGATCAGAAGCAAATTGTTCATAGGAAGTCTTTAGATACCTTTGGACAGAGAACCTCACAGTATAGAGGGGTTACAAGGTCTTCCTCTTCTTCTTTCTCTAAATTTCTTACTTCACTATTCTTTCTTTTCTTTAATCTGCATTATGTGGGGGGAGCTACTTTGTTTTGTTTTGCTTTTCTTCATGTTCATTCCATGATTCAATGTTTCATTATGTCAATCAGGCACAGATGGACGGGTAGGTATGAAGCACATTTATGGGACAACAGTTGCAAGAAAGAAGGTCAAAGCAGGAAGGGAAGGCAAGGTAAAAAAAAATCCCCCCATCCCCACCAAAAAGGAAGTAAAAACAAACAAAAAAAGAACATTATGGTGCTTCTGTTTCTTCCATGGATCCACATTTTGTTGTTTCTTTTTGTTCTTGCTAAAATCATAACACACTCAATTGGTTTTATTTCTTTTTTTTTTTTGGGCTGGGATCGCCATTGGATTCAAATGATGATGTCCAGTGTACCTTGGTAAGCATTCAGAATCTCGACTGAGTAATTATTGGTCAAGTTTTTTTCCCCCTTGTTTAATGATTAATCAAGTGGTTCCAAAAATTGGTTTTTTTAGGAGGTTATGATATGGAAGAAAAAGCCGCTAGAGCTTATGATCTTGCTGCACTCAAGTATTGGGGACCCTCCACCCACATTAACTTTTCTGTAATACTACTTTTCTCTTAAATCTAATTTAAATTCTCTTTAATAATTGTAATGCTTTACTTAAAGTGAATCCTTGTTCTGAGCAGTTGGAAAACTATCAGAAAGAATTAGAGGAAATGAAAAACATGAGCAGACAAGAATATGTCGCTCACCTGAGAAGGCAAGCTCATTTTTACCATGTGTTATAATTATTTATGGCATATTCCTTCAACCATATATGGACATAAACTAAAAATTTAAATTTTTTAACTCAATCATCTCTCAGAAGAAGCAGCGGGTTCTCGAGAGGGGCCTCCATATACAGAGGCGTAACAAGGTCCAATAAGTCTCAACTCAAAACTTTGTAATATATTTATGATCTCGATCATTTTGCTTTTGGATTTATGTGGCTTTTTCAGCGAATCTCTGTCTGAAGTTTCTCTGTTCCCATTTGTATTATATTGCAGACATCATCAACATGGAAGATGGCAGGCTCGGATTGGCCGAGTTGCTGGTAATAAAGATCTGTATCTTGGGACATTCAGTGAGTGCTTTTAGATACTTCTTTCTGTGAATATTTTGATTGAATAGTTTGAATTTTGTTTCCTGGATTTTGCATCTTACTTGTTAAAGCTGTCATAAATAAGTCATATCCTAGAATGAAATTGAGTCTCTTTCTTGCTTTGGGAATGGTAGGGTTCACATTGTAAAACCAACTATTCAGAAAACAATAAGGCTGTGCTTGAGTCGCTTTGTAATTGTTTAATCCCTTTTTATGGTAGAGCAAAGATGCTCTTTTGCAGATGCATACAGAAGTACAGCTTTTTTACTTTGATTTTTAATTTTTAATTTTTGGTTAGAAGAAAAGTTTTGTAATGCCTTTGTTGTATGAAACTGTTAGGTACTCAAGAGGAAGCAGCTGAGGCCTATGACATAGCAGCCATAAAATTTCGGGGAATGAACGCCGTTACTAATTTCGATATCACGAGGTATGACGTGGAGCGGATTATTGCAAGCAATACCCTCCTTAGTGGTGATCTAGCTAAGAGAAAGCAGCAGCCAGAATTTGACAATGAATCACTTAGACAAAGCCCTCCTACTCACAACAGCCATTCAGAAGCAATGCCTCTGCCTTCACAGAGTAGTAGTCAAAGTGAATCAGACTGGAAGATGGCTCTCTATCAGTCATCACAGCAGCTCATTCCGAAACAACGAATGTTGTCTGCAATAAACGATGATGGAGTCGAAGATTCGGCCAGAATGGGAGCTCATTTCTCCAATGCATCTTCAATGGTGACAAGCTGCAGCTTGAGCAGCTCAAGGGAGGAAAGTCCAGACAAAACAAGCCTTTCGATGGTGTTCGGAATGCCTCAATCAACATCTAAGCCGTTTGCTGCCACGGCTAGTAATATGAACACCTCCTGGATTGCATCTGCCCAACAGTTAAGGGCAGCAAATTGTATGAGCCAGTTGCCAGTTTTTGCTGCCTGGACCGATACTTAAGGAAGAAAAAAAAAGTCCATTTGATATTTCCTGATATAGCTCCTTCCCATGTTGAAAGAACAAGAACTTCAACACTCCCAAAACAATCCTTATCAAGTGAAAGTTTTTGTGAGAAAAATTCTGAGAGATGAGGAATATTTTAAACAATAGACCATTGAAGTTCAAATTGGAATCTCTCTCAATCTCTATCTCTATCTCTCTGTTTTTTTTTTTTTCTTTTCTTTTTGTTTTCAAATCATAATTGAGCTCTCAGCTTTATTGGTGTTTCTGAAGTACAAAATGAACTGTTGATGAAGGTGTGGCCCAGCAAAATATATCGCTGATGGATCAGCTCAGCTGTGGCCTTTTGCTTTTAAAAGCCTTTGACCACAAACAAAAATCCTTTATCAATCTTCATCCATAACATCATCATTACTGATTCCCTCTTTTTTATCTTAGCTTTTCTGCAAAGTGACAGACATTCCTTCCATAATCCAAAGAGAAAAATTAAAAGGATTTTTTTTTTCCCTTCTTTTCAAGTGTAGCAAATTAAACAACCGTACCAGAATTAAACATGTGTTTGGTTACAGACATATTGGCCCATAATTGACAGGAAAAAAATGTCTGCTTTATTTAGAAAGAATATGCGTTGTTTTAAAAAAAAAAAAAAAAAAAAAAAAAAAAAAAAGTTCAATATGTTGTGTTGCTATATACAGTCCTTTTTCTCCACATTCATACACTCACTGTTCAATCATGATGTTGGGAATTAAAGCAAAGGAATCCCACATCCTAATAATCAAATTTTGAATTATTGTGAGCAATCTAAATTTGCATCGTGTGCATGTACCTTCGCACGTGGGGACCTCATTTTGCTTTGTACTTGGCAGTTTGATCATAAAATCATAATTTCTCATCTTTTTTCGTATGGAAAGAAAATATCTATACACTAGATGAAAAAAAAAATGTTAAATGCATTAAAAAACTGTCTTATTCAAGATTAATAATATAAAATATATATATATATATATATATATATATATATATATATATATATAGAATTATTTGGAGAAACGAAGAAACAAAGCGACACGTAAAACTGTAAGAAAGCAGCATGTATAAACAAAAGGCAAGGACAACGTATGTGGAAAAATAAATAAAAGTAGAAAGGGAAGGGAATGGCGTGGAGAGAAGGATATGTAAGTCAAAAGGTAGGGTCATTTTTCCATTGGAATTTGGGTGTAATTGGGATTATAGATCTCAGCGTGTTGTGTTTGTATTGTAATTGAATCAGCAAATCAAGGGGGGAAAAAACAAAGAAGAAAGTTTTTTTCCTTAGTTGGAGAGTTGAGAAATGAGCATTTTATGGACAAAAAAGGTAATGTTTGAGTAGAAAAGGTGTAAATGGTGGAATAGAAGGGAATTTTGGATGCGATTTGGGATTTGGTAGAGAAGTTTTTTTGTTTGTTTGGTTGGAAAAAGCTTCTTTGGATTTGGATTCACATCTCTTTACAGACTAAAAGTTGGAAACTTGCCGCATGGGAATAAAAGGACACGTGAGTTTGCACATGGAGGTTCAAAGTTTCAATTTATGGCTAAACATATCCTTGTATTTGTGGGTGAATGAGTTTTACTTTTAACCATTAACTTTAACCACCTTCAAACTTCACTACATTTTTTTCCCTTTATTTATTTATTTATTTATTTTAAATAATAATAATAATAATAATAATAATAAGTATATTAAATTGATTACAAACTAAAAACATAGAGGACGTTCTATTTGAAAACCAAACATCCTAAAAAAACTCTTTTAACTACTCACTAGGGAAAGACACACTCAAAATAAAGGTATGATGAGAAAGTCAAGTCACTGCAATCACAAGGGCATGAGCAACCCTAAGCCTTATTACAAAAAGAAAACCTCAAAACTTTCACTTGAGTGGTAAGGAAAAGAATATCCTCAACAACATTTGACATCTCAGATAAATCAAAACAATCCCTATTGAGGATTTTGATGTACTCCAAAGAATTTGACTCAACTTCTAAAGGGGATAAGCACGCTAAAAAATTGTTTTTGATACTTCTCAAGCCTTCTAATATTGTCAAGCTTTCAAGCGCTCTGATCGGTCATTTCCTATGCACCACCTTGAAACCCACCCCCAACAAGAGACCACTTGAGAGTCTCGGATAGTCCACCGGATGCCTTCTCTACCCTTCGACTAGCTCCAGGATACATTAGATATTTAAATCTTTAAGGTAAATATCCCAAACTATAGAGTTGTTTCAATTATATCATGAACTTTCAAAAGGTTTATTGTAACCTTTGAGGTTTTCTTTTTCTTTCAAAACTATCCTTGAATGTCTCTATCGTCAAATTTATGGACGAAAAAGTTTGTATATATTTATATGTTGCTTCAATGAAAAAATTTTAAACATATACAAGAAGTAAATTTGGAAATTAGGTTAGCGAAAAATCATAACAAAAAATTAGAAAATTGGGGTTGCGGGATTGAAAATGGTAAGAAGCCTATAGATATAGTTGAGAGCTTTATCATGTGTCAATATTTTATTTCCACGTACATATTTAGATTTTTTTTAGATACAAGTTTCTCCGGTCTATAAATTTAACAATAAAAACTTACGAGGGTAGTTTTGAAACAAACTTCAAGGGTTAAAATAAAACTTTTCTATGTCTAGATGTATAGTTGAAGTCACCCATAATTTAAGGATATTTTTTTTATAATTTAACCAATCTTTAAGGTCACATTTGGTAACCATTTAGTTTTTTATTTTTAGTTTTTGAAAATTAAGCTTATAAATACTCATTCTACCTCTAAGTTCTTAATATTGTTATATACTTTCTATCCATGTTTTCAAAAATTTACCTAAGAATTTAACTTTGTTACTTATAAAAAATGAAAGCTGATGTAAAAAAAAAAATTGAGAGAAAACAAGCATCATTTTTAAAAACCAAGGCTGCTTTTGGTAACCATTTGGTTTTTGGTTTTTTATGTTTGAAAATTAAGCTTATAAACACTACTTTCATGGTTTGTTGTCTATATTCTTTGAGTATTTTCAATATTTGAAAACTAAAAAAAAAAAAAAAAAAAAAAATTAAAAATTTATTTAAAAAATTGAATATGAAATCAAATGCTTATATAGAAAATATGAAAATTATGAGTGAGAGATTGTGAGAAAATTAGTATAATTTTCAAAAAAGAAAAAAAAAACCAAACTATCAAACCAGCTTTAACTTTCATGACAATCAATAGATATATAATGTTCAAATTTTTATATTTATTATAGATTTAATACACGTGACTGACATATAGATGTTAACTATTTTTTTTTTTACACTATGTAAAGTGAGGGAATCGAATCTCTAATATTAAAATTGATAATACAAACTTGATGTGAGTTGAGTTATGTTATTTTAGAATGTTGACTATTTTTTTTTGGATTGGATGTTTAAAATCATTACGTCAACGGTAAAGCTCGAGGGAAATTAGTGATTTATGATCCTTGAAAATGGTCTTACAACAGCAACCAAACCCATAGTTCGTGCATTAGCTTGCTATTGTTAGTTAGATTAGAGAGCTTCTTAAGTAGAAATTAAATATATATAACCTTGACCGAATAAAATCTTTTGAAATATGGTGTATTATTAAAATAAACATTTGGATTCTATATAAGTTTCAATTCGTGGGATTAATCATAGGGATGTTATATTTGGTATAGTTATTGATAAAACAGGACGGGTGTATGTAATGCAACAGACACGTATTGGTCTTAAAGTGGCTTTGATATTTGGGCTTCAAGTCTGACCTAAAAAGCTGTGGACCAAGCCCAGTCAAAATTGAATGTGCAACTGTATCCGGCCTTTTCTAATATATATATATTAAAAATAAGAAAAATATCAAAGAATTTTTACATAAATAACCATCTTTAAGCCAAATATTTCAAAAATGTCTTTTAAGTTTAAATTTTTTCAAAAATAACTTTTAGTATTATTTTTGGACAGTTTTATCCTTTTTTAATTTATTTATATCTAATATATATATATATATATATATATATATATATATATATTCCTATTTACGAAACTATCTTAATGATAGAGAGAAAATGTATTTATTATGGAGAGATAATGCATTTAATTAATTTTTTCTCATTATTCAATTGGAGAGAGAGAATGCATTTAAATTAATTTTTTTCATTATTCAATTCGAGAGAGATAATGCATTTAATTAATTTTTCTCATTATTTAATTAGAAAGAGAAAATGCATTTATTATAATTTTTTTACATTTTTCAATTTGGAGAGAGAAAATGCATTAAATGAAATTTTATTTTCTATTTACATTGATTTTCACGTATCAACTTTTCGGTTTTTTTTTTTACGGATTCATGATTATTTTAAATATACCTTATAACATTTTGTTAAGTATTTAAAAATATTCTAACCAATATATGAAATATACTACCGTTTATAAATTAGAAAATAACTTAATGCTTGACATAAATCACAGTATAAACCAATATATGAAAAATACCACGATATATAAACCAATATATGAAATATACTACCGTTTATAAATTGGAGATTGACTCAATGTTTGGCATAAATCACAGTATAAACCAATATATGAAAAATACCACGGTATATAAATCTTAATAAATTTCATTTACATCGCAGTATATATATCATATATACCATACATTTAGGTAATAAAAAATCATAACAATCAAAATTTGTATATATCATAATACATGAGGTCTAAATAAAAAAAAAAAAAAAACTCTCATTTATATCAAATAAACGAATACATATATCACAGTATATATCAAATTTTATAATCCGCCATTTTGTCATTTTGTCGTCCCCTTAAAGTCCGTCATTCGTCTTCTCCGAGTCCACCATTGTCGTTCGTTCGCTCTGAGTCTGTCATCGTCTTTGTTCGATTTGAGTTCACCATCGTTGTTCGTCCAATCCGAGTCCACCCACGTCGTCCACACCATTGATTCACTCATGTCGTTTTGTGTCGCTCCGTGCTCGCCCACGCCATCCATCTCTCGCTTGCAACTCACATCGCCAGAAGGAGAAAAGAGAGGGAGGGAGAAGGAGAAAAGAGAGGGAGGGAGAAGGAGAAAAGAGAGGGAGAAGGAACAAATGACCTTGAAGAATGGGGTGAGAGAATATATGTATGAGGGAGAGAGAATGTGCATGGAGGAGAGAGAATGTGCATGGGAAAGAGAAAGGAGAGATAATGTGCATGGAGGAGAGAGAGTGAGCATGGTGAAGAGAGATTGTGCATGAAAGAGAAATGATATATATATATATATATAAATAAATAAAATGTAGGTGATGGCTAAATTGTAAATAGCCACTGAAAATATGGAGGCCAATAGGATTTTTTTTTTTTTTTTTGTAAAAAATGAAATGTTTAAGACATTAACGTAATATGAGCTTATTTTTAAGGCTTTTTAGGTAGAAATCCCAAATATCAATTTATACACTTAAATTTTAGGGTTGTATCAATTGGAACTTTAAACTATCGTAATTGTATCAATTTATATCATCCATTAATGTTTGGAAAAAAATATATATATTGTGTGAGTTCTGAAAAAAAAAATATTAAAGACTTATAATTTTATCAACTAAACTCCTACTTTTATGAGTTAATCAATTTAGACTTTTAGTTAAAATTACTTTTAAAATTTTGTTCATGCATCAATTCTAATAGTTCATTTGATTAATACGATAGTTGAATAAGTTGATATATGTGTACGAATTGATATATTAACGGTTTTTAAATGTAATTTTATTAAAAAGTCTAGATTAATTTATTTATGACAATTTAGACGTTGAAACAATTATAAATTTCATACTATACTTTTCTAACAAAATTTAAAGTCTAATGTAAAATGATGTACTTAATTTTTTTATTGGTTCAATTATTATTTTAGAATTTTAATTAATACAATTTAATGGGCAGAAAGGGATATTCCTCCTAAAAATTAGGAGGGAGAGGATGATGGTTGTGATGTGTGTCCACCTTCAACCGGAATTCCCAATTATACCCCTATTAGGCAGATGCCATTATCATTTATTTAAGAGAAGAAAAGGAAGAGGGAAGGAACAAAAGAAATAGCTGTGTCAATGTGGTGTATAATTGGGTGGAAAAGCAGCATCCTACCTCCCTTAATTTAAATTATGTGTACGTTTTCAATGATACACAATAAAGTACATAAAAACAAACTATTTGTTTTGAAAGTAATATCATGGATAAGCTATAAATAATGAATTGTCCAAAATATATTTATATTATAACCAAAATAAAAAAAAATAAAAAAGGAAAACTTTCATGAAGATAAACTTTCATATTATATCATATTGTATCAAAAGTATCATTTTTGAAGAATAAATTTATATAATCATATAGAATAGAGAGATAGAGAGGATAATAAAGATAGTTCGTTAGATTAGGGTTTTAGCCACTCTTTACAAAGGTTGAAACAAAATTCTAAATACTACGAACACTAAGCAGAAATATAAGTAACTACAATGAGTAGCATTTTTCTTAATATTTGTAAATATAACAAAATCTATAGTGATAGACTCTATCATCGCTAGACTTTAATAAGTGATAGGCTCAATCGCTAATAAACTTTAGGCCTGTTTGAATTGATTAGAGAAAAAAATATTTTTCAAAAAAGTCATTTTTATTTAAACTCTTTTTATAAAATCTAGTTAAAATACACTCCAACAACTATTTTGAATTGTTGTCAAACACTTCAGTTTTTTTTCAAAATGATTTATTTTAAAATTAAATACTTAAAAGGTTAATCCAAACAGTCTATTAGGGATATAGTCGGATGTAAGTTTTGTTAATTTTATAAACTTTATTGTATTGTGCTATATTACTAATACTTTGGGCCTGTTTATATTGTGTTTTTGCATGGACTGGGAAGTTGGGCCTATTGCAGTTTCCTACTTGAATTGGGTATGGGTTTCTTCGGCCTTATCTGGCAATAATATGGACTGGACTTTGAATCTCATTGGCTCTGACTGATTTAATAATTCATTTTAAAAAGAAAAAAAAAATGAAGAGAAATAAAGTTAAAAAGGGAAAGGAATCTTGTTGTGTGAAATCCAAAAGCGTGGGGCAGAAACAGGGCCATACTCAGATGATACGGTATCTGGCAGTGCAGCCAGAAGGTGAAAGTGAAAGGCTGGTTGGGTTCCTTAGAACTTATAACAAACACCACAAACCCATAATTAATTTAATTTCCCACCAAATTCCATTGGTTATTTATTGGTATATATGGCATTGCCAATGCCAACTCTCACAACACTCAACAGATTATCTTTTGTCGCACAATTGCCCCCTTACCCCTTGCCTCTCAATCCAATTTTTCCATTTTCTTCCTTAAAATTAAAACAATATCAATGGTGGAACTGAAGGCAGTGTAGTGGATATTGTTGTCGTCAGGGCCCGTCGACAACCTTGGCCATCTACATTGTACGTGCCTTTGTCCTTCCCTTTCCCCTACTTCACTGTCTTGTCCTGGACTCTGGTCAAACGTTTTTGTTTTCTTTCTCCTCTATTATTATTGTTATTATTATTACTATTATTCCTTTCTTTCTTTTTTTTAATTAAAATATATATATATATGTGTGTGTGTGTAGTAGTCCCCAGGGAGAATTATTTTAGGATATATCAGATTTCTTTTGTCCCTGCTCCTCCACAACCTCAATTATTTCGTTTGTGGTTTTCGAGAGTCTGTAATTCTATACAGATTGTGTTTCTTCCCAGTTTTGGATTGAATGAATTCTTAGCCACTTGTTTTCCAACGCTCTTTCTAAAACCAATACTTCCTTGAAGAAGACCATACAAAACTAATATATATTTTTTTCTTTTTCAAATTTGCGTGTGTGTGTATGGATGTGAAATAGTCAAATAATTCATGATTTAAATGTTTACTTTTTATTATCAGTGGAAATAAACAGGTGTACGATGAGAGAATTTGTTTTTGTGGCTCAAGTGATTGGATTTTTTTTTTCTTCTTTCTTAACGCTCTTTTTAGCAATAGTAGAGGTGTTTGTTATACTTATAATTAAGAAGTCAACTGATTTTATTTTGGGAGATAAAAATACTAAATACTAAATAGGAGCTGTCTTACTCTTAAGTCTTACCTTGGAATAGGAAAAGTGTGTCCAATTCAAGGGGGCAAAGAGCCACTAATTGAAGAAGTTGAAGCTTTCTAGACTTTCCGCTCTTGGATTAGACCCCCTAGAAATTCAAACACAAATACTTCCTTGCTTAAAATGTCCCTTAACTTGACTATTTGTTAAAATTTAGATCAATACATCGGGTTATCACCACACAATTCTAAAATTCAATTTATGTTCGAAATTCTAATAGATTTCTATTCTAATGATAGTTTTGAAATATTTATAAAAATTCAAATGTAATATTGTAACTTTTAACTGTATATGAATATTTTTTTAACAATTGACAAAGTTAAAGGTGTTTTATTTTAATTTAGCCTGCTTAATTTAAAAAAGTAAAAAGAAACTGAAATGGACAAGAATAAACAGTAAATAAGCATGGGAAAGAGAGAGAGAGAGAGAGAGAGAGAGAGAGGGGAATGGGCCCAGGATGTTAAGGGTAGGGGAATGGGCCCAGTGGAAGGCTCACTTTCAAGGGTAAGAATGGGTCTAGATGATCCCAACAGTGCGTTGCTGTGTTGGCACTCATGTTGGCCACCATGTTTAGTTAAGACAAAGCACATTGAATTGAAACTCAAAGCTGAAAGAGCCCTCACTATTTTGGATTTCATTTCATACCTTTTATTTCAACTACACTGTCTACTTCATTCCAACTCTACAAACAAAAATGCCTCTTCCTCTATCTTCTTTTCTTTGCCCCCACTTTCTTTTCTTCCCTTTTTACCCTAAATATGATTTAACTATTTTTTTTCTTTTTCTTTCCCTCTCTTTCTCAATCCATATTTCAAGCAAATAAACCATATATGACTTGTCATAGTTCGCGATTAAATCATCTATGTAGGTTTAAATCTTCTACTATGCTTCAGGTAATATTTCAAAAGAAAATTAAAATATTTAACTACATTAAAAGCTCATTTGAATTGATTTTTCTAAGCGTTTATAAGTACAAAAAAGTATTTATAAACACTTATAAAGTAAATCAATCCAAACAGACTCTAAATTACATAGAATATATATTTACTGGTTAAAATCACATCATTCCAATGTGTTTTTTAAAATGTAAATATAGCTAAGCTCAACTTTCCGTTATAGTTCATTCTAAATAAACTATATTATTATTTCTTCAATAAATTAATAATTATAAGTCAATAATAAAAATATAGCATATGTTATATGAATGGTACAAGTATATAATAATTTTTAAATAATTAATGAATAACTTAAATTTAAACTTGTAGTTAAAAAATTTAAGACCAAATCGGGAATTGATTAATAAATTAGTAATCAGCATTAAAATGCAAAGGAAAAATAGGCTACATTTTGTAACTATTTAATTTTTTGTTTTTTTGTTTTGAAAATTAAACTTATAAACACTTTTTCATCTTTAAAATTTTTGCTTTGTAATCTACCTTTTACTTATGTTTTCAAAAATCGATTTAAAATTTGAAAACTAGGAAAAGTAGTTTTTAAAATTGTGTGTTTTTTTTTTAGAATTTAACTAAGATTTCAATTTTTGTATTAAGAAAAATGTATACATTGTTAGAAAATGAAAGAAAATAGACTTAATATTCAGAAGAAAAAAAATCCAAGGCCTAGATTAATCTTTCTCTTTTACAATTTAATTTAATGGAACAAAATAATAATACTCAACAATTACTATTGAAATTAAAATGTAAATTTGAGAGGGAAAGTTTCTCCTCTATAGCTATATATATAGCATATTTATAAATTGTTTCAAAATATCTTTACATTTTTTTTAATCTGGAATGTGAATCTATTGTTTATGTTTAGCCTAAATTCTGGTAGATATATCTAGAATTGTTTTATGTCACATAGATTGAGTTCTATGCCAAATTTAAAACTGGCTGTGCCTTTTTTTTTTTTTTTTTTTTCATTTTTCTTTTTTGTCAAATGCAATGTTAAGATTTAATGACAGTATCTTTAAACAATCCATTATGGAGGTTCCACTTTCAATAGCCAAATCAAGACACGTAAAAGTAGAATATTTTCTTTTGTAAAAAAATGAAATTTTTATTTAAACTTTTTAAAAGTAAGTTCAGAATTAAAAATATAGGTAAATAAGGGAACATAAAAGACACATCTAAAATGTGCGTTTTTCAAGGCGATGAGTTTTTTATTTTTATTTTTAAAATAAATAAATGATTTTTGAAGTTGCCACATTCATACAAAGATTTGAGTAAATTTTTATAAAATGTCGATATTAACGAGCCGTTTCAAAAAGTATCTTTCAAAATATTGAAAATGTGTATATATATTTCCGGAATAAAGCATATCTTTCAAAATATTGAAAATGTGTATATATTTCCGGAATAAGGCAGCTTCTCAAGGAGTAAGCTTCGTGTTAATCAAGGAAGCTTAACCCTTGACTGCCTTTTTAAGCAAACCAATAAAAAATTTAAAAAATATTCTCATTAATATATATATAGCTCAAAAGGCTATCGCTTTCAAAGAGGACCAACCCCACCTCAATCCCCTCTGTCGTTTTTCTCTTTGAATTTCAAATATGTGGCCTTCTCGCAATGCCCAACACCAAAAAGTGTTGCTAAATCTAATCCTTATTTGATATTTTGCTTGTTAAAGCCATCAAATCTCTGGCCTCCACCCATGCTCCTCTTTCAAGTGTTGACTATCACCGACATCATACAAATATTTTTCACAATTCAATATTGTTCATCGACTCATCAAAATAAATTTAGTTCAATGGTAATTTTATATGGTATTTTTTTTTTTTTTGGAGGTATGAGATTCGATCCTCCATCCCTCCTGTTGTTATACTCGAAAAGAAAAAAAGAAAATACGATTGAATGATTCTACCATTTGTTTTTAATTAAAAGTCTTCAATCCTACAAGGTTTTGTTATATGTAGGGGCATATTTGTCAATATCAAATACCCATTAATATTATTTCTAAAGATACTTTTAAGTTTAGCTTATATAGGTCACTTTGAGAAGAAGAGAAAATGACTTTGATAATTAAAACTTTTTAAAATTGAAGAGTATAACTAAAATCAACTCCACAGTTTTAGATTTTTTTTTTTTTTTTAATAATTTTAACTTGCATTCAATTAATAAATTTTCGAATTATTTTATTGTATTTTCCAAAAGATTAAGAAAGTTACGGTACTGTCATTGATCAATTGAAGATCCATGTACAGTATTATTTAAATTTCACGTAATAAATCAGAAAAAGAATGTTTTAGAATTTAAATTGTTTTAGATAGTAACGCCAGGGGAAAAAAGTTGTCGAGAACACGTGGGTTCATTTCATTTGTGGATGTTCTATTTATTTTTTTATTTTTTCCACGCCGCGTCGTACAACCCGTGTTTGGGAACCGTTAAAATTTCTAATTTATTTTTTGGCTGATGCGCTCCTTGCTTACGCGTCATTTTTTGATTGGCGGGAGTCACTCGAGTTGGGGTGGCACGTGGACAAGCGGCCCATTTGCTTGACTGGACATTGTTAAATGACTTTTTAAAGGACCCCTAGAAATTAGACTCATATTATATCTATTTATTTGTTGGGTAAGTTTTAAGTTTCAATTTAATTCTAAAGAAAAATTAAATTTAAAAGTATGGTAATGAATTTAAAATTTTGCTATTGTTTGGAGGTGGATATAATTTATTCCTCTCGGGCGATGAATGATAAAGAAGGGATGAGTATTTATTATTATTATTATTTTTTGGGATATTTCTTATTAAGTACTCCAATATGATAGAATTAGTTATTAGTTATAGAATTTTGACGTTAATCTTAACTCTTTTGCATTCATTTTGTTCCCTGTAATCACACAAAATTATATATT
Organism: Lagenaria siceraria; assembly: GCA_002890555.2. NCBI lineage: Eukaryota > Viridiplantae > Streptophyta > Magnoliopsida > Cucurbitales > Cucurbitaceae > Lagenaria > Lagenaria siceraria. The sequence continues at coordinate 6,606,199 of CM016485.1, read as the reverse complement.
TCTTTTTAATTTGAATTTGAATTTGAATTTGAGGCAAATAGCTCAATATTGATTAGTTTTCAAGTAAATTTCAATGAATAGAAGGTTTGTGGTAAAAATCAATATATCTTATCAAATGTAGAGGTAAAATTTGAATGTTGCATGATAGTTAATGATAATCATTAGAAATAACAAATAAACAAATAGTTATATAGAATTTCCAAATACTACTATATAGGTTGTATGTGAATAGAGAGAAATGACTTTTTTTTCTTTCTTATAATACGTATGGTAGGAAAGAAATGACTTTTTTCTTTATTTCTTATAATACGTATGGTAAGAAAATAATAACTATCTAAGTGAGTTATTTTGAGGTTTAAAATAGATATTTGATTGGTTTTTTTTTTAAAAAAAAAAATAAAAATTAACTTTAAGAAAGTAATGATTTATTAAAAGCTTTTTTTTTTCTTTTCCAAAACTCACTCTCATGCTAATTATTAAATCACATTTTAAATCTTGATCAGTTGATTCATTTTTTAATAAGTTAATGAAAATTGCCATTTTCCCAATTAAGAGAGAGAGATGGGTGATAAGAAGAAAAACAACAAACAAAAAACTTAAACCCAAGCACCCAAAGTATTGCCCTGTTGGCAAGCTCTCAAAGTAATGTTAATAAATGTATATAATTCTTTTTTCAATTTGCCTAATATTTAAATAAAACATCAATTCAGGGTGGCCACCTACCTAGGATTTAATATCCTATAAGTAAGTTGGCAGCCTGCCTATTGTAGGGTCGGGTGGGTTGTCCCGTGAGATTAGTCGAGGTGCGCATAAACTAGCCCGGACACTCACGGATATAAAAAAAAATTAAATAAAAGATAAAACAACTATTTTATAAGTGTGTTAGGGGACAATAATTTATTATTTAGCTTCATGAAATAAAACCCATTGAAATTCGATTAGATCCGAGTGCAGATTTTCTCTGTACATGACGAAAAATATTGAGATCCAATAAGTAGTATGTATAATTGAATTGAGTGATTTGATATGCTTGAAATCATTTAGAATGAAAACCACTGTGATTATAGGTATGTGAATAATTGACTCTGGATGATTTCAAATCATATGATAGAAAATTAAAAACGTAAATTATGAAATCTGGTCTCACAAAACAAATAATGTCATCAATAGAAAGCTCACATGGTTAGTAATCATAAATTGGGGCCGCTCTCTATTTTGAGTTTAGTTATGAAAATATATTTCATATATTCCCTTAGACAGTATCGTTTCGTTTGTGCCAATTGCCATTACAGATGGGATACTTTTGGTTCAAAATTTTTTTAAAAAAAAGTTCATTAAGTTTCCGTCAAAGAGGTATTTATTAATATTATTTTTAAAAGTATATATTAAATACTTAAACTTTCCATATAACTTTTAATAGACTAACTAGAAAATAGTTTAAATAAAATTTTTAATAATTTTTTTCGATATCACTTTGCGTATTAAATACAAAATCAAATATTTATAATATTTTAGACCGTTCTTAAAGACAAAGATTTATTATTATGCCTGACTTTCAAAGTTGGATGTGTGGTATGTATATATGAAGTTTGTAATTTAACTTACATCATTATTTAGTTATTTCAAATGGTACGAAATTAAAATAATTTATTTAGACCTATTCATATTTGTCCGAGTTTAAATGGTATCTCATCGATAAATAATTTATTGTTTCATTATTATGTTAAAAAAATAATAAGAAGAAGTTAACAACACTCTTGAGCTCATGTATTTTTTAATTTATAACAATCTAGTCTTGCCACGTTAATAAGTAACAATTTAGTGTAAATAATTAAAATTTGTAACAATTTATTCTCTATCATTAAAAATCGGTTGATTTATAGCTATTTATAGTATATAAAGAAACTAATCTTGGATCAATTTATTTATCTATATTTAAAAGTTTTACTATTAGAACTAAATTATTACAAATTTTAAAATACATAGACTAAATGTTACCTATTAAAATTTAACAACTAAATTATAACAAATTTAAAAATAAAGAAAAACAATCTTATCAACTAGAGTTGAATAATTAAATTCCCATCAAATTTTATGAAGTATTTAAAAGTAATAATAAAGAAAATAAAGGAAGATCGGACTCAAAGATGTAAAAAACAGTTTTTTTTTTTTTTTTTTTTTTTTTTTTTTTTTAACTTTTTTTAAAAAACAAACAAACTTGATCTCCAATAATATTGAAGAACAGAAAAGAAAGAAAGAGGGAACAAAAGTCGGGCCAATGATAGCCAAATGTGCAGGGGAAATTTTTAAAGTTAAGAATATCATTTTATTGTTTACTGTTTTTTTTTTAATAATTATAATTATAATTATTGTTTGATTTTTTCTTTTTTGTATTTTTGATATATATATTTTTAAGGGTGTATTTGACCAAAGAGTTGGGAAGTAGAGTAGTTAAGTAAGAGGTTGTGAACTCCACCAATCTTAAAGAGTTAGTGGGTCCCATTACTAAAAACATCCCCTTTATATATTATTAACTACTTATATTGTGGGACGTAACCGTTCACAACTCTCAATACTTCATAACTATTTATTGATATTCATACATAGTCTAATGTATTTTGTTCTAAAAAATTAATAATTATTGTAAACGGCCCTTAATTTATGGTTTGTTTATATTGGAACCGTGTTTAAAAATACTGTTGTTGTATTTATAGATATTTTTTTAAGACAAATCCTCAAATTTAACATATTTTCTTATACATATATTGGAGAGGTTTGTTATTTATTTATCTTAGGTGTTGTTGCGGGCAATTTCACATAACGCCTCCGATTTCTCTATTTTACCATATCATTAAATTATAGGTTTAGTCTTTAAATTTGTAGGTATGATTTTTTTTTTTCATATAATAAGAATCTAAACTTTTAATTTCGTACTTAATAAATCAATAAATTTTTAATGTTATATTGAATAGATTATTTACCTATTATATTACTTTTAAATTTGATGAACTTATCAACACACAACACTTAATGTTTAGACATAAAAGTATCTATATATTTTTTAAAACGATGCAGGTGACAAAAGACTTAAAAACATAAAAATGAAAATTAATATATTAGACATTTTAAAAATCAAGATTTATTAGATATAAAATTAAAGATTTTGAATACCAATAGATATTATCTAAAGCCTAAAAATTTATAAGAGACAAATATTAACAGAAGGTGCAGTTTAAGTTATTTTTGAGTTAAACCACCATTTTGGCCTTTGAAAATTGTATTCTTCTAATAATTTTTTTTTTGAGTTCAAGAATTTAAATCTTGACCTCTTATGCCGATTGAGTTATTTTCCTGTCGTAATAATAATAATAATAATTTATTAGATTAAATTATTTATTAAATAACGGATGGTTGTTGAATTGAGTTGAGTTTCTAAACTTTAGAGTGTGTGGTGTAGGAGGAAGTGACGAAAATACCCTTTGGAGTGGTCGCTATCCTCGGCTTCACATGCGCAGTCTAGCCGAATCCCCTAAGGCGCAGACCCCACCCCTCTCTCTTTCCTTGTCTAAAATACTCTCCCAATTTCATTTTCACCCCCCACCATTCCAAACTCCACTTTTTTTCCATTTTTTGCCCTCTTCTTCTTCTTCTTCTTCTTCTTCTTCTTCTTCTTCTTCTTCCTCTCTCTCTCTCTCTCTCTCAGACTGCCACCACGTCCCTCTTCTTCCTCCACCATCAAAACCCTTTTCTCAGGATAAAGCCATTATCTCCCTCTCTGAAGCTCACACCTCAACCTACCGTCTCTACACCCAACCAGATTCACAACCACAACCCTCTGTACCTCCCTACACCTGCCATTTTTATCTGGGTCTTTATCTCTTCCTCCTTCTCTTTCCCTGTACTACTTTTTCTTCCAATATTCACAGGCAAATTAGAGCTCTCAGAACTCTAATTTGATTACAAGTTTGTGGGCTCCTCCCTCTCCTCAGCCTAAGTAATCAGTATGGTTGGTTGCACCCTGCTGATCTTTGGCTTGTTGGCTTCCGCCGCTTTCCCCTTGTCTTCTTCAGATCCCAACGACGAGGCTTGTCTCATCAATCTAAGCCAATCTTTAGAAGACCCAACTAATTCCCTCCATAACTGGACCCAATCCAACCTTGCTAACCCTTGCAATGGCTTCAACTCTTACATTCATGGTGCCACTTGCAACAGCGGTCGTATTTACAAGCTTTCCCTCAATAATCTCTCCCTTCGTGGCACTATTTCCCCTTTTCTTGCTAACTGCACCAATTTACAAGCCCTCGACCTCTCTTCCAATTTCCTCACTGGCCCAATCCCTTCCGACCTCCAATATCTCGTTAATCTCGCCGTCCTTAACCTCTCTGCTAATCGTCTCACCGACCAGATCCCTCAGGAGCTCGCATTTTGTGCTTACTTGAACGTTATCGATCTCCACGACAATTTGCTCACTGGCCAGATTCCCCAGCGATTGGGTCTTCTCGTTAGGCTCTCCACTTTCGATGTCTCTAATAATCGTCTTTCCGGACCAATCCCCTCCACGCTCGGCAATCGAAGTGGGAATTTGCCCAAATTTAATGCCTCTTCCTTTGAAGGCAACAAGGATCTCTACGGCTACCCTTTGGCGCCATTGAAGAACAGGGGTCTCTCCGTTATCGCCATTGTTGGAATCGGTTTAGGGAGTGGACTCGTCAGCTTGGTGCTCAGCTTCACCGCCGTCTGTGTATGGCTGAAAATTACCGAGCGGAAGATGGTGGTTGAAGAAGGCAAAATTAGTCAGCTCATGCCCGATTATTGATCTTAATCACCCATTCTCAAGCAGAGATTAACGAGTTGTAATTCTTGATAAATTTTTTGTTCAGGTATATACCATTTCCCCTCCTTTTCTCTCCCTTTTTCCTAAACCATTTATGGTTGAGTCCTTTTCTTTTGCCTTTTTTAATTGGGAGATGCCCTCTCGATTCAACGTCGGAGACGGATCTTTTTTCTTTTTCATTTTTTTTTGCCCCTCTCACCTATTTAGCCATTTTCTTCCCAAAACAATCAACAATGTAAAAAAAAAAACCCATTGGTTAAAATTAAGATGCGCTTCCATTTTCTTCCATCCCATGGTATATACTGTCTTATCTCTGTATATAAAATTTAGTGCTGCCTTCAAACAGTTGCCTCATTTTCTTAAGCTGTCTGTAGACAGAAGCACAAAAAACTTCTTTACATGGTAAGATTTGTATAGTGTGAGTAAGGACAAGAAGCAATTATTGTTGATTTCACATTTTGAAGCTTAGCTTGGAGTTGGAACCAACAACAACAACAAAAAAAAAAAAAAAAAATCACTCATAAAAATGTCCTCTCTCCCAAACACACACAGATTGCCTAAGTGCTTTACATGTTCAGCCCTTGTCTGTTTGCCAATTTGTTTTGGTCAAATTTGTTCTCTTTATAGCTGCCCTTTTTTTGTTCTATTGTAGCTTCAATCACTCCCTCCCCCATCCATCATTTTCTTTGTTTTTCCAAAATTTCTGAATGTCTGGGCTTTACATGAATTTAAGCCATACCGTTATTAGACTCTACTGTGCAATTGCGTCAGGAATACCCATTTTTCCTTTCCATTTACAAATCAAACACTGTTTAGCTTCTTGTGAAACGCCATGATAATGTCACAAACAATTTGCCTTTTACCCTAAACTGTAGTTGAGATGGCAGCATTATTACTGCCCTGCCTCTGCTCAGTTGGACAACTTTATTTGAAAAAATATTATATAAAAATAGATGAAACTTTTCTTTTTTAGCTGAAGTGTCATAAAATAATATGATGGAATACTATTATTATATTTTACATATTTATGGAATTTGATTTTGTGGGTTGGTTGGAGAGATGGAGTATGAAAATTGAAATTCAGAGGAGTCAGTGATACTGTTGTGGATCAGTCCAAAACTCAAATGCAATTCATTGAAGTTATCTGATACAAAACGGTCGTTGAATAGTAACAACTTTGTAGTTTACTGATGGTTGAAATGGAGAATGAGTTAAAAAGAATCGAAAAAAAAAAAACTAGAAAAGATTTTAAAATGCTTATTCCTTAGGAATGGAATGAAACTGATTCCAAATTTGCAAATATTCTTCCCAACTCCTTAATCCAAACAGGAAACAGCCAGAATTAGACAAATACGCAGAAAAGTTTGTATGATGTTGTCAACAGCGTCTAAATTACAGGAAGGAAAAAGTGGGGGAAAAGGATTTTGGAAAAAAATATCAAAAGGAGATGTAAAAGTAAAAAGTTGGTAAATTTTTTTAAAAATAAAAAATAAAAATAAAAAAGAGACTTTTGTTTTTGGAAGAAAGGTTTTAGGGTGGGGCAGGGATTGTGTGTATGTCATGATCAGGAATAGCACTCACCTGTTGAGTGTGATCGAAGGGTTTAAACCGATAAATTTTTAGTACTCCCGTAATATCTACTCGATGTAATTCAGTACACAATAGAATCTACACATAGAGAGTGGTCTTCAATACCGATTTCTGAAAATTTGAGATGATGAGCATGAGAAGTTAAAGATATGAACAATAGAGTTCGCCATTGACTAAAAGGAAATTGTATGAATCGACCTTTACACTATCAATTAATGAGAGTAATACGCCAATTAGAGATAAACTTTTTGAGTTTATAACTCACACCGAAAGTAAAGGAGAAGAAGATGAAATGAGTGAGAGAGAGAATGACGGGTCAAAGTCAAACATGCTTTCATTCCCCGAAATTAATGGCTCTTCCGAGAATGGCATGCATTTCATCATGAGTTGGGCCCCATTTGCCACCCATTCTTTGGGTTATTTGCTTTGGGCCTGGGCCATCCATTGTGGGGCAATGGTCTCTTTTGGGCTTTCTTCCCTTCTCTCTCAACCGAATTTGTTTACATCTTTCTTTTTAGTTTATTCGCAAAAAGTTGGGAAATTAGTTATAATTATTGTGCCTAATAAATGCTATGCATTTATGCTAAAGGGTGTTGTCGAGTTCAACCAAATTTCAATTATACGATTTGTAATTATTAAAAGGCAATCTCAGTATAGTTCAACGTTTTGCAATATATTCCTACCTTGGTCGGTTGTTAATTTAATGGGTTCCTCATAAAAAAAAAAAAAAAAAATCACATTATTTTATTTTTCAGTTGAAGAGTTCCTTGGTTGGATAAAATTCACGAGGGGTGTATTCTAGCATTCAATGGTCTAAAGTAGGTGAGGGGCATCTATGATTCTATATTTTAGGTTTATATTAATTTTGACATTATCGACGGAAATAATGATGGGTGAGGATGGCGTCATTCAAATCTTTTCTTTTATTTGCTCTTCTTTTTTTGAAACAATCATTCAAATCTATTTGACTATTATTTCTAATTATTTTCTGATTATTTATGAAGAAAATGAATAACCTCCTCCTCCTCCCCAAACAACTCCAATATTCATAGCCCCGCCACGATCGCGAGCCGAGCGGCTTCTTCCGTGAGGAAAATGGGCCCGGGCTCCATCATTTTGGGCCACGCGTCTTCAAATGGGCTTTTGACCCGACCCAAGCCCTAATTCGGCTCCTTTTGATGTCCCATTCTCTAGTGCCACTCAAAACCCTACGAAACCCCTGCGTTTTCATACTTTCGGCTTCTTTTCTATTGAAGCTTCTATTTTCAGTTGATTGGTACTGAGTCTACTTGATATCATGGAGAAGCTTTCCAAAGTAGTTGAACACGAGGAGGAAAAGGAAGGCGAAGAAGATGACCTGAGTTTCGAAGAACTTGGATTGGACCCTCGTCTAGTTCGCGCGCTAATCAAGAAGGAAATTCAAGAGCCAACACCCATACAACACGTTGCAATTCCGTTAATTTTGGTACGCCAATTAATCATCAATGACGCCTCTGGAACTGCGCTCCCTGCTTGGAGGGATACTGTTGAATTCTTGATGCAACGAGCTTGATGCTGCTTTGTTGCATTTTAGTTAATGTTTTCATTTGTGAATCAGCATCCTTTCGTGCTTGGAAAAGATAATTTCAAAGTTATGAATTATGATTTCTTTTTTACTCTTCGCTCCATCTGAGGAAGTATTTTGTGATGTTCTATTTGTTTCAGGAAGGTAAGGATGTGGTGGCTCGGGCGAAGACTGGTTCTGGGAAGACTTTCGCATACCTACTTCCATTGCTTCAGAAACTGTTTACTGGTTCTAGTACGAAGAAGAAGTCAGGTCCAAGTGCAGTTGTGCTTGTTCCGACCAGGGAGCTAAGTCAGCAGGTATGACTGTTCTGCAAATGCATCTGGGAAGGATTTGAAGGAGGTTGTAGGTATATTTCTAGTTTAATATCTTTAATTGATCAGTCAATGAATTACTTCTGTGCTTTATGCCTACAGGTTTATAAGGAAATTTCATCTCTTATTGAAACCTGTCGAGTTCAAGTCAAAGTTGCCCAATTGACAAGCAGCATGTCACATTCTGATTTGGTTGGTTCAGGTTCATTTTTGTTTACACAAGTATATTGGAAGGAATAGATTCTGAAATAAACTATTAGATGTAGCATGGTGATTTGGGCTGTTGTACTAGATATTGAATCTATTTGATAAATGTCTCTTGCAGCGGACAGCATTGGCAGGACCACCTGATATCATTGTTGCTACACCTGCTTGCATTCCAAAATGCTTGTCTACTGGTGTTCTCCAACCAAACTCCATTAATGAGTCACTTGAAATTCTCGTTCTGGATGAGGTAATATTATGGTACTAATTTGATCAGCATTCCTATTTCTCATTTTCTCAATGGGTGGTGGTACATGTGGATTTTCATGGTTCAACTTTAAAATCTCCATAGCACTGCCAGCTATGGATTAGCGACATGTTATTTTTCCTTCTTTTTCTTTTTTCGGGGGGGGGGGGGGGGGGGGGGTGGGGGGATTGGGGAAGGAATTGATAATATACGGATCGAAGAGGCATATACAAAAGAAGGAGAATGAGGTATTCCAACAAAAGCCTGAGGTTACGAAAAGGCCTCTCAATTGATAAAAGTATGCAATAAATCGTATTGTCAAAACAATTTCGTGAAAGAACACCATGATGGAGACTGGAGGCAGCTCCCATAAACCAGCTAAATTGGACTCCAACCTCTCAAAAATTCTATGTTCTTTTCCAACCATATACACCAAAACACTGAACATATGGTGCCTATAAGCAACCAAGTGATAGAACATGAAGAAGACTTGGGAAAGCATCAGTTCAGCTGAAAAACTGAGAGCATGTTTATTATTATTATTATTTTTTACTCGGCAGAGTCGCCAGAGAGCATGTTTCTCTGAGTCTGTTTTGCAAAGAATGCACCAGTTAGGGGAGATGTGAAAGTTTGGCATTCTCCTTTGAAGCGCATCGCTAGTGTTCAGCTTGCCTTGGAATAGAATCCACAGGAACACTTTGACCTTTTTGGGGATTTTGGATTTCCAAATCACTCTATTCAGACAAGTCAAGTCCTTGTGTTTCTTAAATCAAATAATAGTGGCTGAGCTAACTAAAAAGCATCTATTGTAAGTGGTAATAAAAGTTCATCAGGCATTTTCTTCCGGGTTTTCCCTCCTAGGAATGCTACATGTTGTTTTATGTTAGTAGGTCTTTAGGGGGTTTGAGAGGACTTTGAGTGATGTTTTTGTCCTTATTACGTTCAACATCTCTTTGTGGTCTTTGGTGGCAAAGGTTTTTTTTTTTTTTTTTTTTTTTTTTTTTTTTTGGGTAATTATCTGTTGGATCTTGTTTTACTTGATTGGAGGCCCTTTCTTTAGCTTGTCTCCTTTTTTGTGGGTTTTTTTAATGCCATTGTATTCTTCCCTTTCTTTTCGATGAAGGTTCGCTTTTTCATTAAAAAAAAAAAAGGAACACTGTTTGGAGATGCTGCTTAGAGATCTAGGTTGACAGGCTAATTTTATTCTCTCTTCCACATGTTTGAAAAACTCTGATTCTAGGATTTTAAATATTTAGAAGCTTAAGTTTCTTAATATCACACCGATTAAAAAAATTCTTATAGGATCAAGTGTTGGTAGATAAATTGCTTTATATTTGTTTTCAGGCTGATTTGCTATTGTCATATGGCTATGAAGATGATATAAAAGCTTTCGCAGCACATGTCCCACGGTCCTGTCAATGCCTTCTTATGTCTGCTACATCAAGGTTGTTATCTACACTTCCTTCACAAGCTGTATTTTTCAGTGCCCGCAGATTGATATGTTCTTGGAGGCTTTCTGTTGCTAGACTATGTTTTAACTTGATGGCAGTTTGCCCATTTATTTATTCTTTTATTTATTTGCATACATTATTGTTATCTATAGAGGACGACATGTACTCACTCTTCATTCTCTTAGCTTTTAGCTGTCTAAAATTAGCTTAGTTGAATTTTATCTCATTAGTTTATGGAATTTTATGCATCGTTTGATCAATTAATGGGGATATTTCATTTTGGTCTTTGGATATCTGGCAGTGAGGATGTTGAAAAATTGAAGAAGTTGATCCTGCATAATCCCTTTATTTTGACTTTGCCCGAAGTGGGAGACGTCAAAGATGATCTAATTCCAAAAAATGTTCAACAATTTTGGGTAGGTTCTTGTGCGTTCGTCATTGAAAAATATATATGTGAACATTTCTACAGTGGTACTCCTCTAGATGCAAAATCATTTACATTGGTACCCCTGCAAGTTTGTAATAATCACTTTTAAAAAAAATCAAGAATATTGCTTTTGACAATTTTCAGTTAACTTAGTGTTTATGAGTTTACTTATTTATTTTTTTCTTGAAAAATCGTGCATATGAGTTTATTCTTTGTTCTCATTATAATAATTTTCATTTCCTGGACTTTGACCAAGTGCTAAACATTCTTTTATGTTTTTTGTTCATGTATAATTCTTTTCTATACCTACTGTATAAACTTGTGTTTGAAATGTATTGATGTGTGTGTCTTTTTATTGTTACAAGATCTCATGCAATGCTCGAGACAAGTTACTTCATATTCTTTCACTCTTAAAGTTGGACTTGGTTCAGAAAAAAGTTCTCATATTCACAAATACCATAGACATGGGCTTCAGGTTGAAATTGTTTCTGGAGAAGGTAAATGACTCTGGTTCACATTTTTTCTCTGTCAGTATTCCCGCTTCTGAAATATTGTTCTTAACAAACGTATTTTGATCTTTATTTTATTTGTACAATTCCTATCTTTTATGTATATTATGTACAAAGTTATCATCTAGTGCAGATGATTTTGGATCGTTGTTGTGTACTTTTATTGTTTCTTTATGCAGTAGTTACTTTCAGGACAAAGAGTATTTTTGTTTAACTTCTTTATATTTCTACTTCATTTCCATTATAACCCGAGATGCTCCCCTTACCACCCATCCTAGGTGACCCACCTGAAAATTTATTATTAGCTGATTTGCTGCTTACCTCATGCAGTTTGGAATCAAATCTGCTGTTCTAAATGCTGAGTTGCCGCAAAATTCTCGCCTCCATATTCTTGAGGTATACCTATTTATAAAAGCTTAGTGTTGGTACAGTTGACATGAGGTGATTTAATGCTAAGCAATTTTGGCGTGTTATTTACCTAGTGTACACGTTTTGTTGTTCTTTCTTTGGCTTGACAGGAGTTTAACGCTGGGCTGTTTGACTATTTAATTGCAACCGATGACAGTCAAACAAAAGAAAAAGATGCCAACGAGGAGAGTAATGTTGATAAGAGAAAGTCCAGAAAACATGCCAAGCAAAAGATAGATTCTGAATTTGGAGTAGTACGAGGAATTGACTTCAAAAATGTTTACACAGTATGAAAATCTCTCTCTCTCTCTCTCGTGTTTGTTCTGACAATTAAAAAGTAAAATAATATTTTGTGATAAAAATATGTCAATTATTCTATAGTTGCTTGGTATTTTGTACGTGGTAGCTTTTTTATGAACTGAATCCCTTGCTTTTCTGTTTTTCTCTTGTTCCATGGTGGAAGAAGAGAGGTCGTATGATATTTTCTATTAATTTATTGCTTTTAGGTCTCATAATGTGTATGTAGTTCATTGTATAAGTAGTTTTAATTAGTACTACCTATGTATGTAATGCCTCGTATTATGTGAAATATCAATAATCATGCTACATAATTTACTTATTGTCTGATAACTGATATTACCTTTTTCAGTCTCTTGATGGCTTCAACTATCAAGCAAGCTTTTAACAGCACCTTAACTGCCATCTGTTCAGGTTATAAATTTTGAGTTGCCTCCAAGTGCAGCAGGGTACATACACCGTATCGGACGTACTGGAAGAGCTTATAATACTGGTGCATCTATCTCATTGGTTGGTATTTTAAGATACTGTTTGTACTTCATGTCATTGTAGTGATTATTTACTTGACATTTTCTTTGAGGGGTGTGATGTTTTCTTATGTCTCTTGTTCTTTTGACATATTTAATATTGGACTCTGTTAATTATAACTACCCTCTATGTTGATCTCCTCGGGTGCTTCTACATCCTTTTACCCAGTTTGTGAGCTTGTGTATTTGATTAGATATTATCTTATTTTGTCTCCTTGTAACAGGAAGCATGTGTGCTTGGTAAATATAACTGCAACGAATGATGGTGTTGATATCTCATTAATACTCTCTGTTTTTCTCTGTCTCTCTCTCTCTGTTGTGATAGGTTTCTCCAGATGAGATGGATATTTTTGGAGAAATACAATCTTTTCTGAGAGCTGATGGGGATACAGACATTATTGTTCCTTTTCCATTACTTACTAAAAATGCAGTAGAGTCTTTACGTTATAGAGCTGAGGTTTGTGTGATAAATATAACATATTTCTCAAGGAAGGCCATTTAGATTTTAAACTTTCGTTATTTATGTTAACGCCTGCCTTTGCAGGATGTTTCTAAGAGCGTGACAAAACTTGCTATTAGAGAATCCCGGGCTCTGGATTTGAGGAATGAGATTCTTAACTCTGAAAAGTGAGCTGTTTCCCCTTTTCTAAATTTATGAAAAATAGTACTATTCTGTTTGCTTCACGTTTGAAAACAATTATTTTCCAATTGCCGCACCACTCAAGTTGTAATCATATTCATTTAACCAGCATGTCCAAGTCTTTCTCTTGGTGCGCACAATCCAATTTAACTTGTAATGTAGGAGTGTTATTAAGCCCGTATTTACATCCATTTAATAAATTTATAACATATTCTCGTTCTGCTTCCTGTCTAGATTGAAAGCTCACTTTGAATCTAATCCGAGGGACTTAGGTAACATCTTTTGCTGAATTTTTAATTGTTTGTACCGACATCTACCCATTTACGCTGCATAAGTTGATTGGGCTTTCTTGGGCAGATTTGTTGAAACATGATAAGATTCTCAGCAAGAATCCCCCTGCTCCTCACCTGCGTGACGTTCCCGACTATCTTGTCGACCCAGTAACTCAAGAAGCCAGCAAAATCATCAAACTTGCTAGAGCGGCAATGGGAAATGTGCAGTCTGGCCGTCGACGTGGGTTCAAAAGAAAATCTAGAAATGATAAAGACCCTCTTAAAACGTTTTCAGCCGAGGTACAACTTTGCTTCTTTCAATGTTGATTGATTTTCAATCTTACGATAATCTCAGAATAGTGATTGCTGACGGCACTCTCGCCTCGTTTCAACAATTCGGTCCTCCACTAACCTGCTCATTGTTAATTGCCATTTCGACTTGTTTAAAAATAGGCTCGAAAGAGATCTCGCCGTGGTGGGGGGAAAAGAGAAGGCAAAAATGATGATCAAAACAACAGACACAAGAAGAAAAATTCTGCCTGATTTAATGTTTTTTGGCTTGTTGATCCTGAATGGTCGATAGCCAGTGGATCACACAATTTTGAATTGAAAACTACTGATAAATTATAGTTTAGTAGGGATGTACTCAATGTAATAGTGACGATTTTCCCTTGAGAAATACCATCATAGTGATGATTTTATTGAAAAGAAGAGTGAAATTAACGTTTACAAGCCTTGTAATTGTTGTTCCACTGTCGTAGAAATCAAACATAGGGATTCAAAAAGATCTTGAGATAAAGCCCTGTAGGATTGGGGTGAGCAGATCTTGATTTAAAATGGGGTTTTCTCTTCCTATCTGCTAATCATCCTCGCCGTCGATCTAAAATTTCAATTACATCTGATACTTGGATGTTTTTTGAGCCAATCTCAATTCTTGAAAACAAAGAACAAGACGGTGGCCATTATGAATGTTATTGAGAATGGCAAAAGGAAACAAAATAAATGATCACCATATCTTTCATAAAGGAATTTCAGTTGAGAACTATTCGGTTTTCAATCTGTATCCTGGCTGTTTTACTGCATCTGTTCTCTTCATCAATTCTGTCACTGGCGGCTTCTTGTCACTGCTTGGCAGTGACATTTGGTTACCTAAGTTTAATAAAGTTTGTGGATTTGATCCATTTGAATTAAAAAGAGATGAAATTATAAATAAATTTAAGGATAAATTATAAAATATGCAAACTTTGCCATTTACCTTTCAAAAGTTACAATTACAATATTATGGTAAACTTTTATAAATATTTTAAAAATATTCATGCAATAGAAATTTTTTAGAATCAATGAAAATTTAGGCCTATAAAAATTGAGGAGTAAATTGCATTTTTTTTTAAAGTATAGGAATATTTGTGATAGAAATAGGTTGGGTTATAATTTAACCTAAATAAAGAAATAAAAAAGGGGAAAAAGAAAAGAAAAGAAAAGAAACTGCTACTGCAGAAAGGTTTGGTGGAGGGAGGAGGATGGAGGAAGAAGAAAATGTATGATTGTGAAGGCAAGGACGACGATATATGGGCATTTAGTTCAACTCCGCTGACAAAAAATGCACAGATTTTACCGAACTATTTCCGTCTTCAACAAGGAATTACTTCTCAGGAAATCGAACAGCCCATTACCCATCTTTCTCAGGAAACCGCACCTGTCTCTTTCTCTAATAAGCTCTCAGACGAGTCCAAAGCATGGAGGGTTTGGGCCTATTTACCTGAAAACAACTCCGCATGACTCCACTCATGATGGAGACGCCGACGAATTTTCCGTCGACGTCGAAAAGGTGTACAGGATTCTAAGGAAATTCCACACCAGGGTTCCGAAACTCGAGCTTGCTCTGCAGGAATCCGGTGTTGTTTTGCGCTCCGGTCTTCCGGAACGAGTTTTAAGCCGGTGTGGCGATGCTGGAAATTTGGGTTACCGGTTCTTCGTCTGGGCTTCGAAGCAACCGGGTTATAGGCATAGTTATGAAGTGTATAAAGCTATGATCAAAACTTTGGGGAAGATGAGACAGTTCGGAGCCGTTTGGGCGTTGATTGAGGAAATGAGAAAAGAGAATCCATACATGTTAACCCCCGAAGTGTTCATTGTTTTGATGAGGAGATTCGCTTCCGCCAGAATGGTAAAAAAAGCAGTTGAGGTGCTTGATGAAATGCCTAAGTATGGGTGCGAACCTGATGAATACGTATTTGGGTGTCTTCTTGATGCTTTGTGCAAAAATGGCAGTGTTAAGGAAGCAGCTTCGCTATTTGAGGATATGAGAATTCGGTTCAATCCAAGTTTGAGACATTTCACGTCATTGTTGTATGGTTGGTGCCGAGAAGGCAAGATTTTGGAGGCGAGGCATGTATTGGTCCAAATAAAGGAAGCTGGTTTTGAGCCTGACATTGTGGTTTATAACAATTTACTTGGTGGGTATGCTCAAGCAGGAAAAATGCGGGATGCTTTTGATCTTTTGGAGGAGATGAGGAAAGTGAACTGTGGGCCAAATGCGGCTTCTTTTACAATTTTGATTCAGGCATTCTGTAAAATGGAAAAGATGGATGAGGCAATGCGTATTTTCGTCGAGATGCAAGGGAATGGATGCGAGGCAGACGTTGTGACTTATACAACTCTGATAAGTGGATTTTGCAAGTGGGGGAACACAGACAGAGCTTATGAGATATTGGATAATATGATTCAGAAAGGCCATGATCCTAGTCAGTTGAGTTATTTGTGTATAATGATGGCGCATGAAAAGAAGGAAGAGCTGGAAGAGTGTATGGAACTCATGGAAGAAATGAGGAAGATCGGTTGCTTACCAGACCTTAATATCTATAATACAGTGATAAGGTTAGTATGCAAGTTGGGGGAGCTTAAGGAAGCTGTTCGACTTTGGGGTGAAATGGAAGCAGGTGGGCTTAATCCAGGTCTTGACACATATATTGTGATGGTTCATGGGTTTCTTAGTCAAGGTTGTCTAAATGAAGCTTGTGATTACTTCAAAGAAATGGTTGAAAGAGGTCTATTATCTGCTCCACAGTATGGTACTTTGAAGGAGTTAACAAATGCTCTTTTGAGAGCTCAAAAGCTTGAAATGGCAAAAAACATGTGGAGCTGTATAACTACTAAAGGATGTGAACTTAATGTCAATGCTTGGACAATTTGGATTCACGCACTTTTTTCAAATGGGCATGTGAAGGAGGCTTGTTCGTACTGCTTGGACATGATGGATGCAGACCTAATGCCACAGCCAGATACTTTTGCCAAGCTAATGCGTGGCCTGAAGAAACTTTACCATAGACAACTAGCCGTTGAGATCACAGAGAAGGTGAGGAAGATGGCTGCAGACAGGCAAATCACCTTCAAGATGTATAAGAGGCGGGGGGAGAGAGATTTAAAAGAGAAAATCAAGGCCAAAATAGATGGAAGGAAAAGTAGAGCACGTAGACGCCGCTGGAGTGGAGTGCACAAGAAAACTAAAACCCTGTAATTTAAGAGCCTTGTCTTGATGAATGATTCATTTTGCAGTTTCTGTAAAAGATTTGGTTTTTCATGGTTGGTGCAGCATTACTGCTACTGGAACAATCTCCCGTCCTCCATCATTTTACTGAATTGATGAGAAGTGTTCTTTGGCCTTTTGATTTAGTTTATTGCAGCCGATATCGATGATACCATAGGTATATTCTGTTAGTGAGGTAACTGCATGTGGGATCTTGTGGTCTAAAACTTGCCACAAGGAGAAGGTTAATAAGAACGCCTTATTCCTGTGTTGCTATGTATGAAGATCAAGACAGCTGCTTATTTTGTCTGAGTCCCTATGATGGCATTTTGGTTGCTAATTGCTACCATGTTAAGCATCTTAGTCATTTCTTTCGGCTTACACCATAGAAACAGTGATATCACTTCATTGACCAATCTCTGAGGGACAGGGACTGGAGGTTGTTATCTATATCTAACTGCTCTTTGGAGTTTTTCATCCATTCATATTGTTATTCTTGTTAATCACCCCATGAAGCAGATTCCTGCTTTATGCACATGCATAGATGAGGGCTTTATTTTTCAGGACGAAGATATAGTTAAAATGAAGATGGATGCCCATTTAACCATCTGTTATGCAACTGTGTTTATTGCACGGATGGAAAAGTGAACATTGCCTGATAGATTAAGAAAGTAGACAATAAGTGGTTTCATACACATTCATTCCAAAAATGATAAGCCAAAAATAACCACAAAGGTTTAAGAGGATAAAGAATCTTCTTCATGAAAACAAATTTACAACGCAGTTTTACTTTTATCCATCTAGAGCATAATGAATCCAAATAATGAAAGATTTTATATTCTTAGGCCGAGGATACATGTACAGCTCAACTCAGTTGAAGAAATTCAATAATCTCACATTTGTTCAGAACTTTCTTGTTCTTCCAATCAAACGACCCGACATTAGCCAGAACAATATGATTTCAAATGTTTGTCTATACAACATGAATTCTATATCACACAAGGCAGTTTACTCTGGCGGACAGATATAAGCATCAGTATTAAAATGTGCAGGAATTTAACTATTACAGCTGAAATGTATAACATTATGATTCGATCTGAGTCCATTGAGATTTTTCTTAGTGTTTTGTCATTAATATGATTTATCTCTACCTTAACCATGTTTTCTGGTTTCAAATGTATGCATTCTCATCGTTTCTTCTTATAAATAAAGAAGATGATAGTTTCTATTTTCGCCGTTTTGATATATCAGCTTGGTGCAGAAAGCTCTCAGATCAATTTCAAATAGGTATATCCATCTGATCCTACAATTAGCGCGGAAGTTCTATGCCAAAGAGTAGTACTACAATATGGTTCTATCACTATGTGAGGAATTCACTTCTCAAGGAATATAAAGTTTCAGACATCTACAACTTCAGGTATGCAAATTTCTCAATAGACCAATTACCTGAGAACTGTTACTTTTCTTTCAACTTAGACAACTGCTTCTATTTTTCCTTCAGTTTGGCAATATTTGCAGGGCTTTGTTTCTACAATTTGAAGAAAATTCTGCACTGAGCTTAAATCTTCTACATGCCTATTGCATCTGGCAGCGTCACAGGGAATGAGGGAAACAGGAAACTGATGTTATACATCTGTCCGCGGAAAAGTGAGGTATAAACTTTCAAATGTTCATGTCCAAAGTAATACTTGGTTCCTTTTCTCGTAAAAGAAATTAAGCATTCCCTTATCAATTGCTATTATAATCTAATTAAATCAAGTGTCTTGTATCAGCCACTTCAATTTTTTTTGAGTTCTTCCTTTATGTTGACTTTTAGTAAATGATATCTAAGTACGGTAATCTGTCTCATCATAGATTTCCTCCTGCAGTCAACATAAAGTAAAAGTAATCAATTAGCAAACTTTGCAACATTGATAGGAAGACAGAACTGTAGATAGAGGATGTGCTGTACCTGTAAAAGCTCCTCAATGACATCTTCAAGTGTTATGATGCCGATTGCTTCCCCCTCTTCAGAGAGCTTGGGCAGCAGGTCATCAGCAATATGCAGGACCTCTGAGTTGAAGTCTTTCGACCATTTCTTACTTCCAGAGAACTTTCGATAGGAATTACTACGATCGACAAATGTGTTTAGCCTTTTTAGCGATCTCTTGCTCTTTAAACATTTTTCCGGGTGATTTTCACCATCGATGTCCACTTTCACATCTTTTCCTGCATGTTCATTTGTGTTATATGTATCATCGTCAAACTGAAGAAGCCAAGTTAAGTAGAAATTAAAAAGGTAAATGCTTACCCTTAAGTTGATTTCCATTGACTGACTTCTCTGGATTTTCTTTTTCTCTTACGACAACAGCCATATGACTGTGACCTTTCTGGAAATCATTTAGTATGTCGTACAACGGCATTGTTTCTGAGACCCTGATGGACAAGTTGGGATTTTTAGTGAAAATGGAAGTCCTTTTCTTTCAACTTTCATGATGCTTTTTCCTCGTTTCCTCGTTTTATGGAACAAGTTCTTTCTACCGCTTTTTCTTGGTGTAAAACTAAACACCCTTTTAGTCATTTCAGTTTATCTTTTTTAGTCAGTAATTGACATTCACTTATGTAACCATTCTATTCTTGGAGTTCTCTCCCGCTTTATCAATAAATGTTTCTTTTACCAAAAAAGCTAGGCGATGTCTTTTATATTTAGGTTTTGTAACTATGCTATTCTTAGATTCAACCCAAGTGAAGGGGTTTCTGTAATAACATTAGCCTAAATGAGCAGGCATTCATTTGTATGTAAATCATAAGCCTAGTGGGAAGTAAACAAGGAGTCCAGAAAGAATTCTCATTTTGCTTACTGTTGCATTAGTGTCCATTACTGATGATTAAAGAACAAAAATTCATATTGGCTGATAGTGAAAGGGAATGATGTGGAAGTCGTTCATCAGTAAGCTTCTCTTAGATCAGCTGTGTTATCTGGAAAGATTTCCTAACATGCAGTATACAGAAAAATTAGGGGCATAAAAGTACCTTGGAATTTTCCGAATCGGGAAGTTCTTAATTGGTACCCCATCTGGTGAAAGCCTAGTT
The DNA here is from genome assembly GCA_002890555.2 of Lagenaria siceraria. Classification (NCBI taxonomy): domain Eukaryota; kingdom Viridiplantae; phylum Streptophyta; class Magnoliopsida; order Cucurbitales; family Cucurbitaceae; genus Lagenaria; species Lagenaria siceraria. The sequence goes on along the minus strand of CM016485.1, from coordinate 6,586,317 downwards.
ATTAAATTCTTCACCTACAATTTAAATATGAAGATTTCAGGTAAAAGAATGTTGCTGTTGTTATTATTATAACTAATTGGCATGGACGAACGTTACCAATACGAGGCCAATGATACTTGTAGGGCGTTCGTAGAATACAGGCACTCTGCTATGTCCCTTCTCCAGAATTAACTTGATTAAGGTGCTGCATTGTTAAGTATATTTATTAGGATGGAGGAGAAAAGAAGAATGAAGTTGGTGTATTTCTCTGTGGTGAAGGTGATGATCAGATTAGGCAGTGAACCTGTCAAGATTAGCGTTAATATCGATCGCAAATGTTTCAGAAATGGGAGTCATGGCGTCTCTCGCCACCTTCTCACTGAGTTCCAGTGCTCCTCCTATTATGGTTGTTTCGTCTCGTGTCAACTCTCCTCCTTTTCCAGCCTGTATTTTTAAGGAACCAAACTCAGCCACAAGAGAGAACATGAGAGATAGATGGATAGTTACTTGTGCTTGAGATAAAGTACCTCATTGCCATGAAAATCTACGAGTGTTTTCAGTTCTGCTCTACGGAACAAGGCTTTGTGTCCTTTACCCAGTGAAAGGTCCAATAGCTAGTCAAAACACAACCAAATAATCAATTTTTTGGTTTTTGATGCTGATCTGTTTTCACCCATTTGGGGACCAAAACCAATTCAGTTCATTCTTGAAAAATTGAAATTGAGACGGTATGAATTGAGACACACACACACACATTATGTGATGCTTGTTAACCTTTTCTTCTATTATGTGATGTACTTCTACTCTTAAAACGACAAATATAATGAGTGAACAACTTTTTGTTATTCAATGTGCTTTAGCAATTAAGTTTGGCTGAAGAAAGCAATTACCTTGCTTATAGGATATGCAACGGGAAAGCAAATCCAAACAAGAACCCTCACAAAAGGAGCCACTGTTGCACCAATTGCTAAACCATATCTAGAACAAACAGCTTGAGGAATAATCTGCAGAAACAGAGCATGAGAACATGTTCTAATTTCTAACCTTTTACATTAACTTGGCCTAAAAGCTTAACTTGTTCTCACTGAGGATTCTAACAAAGATAAGTGAAAGTTTGATGGATCACCTCCCCAAATAATAAGATCAAAGTGACAGAGATCAATATGGCTCCCCAAGCGGTCACCAAACTGTCCAAAAATATTGGAAGTGCCTGTCAAAGTAAATACAAAACTATGAATTTTTTTCCAGCTGATACAATACAGCAAAAATCTAAACTTTCCAACAATTTACAGTTACCTCCATGGCTGCAGCATTACAGATCAATAAAGTGCAAAGCAATAAGTGTTGTCCTCTAACAACTGGCAGTATCCTTGCTGTTATGTTGATGAAGGATTGCCAAGTTCTTGTTAGTAACAAACATTAAAAGAAGAACTCCATTAAGAGAGAGAAGACAGAAACATTTTCCCAGGAAAGTGAAAGAAAAAGGAAGAGAATGAAGAAGAAGAGATGACCAGCATGTTTACGGTCACTTGGTTTTCCAGACTTGGCAAGGACTTCAATCTCAACAATGCTCATAGACATGAGGCCAAGAGTGAGGCCGGACATCAACCCAGCAAACAACACCAAGAAGATGACTATTCCAATGCGACTGAAAAATCCTGTAGTGCAGCAGCTATATTCCACTCCCATTTTCAATAATGGCTTCTTCTTCTTCTTGGCTTGTTGGTGTTGGTTCAGAAAGAGGAGCTTCAGAAACTAGCTAAAAAGCACTGAAATTCTCGGACATAGGAAAAAGAAGACATCCTATGCTTGTTCCACCTCAGATTCTGTATGGTTAGTAAATTGGTGTGTGGTTAATTTGGTTGGTATATTTATTTATTTATTTATTTATTTTTGTATCAGTTCAAGGATTGTACTTCATACAAGGTGATTTGAATCGTGTTTTTGTACTTAAACTTTGCATTTATACAGTTTTAAGCTGAGTTTTCCTTGTGACTTTTGAGAAAAGGTTTCTCCCTAACAAAACACCTTTGGTAGTGTTTTACTATCCAATCAAACCAAAGGAGAATTGAGCTATAGATAATAAAGTGCATTTTATTCTGTTTTAATGGGCGATATTTATTTATCTTTTGTTAAGCTTCTTTTAACCGACTCTCTACAATAATATGATCTTGTCTATTTTAGACATAAATTCTTGTCGACTCAGTATCTCTTTCATCATGAGACGTGTGTTGTTCCTTTCCTAGAAGATTATTAGAAACCCCTCCTTAGTGAAGCATAACCACTCTCCACACTCTTCAACTTGAGTGTTAAGGATGATTCTTTATTTATTTTTTTTGAAGAGATGTTATTGGATGATTTGAAACTAAAATTTAGAAATTTAATGATAGTAATGAAAAATATTTTTTGTTATACAAAAGGAAAAGGAAAATAGAAAAGAAAAATTACCACAAACAGAAAAAATATCAAATTATTTACAAATATAGAAAAATGTCATTGTCTATCAGTGATAGACCGCGATAGAATTCTATCGCTTTCTATCGTTCAAGTAAATGAATTTTTCTATATTTGAAAAGAATCCAATAGATAATCTCATGGTATCAATTTTTGCAACCGAAAGCTAAAATAAAGTATTAAAAAAATTTAGAAAATAAGACAAGATTACACTTGGACAGAGTGGATAGATTAGTTAGAAATTTTGACTGTTTGTGATAAGAATACAAAGCTTTGAACATATTCTATACTTGTTCTTGAAGATGAGAATATAATTCACAATATCCAGCTCATAACCCAGGTCCAAATTTAAATCAAATTTAGTCATTAAGGACTAATTTTACAATAATTTTATTTATTTATTTATTTATTTTAATAGAGATTTTGAAACTAAATCTCAATAAAACATGAAATTTGATCTAAAATATTAGTTTAATAACTATCTTAAACGATACAAATTCGTAATTTAGAATATTTGAAATATTTACTTACATTGGAGAAAAACATGAATGTGAATCTGATTCCCAATTGTTGCAATCCGTCGAAAAAAGTGAGAATTGATGGAATATTAAACAACGTTTCTTAGTGACAAAGATGTATTTCTTCTTTTGCAAATATGCTTTACACTCTACACAATTTCTGCTCTGTTAGCATCGTACTTTTTTTTTTTTTTTTTATTTATTTATTTTTCTGTTACTTGGGATTTAATATTAGAAAAGATAATAAATGTGTTTTGTCTGAGTTTTTCTCGGATTGATAGATATTTCGCACCTAGCTAAGCATTTATCAAAATTACTTTTAACTAACCCAAGCTCCACTCAATCGTGATTATTCTCTAGTTTTGTTTATGTCATAAATATTAGAGTGAAAATTCAAACATTTAATTTTTAAATAATATAAGCGGAGGTAGGTAACTGTACCTTAATGCAAAGTTCTATTAGATTGGTTTTGTAATTCAATAGTTGAGGTTTGGTTATAAGACATCTATTTAAAGTGATTAGTTTATATCATAAATAAATAAGGGAAGATATTATTTTTTTTCACCTTTTATGCAGTTGAACTTAAAAAATAATAATGATCTAACAAAAGAAATTCTATATTATATTAAAATTCAATATAAGTTTTAATTAGCATATAGAAAAGAAAGTTACTTAAAAAATCTAGAATCTAAAAAAAATAGTAACATGATAATTGATAGGAACAATTAACTTAACTATGTAAGCGTCTAAATGGAGTCAAGTTGAATAAAAAATATCATAACTTAGAGGATGAAACATCCTTATAGATACAAATCACCCGAACCAAAGTCCCAGATTAGCAATGATAATATATCATATTGTTAGTGGAAAATTTATAATCTTACCCAAATGTTTGTAGCATACCATAAACTTCTAAAACTAAGAAGGAAAGTGAAGAGGCAAATGTAATTTGTGGGCCTAAGTTTAGGTTGTCGGCAAGGCCTACGGGCCGGAAAGATGAGCTGAAGGCTTGGCCCTGTGGGTTTGGATGATGGGCTGAGTACGGCCGACAGAAATGCCGTCCATTCAATTATTGCGAAGGCGCGTGACACTGCGCGCGTTGAAGGGTCCTACTACTCAATAATCCCATTACATCAACCGCTAAAATTACGACCCTTTCCTTTCTATTTCCCACTTGCATTTCCTCTCTCTCTCTCTCCCCTCCTGTTGGACGTAACTACGCACAGCAACTAATAAAACCCCAAAAAGGAAAATTCAATTTTCAGATCCAAGATCTGGACTTTCAGACACTTAATGCTGCTGCTGATTTCCTTCTTCTCTGATCTGATCTGAGGTGATTTTCCCAGATCCCATTAAGTTTCTTTTACATGTGTGTTTGTTTCCTTTATCCATTCTTTTTAGCTCAATTTCTGTAGTTTGTTCACTACTTTAAAGATTTCTACTGCTTTTTTATTTTATTTTATTTTATTTGTTTCTTGATTCTGGTGTGAACGATATCGACCCACAATGCTACATTTCATCGATCTATGTGCTTCTTTCAGTTACCAGTATGACATTGCATTGTTTTGTTTCGCCTGGATGGTGTTTGTTTTTTTGCCGCGCTTCAATCGTGGGATAAATTTACTTCTTTTTGGTTACTTTCCTTTCTTGGATTTTATTTTCTGGGTTTTAAGTCTATGAAATTATAGGTTATAAATAAGTGTTCTGCTTATGGAGACCATAGATGATGATTTGGAAAACAGATTGTGCTTTGCAGTTCGTGTTGTTTACTGATTTAGTTGTGGATGTTCACTCTTGAAATTTGCATAAAATTTCTCATTTTTATTTACTTGATTTTGTTGGGTTGGGGTGTTGGAAGTGGGGGAAACATAGACATGAGTGGCTACAGGTATATAGTATCTGAAAATTCCCTTACGGTTTTCATCCAAGTGTCGGTGGCTTTCTGTAAAAGTTGCTACATTCAGGCGAATGATTTTAGGAACTTATGTGCACATTATTTAACTAAGTTCTGGTTCCATGGAATCATATTGCCTATTTAATGGCTATGCAATCTAACTATCACTTGTTTATGTTTTCATCAAATGCAGAATCATATTCTTCTGAACTATTAATCATGCAAAGGAGGCAACCTACTTCCACGCGTCGCAATGGAAGCTTTCCATTTGCTGGGGCCCTGAATGCGAAATCAAAATCATCTCCCTTGTTATCTATATGCCTGGTCCTTGTGGTAATTGTCATGATCGATAATCAATTTTCTTTTCTGATTTGTTTTATATTTCTTATCGTTTCTCTAGATTAGTGCGGTGGGTAGATGATATTCTGTGATTGCATTGTACTTCTACCACTAAGTAAAAGTTCATTCATATAGTTGGTATTTGAATTTTGACTTTTTTTTTTTTTTGGGTTTTCACAGGGAGCAGTTCTTCTACTTGTCTATGCTTTTAGTGGACCAGGTTTGCATTCTATTTTACATTTTGTAGACTTTTCATTACATGATAATGTGATTGGATCCTTTGTATTCTTACTGACTTTGATTATAGTTTGGGGCGGTATACTTTGAATATAGATGAAGAAGTGAACAATGGGGTTTATCGTCTCATTCATTGAACTATTATTTATTAATGCAGGTTTATTTGGAGGCAACAAGATAGTCAGCAAGATTGAAGGTAAAATAAGATTTCCTTTTGTAACCTCCTTGACGTTAGGGAGCAGGCCTATCTCTCTTTTTGTCACCTTTTTTTTATGCAGTGCTTGTGCCTTCCGAAAATTCTTTGATTTCTTTCACATCACAATCCCCAAATGCCAGCTTTGGTCCCGTTGATCTACAAAATTTTAATGTTGTTTTTGAATCTGTGCTTACCTAGCAATTGATAGATATTTTCCTTTGGGTAAGATTGAAGATCCTAGAATGTCCAAAGAGGTGAAATATTGCCCCCAACATTTTAAACTATATGAACAATGAAAGAAAAGGCAGCTTCATCCTCCATTAATTGCAAACAAAGCACGCAACAGTTAGAACATAACAGTAGTTATGACACTTTCTTCATACTTTAACTGCCATATCTGAGCCTCCCAAATGAAGAATCCATGTTAAGGCGTTTACTCTTTTTAGACATTTCATCTTCCATAATGCCGTCGATAGATCCCTTGGGATCAAAGAATTTTTAGACTGGGATATGACCCAAGGAGCCCAATCTCCAAAGTCTACTATCTTCACTCCCAACAACCCCCGGGGGTTATGGATTCCATGTACTAAACTTAATTGCATATCGTTATTATTTTCTGGTTATTGGCACTAGTTTAATTAATTATAGTGAAGTAATTTGTTGGCTGAAATAGTGGAAAGTAAGCATTAAGGATGCCAACTGTTTCGTATACCCCCCCACCCACCAAAAAAAAAGGAGGAAAATGAGTATTAAGGATAGCTATGTTGTAAGTTTACAATTAAAAATTCAAAACGTTTTGCCCCTAAACTGCAGCAAAATGATGAAAAGGTGAAGGAAGTTGCTTATAGTGGGAAGCATCTTTGATATATTTTTCTCATATCCTTGCACCAGTTTTATTATTATATTGTATAGTTTTGGTCTATTTTCAATTTCATATGGAAGCTTCCTAGATAATTTTGCAATTTTATTCTGTTTGTTTTCCTCCATGTCTTGATCCATTGGGGACAGATGATATCACATTCATATTTGTTGTGTCTTGTTTGATGGCTTGCTGTTAACTAACTTGCATGGTAAAGGCTGTAATATTTAAGAATTTCATATGGTGTTTTGATGATCTCAATCAATATTAGTTACTATGTGTAAGTGCTTGCAACTTGTAATATGTAAGTATTTAATGGTTAATCCTAGTGATGTTTCTATAAGATTTGATTGCTTCCGTGAGCATTTACTGTCAAAATTATAGTTTCGTTGGCGGAGGAGGTATTTAAACACCTAGATTGAAATTGAACCTGCAGGTGATTTTTCATGCACATTGGAGTTGCAAAGAGCAGTACCCATCTTAAAGAAAGCATATGGCGATAGCATGCGCAAAGTTTTGCATGTTGGTCCTGATACCTGCTCTGTGGTATCTAAGCTGTTGAAAGAAGGTGAAACAGAAGCATGGGGCATAGAACCATACGACATAGAAGATGCTGATGGAAACTGCAAATCACTTGTGAACAAAGGCATTGTACGTGTGGCAGACATCAAATTCCCTCTACCATATAGGGCCAAGTCATTTTCTCACGTTATTGTGTCAGATGCATTGGATTACCTATCCCCCAAATACCTGAACAAAACTCTTCCAGAATTCGCAAGGGTTTCTTCTGATGGTCTTGTTATATTTACTGGTAATTTTTTGAAAGCTCTATGTAACATCATATAGATTTCTTTTCATTGCATCATTATTTCACTGCCGATCACTTTGTGTTTTAAATTCTTCATTGGCAACTATTTTTTGAAGTGTATCTGCTATCACTCTGGAAACTCCACAATAATGTGGTGAATGCCCTCATTGAATGTTGGATGCTCTGCTCCTACTAATAGTACAAGTTGGGTACAGAGCATTTGAATCTAGGATGGAAAAACTTAAAGTCAACTAGAATTTTCCAGCTGAGCCATCATTGAGGATTAGGATTACTTTGTTTTGAGATAAAAACAGATACTAATGTTCAAAAGTTTCACTTCTTTTCTTGACCCGCAAGGAACCAATTGGAAAGTTCCTCTCAGCTGATTGTCATTATAACAACCATACACAATCATTTGGACTATAAATCTTGTCACTACGTTGTAGATGCAGAGAAACATCTCATAAAATTAAGAGTTTTCTCTGTTGCATATCTTGTTTCTCCTATTCCTCTTGCTAACCACATTTTGATATTGGTCTTCATTATGTCTTATCCAATGTTAATATTACTTCATTTGAAAATGATCTGTTGACCTTTTACTGTCTCTCTTTTGTCTAGGTTCCCCTGGTCAGCAGAAAGCAAAAGTAAATGAGTTATCAAAGTTTGGACGGCCGGTAAGCCACTACTTAATCACATGTTATTGGATATGTTCATGCATAATGTTTTTATGTTTCTCACATAAAATTATAAACAATATGGATAATATGTGAATTCACAGATCTAATTGCTAGTGGATCTATAATGAATAAGCAAGCTCTTAAAACGTACTCATATAGCTTCCATAATTGTGGTTTAAGTCATATTACCATGAAGAAGCTGTAGAAATCTAGGTATTCATATTCTTCTCTCTGAACAACTTCTCCCGAATCAATCATTAGGGAAAGTTACACATTGCCCCTCCCTAAATCATAGCCTATATAAGATTAAATTGCAATGTTTTAATTTTGAAAAATTGGTCCATTGTTGATTGTAGGAAGTAGTCTTTGTATTTTCCATGTTTTTTAAAACTGTATACACAATGCAATCAATTTCTTGTAATTTTATCCTACCCATAACTTTGTGCAATTTACCATGGAGTCTATTTTATAATTTACAGTATTATTTGATATTTCATAATTTGGGATATCTGTTGTTTATTTAATCATTTTCAAGAATAACTTTAATCATAATGAGAGTTCAGTTTGCTAACTTAGTAAAGAGAGTTATGAAGAAAGGGTTGCAAACAATTTGAAGATTGAAGATTGTTCATACCATCAATGTAATTGTTTCTGATTAAAAAAAAGGGAAAGAAACAATTTGAAGATTGAGTTTCTTGTATATTGTTGGCAAGCTGGAGAGCAAGAGATATGACCTATAGAAAATCAATTTTTAAGGCTTGTTCGATAATCTTTTTTTAAATAAGCTTGTTTTAGTAATACCTTTTGCTTTCCCTTGACTCACTTCTGTGCCCCCATTTGGGAATCCAAAGACAAGCATATCTGTAATCTCTCTTCAAATTAAGCTTGTTTAGTGTTAGGAGTGCAAAGGAAGTCCTACATTGGTTAGGGAAGAGAGACCTATGGTATATAAGTGAGGACAATTATCTCCATTGGTATGAGGCCTTTTGGGGTGGTTCAAAAAGCAAAGTCACGAGGGTATATGCCCAAAGTAGACAATATCATACCATTGTGGAGATAGGTAGAGGTTCCATTGTCCTTATCATTTAGCTCGAGGCTCGTTTCCTTTTCCATTTTACTTTTGTAGGCTCCCTTTTATTTTGGATTTCTGGTTTAGTATAGCTCATGCTTTTGTCTTTTCATTGTTGTTAATGAAAGTTAGGTTTCATGAAAAGAAATAATATGCTTTATACTTTTCATATTTTTAAAACATTACTAACTTGGCCTAATATCACAAACTGAAGGTGGATGTTTCCATCGAAATTGTTCTGGTTAATTCTTTTATAAATAATTGTTGTTGAATAATTTAAACCTTTATAAATATACGAATAGAAAATAGTTTTTGGAGGAAAAATAAGGTACAAGTGTCTGAGTTTCAGACTATAGAAGTTTGTATTGACCTGGAAGCTCTAGGTGGGTATGTGAAGGAACATTCGAGTGTTTAGAGGGTTGGATAAGGAGCGTAGTGATGTTTGGACCTTTATTAGGTTTCATATCTCCCTTTAGGCTTCTACTTCAATTATTTTTTTATTTTTATTTTTATTTTTTTATTTTTTAATTATTCTATAGCCACAATTTTGCTTGATTGGACCCCTTTTCTTTAGTGGGGTTCTGTTTTTGGGGGCTTGGATTTTTTTTGTATGTCCTTGTATCCCTTCATTTTTTTTTTTCCTTAATCAAAGTGGTTGCTTTATCTAAAAAAATGATTGAAGAAGAAATTCAAAGGGGCAAAGTAAAAATTTAAGGAATCATACATTAAGTAGGTTTATGTCTGCTGAATGCTTTAAGCTTATATACCTTTATGGAGTGAACGTCCGGAGACTGAAAGCCCCACCATACAACAGCAAGTAAATATCTTGATTCGATCTTGAATTGGATGAATTATGGCCGAAAATAGCTAGAGCATATGATTTTCATGGTATACTAGACATTCATAATATGGTTGTTTTTTCTTTTGATAAGAAATAATATGATTGTTTGTGATTTCATTGAATGTTATGGATATATTGATTTTTCGAGAGGGTAATGGATATATTACTTCATATTTGAAGGCCAAAATGCGGAGCTCATCTTGGTGGATTCGATTTTTTGTCCAAACAAGCTTAGAAGAGGATGAAGCCGCTGCCAAGAAATTTAAGCAAGCAGCATCCAAGCAGTCTTACAAGCCCGGCTGCCAAGTTTTCCATCTCAATTCATACCATTGATATCAAATCACAAGATATGAAATTATTTTCTTACCCTCTTTTTTGTCTCCTTTTCTTGTCATTCTTATGTTATAAACAAACATAAGAGAAGCTAGGGAGGTGGAGAATCCGCAATTGATGTACGCTTTTTGTCTTTTTCTTCTTTTGGTGGTGGGTTGGGGGAATATTATTGGCACAAAATTGTCAACCACAGGAGATTTTAGTGTTCTCAAGTTCTTACGTTACGATATATTAATTATTTTTATTTAATGAGATAAATACAACTGATATTCATATCGTTTTGGCTCTTTGCTTTCTGAGTATATTTTCTACTTATTACTCATCCTGCCCACTTAATCGGTCGAACTCTGAACTTCAGCAAGCATATATCTGATGTTTCCTGCTGACATGTTGTATAATAATTTATCTTCTGAACTTTTAGACTGTTGTTTCGGCTGAACGTTTTTTTAGTACAAAACTAATGTGGGCTGAGATTATCCATGTTCTTCTCATGAATACATTTACAAGTAACTTTAACACAATGGATGTCCTCTGAATCCATGCATCCTTGAAGTTTTTGTAGTACATAGAATTATGTTGGTATTAAATGGTAAGGTCTATTATAGCAAAATCTTGTTTCCTCGCAAATGGGTTTCAATTGTGCATCAAGAGAGTCTGGGAATGCTATCGAATGACCGAGATTCCATCCTTTCTTTCAACTGTGTAGTTTATAGAAATGACTTGAGCTTGAAGTGGAGATGAATTGCTTCCATATCTTAGTCTACGAGACAATTTTGAATTGCTGCAAGTGCCAGATTGTAGAAAAAGATATTACGAATTTGATTTCGATTTAAAATCATTGGTGATTTAGTTATTCTTGTCTTTCTTTTCCATTGTTTCTGTGAAGTATCCTGTCATGCTTATGCTTAACGGATTTGAATATCATGCAAATATAGCCAGCCACCTACACAGCCCTGCGAGAAAGAAAATCAGAGGACTTTGGAAAACTGAGGCCCAGGATGCGATTGAAGCTACTTGTTTGTATCCGTGCCAACTTTGACGATAAAAGCCGAACTTTGAGAGATTTTGTTAAGAGGTTAGTAATTGGTTCATTATGATTAGCTTTCTCAGTAGGACTATTATTCGATACCGGTTTCGAGAACCAAGAAATCATTTGAGTCTTATTGATTGCTTCATCAATTCGCTTTGAATCTACCAATTCCATATCACTTCAAATTCAGACACATCATCTTCTTGTTTTTAATGTTTAACACTGTCCCAACATGATATAATTCCAAGGCAAACTCTGTCCACTGTAAGGTGAATAGTCAAGTGCTTGAATGGTACTGTTCAGGTTGTAAATAGATATAATTGTAAGCAGCAGTCGGGTTCTTTGCAACCAATTTCTGCCAACTTTGATACAGTACCATTATAAAAACATGAAAATTGTTGTTGTTTTTTTTTTACCAGAATGATGGGTCCTGATCTCACTGGGTCAGGGTCCTTGAATGTTTTGAGAAATGCTGGTTCATATGTCTATCTGGCCCATCTCAGCTCTTGGTGTTTCCCATTTGGGAACCCATCATCTAATCATTATTAATTTTCCAGATTACAAACTACATAGGTATTCATCTCAGTAAACCCAGCTGGCTGTGGGTCAATCCAACTTCCTTCATGGGCCTTTCCAAGTACACACCCAAATAAAACACACACAGCCAAACCAAAAATGGGCTAGCTTCATTTGAATCACACCATGTTCTTCAAACCATTATTTCTTGAGAGATTTTGGGTTTTCATCTCTGGTTTTTTTCCAACTCTAAATCCACATGCATACACTTGCAACATCCCTTCTTACTTTGCTGGCAATTTGAGCAATTGCAGTTCATACTCAAAATCCATTCATTTGTAAGCTTTGAAATTATAATTTTGTGTAGAGAGAATGGTTTGTATGTGTAATGTAGTAGTCATTTTCATGAGTTTTGAGACATGACAGCTTAGTCTCTAATTTTGTGGTGGACCTTGCCTAGCTAGCTAGCTGAGCAAATAGCTATAACATGTCTCTCCAATTTGCAGGCTCGTGACTAGTCACACATTGTTGAGGCCCCAAAGCCGCCCCAAACTCCAACTCACACCACCACCCACTGTTTGATAAACCAATGGCATGCAATGTGGCATTAAACCTTAGCTAGTTTAAGGTGGTTCATTTCTATGTACAACTTTTGAAATTAGTTGGGTAAATGAAGAGTCAAAAAACCAGTAGAAACAAAAGCCAGTTAAATCAAAGTGAAAGTGTTAGGTAGCACAAGAGAGAACACAGCTGGATTTTGGAATGGAGTGTAAAGAAAAATGGTCCCTGTTGTCCTGAAGGAGCAGCACTGTTAATTTTGTAGAAATGGGTGAATAGAGTTTTTTTTTTTTTTCTTTTACATTTTGAGGGTTTGAGAGAGAAGACAAGAGTTGAATGGCTCCATGCTGTGTCATCAAAGCTTAGCGGCTAATGACCCACTTGCATATAATTGGGTTAGCGACAAAATCCTGGTCTACACCATTTCAATGCTCCTTTCAAGTTAATAAATATTTTGGGCGGTTTGGTTTTCTTTTTGGACTTAGGAACATTTCTTTTCTCTGTTGTCTGCTCCAAAATCTATAGATCTACCAAATTCTAGTCAATTTTCGATCATTGAATGTCTGGATGTCTTTTTTCTTTCCTCTTCCCCTTCTGGGTCAAGTCCTTTCCATATTTTGACAAGCAATTCCCTCTATAACAAAACAACTATTACATTGAGTTAGAGCCAGAGGAGCCATGGTTGCCACACTTTGTACCATCAATTCAACACAACTAGATTTAATTAAGGACATGATTAGTTGGGGATTAATGAAAGTATTGAAGCATAAACTAAAGAGGAGTGAGGTTAAAAGGGTCCTACAAAATTGAAGGAGAGGAAACAAAGAGGGTCCATGGGAGTGTCTCCTCGGAAGAGGGTGAGGAATGGACTAACGTGAGGATCATGTTAGTTGTCACCGTAAGAGATTGTCTGAAATGGTCACTGAATCTTATGTGTGTAAGGTTTAAATGGTGGTGGTGGGGGCAATTAACCGAGGTTTTCACATGCCCTAATAACCCCCTCTTCCTACAAATCACGTGGCCTTTCTTAATTAATTATCACCTTAAATTACAAGTTTAATCTACCTATTTAGTTTCTAAACTTAAGTATTGATACATGTAAATTTGAATTTTATGTCTAATGAAACCCTTAACTTTTAATTGTGTGTTTAGTAGATTCGTAAATTTTCAAAAATATCGAATAAGTCAATAACTTATTAGATACAAAATTGAAAATTCAGAGACTTGGTAGACTCAAAATTAAAAATTGAAGAACCTATTAAATATTTTTTAAAATTCATATATCCATTAGATACTTTTGGGGGAGATTGTTGGGTGAGGTAGATACTTTTGGCCAAAATTTTTAAACCCACGACGTGCCCCACAACTTACTTATATATATTTTTTTTCTTGAAAAATACACAACTCATTAACATTAATTTCATAACTTACTAACCTTTTATATTATGAGTCCTACGACTAAACAATTTTGCAGGGTGAATAACTTCTTTTCTTTCTCCAATCAAACACTCAAAAGTTTAGGGACCATACTTAAAACTTGTAGTTTCACTTGATTATTAATAATATTATCATTCTCTCTCTCCCACAATAATCCTAAATTGGTTTTGTCTAATTAATTCAATTAGGGTTTTGTACTTGAAAACAAAACACACAGCTAATCACCGCACACTACGGTTAACCTTAATTTGTACCAACTTACATAACTGTCCACAACTTAAATGCATTGACATTTGTCTTAATCCTTCACTTGTGTGTTTATTTAAAGACTTAAAAGTGATGGTTAATTAGATTCTTCTTTTGTTTTTAGTTCTTCCACTTTCTTCATTATTTCTTTTCTTCAACTGTGTCGGTTAAAAGAACACATTTTTAGCTCATTTAATTGGTTTATGTTATAGGTTGCCTTTCTATATTGGGTTCTTTTTTAACTAATTCATTTATTGGCTAATTGTAAATGCACACCCAAGAATGTAAAAACAAAAGGTATAATAATAGTGATTATCAAATATTGTAAAATATTTCACTTTTCCTACTCTTTACTGTCAAAGTGAACTACAATTTTAGTTTCTTGGCATATCAAATATTTGAATCCCACAACTATTACTCAAAAAAAAAAAAAAAAAAAAAAAAACATATATTGTAAAAATGTTTTAATAAATTATAAAGCTAACCAATTCAAATTCAAAATTTCATAAATTCTAGAAATATCCCCCACCTTTTATACACAGTCAAGAACCTCAATCCTTCAGAATCCTTAAACTACAATAAAAAAAAATGATTTGTTTTAAGGAAGAAGAAGAAAAAAAAGTACGTGATTAGAAGTCAAAGTATAAGAATAGTAAGAATATGTTATAGTCTTAGTATTAATAGATGTGTTATATAAGGTATTAATAGATGAAGGATGAAAGTCCAACAAAGATAAACCCAAAATCATATCAATAAGCTGCTAAAGGGACCGAAGTAATTAATAAACCAACTAGAATATAATTATATAAAAATATAATAGAAGAGTATAAAAATATGATATGGTTTTCTAATCAAGAAATTTGGCATCTTTCTACCATGTCCTTCCCTTGTCTGCCCACAGCATCCAAAGGCTTATTATTTGTCACACATTTTCATTTTGCATCAATCAGATCATTCTCCCAAAATAAGAGACCCCTAATTTATTACACACCCTCTCCAAATTTTCTCCCTTATCGACATCTTTTGTTATAAATTATATGAAGTTACATTACCACCCCTCCTTCGAATTCTTCTAGTACTTTCTTCTCTTGTTTTCCTAATTTCCCAAATATAAATCTGTTAAATATGTTAAATCAATGCCATGATCTAATTTCTCTAAATATATATATATATATATATATATATATATATATAAATGTATATATATATATATATATATAAATGTATTAATTAATATATTATACCTCCATTTAGACATACAAGAAAGAGATAGAGAGAAAAACACAGTGGTTTGTTCTTTTTAATGATAATATGGTCCACTTTTTTTTTTCTTTTTTTTCTATTGTCTTGTACAAATTTGTGATGCAAATGTTTTCAATTCCAGAATTTATTTGTTTCCTTTCTCTTGTGACATTGGGAAGCACTCAGACATATAAAGAATCAACAAAAGGCAAAGGAACCATGACATGTCTCTCTCTCTCTCTCTCTCTTTTTAAATGGAAGGTTTTTTTTTTCTTTTTGAAGAAGAAGCTGAATAAAAATGAATTTTTTTTTTTAAAAAAAGAAAATATAAAAATAAAAATAAAAAACGAGAAAAGATATGGCCTCCAGATTGGGGAGCGAAAGTGGCCGTCACTGCCACACCACCACCCTCCCTCTTACCAACCTCGATCTATACCATGAAGTATAAAACCCTACATCTTTTCTTTTTACTGCATTATATTAAACAAGAAGGTAATATTCTCTTTACTTCTTTTTTTTTCCTCCCCCAATTAAAAAATATAATAAGCTTCCCTAATGGAAGCTTTAAATTTTCACTTTACTTTATCCTATATTTGTATGATAAAAATATATGCATCATAAGATTAATGAAGAACTCGCCTATGGTAAAAAAAATCATCTTATTGAGGTTGCCCAAGCAAGAAGGCCCAAGCCTAACGAAATTAGGTGGTGGCATGGGGAACTGCACATCCTTAAAGGGAAAAGTCAAATCGACTTTTGGGTTTTGGACTGACCAGTCAAGCCAAAGGAATTGAGCTTGATCCTGGCGCTCTGCAACTTCAAAGGTTGTAACCACCTTGATATCCTCGACATACCACACGAGGGTGTTAGAGAAATACCTTATAAATAGCTCCATTCCACAACCCTAATGGGAAGAAACAAGTAAACTCAAAAGGCAAACTCTGACTCTCTTCTCTAAGCATACCTAAATTATACACTCTCTGTACTAACTTGGGCATCAGAGTTTGGTCTGCTTGGCACCATTACTTTCACACAAGTTAGCTCGGACGATGAGGTCGGGCCGACAAAAAGCACACGAAAGGCCCACGACGTATTGGCGTGTGAGTTTCCCACGCTAGTTCTTATTATGAATCAAATTAAAACTCTAAAATTCAATATTATTCATTATTTTTTTCTTGGTAATCAATATCATTCATTATATAAATGAGTAAAAAACAGAAACATCTCTTTCAATGTTTTTTTTTTTTTTTTTTTTTTTTTTTTTTTTTTGACAAGAAACTTCAATAATATCTATTTGCGCGTTAGAGTTGACCCATGAAGAAAGCAAAGTCACCTTCTAGGAGGATCATTAGATCATATCATCTACCCATAAGGATTAAGGACAAACCCTTTCTCTAATCAATTTGGCTTCTCCATTTTCTTTCCCAAAGAGATAAGAATAATTGGAGAAAATACCAAGTAAATAGTGGATAATTGTAATTCAACCAATAGATTCATGTGAATGAGTGTTTATTACTTTTAGGGCCGGCAGTTTCCTTTTTTAAACTTGACTTTATTATATCCTTTTTTTTTGGGGGAAAAAAAAACAAGATGAATATTATACTACTCATTTAAACTACATAGAATCGAAGCAGAACCAGGTACCATGTTGCAAAAACCAATAGCGGATATGGGTTAACTATGGATCATATCGGGGGAAAATTATATTTAAAATATAAATAATATTGAATTATTATGCTTTATGTCCAAAAATAATAATATAAAATATGGTTCTAAAGGAAAATCCACCAATTTTTTACCAGCCACATGGTGCAGAATATCAATAGAAATATGACTATCAAAGTATGGATCCAATGGGCCATCAACTTTCAGGAGACCACCGAATTTGAATTACTTTTTTTTTTTTTTTTTTTTTTTAATAGTTTGATAAAAGAAATGCTAATTTAAAGAACTCCAGGAGGGATTTGTTTATGTAGGCCTGGGTCCCTACGCCCTACTTGAAGGAGAGGAGCCTTTGATATGTTATGTCTTCTAATGGTAATATTTTCTCTTCAAAAAATTAGTCAATAATAGCAAAGTTAGAGGTTATATATTCTTTTTAATAAAATGTAATAAAAACCATATATAAGTTTTTAATGTGAATTAAAAAAAATTAAAATTATCATCTCATTATATATATATATTATTTTTGTGGAAAAAAAAAAATACTTTTTTGGTCCCTAGATTTTCGATTTAGTTTTGATCATTTGGCCTCTAAGTTTCAAAATGTTACAGTTTTAGTCTTTAAATTTTGAGTTTGATTTCAATTTAGTCACTAGATTTTAAAATGTCACAGTTTTAAGCTTGAAGTAAGTTTGTTTCAACTTGATCCTTAAGTTTCAAGATTTACACTTTTAATCTTGATTTTTTACTAAATACTCACTTTCAATTTTTAAATATTATTTTATGACTATCAAAGTTAATTTTTATGGGGTCATGCACCATTACACTTTTAATCTCGATTTACATTATCAGCGACTTAAGTTTGAGAAACTCACTTTCAATATTTAAATCAAGATTAAAATTTCATTGTTTAGCGATAAAATTCTATCATGGTCTATCGTTAATAGCCACTAAAATTTTTCTATATTTATAAATAGTTATTCTCATTTTTCTATATTTGAAAATAACTCAATTTTCAAAACTAACATTATTATTTTCAGAAAGATGCAAATACAGGTAATAAGAAATATTTTAATTTTTGGATATCAAAACATACTTTATAGCTAGATTAATAGCTCATATATTTAAACATTACTTTTAAACCAAACCGGTATGTGGCGGAAATTAAAAAAGAAAAAAAATCATTTTTAAATTACCAAAGAGAATCAATAACATATTCCAAACTTGTGAATGACGCAACTCTTCTACAGTCTACCCTACCTTTTTGTTACTTTTACCATTCGATGCGAGTAAAAAAAAAAAAAAAAAAAAGCCTTTTTACTCACGACTTACCGCCGGCACTTAAAATTATATTCAAAGTCATGAATTCAAAGCTTCATTATATAGGAAAATACCAGAGGCTGGAAAAACTTTTGTAAAACCAAAAAGAACAAAAAAAAAACAAACAAAAAAAAACAAATAACAAAGACTGGTATTGCTAAAGTATTTGGCAGCCAGTTAGGCTGTTTTGGATCAAAAAAGGATTTTTTTTTTTTTTTTGGGTAAATGTAGAATATTTATTATATAGAATTGATTTTAAAAATACTTACCAACCCCTTAGAGGTATTTGAAAAAAAAAAAAATTAGGTGTGTGTATAGACATGAAGTAGGGTGTTTTTCCGGCCGACGGACATAAACTTTTGGTATGAGGCCTGTTTTGTCCAACCTTTTCAGCGTTTAGAAAGTGTGTTTGTTGTGTTGAAATGGACGGGTAAGAGGTGGGAATTAAGATGCTAATTAAGCTTTAAAAAAAAAATTAATTAAGAAATGATAAAAATACCATTTTGTCCCTTGGTGTGTAATTTCAATTTAGTTCTTATACTTTTAATTCTTAAATTTTGAGTTTGATTTTAGTTTAGTATCTATGTTTTAAAATGTCACAATTTTACCTTTGAGATTTAAGTTTTATTTCAATTTAGTTATTAAATTTCAAAATTTATTCTTTAAACATCGATCTTTCGCTAAATACTCATTTTATGTTTTTAGAGTTAATATTTGTTATAATTATTTTAAATTAATTAATAAACATTAACGTCAATGACTAAAAGTGAGTATTTAATGAAAAATCAAAATGTAGAATGTAAAATCTTAAAATCTAGAGATGAAATTAAAATAAAACTCGATTCTAAATTTAAATATTAAATTAAAAACTAAATGTGCTGAAATTTATACATCAAATTAAAACTAAAACCAAAACTAATAAAAGAAAAAAAGAAGAATTAATTAAGGGCAAAAAGAGTCATTGATGTTAATTAAGGTGAAAGCAGAGAAGAAAATGGCAGACACACAGTGGCTGGAATAGTGCAACGAGGGAACATATGGGCCCCATCTCACAGTTGATTTTTTTATTTTTGAGGATCAGGTGGGTCTATTTCCCCATCTTCTCTAAGCCCTGCTGTCGGTTTCCTCTGACTAAAATCCCCAAATCCTTTTAATTTTTTGTTCTATGTTTTTCCCTAACAATTTAATTAACCATCCCTTTTGGTTTCCTAATTGCAAATAACCCCTCCCTCTTTCATCTTCCATATCAAACCTTGTCGGAGACACTTTCCAAAAATAATCCCTCAAATCATCACTTAACACTAAAACACTCTATTAATGATAAAATTCATATTATCTCTAATATTAATTATAATGAAAAAATGTATATATCTATATATATTTTTTTGTCTCTTATTTTAATTAGATTAATAACTAAATCCCAGACCCCACATGTGGTCAAAAGTTTTGTTGTCACATTACGTGGCCTATAGATTTTGCCCTATAAATACGACCCTATGTTTGCTAGAGACCTCTCCAACTCAAACATTCGAACCATCTACCACATTCCAACCAATACTTCCACTTTTTTCTCTCTCTCTCTCTTTCTCAACATTTTTCAATCTCAAAATCTCTTCCCTTTCTTAGCTTTCCTCATCAAATCTCACCCAATCTTAACTATATACCCTCAACATTAAGCTTATAATCAAATTCTTCCCTCAGCAGCTGAAAAATGAAGATGCTTTCCACAAAAGCCACGTGCAACTCCCACGGTCAAGATTCCTCCTACTTCTTAGGATGGGAGGCTTATGAGAAAAATCCCTTTGATGAGACTTCTAATCCCAAGGGCATCATTCAGATGGGTCTTGCCGAGAATCAAGTAATTATTCATATAATATCCTTCAAGGATTTCAGCTTTTTATGTTCTAAACCTCAATTATTTACCTTTTTTTTTTCTCGCTTTTTGCAGCTATCATTTGATCTTCTCGAATCTTGGCTTACAAAGAACCCAGATGCAGCCAGCTTCAAACGTGATGGCAAATCAATCTTTAGAGAGCTCGCTCTCTTCCAAGATTACCACGGCTTACCCGCATTCAAAAAGGCATTGGTTGAATTTATGGCGGAAATTAGAGGAAACAAAGTAACATTTGAGGCTAATAACATAGTGCTCACAGCTGGCGCAACTTCAGCCAATGAAACACTTATGTTTTGCCTTGCGGAAGCTGGCGATGCTTTTCTCCTCCCAACTCCATACTATCCAGGGTTCGTATATATTATTAATTCCTTTACATTCACTTAAATTTAATAAATATCCTTTACTATAACTTCAAGCTATAACTATATATATATCCAATAATATATTCTGATCATTTTTTTTTAATTTAATTATAACAGATTTGATAGAGATTTGAAATGGAGAACCGGAGTTGAGATTGTGCCAATTCATTGCACTAGTTCCAATGGTTTCCAAGTCACCAAATCCGCTCTTGAACAAGCTTACGAAGAAGCCCAATCTCGCAACCTACGTGTCAAAGGCGTATTGGTCACAAACCCATCAAACCCATTGGGGACCACAATGACTAGACATGAACTGGACTTGGTTTTTGATTTCATAACCTCCAAAGGCATTCACTTGATCAGCGACGAGATTTACTCCGGTACCGTTTTTGGGTCTCCGGGATTCGTCAGCGCGATGGAGGTGCTTAGGGAGAGGAGTAATGAAGACGAGGAAGTTTGGAAGAGAATCCATATTGTTTATAGTTTGTCAAAGGATTTGGGACTTCCAGGTTTTCGCGTTGGTGCAATTTACTCTAATGACCAAATGGTGGTGGCTGCAGCTACTAAAATGTCTAGCTTTGGATTGGTGTCATCTCAAACTCAATACCTTCTCTCAGCTATGCTCTCCGACAAGAAGTTTACAAGAAACTACATTTCGGAGAATCAAAAGAGGTTGAAACAAAGACAACAAATGTTGGTGTCTGGATTGGAAAAGGCTGGAATTAAGTGTTTGGAGAGTAATGCTGGGTTGTTTTGTTGGGTTGACATGAGACATTTGTTGGAATCCAATACGTTTGAATCTGAATTAAAGCTGTGGAAGAAGATAGTTTACGAGGTGGGTTTGAATATTTCACCAGGTTCATCTTGCCACTGCACTGAACCAGGATGGTTCCGTGTTTGTTTTGCTAATATGTCTCAATCAACATTGAAACTCGCCATTCGAAGATTGAAGTCGTTTGTACAAGAACTGAAATCCGTCACTTCTCCAAACGTTTCCACCAATCATGACAACAAATTTTGCAAGAACATCAAGAAAAACATTTTCACCAAATGGGTTTTCCGGCAATCGGTTCAAGAAGCCAACCGCAAGCTCCAACATGAACGATAGCCTGGTTTTTACTGAACATATTCATCATCCATATTTGGGGGAATTTTTTTTTCTTTTTTTTCTTTTTGTTATCTTGTTGAAATATTACAAATTTAAAATTTTAATATTGTAATTAGAGAAAAAAGAAAAGAAAAGTGCACTCGGTCCCTTGTGGGATTAGTAGTGGCTTTAATTAATTAATTAATTATTAATATTTTTCATTAATTCTGATATCTCTCTCTCTTTCTCTGATTCTCTCTCACACTAATTAACATTAGAATATTTAATAGGGGATTTAATTGAAGTAGAGAGAATCGAATGAATTTTCCAACGTGGAGGATTTTATGCGAGATGTTATCATGTGTTGAAACGATAATGGTTGGCCATGTGAGAAGATTTTATTTATTATTTAATATATAGGAAAGAATAATAATAATATAGAAAGAGATGGCTTGCAAAGTTGGGAGTGGTGGCGAGGGAAACGGCGCCGTTGGCGAGAATAGCGGCTGAAGACGGTGGGGGTATTTTTATTTATTATTTTTTTTTTAAAAAATAATTAAAAATACTAAGAAGGTGTGTGCCGACATGAACCGGTTTTATTTGGTTGAGTCATCGGTTGCCCAACCGAAACCGACCTCTTTCTCTTACACAAAAACCAAACACACATCATAATAATTATAATAAGTTGATTTTAAGCATTTTGTGTGTGTGTGTGTGTTGTACAGCAAAACAACGCCAATCCCAAGTGGGTTGTTGGTCAGAATAGGCAAAGACAGTCAAAGGATTATGTTGGTTTTCAATGCCTAGGCCCTCCAAGAATCAAACTTTGTCCCCATTTCAACAATTCTTGTTTTTTTTTTTCCCCTTTTAATTAACCTAAATAAAATCTCACTCTTTTTAATTTCTTTAAACCATTTTAAATTAACTCTAAATAAAATGGATATTATTGATCTCACATGTTGCCCGTTCAAATTGCTTTACAAAAATTATTACATTATATAGGATAGATCCAACAAATATAACTAAGTCAGAGACACTTTATGTCTTGATTTTACTTTCTCTAAAATATGTGATAGTTTTCAACTTTGCTTCTAACATTCTAAGACTTTCATTTTTTTTTCTCCAACCTTTTATTCTTTTTTTTTTTCTTTTAAAAAACTTTTTGTTTGGATATCTTTGAAAAAATCACGTAT
Organism: Lagenaria siceraria; assembly: GCA_002890555.2. Classification (NCBI taxonomy): domain Eukaryota; kingdom Viridiplantae; phylum Streptophyta; class Magnoliopsida; order Cucurbitales; family Cucurbitaceae; genus Lagenaria; species Lagenaria siceraria. The sequence continues at coordinate 6,563,566 of CM016485.1, read as the reverse complement.
TACTAAAAACAGGATATTACAATTTTAGAAAAAAAACATTAAAGTTAATATTGAAACCAAGAAGTATAATTTTTGTATAATTTAATCATTTTTCTTTCAATTTCACCCCTTAATTTCCAAACTTTGGTTTCAATATTTGACATCTGTCAACTCACCTCATCCATACTCTTTAAATGAAGTTTTTTCTTTAAAAAAAAAAAAAAAAAATTGTGAGTTTCTTGGGAAGAGGGTATGGGGTAGATTAAAAAACGAGTGTTTGATTCAAGGAGTTGGTGTGTTGAGGGAGTGAAGTTATGAACTCTACTCCCTCTTTACCATCTTTGCCAACGAGGGCGTGGACTATATGACTAAAAAACATCAATTTTATGTTTTATTAACTCCTTACATTAATCGTTGTTTTTCCAAACTTGTATTTTCTTTACGTTGCTTCATGTTTATTTTCGTCAAAAAATAAAATCTTACATTTGTGAGCTCTAGGACTTCACAACTTCATTCCTTATCCCAAACATATGGGTTGCACCTATTATTGTGTAGCCCAAACAATTTCCTAATAAAATTCTACTATGTGACAGTTTTTTTAAAAAAATTGAATTGTTTTTTTAATACTTACAAGGGAGAGATTCTTGAGATTGGGTGCAAGCTACATTTAATCATTGTGTTTTTTAGAAAAAGAAAAGTTTGTTACATAACAACATGTGATTAAACACTTAGGTGAACGGCATAAAAATAGGTGTCGCTTGAGATGAACCCAATTATTTTTCAAAAATAAAAAGTAAAATTTCTAAAATAAATTTGGATGGTTTACGAAAAGTCTAAAATGGTAAAATAATATAGAGAAGTTATTTTTGTTAGAAATAAACATATATTGTAAAAGTAAGGGGAAAAAAAACAATAAAAAAAAACTTGGAAAGTGAGCAAACGAAGCGGAGGTACAAAAAAGCAAAGGGCGGAGTTTCCTTAGAAGAAAGTGGAATACCGATATTGATAATAATATTAAAAGAAAGAAAGTGGAAAAGGGTGTGATTTGAAGTTTGTAGGATTTAGTAGTTATGAAAAAGTAGGTTGTCTCATCAAAGAAATACGCGGTTCCAAACCCCTAACTTTGCCGACTAATCAGTTTTGCCCTTTTAACTTCTTCAAAATCCAAACCCAAAACACAATTATCACATCCAATCCAACCATCTAATATTCCCTACCAATACCATGCATTTATATTTTGCTTCCTTTCAACTCCTTCATTATTTCAATTTTGAACTATACCTACTCAAAACCATGCACATAGACACAATCTTACCTTAACCTTATATGAATTTATCTACTCTCTCTAATATAAATCCATTTTACCCCATTATTATCCTCTCAAAATCATTTTTTTTCTTAAACCAACTAGTCAGCCAAGAAAATTGATATCAATCCCCTAATGATTCCATTCACATTAACTTAATATATTATAATTCAATTACTAGAATTATTTCACACATTATTTATAATTATAATTTTTTTCCACATGATCATACCCAATTGTTAGAATGGAGTATCATGAATATGTTAAATCATTATATGTATCATGGAAGTAGTTTAAATTATTGAATATGATTAAGTCAGTTATAAAGATTTTAGAATATCTCACTGAGTGTTATTGGATTTTGAATAATAAATTTAATTGTAACCATTTAAAACTTTAATATGAATGATCGAGATTGATTAAGATACATTAAATAATTATACCATACAGAATGATTGCAGGATATATTTTTTTCTTCTTTTTTTTAATAATATGGACTACGTTACTAATGTCATGGTCGTAACTTGTAAGATATTATAATATTATCATATAAATATTAGTAAATTATAAGGATGGGTGTAAAAGGAATTAAATGGCTGACGTCTATGTCATGTGCTTGTACTAAATAAGCACGCCTACCGACCACCCATATATTTTTTATTTTTTTCAACTTTCAAACGCCAAAATAGGGGGAGGGGCGACAATATATATATATATCTTTTTTTCGTTTTTTTTTCCTTTCTGAAACAAATATATTAAATAAATTCAGTTTTTATATTCGGGCTTACCTTATTTATATAATTGTTTTTGTCCTTGAACTCCAATATATAAATACACACACATATATTATAGAGCCCTTTAATCAATTTTTCTTTTTATAAAAAATAACTGGTTTCAATGTTAATATTTCATATTCTTATTTCAAAATTTCAATACTTTCTTTAGTGGCCAATTACTCTTTCTATATGCATTCTTACATACTTTTTTACTTCTCTAACTATATTCAAAAGAAGTCAAATAGAACTCATCTGTCTCTTGTATATTTGTTTAAAAAAATTTTTTTTTTTTTCTTGCACATATATAAATATTATTTATCATCAATCAATTTTTTTTAAAAAAAAATTTCATTATTTTTAGAATAATAAATAGGCTAAAAAGTGGAAGTTATATTTTTAATCGATTCTAAAAAATTGAGTGTTTGGCATGCCCTTTAGAAATAGTAGTACGTGTTTAGTTAAATTTTTTATTGAATACTTTTAATCAACCAAAATAAAAGAATTATTGAAGCATAAGTTAGATTACCCCACCCCACAAATTGTCAAAAGAAAATTCTAGTGTGAAAAATTATAAAAATAAAATATATTTAAAGGAAAGCAAGTCATATCCTAAACATAAAATCAATGAAAAAAACGATAATTTATTTATATCCTCCTGGGGCTGAAGTATAGTTGAATATATACTGACGAGTCAAGATAATAAAAAAAAGACAGGATAGGTTGATATACTTTTATGTCTCACATATATAATAAAAGGAAAATTACTATAAACAGAAAAAATATCAAACTATTTATAAATATAGAATTCTATCGCGGTCTATCACTGATAGACTGTAAAACTTTTTTATATTTGTAAATAGTTTGACTCATTTTTCTATATTTGAAAATAGCCTATAATAAAGTGTATTTTTTTTTTTTAAAAGAAAAAAAAATGAAATCACTATATGAAACAGAAACTTTATTTATCATCTTTGAAAATTAATTAATTAAATAAAGCTCCTGTTTTGAGCACTAAAGATTAAAAGAAATACGTGTAGTTATGGTGAAAAATGGCTGGATATATATGAGAAAACCTTATATCCATGAATTTAATATCCTTAAATAACATTAACGGTAGTCAACTTTTAACGACCCATTCCAAATTTGGGTTTGAAATTAAAATATGTAAATATGGGAACAAATAAAATATTATGTTGAAAAGATCATAGTTTTGAATATGAATATAAAATAATTTGTAGTTTTTAAAAAAGATTTGGAAATATTTATAATGAAGTTATGCGATTGCATAAGGTGGTGGGGACTATCAAGTTATAAAACATAACATGAAGAAAACCCAAAAACAAAAGAATATTGGTCGATCTTTTTGGGGGTTGGGGTTTGACTAAACCTGTTTCTGCCTCAAAACTTTGCCTGGTTTCGGTTGGGCAAGTGCTCTGATTTGGTTTTCTTTATTTTTTCTTTTATTTTCTCTCACTTATAAAATTATTTTATATATGAATTAATTTAATTAATTTAGGGCACAATAACACATGATTTGATACTTAAGTTAAACGAGAACACACTGATTTCCGCGTAACGGCTCCTCACTCCAATCCCTTTATTTTTATTTTATATTTCAATATCAATATACATGTAAAAAACCTTTAATTTTTTTTTCAAATTTGGACGGTGCAAAAGCCAAGATTGTATATTTGATTTCATTTTCTATTTCAAGAATCTCAATTAAAGAAACCTTCTATTTTTCATTTAAAATATGTTCTACCAAAGTTTAAATAAGTTTACAATATAACAAATATATATTAAAAATTAGTTAGAACCTCCACTCTATTATTACTATATAGATTCACAAAATATACCCAAATGATCATATGGAGACTTCTATTTGATAAATTTTAAACTATAATGATTATGATAATTATTCTTAATTTTTATACTTGGTAGGGTATTTTACAGACTCCTTAGATGTATATTTACAAAATTACAAAGAAAGTTGGTGGTAAACAAATGTAGCTTAAAAACCAACCAATCAAAACAAACTCATTGTCATATAAAGGGATTTGAATATTGAGGAATCTTCTCACTCTACACATTGTTGAACTGAAAAATAAATTAATGAGTCCGAGAGAAACACAATGAAAAAAATAAAGCATAGAGTAATTAAGAAAGTAGTTTAATCTAGAAAAAGGAAAGAGGGGTTGAATGGTCTAGGTAATTCATTAAAGATGTTGGTAAAGTCGGCAATTAGCTAATCAAAAAGGCTTTTCAAACATAGACATCAAAGTAATATAATTAAAAGGACATGAAAACCCTTGATTGAAAGAGACGTTTGGGGACAAGTTCTTACTACACCTTTCTATCATCCATTAGACCCATATATTCAACCATGATGTCAACTTAACAAAATCATTCGGGACATTGACAAGAAAAGCATAATTATAAATTTATCTTAATATTAATTTTTAAATAATTCACGTCCTATTTGATAACGATTTCTATTTTTTATTTTTCATTCTTTAAAATTTAGGTTTGTTTTTTCACAATCTCTTTGTTATATTTTTTATCCATTCCAAAGCCACACTTTTGAATTTTAGCTAAATCATACAACAACCCACAAAGAAAATAGTTATATATCAAAGATACCTAACATTTTTTAAACAAAGAAATCGTTGAAGAAAAACATATCATTTTTCTTTAATAACGTGTGATTAATAACTAATTAACAAGATAAGGCAATAATTGAGAATAATTGAAACTAGAAGCTAAGGTTTGTTGCATCATCATCATTATTATTATTAGCAAATCTTCAAGTAGGCTAACTCTTTGATCTCTCTTTCACGAAGGTACATGATGGTATGGAAGTCATGTGGGTTTCACGTGAACAAGTTATGTGTAGCACATGCATGCTAAAAAAGGGAATAAAAACACCTGCATGCACATATAATATATATCATGCATCTATTTATAGCATATGCTATAGATATATGAAAAATTAAATTATCTTATTATATTAAGGGTATACGTAGTAGGGTTGAGAAAAGGGCCTAAAGGGATATTAGGGCCTTTTTTTTAAAAAAAAATTAATATATATATTTTCTAAAGAGTGTTTATATTAAGGAGCAACTGGTTGTGGCTCTTCCTCTGGTGATGCCTATGCAGCATGAGACAAGGAGGGCCAACGGAACATGACTCGGCTTTTTACAACTCCATTAATATTTTTATCCTACACTTGTAATCTTTTCATTGGACTTTGTCTTCAGATTTTGCTATTGATTCGTTGAATGATTGGGATCAGACGGATCAGAGCCTTTGTCTTCTCATTTATGGCTAGCTACCTTGGCTATGAAGCAACAACAAAAAAAATTTACTTTGCTTTTGAATTATTATATGTATTTTTTTTAGCACCAAAAACCCTACTCGTCGTCTCATCCCATTTGAGACAATTAAATTTGCACCAAACCCTAGCTCTCATATCTTCACCATATTCATTTTGGTTGTCTATATGTATATTTGTTTTTTTATTCATGTGATATGAAGCTTATTAAATGTGTGTATCAAAGAATCTCGACATACTATAACTGTTATCGTTTTATAGATTTACATTACTATGGTATTTGGATATTAAGAAAAAATAACAACACATTTGGTTGTAGCCTATAGTTTCAAAATATGTTTAGAGATTAAGCGTTTATTTATAATATTTATTTTTCTAAATTTGAGAATGAGGAGAAGAAGAAATATAATTATCATAAATATTTCCTAGTTTCTTCTCTCAAAAAATAAGACATGAGAATTGAGAAACTTTCCTAATCGAGGACCTTCTACGAAATTCTTTTCATTTCCAGCAATATCTCAACATTGTTATTCAAACACAGCCTGGGTCTTTGTTCTTCTTCTTTCTTCTTATAGATATGAAATAATGAGGGTTGTTTCTATCCCAAGTCTTGAATATCGGTTAAAAATCAAATTGGTATCAAACAATTAAAAAAGTAATTGTCCTTGAGTCACAATTATTATAAACTAGGGTAGTTAATTAATATATAAATTGAGTAAAAAAAGAATACATAAAACTCATTATTGTTTTGCATCAACATGAGCATAGTTCAATTTGTATGAACTTTAATTACCAATTTCGTGATTTGAGGTTTGATTCTCTTTCATAAAAATAAATAAATAAATAAATAAAATAATTGCTTTGTATTTTCTAAAAACATATGTCAAACTATCCAAAAATTTTCAAACGCATGAATCAAATATCCACATGAACGGATCTGGAAATCTATGAAAGTTAGATATTGAAATTAGAAGGAAAAAAAAAAGGGTAAAAAAAAAAAAAGAAAGGACTTTTGTACAGTGGAGGTGACCATGCACGAAGAAGAAAAATTAAAACATGTTTTTGTAGACAAACGGTTTTCTGCATGGGGATCGTATAAATATTTGAGATCTTGCTTTTTTGAAAGTTTTGCAATAGAATCTATTTTGCAGGATATGTTTCCTTGACTATCATGTCGCTGTCTTTTAATTTGACTTTTTTTGCATGATTTCTGGGAGTTCCTTTTTCTTGACTTTTATTCATCATATAATAGCTATTTTATATTTTTTTTTCATATCCATTTCTTTTTATTGCAATTTTCATGTATTTCCCCTAGTTATGTTTTGAATTCATGGTAGTCCATTGCCCACGAATATAAGCTAGTTGAATTATTAGCCCAACAAATAGTATTTTGTAATTAAGAGAGCATACAATTTGCTATATTTAACTCAAATTGCATTGGTGTTATAGGTATCAAAAGATTTATAATTGTTAATGTCCAAGAGATTTAAACAATATTCTTAAACTATCGTAACAAAAATTATATTGATTGACTAGCGCTAGTGAATAACAAAAATAGAGAATTTTTTTAATTCTAAAATAGAGAATAACAAAAGATTATCGTAAAACGTGTACTTATACTTGTTTTAGTTCAACGGCCAAGGAGAAAAATAGAGAATTATTTTAATTATACCCAATCTAACTTAGCTTAACTCATACAAAGTATTGGTATCCGGTGCTTGGTATACACTCTAATACTTAAATCAATTAGAATTTTTTAGGAGGAAAAAAAATACGTATGTACACCCTGGGTTGCACTTATCTTTGTGCAACCGACACAGGTGTCCAATTACAAGTTATCACTTAGTAAATTTTCTCTTTAAAGATATTTTAATTTAATCTAATTTAATTATTATTATTATTATTATTTTGTTATTAAATGAGATGCATGCACCACCCTAGCCGCTTTAAGATTTTTGAGAGATATATATTAGGTTGAACCAGACCAAGGCTAGTTGGTCCGGTTTATTCGGGTTGTCTGAGCCAATAAAATCGAGCTCAGATTGGGCTCCAGTTCATATTGGGCCCTCGTTGGTCAAGATCCAGCCAGTGTGTTGAACCTATTTCGCTTGGCTCTTTTGGACTGGTCTTGTAACTTTAGTGTATTACAAATTGGATTATTTCAGCCATAACAATAATGACAAAAATGCTGACATTATGCATGCATTCAAAATATATTATTCCACACACAATTGATATAGAACTATATACTTTGTTCATTTTAAATAATCCATAATATCTCTCAAATAAAAAAAAATAATTATATTTGTTTAATCTCTATCAATTCTTGAACAACCTTCTAAGCTTTCTTTGGAGGATGATTGTCTTTAGTTTGAATAATTTTTTCTTCTAAATTCAACTTTGCCATTTTGAACTATATGATTTCTAATTGATATAGGACTATATACGCACCAATTCTAAATATCTACCTTAAAATTGCAACAACAAAAAAAAACTTGGTGAATAAAAATGAACAAAAAATGACAAAAACATCCATATTGTCCTCTCCAAATCAGAAACTCCATCCAAGTTCAATTCACAGCCAGAGAAGCAAAAGAGAGAAGTGTTTTATTTGTAGTACAAAATGCGTGGATTTAGGGACATTAAAGGAAATGGGAGGAAGCATATGGAGATTGTGGAATATGTCGAAAGGAAATCGCCATTGGAGGATGGGCCAAGGGACCTTTATATATATGTCTCTCAAATGTCAAACAACAAAACTTTGGCTTTTTGGTTTTTGGATGTTAAAGTGGGTGAGGTATCCCAAATATCCCGCTTCAATTGCCCTTTCTTTGTATTCCTATTTTGCCTTCTCTTACAGCTTTTCCCGGAATCTGCATGCCTTTAATAATTCCTTTTAACTAAATAGATCTAATTCCCAACAAAATATCTACATCTTACTCATCTTTTTTCCATATGTCTTTTCCTTTAATTCTTTCACCCACTCGTGTTCTTTAATATATAATTACTTACTTTTGTTGTCTGCAAAAGGGTTACGGGACTTATTCTTTTTATTAATTTAACACACAATTATTGTACTTACAGAAAAAAGCTAAGTAAAGAATGATGTCGTTTGCATGGTCGTAAAGGAAATCATCACCAATTCATTCTGTCCTATATGCTTTTGATCTCCATTTTACTTTTTATGTTTTTACAACGTCTTTTCAAATATGAGTAATATTTCAGTCTATTGTTTGTAATATATCCTAACGCAAATTCTTTGGGTTTAATACAAACCTTTGACAATATTTAAAGAATTTTAATTGTTAAGTGTAGTATTTGTGTTAAATTTTGGATTAAAAACTTTGTGATAAATAATTAAGAAAACACATAAATGTTTTTTTTCTCTTTTTTTTAAGAAAAGGGATACTTCATTGAGAGACCAAAATGTGAGAAACATACAATGACAAAGGAATGAGAGAGACTTGTAGTTTGAAAAAAAGCTTGGAAAGGTTTGACCAAAGACCAAAAAGGTTGCTAATGTCTTTCCTAAAGCTTCAATTCACTTCCATTGATGTTCTTGAATGTGCTGATTGTTTCTTTCATTCCAAAGAGACCAACAAATGGCAATTCAAAGATTGAACTGATTAACAAAGCAAATATCTTCTTCTTTATGGAGAGAAATAATATTGGTATAATTTCTAAATAGGGTTCTCACATGAAATAAATAAAGATTAACCCATTTAACATTTTATCATAATTATATTATCAATAGATCAAACGCTTTTTATGAATTAGATCTTTATTTTATCAAACCCAGGAAAATGGCCAATAACAACCCAATTATTGGTATTATCTACATACTCGTACAAATGTTCACCCATTCCTATGGGTGGAGCAAAGCAGAGAATTACGAGAGTAAAAAAAGAGGGCAATTGCCCTTCTCTATTTGAGAGTTCAATCCGTCTGTTGATTATCAATAGATCAAACGATTTTTATGAATTAGATCTTTATTTTATCAAAACCAGGAAAATGGCCAATAACAACCCAATTATTGGTATTATCTACATACTCGTACAAATGTTCACCCATTCCTATGGGTGGAGCAAAGCAGAGAATTACGAGAGTAAAAAAAGAGGGCAATTGCCCTTCTCTATTTGAGAGTTCAATCCGTCTGTTGTAGGGTTGGGTGGGTTGTCCCGTTAAATTAGTCGAGGTACGCGTAAGCTGGCCCAGACACTACGAATAAAAAAAAAACGAGAGTAAAAAAAGGGGCAATTGCCCTTCTCCATTTACCTTAGGGTTAAGAAAATTATGAAAAAATGTTGAGTTTGTAGAGTTGTTTCTCTATTTTGACCCTTAGATTTGAAAAATGATACATACAATAAATTGTAAAAATTCTCCCTTGAGAAATTCTGGCTGCCACTGCTAATTTCCATATAGTTTAACCCTTTCAAATTATCTCCCCTGAAAATATACTAATATATATATATATGAAAATTACTATAAACAGAAAAAAATATCAAACTATTTACAAATATAGAAAACTTTTACTGTTTATCAGTGATAGACTGCGATATAATTCTATCGCTTGAGCCATAGAAAGTGATAGAATTCTATCACAGTCTATCCTGATAGACTATACATTTTTTCTATATTTGTAAATAGTTTTGCTTATTTTTCTATATTTGAAAAGAGCCCTAGAATATATCTCCTGAAAATAAATAGAACCATAAAAAGAATTTTATTTTGATTAAACTGTTCTTTTGTTGTTATATAAAATTTTTCATTTATTAACAAGAAAGTTGAATAAAAAAATTAAACGAATGAAATTAAAGAAAATGTGACAATGAGGTGTAATAATTCTGCAAAATAAGAAAGAGAGGCCCGCAAATTAGGATTTTGGGAGGGCCTCCAAAGCCCGTTGGGCTTGGACCAGATTGACCCGCTTTATTTAGGATAAAAATGGTACATGGATTGTTAGGCCCAAGTCTACCGCTCGGATACAGTCCTATTTAGTCCAATAATGCTGCAAAATCTAATCTATCATATGCCTACCTCTTATCAAATTTCAATTAATTTTTAGGTTTATACCAACTTTTCGCTTTAATTTATTTTCATTTCTTTACTTTTTGAAATATTCAATTTAGTCTTTATTTTTTAATATATATATATATATAGTATTCATTTTAGTTAAGGCACTTTGATCTTTAGATAAAAATAAAAATGAATAGATTAAAATAGTCGTTCAATTTAAACACTACGATAACGAAAACAATGGACAGTTTCAATTTACAAACACTAAATGAGCAAAAATTAAAAATATAGTGACCAAAGTGAATACTTTAGAAATATAGTAATAAAAAATGAACAAAATTGAACCTTGAGAACCTAAAATAATATTTAAATCTAATTGTTAATATTACTTCGTAATGCATTTATCTGAATTTCACTCTATTGGTGAAATTTTCTAACATTTTTCAAAGTCGATAATAAAATTGTACAAAATTTAAAATATTAACAAACTTAAAATTTTAAAATGGTATTTGTGTTTTTTTCTCTTTTTTTTTCTCCCTTTCTTCTTTCTTCTTTCTTCTTTTTTCTTTCTTTATTTAGAGAAGGTAATATTGAGTTATTAATAGTAGCAGTTGCAAATATAGTCATCACACCCAAATTTAGTTTAATAGTATAATGTAAAAGAATTTATAAATATAGTTAATAGAAGTCTATATTGCTAATAGAAGTCTATCAGCGATAGAGTCTATCACTGATAATTTTATATATATATATACAATTATTTAAAAATGTTGTTATACACTTAATTATTAACCATAAAAGTGCTATTCATTACAATTACACTTATGACCATATTGCTAATAGAAGTCTATCAGTGATAGAGTCTATCATTGATAGTATATATATATATATATATATATATATATACAATTATTTAAAAATATTGTTATACGCTTAATTATTAACCATAAAAGTGCTATTTATTACCATTACACTTAGGATCATAAATAATTTGTTTTATTTAATTGATTTCTTCAACAATAATATTTGATTTAACACTTATTAATAAAAAGGTAGACATAAATGTATCTGTGTAGAGTTGTAATAAAAGTTTTCAAAATAAAAACTTTTGGACACCACACATGACACAACATTTCTAAAATTGTATAAACAAAATTTGAGGATTAACAAAGTAGTAGATAAAGCTATTAGTATTTTGTTAAGGGAAATTCAAAGGTTCAACTTTTTAGAATTGATTACTAATGCTTTGATTAGTTAGATATATAAGAAATTTAAAAATTCAAAATTGGTAGTGCCAAGTTCTTGGAAATAGAAGGCAAGTCATTTTTAATGGACGGAAGCAAACACTAGGTGTAACACAGAATGCTAATTATAGTTTAATAATCTAATAAAGAAAGTATATAAATTAGGACTATAATAAATATAAAATTATTGTTAGTGAGTGTCAACATCTATAAATAAAATAAAGTGAGTGGGAGGAATTGATGAATATTGATATGAATATTTAAATGGAAAATGGAAAAAAAGGTGGTATGGATTGGAAGGATTCGTCGGGGGGCTTTTGTCGTGGCTTGTCTTGGATTCAATCAAGCCTCTTATGTCGTCTTCCCTTTCTTCTCAACCCTTAAATAAGAACAATAATATTACTCATAAAAGTAGGTTTTAAAATATTCAACCAACGTTATACTAAAAAAAATATTCAACCAACTTTAATTACTAGAAGATTGGAGGCTAGGGGGATCATTTTGATCTAAGTTGTTATACATAGTGGTAAGTTTAGTCTATGAACGATTAGATTTGTGTCTATTTGATTCTAAAACTTCAAATGTGTCTAACGAGGGAGAATGTAAGATGATATAAGATTAAATTTGTCTTCACTCATTAATTTTAGGAAGTTTTCTTCTCATTTTCTTACCATGGTTTATATTTGTATCAATCTTAGGTAGAAGAGTTGAATTCTCAACCAAATTTTAAAAACAAAAACAAGTTTTTAAAAATTCGTTTTTTTTAGTATTCAAAATTTGACTTAGTTTTTGAAAACATGGATAAGAAATAGATATCAAAACAAGAAATTTAGAGGTGGAAGGAGTGTTTATAAATTTAATTTTTAAGAACTAAAAACTAAAAACCTAATGGTTTTCAAACGAGGCCTTAAAGATCTATTAGATACAAAATTGAAAGTTTAAGGGTAATTATTAGATACTTTTTGAAAGCTTAATAATCTATTAGGAAGTCTCTAAAGTTTAGGGACATATTATGAACAAAATTGAAAATTTAGAAACCTATTAGACACTTTTAAAAATTCATATACCAAATAAGTATAAACATAAAAGTTTAGAGACAAAACTGGGTAAATTAATCATATGATTTCTTTTTCATGAAATAGTTTGATAATCTATTGGGATTTTTTTTTTTTTTTTTTTTTTTTTTTGAGAGAGAGAAAGGTAGGTGGGTTAGGAAAAATCTAAGGTAATTTGTTAAGGGTAATTGCAACAGGTAGTACTTTTAGGACTAATAATTAAGTGTATAACAACATTTTTAAAGAATTGTAAATATAGAAAAATCTATCAATAATAAAACTATATCGCTAATAGATCGACTTCTATAAGTGACAACTTATATCGCTAATAGGATAGTGATAGACTCTATTGATGATAGACTCCTATCAACGATATAGCCTATCACTTATAGACTCCTATCAATGATATATATCGTTGATGAACTCTGAGAACTAGATCTAAATTTTATTATATCTGCAAATTCTTTTGTATTGTGTTATACTTGCTAATACTTTGGGCATGATTGCTATTTCTGCAACTGCCTCTTTTTTTATATACATTGAATTGGAATATTCCAAATAATGGTTTGTTTGAAATGACTTTTGAAAAAAAAAATTATTTAAAAAATCATCTTTTATACATGAATATTTGAAAATTAATAATTTATAGTGGGTTAGTATAACCTCTTTGAATGATCAAAAATAATTTTTTCAATCTTAGTTAAAAAAAAAAAAAAAAAAAAAAAAAAAAAAATTTTGAAAACCCAAAAAAAATTAACTAATACCGTTTGCGATAATAGTCTAATTCTTTAAAATTATATTGATTTTCTCAGATTTTCTTAACATGGTTTTTATCTTTTCAAAACAAACAAAATTTCAAAAATGATTTATTCTTAGGATTTGAAACGCTCCTAAAATATAGATATATAACAAAATAAAAAGAGTGAATAGTTATCAAATAGGATCACAGTTAATTAAAATTTTATTTTTTAACATAAAATTTGATTAAAAATTCAAATATTTACCTTAAAAAAATGAAAATCAACATTAAAAACTTATGAAAACATTAAACAAACATAATTTTTAAGTAATTATCAAATAGGATCTAAAATTTTCTTTTCACCCTCATATTTGAATCTCTAGTTGATTTAGTTGGTAGATTATTACTTTTTCTTAAGGTTCAAATTTTCACCAATACATTTGTAATATTGAATTTTAAAAAATGAGCATAATTTAATTGGCATAAAAAAAATTAAAAGATAATATTATACTCAAAATGAGTATAACTTAACTGTCGTAATATTTGTACTATCAACTTCAAAATCAAATATACCCCACTAATTAAAAAATATATTATAGTTATAGAAAAAACTTGTACATTAGATGGTAATGGTATATCACATGAATTGAAATTTCAATGCATATAGTGGCTAATTAAAATGTCATTGATTGAATAGTAATTAAGGACGTTAGAGAAAAAAAAAACCAGAAACGGGATTCATGAATGAATATAAATGTATATATTATATGTTGAGTCTAGCTACCATTTAACATATTGATGTCATTGCTTACAACACACACATATATATAATTTTTATTTATTTAACAAACTCTTTTATATATATAGACACACCCTTTTGAAATTGTTGCGTCATTTTTTGGAAATTGATCAAAAAGTTTCTGTGAAAGCTGATCTCTTCGCATCAAGATAGAATAAAACCCTTTCTTTTCGATTTTAATCCACGTACTCTCGATAAATCTCAATTTTAATCTCTAAAATAATTTTTATTAAATTTAATTAAATAATAAGGATAATATTTTTTATGCAAGAAAATACAATATCTAAATATGTTTCTAAAATTTGTAATAAAAATGTTAATAGATAATAAAAAATAAAAATCAACAATAAATTAATAATAAAAACTAAATTTAAGATTTATTGAAAATACAAAAATTAAAATTAAACATTTGAAAGTTTAAATAAGTGATATTCGGATGAGATAATCTATATTCAATCTCACTTTTTCAATAATATTGGTTTTTCCTTCCCCATTCAAATCGTGGAAACTAAATTACTATTATATATTTGAGTTCACACTAGAGAGAATGTAGAAAATATATTAAATGATTAAATTAACCTTAGCCTATTAATTAAGTTTTGTCTAGAATTAGGCCGGTAGGGATGCACATATTGTAACAATATCCCGAAGAAAAAGGAGTTGATATTGTGTATGAATTTGAAATGTCTCGTTGTATTTGTGCATTTAAAATAACATCTTAGCCGCCGCATGTAACCAATTTTTGCTTCGGATTAGATTTCCATCCTCTTTTTTTTTTTTTTTTTTTTTAACTTAAGGAAAAAATAATTTGTTGTTTTGCAATAATTAAAATAAGCTAATTTTGTTAAATAATGAAATGTTATTTGTTTCCTTGTTGTTTGTGGAGAATGTTTGGAAGATTATGTGGATTTGGTTTTTTCAGCATTTTTGTCGTCTAAACTAAATATTCTTCCTATAATTGGTTAGTATTATATTGATTTATTGGAGAAGGTATCAAATTAATTAGTTGGTTTCATTATTATGAGTTTTTCCAAACTTGGTTTTCTAAGTTGAGACATTATAGGCCACAAAAATATTTGTACTTTTGACCGTCAATATTAGACCCTTATTAAATTAATGGATAAATGACAATTCCTAGTGCTTTGTTTCTTACTATTTCTGAAAATTTGAATTTTCTTTGTTATTACTATCAAATCCCACGTCGGAAAAAAAAAAAATAGAAATCTCGCCATTTTTATAAAATAATACTTGAATTAACTCATTTTTGTTATTAATTAGTTTTGAATTGAAATCTCCTATTTATCCATTATAGTATCAAAATCTATAAAACTTTTTTAAAAAATAAAAATAAACTCGCAATCTAAAGTTGTAGATTTGGATCTCTTTTTTAAACATTTGTAATAATAATATTCACAAATAAATAAATCGATATGATAAATAGAGGTAGAATTTTTTTCGCCAATACGAGAGAATGAGATATCAAACTTTTAACATCAAAGTCGATAGTACAATCTTGCTAAGCTTATTTTAGCAATAAAGGTAAGACTAAATTAACTCTATATCACATCATGTTAGCTCTATATGATGAATTGACTAATTGATTTAGAGCTAACCTAATGTGATAATTAGAATTACAATAATAACCTCAAAATGTAAGTAGAATTACAATAATAACCTGAAAATGGAAGAATTTTCCGTGGTAACTAATTGATTGAGTCAATCTTGGCTTCCGTTAATGTATTTGCAAATGATGTGTCAACTTTTCTTGGATTGAAATCTTAATTAATTAAATAAAACTTGGTCTTATTAGAGCAGCATAATTGAGGTTATATTGAATTCATTACTTTTCAACAACCACGTGATTGCCTAGATCGATTAGACGTTTGTCGACTACAAATATATTATTACACAAAACAATTTATCATTATGTTGTATAAGCACCCTAGTATTATTTAGAATACAAAGCTTTGATTTTTATTTTTCTATCAATATTGGTGAATAATTTTAATCTAATCCACCTATCTTATATAATAATAGCTAGAAAATTATTTGCATAAATCAAGTCGATTGTCAACAAATCTGTTGTAAATTTAAATAATGACTAACAAAAACAAGAAAGTAGATAATAAAAAATGTAAATCTCTTTACGTTTAGAAATTTTACTAAGTAATCTCAATAATTTTTATTATTGATCATGAATGTTCAAATATATATGTTGACGCTGTTTTTATATATTAGTATTGTGTGTTATTTCTTTTGTTACAAATAGTGTTATTTAATAATAATGAAGATAACTAAGATCAATAATTCAAAATATTATGCAGAGATAACTAAAATTTAGAAGTATGTCATAAAAACGACATAAACAAAATTTGGAAGACTCTTCAAGTCATCAAAGTTGAACTTAAGAAATAAATGACTGACAGACTAGCCAGGCCCATTAGATTGATAATAAATCTACAAATATGATTTAACAATTAATAATAAATAACAGACAGTAATAATTTAGGTTTATTTTCAAAGAAGTCAGCTCGAAATGTCAAACAATGATGTAAAAAAAGGTGAAATTGACGGAATGAAAGCTGAATTTGGATTGGAACACATTGACAGACAAGGTACAACTTGCACGTTAACCTTTGCACTTAAAACTCAAAAAAAAAAATTTGGAAAAATTTTCAAAACTATTTATATAAAATAGCAAAAAAAATACTGATAAATAATTATGATATAAAAATTTTGTTATTTCGTGTAAATAGTTTTTCTTATTTTTTTATTTTTAAAATTTTTTAAAAATCTACCTTTGACTTGAGAAATATATATATTACAATTTACAAGTAGATAAAGAATGTTGGAACTTGAGCGATTTTTGTGCTTCAGTACTTTCAAATTTGTCATTTCCCATATCTTAGATTTCTATTTTTCAATCATTTGAGTTCATTATTATCGTCTCATAATTGTATATTATGAATTATGGTTATGTTTTTTATACAATAATTTCATTTTCAAGATTAGATTACATGCAAAATAGAAATATCAGCACCTAAGAGATTTGAAAAATAAAGTTTGTGAGGAATAGGAGCAAAGCACAGAAAGAAGGGATGACTTGCCTCCTCTTTAACTTTGTCTTAGACTCTTAAGTTATAGAAAATTGTACTAGAAGTTAGAAGTTTTTGAGGTTTTTTGTTTTAATGTTTTTCTCTTCAAAATGGAATATTATATGTGTGTGTGTAGAATTAGGTATAATTCATAAAAGTAAAGTTATTTTAGGTTGAAAATATATTTGTTTTGGTGTATACTTTATATTGTAGGTAAAAATATGACTATAAGTATTTTACCTTACGAGGATGACCTAATAGTCATTCTAAGAGAAATAATTATTCTCTAAATTAAATTAGGTCATGGTCGTAACGGCTAAATTAAGTTAGTGACAGTCAAATTAATGACCCGATAAATTAATTAGTACATGACCGTTATGAAATCTATTTTTATATGATCAAGTGACATTTGAGTTAGGCTGAAATATATCTCGAATTTTCTATTATTTAGCTCTCTAACCAATAACTAACTTGATAGTCGAAGTGTAGTAAAACACCATACTGATGTGAGTTTTTTTTTCTATTGTGTAAGGTATTCGGTCGATTCCTCCTGAAGATTATAAATTCACAGTTGATACCTAAATTTCTCGATATCAACACTTTATATTCCGTTCGATAATTGATCAAACTACATGTCATCAACAAAAAAGTTATTAAGTTTTAATCTCTTAATAAAATAAAGATATTCAACCCAAACATTGCAAATATGTATTGAGCATGGGATGCCTTGAAATCAATTGAAGTAGTGAATACTTGTCTGACAGCCAAGAATCTTCGTTAAATTATCATGGCCGCTAAAAATCTATAATATGTCTCGAATAAAGAATTAGTTATATTATAAAATTTTTAAGCAGACTCAAAATGGAGAATTTCATTTCTCACGATTGATGAGCTTTAAAATAGTGTAACCTCCCATAACTATCGCCATACACGATATCAGGATCTACGATATGTTTTTTATTCTATGCAGCTTAAATTATTTATTAATTTTTTTTTACATACAAATACAAATTTCTTCATTTCTTGAATTTCTTGAATTTTAAAATAACATCTATTAAATTATTCAGCTTATAATTTAATATCTAATTTTAAAGACACTAAATTATAAACTACCCTTAATAGGTCTCTAAATTTATAATTTTATCGGTAATACATTTTTGAAATTATATCTTCCATTTTGAATCAAATAAATCCTTAATTTATTCGACATTGGCTACACCTCATACATCTATGAAATTCAAAATTGAATTAGATCTCAATTTTCTCTGGACTATGAATACTAGTTTGAGTTTTATGGACTTTAATATCATATTAGATAAACATAAAGTTTCTTCATGAAATTATCTTATTAAGATTTTGAATACCCGTTGAAGTTATATGGATTTTAAAATTTTTTGGACTCTTGAAATTATCCTTATCAAGATTTGGAGGTCTCCTCATCTTTCCAATATAGAATCCTTCAACAAGTTGAAAAAAAAATCTCACGTAATTAATTAAATTAGCATTCAATCCATGGGTACGAATGAGATAAGGTTTTTGATCTAACATAAAGCTGTATATATTAAATGATTGAATATCTTAAATTTTTCTAGAAAAGACTTTGGATGTATATAATGAACAATAATAAAAGGATTTGGAAAGATGAGGAAGGTAGGGAATGAAATTCGTAATTAGGCAAAAGAAAAGAGATATATTGATTAAGATATATGTTTAAATTGTGAAAGGAGTAGTGGGACCATAGGGATGTAAAGATAATAAGCAAGTGATAAAGTTGTATTGTGTGTAATACCTAATAATAGGAGACAAGGGATGGTCCAACACCAAGTTGAGAAGAAGGGAACAGTAATAACGCTGTTGAATGGTACAGCTGATGTCTATTTCAAACCAATTAGATACTAATGTCTAATGAGGGACTAAACGAGCGATTTCAAGCACTGAATTAGTTGTTATAGTTAGTGAATTATAATAATTTCTATTTAGAGTACAGACTATTTTAGTCTGAATAGAAAATGGTAAATACAGTAGCAAAAAGAAGTTTAAAATAATAATAATAATGTAGTTAATGGTAAGTTATTGTAATTAAAAATACTAACTATTATAATTGGTGTCCCATACTACCATCCCAATCCATTTTTATATTAAAATTTATTTATTTATTTATTTATTTATTTATTTTGTTGGAATTACATGGGATGGATGTTTATGTGGGAAACAAAACTCTGAAGAAAGACATGGAGAAAATTGGTGAGAGAAAGCAGCCATTTTTATGGATGCTTTTCATTGCTACATAACAACCAACTCACAGCCAACACAACTGTCCATATTTAACAAACCTTCTTCTTCCTTCCACTTCCATCCCTTTCATCAAACCATTCATTCATTATACACTAAATTAAACATGCTTTTCACCAAGCTTTTTTTTCTTTTGAAGTCCCAAAATTAAACCAATGTTTACACTCTTTGTGGGTTAATGAAGCAACTTATTCGCTGACCGTTTTACACTGTTGTATGTATAATAAAGAAACTACAAAAATATCTCGAATTTACATTAAAGAACAAACACATACTCGAAATCTACATGTAACGTAACATTGCAAAACTGTCAACCACGTTGTGATGGTAGTATTCTTGCCCTAAACATAGAAGATTGAAGGGAAAGAAAAATTAAATATATATATATATATATATATATGAAATGGAATAAAGATTAAGAATTAGAGGTTGTAGAAGAGGAAACTCAAATTTGGGGGAAAATTAAAAATAAATAAATAGAGAGATATATAGTTAGAGATGAAGCATTTTGAGAGAGTGAAAACAAAAATGAAACTAGAAACAAAGGAATTAATTACTTAAATGAGAATGGATTAAGGGGGGAAAAAGAAAACCCAATAAAATTTCCCAACTACAAATTTACAAACCCTTTTTTGTAAAGAAGTCTTAGGTTGTTGTTGTTTTGTCATTGGAGGGAATAATGTGTAGAGTGATGATCAGCAAAAGCAGGAGCAATAACATGATGATGTTGGGAAGCTTCAAAATCTGAATAATTAAAACCCAAAGAACTGATTTCGCCCAAACTACTGCTTTCTCCAGAAGTACTACTACTTGGCATAATCCCATAATTATTAAAACCTTCCACCACTAACCCATTTTCAAAATTCTCCAACATTATTGGATAATTTTCTGCAAATTCACCACTACTATTTTGATCAACTGATCCATGGAATGTTGCATCATCATTTGTCACTCCAAATTGCATGTTTAACTCACCAAAATTAGAACTTTGAAACTGATGATCCATTGGGTTGTTGAATTGAAATGATGGAGGAATATGATGATGATGATGATCAGAACAAAAAAGCCTTCCACCCATTTTCATGATCAGATCCTTAAGATTATGATCTTGATCTTGGCTGCTTGTGTTGGGATTTTGGACATATGGGGCTTCATAATTATTGAGATTCATGGAGGAGATTGAAGCTGCAGGATGAATAATATTATTGAAATTTTTATCAAAATCATCTTTTTTGATGGGATGAATAATTCGACGAGCTGCTAGAGCTTGTTGCTGCTTTCCCAGAAGCTTTTTCTTTAATCTTGTGTTCCAGTAGTTTTTTATATCGTTATCAGTTCTTCCAGGTAACTGAGCTGCAATTATTGACCATCTACAAAACCAAAACTTAAATATTAGAGATTATATTATATGATGAAGAAACAAAGGGGATTTAATTAAAAAATAAAAATTGAAATTAATTACCTGCTTCCTATGCTTATATAGAGGCTGCAAATGATGTTATCTTCTTCCTCAGAAAAGCCTCCATGTTTGATATTGGGGCGGAGATAATTCAGCCATCTCAGCCGGCAACTTTTCCCGCATCGCTTAAGACCTAATTAAGAATAATATAAATTAAATTTGAGGATGAGTAAATTAAAAAATTAGGGGGGAATTAAGCAGGATGTAATTAATTGTAGTACCTATTTTTTGAGGCAAAGCAATCCAGTTACCGCCAGTGCCAAATTGCTCGATATAAGATTTGAGTTTGGCATCTTCCTCAGGCGACCAAGGACCTTTTTTTACATTTGCTTTGTCACAACAAGGAGCTCTTCCCATCTTTGATGATCTTTTTCTCTTCTTTTGTGGCTGTTTTTCTTGATCTCTAATTTGTGTGTGTTGTGTTTTGAGGTTTAATTTTTTATCTCTCGGCTATTTTAATTTGTTGGTGATACCAACACAATTATATGTATATATATATATAAGAGAGAAAGAGAGTAGTAGCTGGAGGAGAAGAGAATGCATGGAAAGAAGGGGTCACACAGAGGTTTTCAAAAGGGGGTTTTGGAAAAAGATCCCAACTTTATGATTTTAAAAGTTTAAAGATATTGAAATTTTGCCACACTAAGGAGACTTAAAAAAAAATAAAAAAGCTTTCTTTTTTGTCCTTGACCTTTTCCCTTCAATCTAATCTAATATAACATTCATCCCCCTCCACCCACCTCTCTCTCTTTCTCTCTCTACCATTTATTAAATTATATATATATATATATATATATTATATATATATATATATATATATATTCTACTATTCACCCCAAAAAGAAAAGAAAAAAAAAAAAAAAAAAAGGGAAAATGGAAAATGTGTGTGTAGAATAGTCATATGAAGGGTTCTCACTTCTCACATGGGCTTTGCTCAGGAAGATCAGGAAAAGAATGGTTCCAAAGTAACAAAAAGTATGAAGAATATTTATTATGTGATATCATATGTGAGTGTTTGTGTACTATACAAAGGGAATGCCCTCTTAACTAATTTAAAAAAAAAAATGTTTTGAATTGGTCAGGGAAAGTTGTTCCCTTCTCATTTTTCATCTAAAAAATAAAGAGAAAAAAGAAAAAAAAAAAAAAAAAAAAAAAAAAAAAAAAAAAGTTGAGATGGTGGTGGATAGCATTGCCTGCAAGAGCAGGGCTTATTTGCTGCCTGCTGCAGGGCACCTTAATTACTGATATCAATAAGTTTAATTTATTTATACATCTGCTTTAATTTCCTCTTCTCATCTCTTCATTTAATTCTTCTAACTCATCCTCTATACCAAATACCAAAAACTTACCCCATGGCCATGGCTCACTACCTCCTTTAATTAAACTTATTTCACCTATATTTATCATCAAAATTATCCATAAATATACGTATATTTTATATCTTTGAGAGTTGAAAAAAATTAAATAAAAACTTTTGGTGCAGTTAAATCAATGAAAATGGAGATAAATTTGCATGAGGTATTTGGAAGAGGGTCTCAAAGGGAGAAATTATAGAGTTAAAAGAAAAGAAATAGAATAATAGTAGATTGTAGAGTGTAGAGTGAAGGAAAAACATTTTCTGAGTGGGAGATTGACTGGATATATTCTAAGTCAAAAATAGTGTGTTAGGGCAATAGGTCTCTCTGCCATCGTTTTAGTCCTTTTTTTTTTTCACCAAAAATTTTCTCACTTTTAAGTTCTAACTGATAAAAAAAAAAAAAAAAAAAAAAACTATGCACATCCCAGTTATATGTAGCTTCAACTATTTTCTTTCTCTTCATACACTTGAAAACAAACAACAAATGTTATATATTCTAATTTCATACAATATGTTTGGCTTGTGGGATCTGTTTGTGTAATTTGAAATTAATTAAGAAGTTAAAGTTGCTTATTTAAATATAATTATTTGGTATACTTGTTTTCTCACCATTAGTTTTTTCATAATGATATTTTTTGGTAAGAAAAAAATTGAATTCATAGTCAAATATAACTGAAACAAATTTTTAAAATCACAGTTTTCAAATATAGAAATTGAGCCAAACTATTTACAAATACAGAAAAATTTTATTGTATGTCAGCGAAAGACTGCGATAGAATTCTACCGCTTGAGAATTCTATCGCAGTCTATTGCTGATATACAGTGAAAATTTTCTATATTGGTAAATAGTTTGATATTTTTTTGTTTAGAGTAATTTTCCTTTTTAAAACTTTTTTTTTAGTCTTTTCTTTTTTAGAAAAAAAAATTTAGAGGTAGAAATAGTGTTCATGGAATTAATTTTTTAAAATCAAATGGATATCTTGGTGCATCTACCGATCCCGTTTCACTGGTATCTTGTTATGAATATCAAACGAGGCTTAAAGTTGGATTTGTTAATTTAATTGCTACATAAACACATTTTTCATATGGGTTGATTTTCACAAATCATAGACGATGTGCACCAATTCAACTCTTTTTTCTTAACAATTCACGAGAAGGAAAGAAGAACCCGTAGGTATACCAAGACATCTCAACTAAGTTGACACATCAATAGCACCATCATCGTCTCAAGCCCAAGTGAAAAAGATGTCTGATACTATCTTCAATTCTAAAAAATGTCTTGAAATGTTTAATAGATTTTAAATTTTAAATTTTGTTTCTATTAAAATTCGAAGTCTACATGGTATTTTTTTTTTTTTTTTAAGATTCACATATCTATTAGATGTACAAAATTTATTCACATATCTACACGATTACGAAGACTTAAATGTTTCAAATTTGTGTCTAACAAGTCAATAAATTTTAAAACAATCTCGAATATATTAAAAATCTACAATTAGATACAAACTTGAAAATTTAATAATATATTAGACACTCTTTTTTATTAGATACACTCGTAAAAGCTCAATAACCAAACTTTTAATTTAAGCTCTAATTCTTTCTCAAAATTCAAAGTTTCAAACACACAAATTCATGTTTTTCAATCCTAAACATACTAAAAACAACGATTTCCAATCATTCTTTTATTCGGAAATATACATATATATAGGTGTAGCAAACATTTCCTTTCTCTAAGATTTTCCAATTATACTCAAACATTTCCAAAGCTAGCTAGACAAATGTAATTAATTTTTTCCAAAGGTCGTTACCTTTTTATATACTTCAAGCAATGATGCCTGTATTAAAATAGGTTTAGCTGTTGAAATTTTAACAAATGGTTTAGCCAAATATCAACTTACAATATATATTTTTTCCTTCTAGAGGTCATAATTAAATTTCAATTTTTCAAACATGTGATCGTAACATTTTTATTTTAAACGAGCTGAATTTACTCTTAACTTACGTCTTTGAGAGAGATAAAATTACTAGACACGTGTGCACAATCCAAGAACTAGCTAAAGCATATACAACATATATCTAAATCAAAATCAAAATTATTAAATGAAGAAAAAGAAAAGATGTAGAAGGTAAGTCAATGTTTACATAGAAACAAAGACACATACATGTGTGAGTAAATGGGCAAAGTTTCGTTAAGTTTGGTGACCAAATGTCATGAGAAACAATTCAAATGGGTGTAAATTGGAATAATTATACTAATGGTAAAAAAAAATAATAACACAAATAATGAAATGGCATAGGATAATAAAATAAGTTAAAAGACAAAGAAAGAAAGTTTCAAATTATGACAACAATAATGGGAGTGTGGCTTTTTGGTTAGCTAACAAAAAAAAAAAAAAAAAAGAAGAAGAAGAAGAAGAAAGACGGTGTGAATTATTAAATTATTATAAGTGTAAGAAAGTGTTTGAAAGAGATGATAAGAAAGAATGAAAAAAGGGAAGGAAAAAAAAAGGATATAATGGGCAATACCCAATAGACAACTGGCACATGTCATTATGGGGCCCAAAAAGGTGAGTAGAAATCTTGACAAAGATGCACTGTCCGTCTTTGTTTGTGTGTTATGAGAAGGAATTGGTAGCACAAGAAAACGAGGCAGCCACTGTCAAATCAATTGCGTCATCATAATTTGGACTATTTTTCCTCTCTTATGCCTATCTTTTCCCACCTTTATTTTCCTAATTTCCATTATCTCACTAATTCTTCTTTATTGCTTTTCTTAATAATATCACTAATTAAATCTCATCCCATTAAAATGTGCAAATGCTGACTTGACTCATCATAAAATGATATTGAAAGTCAAAAAGGTTAAATTTTATAAATTATTGTTGATCTTTTTCACCCTCTTAGATTAGGATTAGATTAGAATTGATCACATTAAATAATGTTTTTTTTTGGGTCGAAGTATAATTTTGGTCTCTTTAATGTGTTTAACTTTTTTATATATATATATATATATATATATATATATATTAAATTTTGTATCTAATAGATCTTTAAACTTTAAAAATATAGGATATCCCTAATATCTTCCAAAAATTTGAAAAGAATAATTGTGTGCAACAACATTTTTAAGGAATTACAAATATAGAAAAATCTATTAGTGATAGACTCTATCTCTAATAGGTTCTTATCTCGATATAGTTTATCTTTGATAGACTTCGAGAGACTGGATCTAAATTTTGTTATATATGCAAATTTTTTTGCATTGTGATATATTTGCTAATACTTTTGACCCATTGCTATATTCGCAACTACCCCTTTTAAAAATCATATGATTTATTAGATATAAATTCGCACTTTATATTCAATGAAACCCTGAAATTTTTAATTTTGTATTTATCCAATCTTTGAATTCTTTAAAAAAAAAAAAAAAAAAGAAATATCTAATAGATCAACACAAAATTAAAAAGTTTAGAACTTATTTGATACAAAAATGAAATGGGAAGGATTTGTTAGATACCTTTAAAATTTTGGAGACTTATTAGACACAAAAATTAAAAGTTCAAGACATAACTACAGGACAGGTTATTAATTCATAGACTAAATAGGCACAAGTTTAAAATTGAGAGACTAAACTTATAATTTAACTATCTTTTGAAAATAATTTCTCCCTCTTGTATAATTAATGGAGAGTGAGAAAAGCTAAAAACAATACAACATATGGGTTTGTCAACAGAACACCAAAGGGATGGAAATGGTCTACCTGGACCTGCACTTCTATCTCTCTCATATAATATATATGGTTTTGTTTGTGATATGGGATGCATATAATATGCCTTTGAAATTTTTGTTTCTTTGACACTGTCCATATATGTCCTAGAGATTATGTCCTTTTCCTTCGGTTAAATCATTTTTATTGTTCTCAAGATCACTTCAAAAAATATATGTATATTTTTAATGATTCATAAATTTTGATTACATTAAATTGTTTTTATTGTTCTCAACATTAAACATTAAATTAATTTTAAATAATTAAAGACAGGTTTCTATTTTAAATATTATATATAGTCACTTCAAATCACCACTTTCAAACATACTTTAAATTTTACTATTTCAAAAATCACTTTTTATCATGTTTCAAAATCAATTTAGTGGTTAATTTCACACTTTTAAATGTATTTATCATACATCCAAAATTTATTTGGAATGATTAAAATCATTTTCAAGTGATTTTAAAAATGACAAAAATAATTTTAATAATTTCAAAATCACTTTGCTAAATATACCATAAATCATTGTGTGCATTTGGCTATTAGCTTGGCCTCCTGTAAGATCTTATAAGAGATTTAATTTGCTGAAATTTACTGCACTGGCTTTCATGGATGAAAAAGACCCTGCATTTTTTTAATTCCTCTAGGTCTGGGTGACAAATTTGACATAAAATAAAATATTTTTATATTAGTATTTTGTTATGCAAGTTATATTTATGTGACCAAAATCAAGAAGTCAGCCTATGTTTTCATATATAGTTGGTTTTTTAAATTCCAAACATAACCAACCCAAACTAATTACAAACAAACATACTGTCAACCAAGTTCAATAGATTGGTAATGAAGAAATACACTAGTTTTTTTTTTCTCCATTTGATATTTTTGAGAAATACACGCAAGTAATTTACCCCTAAATTAAAAGTACCTTAAATTATTAGATTAGGGTAAATTCAATATTTCCAATTCATATTAGTTTTTGAGCCCACCAATGGGAAAAGTAGAATACATGTTGAAAAATTGCAACTGACATATTCAATTTAACCATAGAGTTTTTCTTCCTTATTTCTTCCTCCTATTTTTTTTTTTTTTTCTTTTAATGACTTCAAGTGAATATGATTCTCTTAAGTTTAAACAAAGACGTGTATGACCATATTAATGTGGGGAAAAATCAACAGAAACTGCAGGAAAATTAAGAACATCTAGAAACAAATTATCATAATAATATATATATTTATCCCTTCAAACACACATCTAATTAATTCTCCACACGGTTCCTAATTACAATCAATTTTTTTTAAAAAAAAAAAACAGTGGAGAAAAACTATATGTAAGCAAACACGACATTTGGTTGGACATAACAATGATCTCATGCTTAGCTAACAATGGGAATCAGTCTTACAAATTGGCTAAACTCAAACAAAGTCTTAAAGTGAAAAGCTTTAATATTTATATAAATGGCCACTGAAACTAAACCTTTTCCATGGAATCAACTTCTTCTTCCTCAATAAAGCTAAAGCTATAGTCAGCTATCAGAGCTTTAATTTCCTCTCCTAACCATTCTCTTTTAGATCCAGGTGTCCTTTGAGTTAAAAAGGAAAAAGACCCTTTATTATTTTTTTATTTTCAATAGAATTTTTTTATTTTTAAAAGGGAAGAGTGCAAAAGGTCAAAAAAAAAAAAAAAAAAGTTAATAGAGAGATGAAGACAAAATAAGAAATTTTGAAGATTTCAAAGTGTGAATTAGGGAGGTGTTGGGCTAGGTGGATGACAAGATGGAATGTGTGTAGCTTATTTTACTTCCAAATTTGACCTACTTTTGGACTCCTGAGGCAACAGGACAAAGACTTGAAGAAAATTCATTAAAAGAAAAAAAAATTACATTATTATTATTATTATTATTATTATTTATTATGTGACGGTCAATGAAAGATTGATAAGATTGGTTTCCAGCTTTCATTTCATTATCGTTTCAGACTGATCTTTGCCTGCAGCTTCCCTGTCTTTGTTTATTTTAATATTGTTGTTGTTGTTGTTTGGTCGAGAAGAGATGTGGGCTACAAATTATGGGGAATCGTTTTTGTTCTTTTTTCAACAGTTGTAAAACAGTACGAACTATAAATGGGAATACACCACATCTAAAGTTATAGGTTCTAATTGCTCAAATATTTTTAGCCTCCAAAAAAAAAAAAAATTCTAATTGCATTTTCACATTACTTTACTTTTTTTTCTCCCTTGTTTTTAGTTGAAAAAATTGTAGAATACGGAGAGATTAAAAACGTCTAATTTTATATGATCAATATAGTATTATTCATATTAAATTAGATGTTTTGCTATCAAACAAAACATATATAGATAATATTCATCAAAATCTCATTAATTAAAATATGTTGTTTTAGTTCTTTCTTTATCCTCTCCAATTCACTTAAATAATTGTCATCCAATAATTCAAATATTCAAAACTAATAAAATATAATGAACTTTTTTTAGTTCCACCATATGTAGGTGACGAGTCGAACCTTAGACATTTTGATTGTGATTATATATGTTTTAACTAGTTAAACAATATATGCTTAAATTATCAATTTAAATAATTAAATCTGTCTCAAGATATACTTTTTTTATTAAGTAGATGTTAATTTCTATATACAGTTTCTTAAATGGAAAGATTCAATGTTGATATTAAAGAACAATGGTTATTTCCACGACACTATAGAAATATTGACAAAAAAAAAAAGATCAGATATAGAAAAGTATAGAATAAGTTTGAAATTAATTCAAACATGGGATCCGTTGCAACTTGATTGAAAAGCCACTATTTCTCATACGATTTTGTCTTTCATTTTTCATTTTTTATTTTAAAATTGATAGTCAAGTTGTTGGTGGTTGGTTTACAAATATTACAGGGTTGAAACTTGACTAATAATCTAGAAAGAGCCCATCTTTTGTCAAGAGCAAGAAGATACTAACTTATTTGGTTGAGGGGTTAAAGGAAGAAAAGGGGCATTTCTATCAAATAAGGATTCGATCCAACCGAAGTTTTTAATGATCTTGTCACATACAACATTGTCTTTGTCAATCCAAACATAGTACAATAGATAATAGTTCAATCTCCATCCCTTAATTGTTAAACAAAAAATTTGAAAATAAATAGAAAAAGGAGTGCAAGTCCCACTCCAATGCATATGCTTGCCAACTATATTTCACTGGGCTCGTTGAAATGCTGTATCAATTTCATTGAAATTCACATGAGAAAAAGTGAATAATTAAATAATAAAACATGAGCGCTTTTAAGAAAGTCAATTTGGCCAAACTTTAGAGGAAAAAACAATGCTCTAATCAAATCAATGCATATTTAATTAAACAGTGTAGATCGTCTAAAATATAGCAATTCAATTATTTTATAGACCTGTCCAATTCCATATAATCCAGCGTGTGAAGTAAAAAATTGGTGGCAGTTCACCCAATTCAAAGGCAAGCTACACAGTGATATTCCTAGCTCAGAGGGTTTAATATTAAGGGCCAATTATGAAACACAGTAATTGATATTCATAACACCATTGGCCATTCATTTCCAGTTCAAACCGAAGCATATAGAAAAGTCTTACAATTATTCTCAGAACATTTTCCAAAACTATCTACACCGTTAATTAGAAATGAGAAAATTACAAAATCTCTGGGACTGGCAGAAAAGGTAAACGATGATTCTTCAAAATCACCCTATGCCTACGATAGACTGACAGTCCAATTCATTTTATCTTCGATAAGGCCCATTTGTAATCTGGTAAGCACAGAATAGAGTTGTTGTGAAACAACTCCAACACCATCTCCATAAGATATCCTGCAAAATTCAGCCATCAAATCAAAATATAAGGAGAATGCTTTCATGTCTAACACTCCAAAAATCACACGTCCATATCATTGCCCCTACTTAAGCAACCTAGTCAAACGATTTCCCATTTCCAAGACCTCTGGTGATAATGAATGGTTTATGTTGAGGAGACTAAATCCCATTCTACGTATGTTGAAATGTCTTCTAATTCAAAAACAAATGAATACGGGAACATGTACTTTCAATCAGAAGGCAATTTCAATTTCCCAACTACTCATTCCACTGTCTCGCTGTCTCGCAATGTGCTCAGATATTGTTTCTGTAAATTTTACCTTTTTCCGAGATATGTGACGCTGCCAACAGGTGATATAACCACTGCTGTCCCCGTACAAAAGACCTCGTCAGCTTCAAGTAATTCATCCACTGCCACAAGTCGTTCCTCAACCTGACACTCATTCAAATCAGTGCCCACTTCTCTCGTCTTTTTATCACAATCCATTATTTTACCAAGATAAACAATTAATATTCCATATAGAGGTATTTAAACAACCTAAAGAGATGACCAACTCAGTCACATTTTCGTCAAAAACATTTCTAAACACGCCTGCTGAGATTAAATCTAAATATCGGAAATTATATTTGACAGTTGTTTTTGTTGTCTTTTAATATTCTTGAGTGGGTACCTCAACTAATCCCACAAGTCAACTCATCTTACTCTGCAACATTTAGATTCCAAAAAAATTAGTAGGATATTAAATTCTAAGTAGACATCATAAGTTGAACTTATTCCCTCTTACTCCTTTATCAAACCTATAGCCCTAAAATTTGACCACTAGACCAACCCATAATAATTTACATTTAAAAATTATTTTTAAAAATGACTTTCAAAAAATCATGACTATGTTGATAGTCGTATAATAACATTTATGTGAGTGTCCAAGCTAACTTGTTAGCCTGCATATACTTCAACTATTCTTATGGGATAGTCCTACTACATTTGGTTGTCAAAATCTTAAATACAAATGATCAACATAGCTTGAATTCATCCCTTCTAAGTCATCTATTGAACACTAGACCAACCTAGGGTGGTTTCGTCTCAAAAGTTTCTAAAAACTATTATATAATACTAGTTGCTAAACAGACCCATTTACAAATAATGAGAGTAAGCTTCACAAATGGTTTTTATTAGATGCATTATATGGACCTTTTAAGTGATCTAATAAGACAATTATTTGACCCTACAACGGGAAAAAAAATGACGTCAAAGATATCTAGGCTGCCACTGGAGCTTGCCCTCAATCATCGAACAAAATCAGGGTGGCCTATTTTTTTTTTTTTTTTTTAATTTAACTACCTCGGGCTGGCCAGGTTATGAGCAACATCAATTATACTTTATACAAAAATAGAAAACACAAAAATGATAAAAGTTATAATGTTGAAGAACCTGAAATCCAAGGCTACGAGCAACGTCAATTATACTCTTTCTCGTAATTCCAGGTAATATTGTTCCTTTTATGGCAGGAGTAGATATCACATTCCCCTAATCAGAAAAAAAAAATTGGAGAGCCGGGTGCAATTGCATCAGCCGATCAAAACAAATGAGAATGTCAGGTGCATTTACGTGAACCCATATTCAGTTTAAAGATTTTTTTGAAACAAACAGACCATTCCGGACAGCAAAAATGCAACAGGAAAAATCCAGCTCGTGTAATTATCAAGGTCGTCAAGACAATTTCAGAATAAAAGGTTATAAAGAAAATTAACACATTAATACATCGTATAAATCTACAGTCACGTGTATCATGCAGCCTCCTTGGTCCAGAGGAAAATGTTGTAAATTTAAGGCAATTGAAAATTAATTGAACTAGAATAAAGGACGGTAGACGAATATCAGGTTGCTGGTTAGGACTAAAAACTACAGTAACTGTTCAGGAGTTTTTTTTTTTTTTCAACATCCGTGAGTGGCCTATTAGCCATTTATTGAGATTATGTCTCCTTTTTCACCACTAAGCCAACCATGACGATTAACTGTTCAGGATATTCAGGTTGTAAAAGTGATGAGAACTTGAATGGATAGGTCAAGTACAAAGAAATAAGAAAAGTTCAATAATATGTTTCTCAATTCGACCCTCAAATTCCTTATTCAGATCTTAGGGATCGCACCTAAAGTAAATAATCATATAATCCAAATAAATTTCTAAACTGCATAACTCCAGTCTCTGCCTAGAAGGATTTACATGCCTACATACTAAAAATTTGAAGCTTTCACGCCAATTCTATCAGATTACAACCTAGTACAACGTTCAAGGGCACGAAGGTCTGGGAATAGTAAAGACTAGACTCAAGAAATAAACCGCTCATTGAATAGTGAAGACATTAGATAACCTTCGAAGATAGGGCAGGCAAAGCCTATTTTTGGGCTAATTTCTAGAATTTTTCGAAGTAATGGCTCGCAAATATCATCAGGGGTAAATCCCTATTGGGTCTCTCGTCGTGGAAAACTAATCCTGGGGACCTAGTAGCTGTTAATGTTTGCTCCGAAGATTGAGATGTCACTACTAATCTCTATCTTTAAGTTTTTAACATTACATAATAATGCAATTTATAACATTTGGAGCTTCTACAAGAAATATGGCCTATCTTTTTTATAAAAAAAGAAGAAATATGACCTTTCTGAAAAAAAATAAGCAAATTATGGCCTTTATTCGGTGACAAATTTGTTTTAAATTTTCTCAAAAAGCAAGCTTTACTTCCCAACTCTGTCTTATTTTTTACTTTTTCAAAAAATTATTTTCTTCACTAAAAAAATAATAAATAAATATTTGGTAGAATTTAGTCAATAAAATATGGTAGGACTTTGAGCAACAAGGAATTTGAGGTAATACAGAAAATAGGATTGAGAGAAGCAACTAACTAATATGTACAACAAAATAGCAACAAAATAGGAAGTACGTTACAACAGTCAATTGACTAAATCAACAAAGATGAAGAACCGCAGCGTTTCAGTGAGATATTTTAACAAGCAAGTGTTTCTAAAAGTGGTTTATAGTCTTATAGATCAATTAAATAGTTAGTAAATGAATTTCTTTGAAAAAGGAAAAAAGAAATCGTAATTAAACGAACTCATTCCTTAGGTCCTTGATCGGTGGGTATACAAGCTAATTTTTTTATAGGAAATGTAAGTCAATAACTAACGAAAACATCCATATTTTTAGCACTTGAGTCATCTAAAATTTGTGGACTCAGCTGCTGCAGATTTTTAACTAGGCCATGGATTCCCAAAGAACATCAAAAATCGTACAGCTCTCCTTTCAGTACCTCCCTTCGGGAAAATGCAAAAATAATTTGGCCTCATCTATTAGAACTATTCCGTAGAATGTGTGGCTTCAGAGTAAGAGACCCTTCTTTCAGGAGATGGTATTTCCATAAATAGGAGATTATTGTCTTGAGTCCTCTTTTTGGAACTTTACTAATAGACTTCTTAGTAACTCTTTAACTGTTCATAACCCTCTTAGATTTTGTCGGTAGATTTTATTTTACTAATGAAATTTGTTTCTAATTTAGAAAATGATAATAATAAATGAATAACTATAGCGTTCAACAGAGTACCTTCACAACAAAAATATTGCATGATGAAACCTCCTCGAGATATTTTTTATGCACACAATCAAGGTACAAAACATCAGAATAGCCCTTTGCTTTTGCAGCAGATTGCGCCTTCAGGACCTACGAACAAGAATTATATCAATCATCCCAATAATAGGAGTGATTTTCCCATCAGACCAGAATTTTATGGTGAGATTGTGAGAACATCTTCATTTAAGTCATTCAGCTCAGAACAGACAGCATAATAAAAGTGGAAAAATTTTCATCACTCAGTCACAGATTAAGATCAAATTACACATTTTCTAAATTAGAAGGTTAAACATGACTGTACTCTCGCCTCAAAAAAAAACATGATTGGACTACTCCATGATATATTTAAAGCTTCATGCATTGGCCCTGGTTCACTTGGGAAGCAAATGGTTCTAATTCCAAAAATAAAAATAACTATATAAAAAGAATATTAATAATATTAAAATATATATTAAAAAAAAAAAAACTCACCGCCGCATAGTTGCCAATGGTTTTTACCCCTCCAGTACCCCCAGGTGTAGCACGATGCAACTCATGCTCAATAACTAAATTTATAGGTGCAATGCCTTCCTGAATTCAGAAATAGATCTTAAAATTTTGAAGCAAAGTAAAAGGCTAATAAAACACAATATCAAGAGAAATTGATTAATGTAATGACATCACATATAAGTCTTTATAGCTGGAAAAATCTTCTCAAAAATATATATACATACATACATATATAGCGGGGGGAAATGACCATACGT
Organism: Lagenaria siceraria; assembly: GCA_002890555.2. Taxonomy (NCBI): domain Eukaryota; kingdom Viridiplantae; phylum Streptophyta; class Magnoliopsida; order Cucurbitales; family Cucurbitaceae; genus Lagenaria; species Lagenaria siceraria. The sequence goes on along the minus strand of CM016485.1, from coordinate 6,529,140 downwards.
CACAGTTTTAACAGTTTTGCTTCCAACAATGCACACTATAGTGGATTTCTCAAACTAACGCTATAACTTTTGAGCTCATAAATTTCAGCACTTGGGAGTTGAGCATTCGTCCAAATCACAAAGATGGCATTGTGACCAGTAAAATAGCATTTAAGTCAAAAATCCAATTATGAATTAGCTAATGAACAAAAACATATGAAAACACCCAATAAAACAGAATTAACTTTTATGAATATAATTTTTTGAATGTTTATGGATATACAAAATGACAAACCTTAAAATAGTTTCCAACAGGTGAAACATAAACGATGAATGTGTATTCAGGAGCAGGGGCGAGACCAAGAACTGCTCCACTACCCATCAGCAAAGGCCTGATGTACAATGAACCTTTACCTGAAGGGGGTACCTGAGATGCAAGGGCCACTAATTATGAGATTAACCGTCATAAACTACATCTCAAACGAAATGAAAACACAATGTAAACAATTATATTCATTACCCAACGTTTGTTAGCCGAAACAGTTGCCTTCACTGCTTCCACAAACTGATCAACTGTTGGTGATTGCATGCACATCCTCTCTGCACCCATCCTCATCCTCAACGCATTTTCCTCTGGACGAAAGAGAAGAATAGAACCATCTTCTTTTCTATATGCCTTTAGACCCTCAAATAATCCCTACTTGGAGAGAATAATATTTGTCAAGCAAAATACAAAATCTTATAAATTATATAATGGAAAGAATCCATTAGCAGTTCAATCATACTGCATACAAGTATCCCTAGCAGCGTCGTTATCCTTGATGTGTGACCACATATCATACGAAGTATATAATGGTGAGGATCCTAATTGGCAATTTGAATTAGTCATAAAATGCAACGGATCTATAATACAACTACTAAGCCTAAGTGCTTGTGTCCAATGTTCCCAACAACGTTGAAGTTTACAATAAGTGGTGCTGTATATGCCCACGCATAAAACCTCCTCCCCCCCCCCCCCCCCCCCCCCCCTCTCCGCCTTCTCCTTTCAGAAGGCATTTTGTCCAATTCTAGCCACTCAATAAGATTCCATCAATGCTATTTTGCATTGTCCTATAAAAATATTTGACCCCACGACATAACTTGCAGGAAGATTGACGTAGTAAGAACAGATTTAAGTCACAACAAGGACAAAATCAACCTCAAATAAGAATAAAAGAGAGTTCTGCACATGGTATAAAATTCTGTAGAACTTCCTGGAAAGTTTTCTTTTTTTCTTTTTTTTTTTATATCCGTGAGTGTCCAGGCCAATTACGCGGACCTCGACTAATTACACGAGACAATCCACCTGACCCTACAGCATTTGGGTGTCAAGGAAACCTATAGGATAATAAATCCTAGGTGTGTAGCCACCATGGATTGAACCCATCACCTCTTAGCTCTTTATCAAGGTCATGCCCCCTATTTACCACTAGGTCAATCCATGATGGTTACTTTCTGGAAAGTTATCTACGGGTACAAATCAAAGTTCAGTCAAAACAAGAATAAAACAAACCTCCAATAAGAACAAAAGAGAGTGGGACAAACGGTACCAAATTTTACAAATATTATTGGAAAGATTCAACTGATAAGATCAGATCTCAGTCATAACAAGGATAAAACCAACCTCAAATAAGAGTGAAAGAGAGCAGATGCAGAACTACTTAACCAATTGAAAATGATAAAGCAAGAAACTTAATCATGCTACTTCATAAAAAAACATCACGTTTAAAATAATTAAATGATCTAACCTGCCCATAATTTAAGACTCCAGCTGAAGGACTCAATTCAATGTTCCCAAATCGCTTTAATTCACCATTAGAAAAATTGCCACCTTGAGAACATTTCATGATATACATATAATCAGTAGGAATTATCCCAAAACCAAGGTTGTCCCAATCGAACTCAGGTACTTCCGCTACATCTTTGCTGCAGAGTAGCAAAAATGTTGGTGGATATCAGTCGAACGTAAGAAACCTAATATTGAGATCTGGTAATTTGTATGTATATGCATAACCATGTTTATAAGGTGCAACATCATGAAATAATTTCGAACAACTACCGATACCCTTGGGGTGATAATCTAAACTAGATACTCGACCATTTTACTTTTTTCCGTTGAAAACAACTTTCATTGAGAAAAAAATAAAAGAATACAAGGGTATACAAAAAACCAGCCCATAAAAGAAGGGACTCCAACTATACAAAATGACACCTATAGAATAGATACAAAAAGCTTTTGAAACCAAAGTCCACAAAAAAACATGAAAACGAACAAGAGACCAAACCTCACTAGGATTCCTTTCCACACCTCTAAAAACCCCTACTATTTCGCTTTCCCACAAAACCCACAAAATAGCACACACCCCTTCAAACCAAATAAACCTCACGAGGCAGGTTGAGAAGGGCTTCTCAATCATAGCACAAACATCTCTATAAGGAGCAACCATATTGCCAAACGACTGAAAAAAATAATTCAAAACTGAATTGACAAACTCACAACACCAAAGAATATGATCCAGGCCTCCAGGTTTTCTTCGGCCTTCCAACAAAGAATACAATAGAAATGACTAACAAGCGAGGGTTACTTCCTCTTATGTCGATCCATCATGTTAGTGCAACCATGTAAAATTTTTCAAGTAAAAACCACACTTTCCTAGGAATCTTAATCCTCCGAAGCACCAAAAAGAACCCGACAGACCTAGTACTCAACCATTTTACTAGATTCGATATAGTCTTATTTCATTAATGTCATGCCCAATAGTTTCCCAAAACCTCACCATCTAAATCACAAAAGATTATGAACTGAAATATAATAAAAGAACTTCCTACTTTTCCAATCAAATTACATTTCTCACCATTAATTAAATATATTCCCATATTAATCGAGTATATTACCAGCAAAAATGGATTCCACAGAATAATTGTGCGTTAGCTCATGCAGAGTAGCCTACATATAGGATAGAAAAAAAAAAAAGAAAAAAAAAAAAAAAAAAAAAACAAAAGAACAAAAGGAAACCGTAAAGTTACCAAACAAGATTTTCACCACACCTGATGGGAGAAGTCGTTTGACGAGCATTGAAGGAAGGAAAACGAAGCTTCTTCTGGAAAGACAAGACGAAAACAATGTGAAAATGAAGAAAATGACAGAAGCACTAAAAAGATCAAACAGTAATCGTTCGAATAAAGGGAAAAGGGAGAAAGACCTTGACAAAGAAAGGAGACGAATACTTTCTGTGGAAGAAGGAGGTTGAAGATGAAAAGGATTGGAGGGAAGAAGAATAATGGCGAGAAGAACAAAGAAGATAATTTGGCCTGAGACCTGCAACGGCGGCGCTGCCCTCCATTTCGTTCTCTCTCACTGTGAATTGGAGTCCCACGTTTTTCCTTCGCTTAGAACTCTCAGACCCCTTTGATTCTCTCTCTCTCTCTCTTAAGTAGTTTCTGCGGACAAAAACAAATCGTTGAAAAAAACTTTTGGAAAATGAATATTAAATTTTGTTTTCCTTTCTTTTTTTTTTTTTTTTTCCCTCCCTTTTTTTCTGGGAATCCCTTGTTTTACTTTTCTGTTTATTTTTTTCTTTTAAAGAAGTGGCGTTATAATTTTGAATTAAATTTTACCAATTGGAGAATGAAGTAATCTACAAAGTGAGAATTTATTTTATTCTCAAGATAAAACACACTAAAAAAATTCTTTGAATATAAGGTGAATATTGGCAAAACGAGGGAAATACAGAAGTATATCTATAAATGAGAAATAAATAATTGTCTAAATCTTTGTAGTATAGGTTCAAATCCTCTAATACATTGTAATGTAAGATTATTAAAAAGGAAATTGGAGGGAAATGGCTATTGATTTGAAAATTGAAATGTAGGAAGAGGTTTCTTTTTTATTATTATTGTTAATGTTGAAATATAATGGGGTGCCTGCGAAATATTAGTTTTAATTTTATTTTATTTTTCTTTCTCCTCATGAGTCTGGTAAGTGATTAGTCTTTTATTGATTTTATTTTTTAAAAGATAAATTATATACTGAGAAAATTACCAAAAGAAAAAAATTGTTCTTTAAAATAATTATATTATAATAAATCCCATAACAATTACCCGTTAAAAAATAAAGTTGTTTTCAAATATAGAAAAATGAGTCAAACTATTTATAAATATAGAAAAATTTTACTGTCTTTCAGCGATAGACCGCGATAGAATTCTACCGTAGTCTATCACTTGAAATTTTTCTATATTTATAAATAGTTTGGTATTTTTTCTATTTGTAGTAATTTCTCTAAAAAAATATGACTTTACGGAGCCTTATTAAAGACATGGAGTTATATAATGTGTAGTGACTTATCTAACATTAGTCCAATGAATTAAACATATGCTACTTTTTTCCAAAGTTGAAAGTTATAATTCTTTATACTGAGAACTAATAAATTTTTTAGTGATTTTAGATTATATTATTGAACAAAAATTTATGTCATATTTTAGTTTGTGTTTATGTTTATCTTGGTAAGAATTTAATAGTTTGTTAATTAAGTTTTATTAGTATAAATCGTATGTTAGATAAATTTATAAGGTCAACGTCAAAACAATCTAGAAACTGAATTCCAGTAGTTTTTTACTTTTCAATTTACATCCATGCTTCTCCTAAACTTACATGGTAAATTTGTAAAAGTCATCAAATCAGCATAATCAGACAGTTTTAGAGCATAAAAATACATTGCTATAGGAAGGAAGGAAAAAAAAAGGTAAATTGTAAAAATGGCATTTGTTCATCCTTCTGCTGATCTCTTCCTCTATGTGTTTCTCTTAAAAGTTGTTTTTTCCGCTGTCTCCATCTGAAACGTCAGTTTTTCTTTTAAATTCTCTGAAACATCAATTCCAAACATTTTATAAAACTCATTTATTTGATACTCAAGTTATATCCTTGGTCAACCTGAATTATTTGATTGAACCCTTCAACCCATTATAATCAAATTATCATTATAATTAAAGTTCAAATCTTATATAATTATTTTCAACAATTTATAGTAATCTAGACGTGTATCTCGTATAATTGCTCATGTAGACACTCATAGTGAGAATAGATAACGATTGAAAATGAAATATAATACTCCTTAACTAGGTCAAATTATCTACTAGATTAAAAAATGACCATATAAAGGAACGGTTTTTTTTCTTTTAATGTTTGATCTAGATATCATCCAAACGTACTTTGACGAATTTACAGAGAATATAGAAACAAATTGAATCATAACATAGGTGGAGATAAACCACAAAAAGCAAAAAGTTTCCATGTTCTTTTTAAGAAATTCGAAGAGAGGCCCTTGACAGTTGAAATAGTAACCGTCTGAACAATGGTTTTGTTTAATAAAATAGTAATGGAAAAGTAAAAGACGACAAAAAAAATAGGTAGACGTAGATATAATATGATGTAATAGATAAAATTAATGAATTATAAAAATTATGAAACGTACATTATCCTAAAATATTTCAACATCCTATTACTCTGACTCACACTATTGAAGGCAACAAGTGGTAGTCAATATCAAATTTGCTTTGACGTGTAGACAAATAATCACACCATTGAAAATAGCACCAATCAAGTAGTTGCCAATGCCTAACAAACTAGAACTTCTCTATCATATTTAAAAATGCGTTATTCAAAACAAAAACTTTCGAACTACAAGAACAAACTAAACTAATTAACTACATCCTTAAGTTCAACTTTGTATTAACTACACTTTTAATATAAGATTAAAGTGCATAATATAGAGCTCTTAAATACTTGTATTAACTACATCCTCAAGTTTACTTTGTATTAACTACACTTTTAATATAAGATTAAAGTGCATAATATAGAGCTCTTGAATACTTGTATTAATCACATCCTTAAGTTCAACTTTGTATTAACTACACTTTTAATATAAGATTAAAGTGCATAATATAGAGCTCTTAAATACTTGTATTAACTACATCCTCAAGTTTACTTTGTATTAACTACACTTTTAATATAAGATTAAAGTGCATAATATAGAGCTCTTGAATACTTGTATTAATCACATCCTTAAGTTCAACTTTGTATTAACTACACTTGTATAAGATAAAAGTGCATAGTATAGAGCTCTTAAATACTTGTATTAACTACATCCTTAAGTTCAATTTTGTCTTGACTACACTTTTAATATAAGATTAAAGTGCATAATATAGAGCTCTTAAATACTTGTATTAACTACATACTTAAGTTCAACTTTGTATTGAGTATTAATATAAGATTAAGTTCAACTTTGTATTTACTACACTTTTAATATAAGATTAAAGTGCATACTAAATATGCGGATACATACTTTTTAAGTTTTAACTAAAATATTTAAAGCGCATCCTTTTAAGGAAAATACAAATTCATTCCTTTAACAAACAGAGTCACAAAAAAAAAAAAAAAACATATACACACCACCCAAAGCCCAACCCCCACTTAAAAGGCATGGCTACTAAAATATGAAATGTTACTAAAAGCCCTTTCTACTATCAAACTATCTATTGACATCTTAATTCGGAGCAATTGAGAATATTAACATGCTAGAAAATAAAGCCCCTCTAGTTCTATACCTTAGAAGGGGGTGAGCCACGACACTTCCATAAGCGCTCTGCCAAAAGTTAGTTTGATTCATCGCCACAAGAAGACCAAAGCAAACAATAAAAACAGATATATTCTCAGATCGTTGCTTTACACATTCCTTTCTCAACATGTCAAGGATTTTTCTTTCCCTTCCTCCTTCGGCCTCTCTCTGCACACTTCTGTAACTCTCGCGGAGGTGTATTTCCTAAATAAAAAGAAAATAACGTATTATGGCATAATTGGAGGTTGATATACGGCTAATTAACACCAAACTGGAAAGATGCAAAGGAAACTTGAAAATTGTAAACACAATAATATTAACAAGAGAGAGGGCACCCCAGCAAGCACTCAAGAATATGTTTGAATAACAGCAACAAGCCAAAAAGAAAAACTCAACCATCTCTGGAACAAACCTTCTGCTCCCAACTCCTCTCTTCAAATTCCAACTTCGCTCACCTCTTCTCTTCCTTCCCTTCACCATCGTTTCTAGTATCTGAGCCAAGTCCTCCATTTTAAGTGGAGAAGGCTCCAAACTCTTCACCACAATTATTGTTTTAACAAACATTGGCTCCAAGCCTCCAATCACCATTGCATGCCATTCTGAACCTTCCCTGAAAGCACCTCCCATTCTCTATTAAATCAATTTTACCTTTTCTTCAAACTTTTTTTTCCGATCATTCCGGTTTGTTCCATTTTGATACCAGATGATGACGAACAGAAAAAAATCAGAAAATTACAGCCAAGTTTTAGGGATTTCAAGAGTTAGGTCACTCCAGTTACGGTGATACCCTCCTACCCGACAGACAAACCAAATAACTGCCAACTTACTAAAAAAGCTTTTTCCCCAATTTAAACTGCCTTGTGAGAATTGAGAAATACGGTAGTTCTAAAAAAATAATAATAATAAATAAATAAATCAAGAGAGATACGGTAACATAATTCAAGCACACGATGCCTTTTCATTCCATGATTACCTCCGTTAAGCCTACTATGGGAATGAACTCCATCCATGTCAAATAAATTTAAAAAATTATTTATGAACAATTTCAACTTGATAGCAAAATAACACATACCTGACAGCAAACAGCAGCCTGTTCAACATTTCCTAGGCGTACATGCTGAACCATTCCATGGACTTCAGTACTGCAGGGTAATATACCATATCCATAAATTTGGAATGCTCAATTTGCATTCGAATAAATAATTTCATAATAAACAGCATACCTTTTCTGAAAGAATTTCCTGATGGTTCAACGTATCTTGGTCAGAAGATATGTCAGAATTCTTCTGTTTATAAGTTGTAACTTCAATGATGTTAATGCCTGTACTTACAATAACAACTTCAGCCTCCTTGACACTTTCTTGGTTTTCTGTGGATGACACAAATGCCTTAGGATCCTCGGGCACGTTCATTTGGGTTGCTTCTTCACTGAAATCAAATTATTCGCTTTAAAATCAGTTATAAAACTCTGTTAATCCAAAAACCATTAGATAAACTAGGTACTGAGACAATGTAGGGAGAATAAGAATTAAAGATCAACAGAAAATGAATGAATTCTATTTGACATGACAAAAAAGACGTACGGACAACTAGAATCATCTTCCATAGGGTCCCGAGAAATTTCTTGTTGTCTCTGTTTCTTATTGTTATTTTCCAACTCCAGTTGTCCTAGGGAATCAGGATGAGTAATGTTGGTAGCTCTTCTTTTCCTTCCAGCCAAAATCCTATGATCAGACAATGTAACATCATTTACAATCTCAGATTCAAGAACAGGTACTCCATCTATGTCCTTGTCTGCTGGGGGTACTTCAACGATTACTTTCGGTTCTCCAATAGCATATTTCACATCCTGCCTTTCAGCAAAAGTTCTTTGAGACTTCCCATTACCCCCATCCATTTCAAAATCCTGAGGCTGAAAGAGTTGTCCAGAAATTGTGCTTGATTTGTCAGCCTGACTGATCAGATTTTTAACAGGATACCTTGTAAGTGGCCTCTCTCTCTCCGGAGATTGCTTGAATATCAACTCGGAGCAGCGTTTAATCCATGAGAAACGAGTAGAAGTAGGAGGTGAATCACCATCTAATTTGAGCAAAGATGAGGAGTCAAAGCCATTAATCTTTTGAGTATCTGTCTGGTGCTGTGAATTCAAATCAGCATCTCTAACAAGTGCCCGTTGCTTCAGAAACCTTGTTGAACTTTTTGGATGAGCAGGTTCTAAATCAGATTGGTTCATCTCAGCCACAGCCATATTATCCAAAGCAACTTTCAGATTCTCAAATTTGTTTAGGCGTTCAATTTCAGCAACAATTTCCTCCCTGTCAGCATGCAATAACTCTCTCTGTTTTTCTAGTTTCTCCCTTTGAACCTTGAGTTCCTCGATGGAATTGTTCAGTTCAGCCCATTCTCTATTTCTTCTTTCACGATCTAAATTAATTTCCATTCTCTCAGTTTCAAGTTTTTTTGTTTCTAATGCAACCTCTTCCAAATCCTTAGTTGCTTTGTCTTTAAGGAAGCTAATTTTCTCCAGTTCATTCTTCTTTTCTTGCTCAAAGTTTTTCAGTTTTTCCCTCAACTGGCTTTCTAATTCTTCACGCCTCTGCTCAAGACAATTCTCAAGCTCCTTCTTCTGTGCCTCAACATCCATTAGCAAATCTTTACGTTCTTGCTGCATTTTATTCAAACACTCAGATCGTTCGCATGTCATCTTGTTCAAGAATTCCTCACGCTCACGAGAAAGTGTTTCCATATCATTCTTGAATTGTTCTCGCATTACATCCCTCTCCAATCTAAGGCTATCACGTTCATCTTTGATATACTTGGACACAGCTAACCGCTCTGCAGCTAGAATTTCAGCTTCTTTGCGCAGCTCCTCTCTTTTTTCATCAATCATCTCCCACTCAGCTTCAAATTTGGCCTTCTCGACCATCAACTTATCTGCCTCATCCATCAATTCCAATTTCTGAACTCTAACTGAATCAAGTTCTTCTTTAAGTTTCATCTCTAGTAGGGATAATTCATTTGTTTCACTCCTAAAGGCTTCAAGCTTGTCCTTTGCACAATCAACTTGTTTCCTTCTGTCTTCGAGAGAATCAAGGGAGCACTGAAGCTCTAGCTTCATTTTAGAGCACACATCTTTATCTTTTTGCAGGAGTACTTTATTAAGTTCGAGCTCCTGTTCAAGAGCCCTCAGGTTCTTCTCTTTCTCATCAAGAAACTTGGATAATTCTTCTACCTCCTTCTCCTTTGTTACCAATGATCTAGATTGAACCTCCAAGTCATGTTCCTTTTCCAAGAGTTGCTCATCCCGCTGTTTAAGGTCCATCTCTCTCAACTCCCAAGCACGTCTTTTGCCTTCAATTTCATCTTCAACTGCTTTCTGCTTAACTTGCAGCTCAGCATCAAAGTCTGATATCTTTGTTCTCAAAGTACTTTCATGGTTTGCAACAACTTTTTGAATTTCATTCTGCAGAACTCAAAGAAGAATTAAAATCTAATGAGTGCTTCAAAAAGTAGGTCAGTTTACTTAAAATGAAATGGAAACAGGAGGGGGAAAAAATTAACACAAACCTTAAGGTGCGAGTAAAATAAATCAGATGACCATAATGTTGCAAAAGTATAGCTAAAGAATAGGTTAGAGAAACTCACAGATTCCTTTGTTGCAATTTTTTCCTGTAAAACAAGTAGCTCTTGCTCTCTCCTGTTCAGCAAAATTTTCATTCTATTGACTGCCTGAAAACCCAGAAGGTGAACCAATTAGATTTTCAGGACAAGCCAAAAAATTATTCGCATGATATTATCCTATCCAAAATAAGAAGGGGAAAAAATTAACCTCTTCTCTCTTCGATAAAGACGCTTCTGAAAGTTGCAACTTGGACTTCTCATCATGAATTGCTTTGCGCTCATTCTCAATGTTAGCTCTTGACTCCTCCAACTCTTTTTCAAATCGATTTAGTTCTCGAGTCTTACTTAATATATATTCCTCCCGCTGATTAAGCAAAGTTTGTCCATCAAGTAATCTCTCGTGTTCCTGCTGCAATGCTTTCTGTCTTTCACTTAAAGATTGCCTCTCAAGCACAATCTCATCCCCTTTCTTATCACAACTGAAAAAGGAGAACATACATTTCTATTAATTTCTATAATGTTTATAAACCCAAGAACAGAAGAAGTTGTGGAAAAAACATAACCATTCATCCACCACAGCAAAAGTGAAGTTAATGTCACAACCTGTGGTGCATATTGTATGCATGAGCTACTATGACTTATCAACATTTTTAACCTTTCCATTTCATAAGAAATTAATGTTGTGGATCTCACAGTTGATGAAGCTACAATATTGTAACTTTCAGGTCAGGTAATCAATCAGATTGGGGGTAAAGAAAATACTGGCAACAAGTTCTTTGAATCAACGTAATTAAGGTTATGGCCTGAAAGAAATCACCAAATCTTCAATAAAAAGGAATGCTATTTGGATGAAGCCTCTCTGATTGCTATGTTTTATTGTTCGTATGGTGTTCCCCAATTTTCTTTTTTCAAATTATACTGTGGATGTTACCAATTCTAACTCCTTGGGTAAGGGGGGATCACGAAAAATCATCATCATTGTTCTTGTCTGAAAAAGTGTCACTATTAACTCAAAAACAGGCGAAGGACCAAAGGTTGAAGTGGATAAAGCTAAATGATAGGTCAGAGTGTCATACAGAGAAGAGGACCAAATCATATTTTTTTAAAATGAATATGAGAAAGCACATCAAATATGCTGAAAGAATAAAATAAAAGAGAGCAGAATGCATACTCAGACTTGAAACACGCCATACGCCTCCTTAGATCATCTTCCCGTGCCTCAACTTCCTGGAGCTTTCTTTCTGCAGCACGATTAGACCGGCTAGATTCCGCTTGTAAAGATTCTGCTGCATGTAGTTTGGCTTCAGCCTCAATAAATTTCTTCTGAGCATCCTCCATTATAATGCGTGCTTCAGCCAATCTACTCTCAGCTGCAACCTTGGTTTCAGCAGATTCTAGACGCATTTCATGCAAAGCCTTCTCAAGCTATATTACAAAGCAGAAAATTAAGCGCAGATAAATGCAATGCATGGTCAAGAAACCTCATTTACAAATAAAAACTTACACTTGCAATACACTCTTCCTTAATACCAATAGCTTTCTTCAAACTGTCCTCCCGTTTCTTTGCTTCAGTTAAAGCTGACAAGTGGGCAGCTTGGTCACGCCTATACATTAATTCAGCAGTCTCAGCTTTACTTTTCATCTGCTCATAATCTGAAGTCAACTCCTTTCTTTCTAGTATAAGAAGGCCCATATGGTGTTGGTGGTCAAATATCTAACAAGAATATATACATTAGTTAAGTAGGAAAAACTGGAAAATTTATAAGTGGAATACAAAAACCAGAGCTCTTTCAATTAAGATGCCGACCAGAAGAAAGACCAATTCAAAACTTCACAATATTTACTCGTAAGGAGAAGTATAGAGTTGGGCTAATTCGAGACAAACAGCAGTAATAGTATTGTACACATTAGTCCTACACCAGTGACCACCGAAATGTCATCCATTGTTGTCAGAAAGACCACTGACAGAAAAGAGATGAAAAAGGTCCAGACACACTACAAAGTGTGTAAGTTGAACTACAAGAAACTAATAACTTCAAAGTCTAACAATTTCCACCCTAGGATAGCAGACACAAGTCAGTAAAGCAAATTAGAAAACCCTTTCCTATTAGATTAAACCATGAAACAAATTACTATTAGATATAAATCAAATTCAGAGCATCTATTATAAAAAGAGAGCAAATTGATCACTCTTAGAGACTAATTTCCCGTGTGTACAGTGCAGTGCCTGAAAGGATAGAATCCTTTTAAAGGGAAAAAAAAGTTGAAAAATTACTGGGAAAGGGATTCAAGATATTGTAAAATTCATAATTGTAAGTGTTGGAATCTCTTTTCTACCCTTTCTAAATACACTCCTAGAACGAAAGAAATGAACCCATCTACCTGCGATGAGATATTACTTCATGTTCAATAAATGTAAGCAAAGTTAATCTTACGCCAGTAATGAGAAGTCAATCGAAGTTAGGCACCAATAAAACAATCGTGAATTTCATACATCAACTTTAAAGAACACCTCAATGAACTTTTGGAGATATTACATCAAATTCATAATTTTGAGCTCCAAAATTTCAAATGCAGTCATATTGCAACATGACATTATTAAATTTTCATATCATCATAGATTCGAATAACAATACACATTAAAATGAAATTGCGATATAATAAGAAAACAGGAGTTACAAAATTGGTAGTTCACCTAACCCTTCGATATTGTCTTAGTTTCACTTTTGATTCTAAATATTGATAAGAAAATGGATCATTAATTTCAATACGGTTACACAACTGACAGAGACGTTATGCACCCAAAGTGCATCAGCAGAATTACAAGGAATCAGTAATTAATACAAAACTAGAGTAGATAAACTAAGTGTAAATCTCAAAAACTGAAGAAGGCAAACCTCAGCTTCGAGCTTAGCAATATAAGCTATAAGCGCAGCTTTATCCCTACGTTTAATGGATTCCTCGTCGAAACCAGCTTCTTTCAGACGCCTCCAGATAGTTTCATCGGCAAGTGGGGTTTGCAAAACCCTAGAACCAGGTGTCAGAGACAAACCCTTACCGGAACTCAAAGTAACTCCGGCCGACTGCGGACTCGCCATTTCGGAGTCCGAATTGGAAAGGGGAAACAAACCCTAAAACTGTCAAACCTCCTCAATTCGACGCTCACCGATCTTGGAACAAGAAACTTAATTTCGCTTTCCCTTCTCACTCCCTCTCTGAAATGGGAACCATGATCGGGTTCCTTCCACTTGGTCTACTTTCTTTCCGTTCTGAATCGCTTTTACTTTTTACTCTCTCAGTCCTCGTTGGCTCAGAGCAAATTCACACGATACAGTCAAAAGAAAGTCAGCGGACAATAAGAAGGAGATGAAATCTACGACGTCGTTTTGCCGTTAATCAATTCAACGATTTTTGGCTTTATATTCGCATTTGATTCTGAAATTAACGGCTTGATTATTAGAATTTAAATAAGGTAAAATTAATTGAAGATTTGTGAAAATCTCAGTAGGCTTGTAGAAGAAGGAAAGGAATTAAATTGAGTGCGACAGTCTACAATAAATCCACGTCATGTCGTTTAGCTTTTAGAACTGTTAATTTGGGCCGTTTTGTATGGACAGGTCGGCCCAATCATTCAACTATCGAGAAGCCCAACACCCGTTTATGAAATTTACCGTTCTATCATTGAAGGCATCTAACAACCTTCCAAGTTTCTCGCATGGCTTTAGGTCCTAAGAGTAATATTAGGCAATTTGTTGTTTTTTTTTTTTCCAAAATAATGCAGTGTATAAAATATACCATATTTGATTAAAAAAAATGAAATAGAAAATGGAAATCATATACATTTGCACACTCTAAACTAGAAACTACAAAATGGAAAAAACTAACAACGAACCTCAAGAGTGACTCCATAGAACATTTGAAGCAAAATCAAAGCACAATCCTCAAATTTAAACACAAACTTCAATTGGTTCAAAAATTGAAACAAATTTCTCCAATACAAAGGGAGAAAACCCACCCTCCAAAAGTCAAAAATCGAAATCTCTTGACAGCCTAACACAGAGACACATTGATAGAATTTCATGCTTGAAAAAGTTCCCATAATCCTCCTAAGACTCAATATATTGAAAAATGAGTAAGATATAAAATGAGTTTGAAGGGAAATTCGAGTAATATGGCTTCATGAAGGGGAATAAATTAAGAGAGGTTGAAAGATGTAAGGGGGGAATTGGGGTGTAGGTTTTTGTTGAGGAAACCCACTGGTCAACCCATTTATTTCTTTTTTTTGTTACTGTAGAAGCCCATTATATAAGGACCCAATGTCAACAAAATTTGTTATCTTTGATTCCTTCCGTTACCTGAGGTATTATACAGTGTGTGCAGTGCAGGATAAGAGTTTTTCATCCCAAGCTTTTCTATATATATAGCTGATTATGCACATCGAAAATATATAACAAAGTCTAAGGTTTTTTCTTGCAAACTTCTTCTTCTTGGCGATGGTTATCAGAACCTTAATTCACGGGTTTCAAGATGAGTGCTCAGTCTTATTCAACGATGGAAGCAGAAGAATCAGAAGATTCTTATTCATCAATTTCACAAATGTTTAGCTCGGATAACAAAATTTTTGTCGTTAAACTTAATGATGACAATTTTCTTCTATGGAGTCGAATGCAGCCACTACTGTCAATTTTTGTTGTTAAACTTAATGATGACAATTTTCTTCTGTGGAGACGAATGCAGCCACTACTATCAATATCAAAGTGGAAACGTCAGGATCGTCTTATCTTTTCATGGGTGAATCAAATGTTGAATTGTAGTTCAACCATGGAAATTTGGGCAACTCTTCGAGGCATCTATTCAACAAGGTGTCTTGCCCCGGGCGATGTAACTAATTTAAAATAAATTTCATAATATTAAAAAGGGAACTATGCCACCGAAAGAATACTTCATGAAGATTCAACAATGCGTTGATGCCCTTGCTTCGGTGGGCAAGCGAGATGATTATATCTTTTATATTATTACTGAATTAGATTCAGAATATGAATCTATGATCTGATCTTTGGCAATAATTGATTCTCCCTGTATCCAATATATTATTTCATTGTTACTTACTCAAAAAAACCATAATTGAAAATAAAATTAATCGAGAAGGCTAATCTTGCTTTACATAATCTAGAAAAGGCGTCTAGAGATAACAATGTTTATTTTAAATTTCACCCTGATTTTTGCTATGTGAAGGATCATATTATTAGCCAAATGCTTCTCCGAAGGCTTCTCCACGAGGGTCTTTATCGTTTCAATGTAACTCCATCTCATATCATTCCCACGAAGTCTGAAAAAACTCAATCCATCATCAAGTGTTGAGCGGTTTCTCCACTTTATCACCATAGTTTCTGTTAATGCTGTCGATATTTGGCATAAGCGTCTAGGTCATCCTCAGTTTTATGTTATTTAGTGTTTTGGTGCGGGAGAAGAAGAAGAACAAAAGAAAAGAGAAGCGAGAAGATGAAATGACAAAATAAATTAATTAATTGGTCAACTCAGCAATATATAATTGCCGACTTAACTGCCATATTAGATTCTGTTAGTTTTTTCATGGTCAAATGACTATTTACAACTATTTCTTAAATCTTAGGGATTTTTTTTTTTTTTTTTTTTTTTTTTGAATTTTAGAGACTAAATAGATATCAATCTCAAACCTCATGGACCAAAATGATCATTTTTAAAAGTGTGGGGACCAAAATGGACATTTTGCAACTAGTACAGTGACTAGCTTGATTTCGAACACGTAGACATAAAGAGAAAGAGACAAAACTCAAACTCCTCGCCAAGAAGACAATCTCTTCAATTACATTCTTTACCTCAACGAAGTTCGATAAGCAGTTGTTAATCAAATTAATCACATCTTAGGAATTAGATTCAAACACAATAACATTGTGGAGAGAGAACAAATAGACAAGATAAATGTGAGACCGTCAATAATAGCTTGAGCTTCCAACATCACACATAGGAGATTCAAGGGAATCATGAACCACCACGCCCCACCACAGCACCCTATTATATTTGTGAATGTTTGTAGAGAGGTGTAATTCGGTATTCCACCTGTATTTGCCTCGTATCCACTGCTATCCTGGGCCCAACTCCAGCCCAATCCATCTGAATCCAAAAGCCGTTAAACGGGCCTTAGGCCCATCTCTAGAGATGAAATTGTTTCTTCTTACCAAAATATCCTTTCATAAACTTTACGGTTCAACTTTAGACCGTTTCGTACAAGTCCGTGGGAGCATGAACAAGAGCAGTCCATATTGGGCACTGCTCAGGGCAACCAGTCCATTTCCCGTTTGAAAATCCATTAAAGATATATATATATATATATATTTTCCTTTTGGAATAAAGAAAAGAAACCGAATATTTTGCACCCCATTACATTTTAAATCTAATATTAGCCTCTTCCTCTTCCTCCACTACAGAATCCAAGGAGACCCTATATATATGATTTATGGTGGACTTTTAATTTTTTTTTCCACACAGGATAAGATTCTTATAGTCATTCCCATTTGACATGATAGAGAATAATAATGCATTTTGCCGTCTTTATTTAATTATTCTGTTTTAACCATTAATGTCACGTCCTTCAATCCTTGCCATTAATCCATAGAAAAACGTAAAGTATACACATAAATATACACCTAGTGATATATGCTAGTTAATTAGGTTTTGTAGAAAAATTAAAGTTGTATCGTTAAAAGTTTATGATTTACATCAAGTTGAGTTAGTTAATGATCATGGACGGAATTAGTTATGTTTTTTTCTTTTTTGCCTGAAATCATTAAAATTAATACTACACTGAAATAGTAATACTAGAATTTGTCAGGCAAATTGTAAATGGATGGATGAACGGACAGGATTGAAGATGATGGACGCGGGACCAACTTCACGTGGGTGTCGTGTGAGTTTTCTCGTGGAGAATTTGCTTGCCGCCCACTTCCCTTATCTTGATTAGGTTAAATTTTGGTTTTAATCCTATTATCATTTTGTTTTTAGATTTATGATTTCAAAATATAGCGAGCCTAATTCAATTAGTGTATAGATATTTTAGCGACTACGAAATTTATGATTTGATTCTTCCGTACCTTTAATGTTGTAATATATATGTTTCTTTTCCCTCCACTATTTAATTAAAATTACATTTCTTAGTAGATACTTTAAAGTATTAGTCATATTCTAAAAAATAAAAATAAATTTTCAAAATGTTAAAACATTGTTTTGGTATTTATGTTTTAAAATTTATTAATATTTAATCTATGTACCTTAAATGTTTTGATTTTAGCTCTTGTACTTTAAATAAATTTTAAATTTAGTCTCCAAAGTTAATTTTTATCGAAATTGATTAAAAGACAATAATAACTTTCATACAATGAAATATAATATATGAACATGTTCTCAAAATTTATAATAAAAATGCTAATAGACAACAATTTTTTTTTTAAAAAAAAAAATCAACTATCAGTGAGAACTAAATTAAGAATTATTGAAAGTACATGGAGTAAAACTGAACCAAAGTCAAAGTAGAGGACCAAAATGATATACCTTTTCTAAAACTATATTTTTGGGTCGCGTTTGATGACGATTTCATTTTTTGTTTTCTGCTTTCAAATTTTCTATTTGTGTCATCTCAATGTTCTTATCATGGTTAATTTTTGTCTCTCTTACATAAATATTTGAATTATTAGTCAATTTTTTTAAAAAAAAAAATTTACAAAAACTACATTTTTTGAAACCCCATTAAATAACAATTTTTTTTTAGTAATGTATTTTAAGACTACTGCTATTAGTTATCAAACATTAGGTTGGTCTTTTTAAAAACATCAGTGGAAACTGAATTTTTTTTTTAATAAACTTGATTTAGTTTTTAAAAATATTGGTTGAAAGTAGATAACAAAACAAAGAAATTTATAAGTAAAATGAGTATTTATAAACTTCATTTTTAAAAATTAAAAATAAAAACAAAATAAAATGATTATCGACCTACTTTCGCTTTTTTTTTTTTTTTTTTAATTAAAGTGACATATAGATGTAGCATTCGATTCTTTAAACGTGGAAATACTGGTGGCTTTTTATTTTGCATTATGTTGTTTTTCAAAAGGATTTTGAGTAGACTACACTATATTCGTAAAATTACAATATGCTATATGCTATCTTAAATATTGCCTTTTATCGTGTCATCCCCTCTTTTAAATGAAACTATATTTTTAAAGTTTTAAAAGTATTAAAAAAAAAAAAAAAAAAAAACTGTAGTTCTTACTTCTTCATTTACTTTTTAGGATAAAACTAAAATAAAAATAAGATTTATATTGCAAGTTGATGTAAGAAAGAATAGGCATTTGATTGATTCTTTAGTTAATTCAAGTCCGTTTGGATTACTTTTTTAAGTGTAAAAAAAATGTTTATAAACACTTCAAAACTCAATCAAAACTAACCTTTAATCCATGGAATAAAATTGAAAGGTTAAAGATATTAATTTTTTTTTTTTACAAATATTAGACTCTTTTTAAAATATAAGAACTCAATAGCCAAGCTAAAAAACAGGCATGTTTCTAGAAATCCAACTTATAGTTCACGTATAAAGATTATAATTGGTGGTGTAAAGAAAAAACTGGAAACCAATAATATAGGGAAAATATGCTCCGGTGGCCATATAGGACTTTTCCCCACATGTTTCAAACCTTTTTCAACAGTAACGTGGCTCCACATCTTGTCAACCCATTTTATTTCTGCCCCAACCTAATATTCATAATTATAATTCGACTTTTCTAAAAAAAGTAAAAGGAATTAGAATTAAGATTAGATTGGAATCTATTCTTATTCATTCAAATAAAGAATAACAATCAATTTAAGAATGATTTTCAATTAAGTCAAACTCAAATATCATTATAAAAATATCAACATGAGAAGAATAATATATAGTTTTTTAATTTCCAACACAAATGCCATACATTTTTCTATGGTAAAAGAAAATTCCTTTTTTCTTTTTTCAAACAAAAATGAAATGGAACATTGCCTTTTAAGTTTCAACACACTAATTGAGATAGTGTAGAAATATCCCCCGTTCTTATCTTTCTTGTATTTCAACGATTTAAATAACGTTAACATCAAAATCGTTCTTTAAAAAAAAAAAAAAAAAAAAAACATTATTCATAACGGTGTATGAAATCAACAAATAAAGATAAGAAAAAAAAAACGTAAAGAGTAGAAAATTGACATAAAAAATTACATAATTCACTAATAATGTGTTAGCTACATCAACAGATAGATGAATAACAGTTTACTATTAGAGAGAATAATTCATATTATAAATCATATACACATCTAGAATTAATAGAAATTTTATATAGTACGTTTCTCTAAATCTTAGAGTAAAGTTGTAAATAACATAAATAAGACACAAATATAAGTACAATTTAGATTTTGGGGGCGCTACCCCTAAACCTCGAGATCTCCCTACTTGATCGTTTTGAAGCGTTAGATAACAAAATTTAAAATATTCCAACAAATATTATCATGTATTAAATTTTAACTTTTTCAAACTCTTAAACGTAAAAGAAAAATGTTATTAGTAACTAAATTATAATGTTATAAAATAATAGTAAATATTTAAACCTTTAATGTTAAAAACAAAAAACAAAAAACAAATTAACTTCTAAAATCACCTAGACTAAACTATATATTTCTCCAAACTGGATGTCTATGTGGATTGATAAAAAAAAAAAAAAAAAAAAAATTAGAGTTCACGAGGTTTAAAAAGTCTCATAACCTTCAAAGAATCAAACTCAACTTCCACCTGAAGATTCTGGTTGTGCCATTTGCGATCCAACTCCTTCGAACTTTACACAATTTCTTTCACAGCCTTCAAAGAATCAAACTCGACTTCCACTAGAAGATTTTGGTTGTGCTATTTGCAATCCAACTTTTTCGAACCTTCCATAATCGTCTTTTCTGTGTGGATGGAAGCTTTTTGTGTAAAAGACGTTTCAAATATTGCCCATTTGGCGTTATAAGATTCGTAATTTTTTGCTAAAAAAATTAAACATTTAATTTTTGAAAAATTTTCATAAGTAGGAAAAAATGTCAAACTTTTACATAAAATAGTAAAAAGAAAATACAGGTAGACATTGATAGATTTCTATCAGCATCTATAGTGATAAACTTCTATCATTTCTATAACCAATAAACTCGGATAGACTTCTATCATCATCTATCACAACTATCTAAAAATCTTGCTATTTTGTATAAATAGTTTTTTTTTATTTTAAAAAAATTTCCTTAATTTTTTTATTTTATAGATAGTTTTGAAAAAGAAAATTATTTGACCTTAATCAGAGAAAAAAGGAATAAAAAAAATATTGCAAATTCTAATTACTAGGTCACCGAAAAAAGCTTTCCAAATTTAAATTATTGGGTGACCGCAAAAAAGAATTGCGATCAAAGGATTGATGAGGGACTGGGATAGCAAAACCACTTATGCACTTTTTTTTTTTTTTTTTTTTTTTTTTTTAGCTACTAAGATATATCAATAAAAAAAAATTGAGGGGGCTTTGAGCCCTTGTGCGTTTGCTAAATTCGCTCATGATGTCACCTCAAATGAACTATGTTTGCTTTAGCTCTTCACAAGATAATTATCTGACCTTTCTATATTGTAAATATTAAATTTTAAATAGTATCTAATTTTATTAATAATAACACTTATTTTCTAACACGTGTACACACAAGAGTTAATTTATTCCATTATATTATTAAGCTTCTCTGTATTATCATTCTTTTTCTAATGAATTTAAAAATTAGAGGCAGATTGATGGAAGAAAAAAAAAGAAAGAGAGAAAGAAAGAAGCAGTATTCCATTTGTGTTTTGAGAATGGAAAAATATCTACGTAGCTCTCAGTGTTCCATCTTGTAACATTTAAATTGAAGAAACATATAGATAGAGAAAAGAAAATACTGGATGCGATAATATGAACAACCCCTGAAAGCTCGACATGTGGGAATTGAATAGAACAGTTTTAAAAGGAATATTCAATTCAACCCAATTAAAGTCCATCCATCTAAAAAGACTGTTTGATTTGATTTGACACGTTAACTAGAATCAATTCGTTCTTTTTTTAAAAAAATAAATTAATAATAATCTTAAAGTTCGAAAATTCAAATGATTTTTAAACTATATATATATATATATAAAGTTCAGAGGCAGGCAACCCCAAAGCGAAGCCGCGTGCGACACTTTAAGCTAGCAAAAACCTTCCAACTGTTTCTGCCGGCAACCACGAGTCTCCAACTACCCCTTTTATTTATTTATTCTTTATTTTATTATTAATAAATCACAATTATTGTTCTTATTTACTTTTTTATCCTTCATCCCACCCACGTGTCCGCATGTGAGCTTCATGCGTGCACTGTACCCTCACCAAAGTTGCGTGCGCACGACACCTCTCTCTCTCTCTCTGTGATGGAAAGCCGGTGGCCTGCTGACGTGGCGCTTTGCTTTTAACTACTTTCAAACGCAAGCACGCTCTGTGTGAATGTGAAAAGCCTTTTCACTCCCATCTCCTTTTCCAGACAATCCTTCCCATTCCAATTATTTATGTTTTTCTCGTTACTATTCATTTACAAGTTTCGTTCACACTTCTATTTACTCTTTCTTCTTCTTTTTTTTTTTTAGAAAAAAACAATTGTACCAATTTAAGAAGTGTTCTAGTCACCCACTCGAAATAGGTAGAGTAGATTATTATAGTCTACTTAGTTGATATTTTTAACTATTATAACCTATAATTAATGTATTACTATTTCAATTTTTTTTATTATCGTATTTATTATTTTCTACTCGTCATCTTTTTTCTTATTTGTTACCGTATTTACTATTTTCTACTTATACTAAAATAGTTATGCACTCCAAACATATATTATTATAACTCAAAAAACTAAAATAGCTAACTCAGCGTCCTAAAAACCCTTTTAGTTCTCGATTTTAATTACTATGAAATAGTTTAGTTTTAATAGTTGAAATTTGGGCAAATGTCAATTTCTATTCAAATACTTTGAGAATTATATCAATTAAAACGTCGAACTAATACTTGTATCAATTTAAACTCTGAACTTTTGTAAGTGTATCAATTTACACATTTTCTCCATATATGGTTCGATTAATATCGTGTGATACTTATAATTTTAGTCAATTGTACTCATCAATTTTCATAAGTCAAACCATTTAGACTTTTCATTAGAATTAACTTTGAAATTATCCATGTATTAATTATCAAACACGTGTAAACTTCTTCAAATATTTATTTTATGAAATGGACTATTAGAGTAAATGCATAAATGATTTTTAAAGAGAATTTTGACCAAACGTCTCAATTGATTCATTTTAGGAAAGCCTAGGGGTTTGATTCATATAATTTTATGTTTTACATGAGGTTTTCTCAAACATAACAGACTGACGGGTGTAAATTGATACAGTTACAAATGTTCGAGGTTTAAATTAGTACAATTATGAGTTAAAATTTTAAATTGATACAAACTCCAAAATTAAGGAGTATAAATTGATATTTTCTCATAAAATTTATAATAGTCTATTGTGAAAGTTTTAATTTAAGGTAAGTTATGATATATAATAGGTAATAATTTAATTTTTAAAGTTTATAAAAACATACTTAATCCTAAATATTTTATTGATTTACAAAGATAAACTTTAGGATTGTTTTCAAATATAGAAAAATTTTACTGTCTATTTGCGATAGACCATGATAAACTTCTTTTGTGGGTAAATAGTGATTTTTTTTTTTTTTTATATTTGTAAATAGTTTGATATTTTTTTTCATTTATAATAATCTTCTTAAAGTTTAAGAAATTTTTCACATGGTTGGAGATTAAATTATTACTAGTTTTCAAATTCTCTAAATATTCAAATATTAAAATTTAAATAGTAAATTGTTAAAATTTTAAAAACAACAATTCCAGGTACTAGTATTAAGGACTAGATTGTTTACATCCATGAGAACATAGGTACGGATGAAAGCATTTTTTAAACCTAAATTTGTCGATAGATCTTTCCACTTTTGATTTGAATATGTCTGGTGTGTGCCTACAAAATTCCTAACAAATTATTTGAATTTTAAAGGAAAAATTACAATTGATAGAAATAAATATCGGACTAGTTTTAAATTTAATTACAGTTTTAAATAGGTCGAAAAAAGTATGAGAGGGGATAAGAAGATGAAAACCCACTCATATTAATAAAAATTCACTACAATCTATTCTATTTCAACATTTTTCTTTAATATTATATTAATCCAAAAATTTAAGAAGTCATATAAAGCGTGAAAATTATACATAGTTAGTTCTAAAATGAAACTCTAATGATAAGTATAAATTGATTCACTTAAAAAGTTAAGATTTTTATCGATACAATTATTAGAATGAGGTTTTAACTTTTAAGTAATACAACCTTCAAAATATAGGTGTATCAATTGATTTTCGTTATCTTAATAACAATAGACTAGCTAACG
The DNA here is from genome assembly GCA_002890555.2 of Lagenaria siceraria. Taxonomy (NCBI): domain Eukaryota; kingdom Viridiplantae; phylum Streptophyta; class Magnoliopsida; order Cucurbitales; family Cucurbitaceae; genus Lagenaria; species Lagenaria siceraria. Next base: position 6,505,331 of record CM016485.1, on the reverse strand, counting down.
TCGTTTTAAAGCCTAAGAATCTAAATGTGGGAGTACGTAGCACTATCTCAAAAGTTGAGAGACAATAATTTTTTCCTCAATGTTGATATTTAAAATTTTTTATAGTCATTATTTAATTCATGTCAATTCAATGTGATAAACGAGAGGGGACTACTTTTCTCATCTTTACTTTTTGGACCTAGATTTTTATTCATGTAGAATTATGTCAACACTAGCCTATAATTGCAGGACCATTCATCCACAAACAAATCATAGCCACCATCTACGAACTCTATAATATTACAAAATACATTAACTATAAGATTATTACATTATGTAACGTCTCAAAAATTGTCATAATCGTAACCGAATATTTTCCATTAGTTCAAAAAAAAAACAATAATAATTCAAATATCCAAGTCTCACGTTTAAATGAAATTATTAGTCCAAATAATTTGTTACTTGGAGATGGAGATGAGGTAAAAATTACATGATGGATATAGAAAAAGTCGGTGAGAGGAGAGAAAGAAGCTTTTATATTATTATTATTATTATTATTTGTTTGATGTGATAAATAAACTTACTTACTTTCCACCCCCACCCTGAAAATAATCAAACAATAATGACATCATATTGTGGTGACTAGACTTATGTTTGCCCAATTAATGCTGTATGATCTTCTTTCCACGCATTCATATCTACCCCTAGATGGCGACATTATTTTTGAAAAAATAAAAAAATAAATTATTTGTAGGGGGGCTTCGATTATGCTTTTGACTATTATTTCCACCGCCGGTGGATTGTATTTGTCACATTGCGCGCAATTTGCTTCTCGATTTTTCATGATTAGATTCAACCCTAGGTTCTAATCAATTTAAATCTTATAATTAACCATGTTATAATTTTCAATTTATTACACAATATATATATTGTTTTTTAACGAAAGAAAGAAACAACATTTTGACCATTTAATCTGTTGGCGTAAAAAATTTGTAGGCTAACTATCTGTCTGCTTTTCCCATTTGATCTCGTTCTTTAAACTGACCTACATGAGAGTTACTCGTACTGGTATAGTGTCGCGCCAACCATACTTTGTTTTTTAAGTTAGTACAAATAGCGTATAGTTTAGCTAAGCTCGTGGAGTAAAGTTATAGTTATTTTTTAGAGGCTACTCGCTCATTCCCTCTTTAGACGTTGTTGAATGTGGGCTACTTTTTCTCTCACACTTTCCTGTAGTTGCGTGTAATGTCGGCATCGCCAGGGTGGTTACGACTCTAAAAGTTACAAGGTGCCAACGGTATAGCTTGCTTTGGTTATTTTTCGATTATTAAAATTCTGTTGGCTCGACTAGTTGACTCAAAATTCAAGGCTCTAATTTTTCCCTTTTGCCTCCCATATTTCCCTGGGCTTTAAACTTTGTTTGAGGTAATCTTTAACATCATTGAAGTAAAAATTTAATTCTTTAAATTATATTATGTCATGATTTAGTCTACTTACTTTAAATTTTGTAACAATTTGATCTTCATCTTTTTAAATTACAACGTTTTAATTTATGTAGTTTACAATTTATCGTTATGATTTATAGAGATAATCTCATTAAATTTAATTTGATCAATTATTTAATCGAACGTTGATAATAATTGTTATTTGTGATATAGTATAATAGAGTAAAGTATATTGAATAAATACGTGGTGGTGAATGAAACGTATATAGAGTTGCTATAGTGAGTATTGAATATAAGCTATACATTTATTATTCGGAAAAAGTGTACCAAGATCTAACCAAACATAGTCTTTAATAATTTAGAGAGAGAAATGTGATAGCTTTGGCTACGGTTGAAGACAAGAGGCAAATACGGTCGGATGGGGGAAGAAGAAGAAGAAGAATATGGGAGACCTTATCCATATTCTTTTTTATAAATTATTTTATTATATTTAATTTTTACCTCCATTATTATTGCCAAATTCTACGCTCCACAATCAAACGCCAGCGAATCAAATGCCCATCCCAACAAAATCATTGGTGGGCCACACCTGTCTTATACTCCCCCCCACCCTCTATTTTTTATTTTTTTTTTCTTTATTTTTATCACTCTATCGACACGTCTCTCTCTCTCTCTCTCTCTCTCTCTCTCTCTCTCTCTATATATATATATATATATATATATATTTATTTATTTATTTTTTTTCTTTCTTTACAACATTTATTTATTGACCTTTAAAACAGACAGAATTATTTTATATTACTCCACCCGAACCAGCGAGTTGCTTTACTTAATTCAGGAACTTCATACAAATCAGATTCCGATATTTTAATTTAATAAAAATAAAAGTCGGGCAAAAGTCCACCTATAATTTGCAACTTTATATAATTATAATAGTGTAAAGTCAGACTCAATTGTTTAAATTTTTTAAAAATATATATATATATATATTAGCTAGGGAGTAAGAATTGAATGGAATTAGCGAAATTTGGAGAGATGTGTGTAATTACAGAAAGATGAGATGTAAGGGGAAAGGTATATGTCTGAATGTTTAGGCATAAATGTCAATTAAAGAAGGCAAAATGAAGAAATCGTGTTGAACTTTTGAAGTGTTTGGTTTTTGTTGGTTCGTCATGCTATTTAGATGACCTAACTTGTCATCTCAGCAATGCCGACACATGTTTTTTATTTTCTTTTTTTTTTTTAAAAAAATAGAAATAAAATATTTTATTTTATCATGTTTATTACAAAATAAATAATTTTTGTTTAAAAAAAAAAAAAAAAAAAAGAGTACTAAAGTAGGTCCAAAGTCCACTCGAGCAACTACTTTGTAGTGAGGTAAAGGTGTGGATTCTTGTTGATGAATCATATTCTAGCATCATTATAACTCTTTGAACAAAATTCCAATGTTGTCGTCTACCAACTTTTCTCTCTCTAATCTCTTATTTCCTTTATTTTTAAAGTTCCACAAGACAAATAAAAAGAAAAGTATCATAATTATTATTCCAATAATGTAACCCTACTCTTAGTGCCCATCTCTTTCTAGCTAATCCCTTTGCACTCAAGGAAAAAAGTAACCCCCCCAACTTTTCTGTTTTTCTTACTCGTGTTTATTTTCTTTTCCATATTCCCACTTCAAAAATATATATATAACTTCATATTTATTTATTAAATCATATATAAAAAGTGGATTTTTTTTTTTGGGGGGGGGATAAGGGTAAGGTAAAACATACCCATGTCGAGATGTATAGAGTTGTGTAGATATTGGGCAACACATGGTGACATGGATCGATAGACAGGCCATGTGATAATATATTTGCTTTGCCTTTGCCCCACCCTCTCCAAAGGGAGCCTACTTGATACTGCTTACCGTAGTGGTTTCAAATTAAAAGAAAAAAAAAAAAAAAGGCATCCACCAAAAGGGAACATTCCGGACCAAATCATACCAAGTACTAATTATATTATAAACCCATTTCAAGTTATCACCTCCAAATAATTAAAAAGGATTTTTGTAAGTGTCCCATAAATTTCTTAAATTACACATTATTTTCTATAGTCCTGTGACGGCTTAACAAAAAGAGCAAAAGAAATGGTTCTTTTTCCATTTCATGGATTGGATTGGACTATTTTATAATTAAAACAAGGTTAATTTTAATTCTTTTTTAATTTAAAAACAAAAATCCCACAAGTGCTTATGGTTGGCGCATATACACAGCATTTCATAATAGAGAATTGTCTCTTGATGTATATATGTTCCCCACTCCAATCAGAGATAGAGGGTTTTTTTTTTTTTTTCCTTATTTTCTTTTTTAGGGTTATTTATTTATTTATTGTTGGGTATAATAATGAAGGGGGGATATGAGTAGTGGGGTACATATGGTCAACCTATGTAAGTAGCGAGATAGAAGGAGCATTGATAATTTTTCATCCAATGCTAAAGATTCGTCTGTCTCCTCATTCTTTGCTTTGATTATTAATCCACACCATCGCCCACCACCAACCCATTCCCCTCTTCTTAAACCCCCACATCCCCTCCTTCCCACACCAAAGCCTTTCTTTCATACCCAAATTCTCTCTATTCATTTTCCCAGATGGGTTTTGATGATCTTTCTAATACAGGCCTTCTACTGGGTTTGGGATTAACTCTTCCCTCTAATCCTTCTTATCTTTCTCAAAAACCCAAGAAGCCTGTGGATTTGCTCTGTTTTCCCGCCCCTGAATCTGAGCCCTCCTTAACTTTGGGGCTTTCCACCGTCGACACTTACCCACCTGAAACGGCGGATTTGTCTCGTCAACCGTCGCCTCAGAGTGCCATTTCTTCCTTCTCTGGAGGCAGGGTCAAGCGTGAAAGAGATGTTTCCGGTGAAGATATTGAAGAAGAGAAAGCTTCTTCTCGAGTTAGCGATGAAGATGAAGATGGTTCTAATGCTAGAAAAAAACTTAGGCTAACTAAAGAACAATCTGCCCTTTTGGAAGAGAGCTTCAAACTTCACAGTACTCTCAACCCTGTATGTATTCTTCCTCATTTTCTGGTTTGTTTTGTTTGTTAATTAATTAACCTTGTTCTGATCTAAATAATTTTCCATTTGATTTAATTAACAGAAGCAAAAGCAAGCCTTAGCCAGAGAGTTAAATCTCCGGCCTCGACAAGTTGAAGTTTGGTTCCAGAATAGGAGAGCCAGGTAATTTATCTAATTTATCTGTTTTCAAAAAATTAAAATTGGGGATTTGGGATCAGATCAAAGAAATTAAAACAGGGGAGGTTGAATGAATTTGCAGGACAAAGCTAAAGCAAACAGAGGTAGATTGCGAGTTTCTAAAGAGATGCTGCGAAACGCTAACAGACGAAAATAGGAGGCTGCAAAAAGAGCTGCAAGAACTGAAAGCCCTGAAACTAGCGCAGCCTCTGTTCATGCAAATGCCGGCGGCGACACTCACTATGTGCCCGTCTTGCGAGCGGATCGGCGGTGGCACCGCCGCTGTCAACGGCGACGGAAATTCCAAGGGCCCATTTTCGATGGCCCCCAACCCCCAGTTTTACAAAGCCTTCACCAAGCCTTCTGCTGCTTGCTAATGTTATGCTTGGATACGTATTAGGATTTGGCTAGCCCATTAAAAAAAACAAAAAAACAAATTAGGTAATTAATCAAAGAGGAAAATCCCCAGAAACCCAGGATTTTTTGGTTGGGGCCTCGGTTAGTTGTAGTTGGTTCTATTTAAAAAAAAAAAAACATAAAAAACCCAAAAAAAAAAGAATAGTCAAATTAAATTAGTTTAATTTGTAGAAAAAAATATAGTAATTTACTAATCCAATTATTATGTCTCCTTATTTGATTTCATATGTTTGTATATAAAGTAAATTAATATTATTATTGAAGAAAATATTTGTGATATGTATGATGACTTCTTCGAGCTCTCTCTCTCTCTCTCTCTCTCCAATTTGGTCATTTATTATTTTGTGTCTCTCTCTTTTGACTAATTTAAAGTGTTATGATGAAGGACAACACTAAAAGCAAAAAAGATGGCCTCCAAATCGTATTGAAAATTGAGTCTGATAATAATGGGTTAGGTTGTATTGGATTTAGATTAGAAAAGACTCAATTTAAACCTCAATCATATATAATATTTATTGTCATTAGAGAAGTCAAGCATTGCATTGCAATTATAAAAAAGAAAGGAAAATAAATAAATAAAAAGGGAAACTGTAGTTAGTCAAGAGGGGTGGCTAATGAGTAGATATGAAGATTTGATGTGATGATTAAGAGAGAGAAAGAGAGAGAGGCGTGTAAAGTAAGTAATGAATTGAAAAATTGACATGGAAAGCAAAGATAATAATGCAATATGGGATGAGATTAAAGGAGAGGAGAGAAATATTTTAAAGTCACGTGAGATGCTGGAGCTTTTTGGAGACCAAGACCCATATGCCCACGTGAACTCAATCCCATTTTTCCAATATTAACCTTTTTTTTTTTTTTTAATGTGATGTACGTTTAATTCATAGTTTTATTTTAGTACGTAACAAATAAGTTTGAGAAGATTCTAATTAATAAAATTGTTTAGTTGTAACTTTTTAAAAAGAGAAATAAAATAGACATTTGTACAATTTTAACGGGCAAATAACATTATTTTTAAGAGTATTAAAAAAACCAAATGACTCGAAAAATCCAATCAACTCAAGGTTTGGTTGGGTTCAAATAAATAAAAATATTATAGGTTGAGTGGATTTGCCTAAAAACAACTTTTTAGTACTTTATAAATAAAATTTTCATAATTTAGATTGAAATTAAGTTGTCAATTCTAATTGAATACATAAAAATAATTAAGTAATTTTTTTTTTTTTTTCATATTAACATTGGCTTCTTTTTAAAACAACAATTTAAATAAATGAACTGAGTAACCTGAACCAATTCAACTCAAATGTTTCATGGTTAGATTGAGTTGAGTTCATTTTTTAATAAGGGCATTAAAGAAATTTACAGCCCGAATAATTGAGTTGGATCTAGAAAGTCTTTCAACCCAACCCAACCCAACCCACGAACGCTCCTATTACTTCACTGTTAAATCATGAAGTTTTATATCTATGATTTATATTACACTCGTATGTGAAAGGATGTACCACACTTTCATTAAGTAGCCACTACGAGCTAAATAGTTGAAAAATATTTTGTAAAGATTCTCCAGTCCTAGATTTATTTTAGTAAATTCATATGCCTAGTTTTGAATTGTTATCCTCCACAGTGGGTTTCATTTTGCTTTTGGGCGTTTGCCCTCGGCCCACTAACAAATGGGCGACTTTCGTGGAAAAAGCTGGAGAGGCGGTGGTTGGTGAAAATATCCGAAATTCCATCCCTTTCAAATTTAGAACTGCAAGTTATATTGGTTAATGAATGTGTTAAAAGAGTGCATGTGGATGGGGATTTCAATTTCAGTTAATTTAGATTTTGCCATTCCCCTCTATGACAATACAAGTATGTGATTCATTTATATTTATGATTGTTTAGGAAGTAACGGTCAATTTCCTTCTTTATTTAATTTTGGTTTTTAGTGTAGAATTTGAAGGCGTCACGTTGGAAAGTGGCACGAAATTTCATTTTTCTGACTACGCATACCTTGAATTCAATGCCATTATATTCATGGCTGACGCTCAATCTGAGGCTGCGCCTCGTCTTTTCAATCCTTTTCTCTTTTGTTTATCATTGCAAGAACAATGGTCTCCTCTCTGTTTTTCATCTCCTCAACCCTTTTCTCATCCTACAAAAACTTTCAAATTTTCTGCAACTTCCCATTCAAGTTAAATGGATGCAATTTTTTAACTATAACTAATTTACTTGGGTCATGCTGACACTATCAAACCACTCTACTGTGTACACCGCTGATCTAGATTACTTGCTAATTAAGCAACAAAGTGGGATCCTACAAGTACTCCACTCCAATCACGTGTCTACGTTTCTCTACTTGCTTTGATACCATCTTAAATCACCGATGGACTAAAAAAATTTAGGTTGTTGTGTAAAAGCAAATTTAATATTTGAAAAATTAACTATTTAATTTAAGTTTTTAATAAAATTTATTTAAATTAATTGGTTTTTACAAAAAAAAAAAAAAAAAAAAAACAAAAAACAAAACAAAAATGATAAGGAGAATTTTTAAAAATAGAAAAATAAGGAAACTACTCCAACAAAATAACAATTGAGATAGACTTTGATAGAAGTCTATTAATATTTTTTTTTTTGTTATTTTCTGTAAATAATTTAATATTTTTTCTATTTATAAAAATTTCTCTAATGATAATTCGATGTGAAAACCCGAGCTTGAGATTTTTGAAATATCCATCCCAATACCGGAAAATTAAATGGAAATTAGAAATAAATTGGAGAGGGGGTAAAGAAATTTGGTAAGGATGATATCTAAAGAAGTAACGTATATTTATATTTTTCTTTTTCATAATACGATGTTTTACAATCAAGAACACATGTTTTAGTTTTTGTAAGGTAACGTATCCCCTTTTTCTTTCCTCTTTCCTAAACATATTAGGTACCATATCTTTGGTTGTGTGAATCCACGTACTACATCTTTTGTTTTTATTATATACGCTTTGAGTATATAATGTTGAAGTCATCAAATGGTTTTAATATTCTTTTAATAAAATAAATTTCAAGTGTCCTCATTAAATAATTATAAAATACATATTTTTCTCTAAATAGATTACAGAAATAAGGTTCCGTTTGATTTGTGATATAGAAAACAAAAATGATTTTTTTTTCACTATATTCGAAAACACGTTTGGTTCGAATTTAAAATATTGAAATTTGAATTCAAAATTTAAAATTTGTGTTTGGTTGTGAATTTGAAGATGCAAGATAAATTAATTTTTGTTTATAAAATTTACTATTCTATATAGTAAACAAAACTAATTTAATATAGCCTTTTTGGTATTATAATGAATTTTTTATTGTTAATAAAAGGAAAGAAATATAGTGGAGAAAGATTAAATAATAGAAAAAATTCTTTTATTTGATGAAATACGAATGATAAAATGTATAAGAGAATAAAGAAACTCTATATGAAAAAATAATATAAATAATTTTCATCAAGATGAAGTAAAAAAATCTTTTATCGAAAAAGAATATTCGACAAATTTATAGGATTAATGTTGGTAAGACGTTGTACCGTTAAATTAATAATTTTAAAATAAATATATGTATATAGCAACTTATCCTAAGTAAAAGACATACTTTTTAAAATTAATAATAAGTTTAAGTAAAATTATTTTAAGTGAATAAATAAATCAATCTAATCTATAATTTATTTATTTGAACCCAATTTAACTCAACAAATGGCATAGATTTGATTGAGTTGATCGGGTTTTTAATTCAACACCTAAATTGTGTTGTGAGAGTGTTAACTTTGAGATGGACCATGGGCTTTGAGTTGGGCCTTTATACCTACGAAGCCCAATTTATCACAATCCAAAACTTCGACGACTCTCATTGTGGGGCCATACCTTTCAACGCTGCAACTGTTTAACGGTGCATCAGTTACATACATACATACATAGTTTAAGAAGATTCCTCCAAGGTTTTATGATAAATTATATTTTGAACTTATGCCGTTAAAAAAGAAAAGATTTCATTTTACTTTAGTGTATGTATTTAAAATAATTCTTGAAAATAATATATGTTATTGCCTGTTGTTTGTTTGGACTTTTTTCATACCAAATTTAATCCCTATTAACGTATTGTTTATAAAAAAAAATATGTTCACATGGTATATTTTTTACTTTAAAATGTTAATTAATTTCAATACAAGTTAACTTCGAATGATTAAATTTAAGAGTTATTAAAAATACTTTTGACTAAATTTAAAATGTAAGTAACGTATAAGAATTAATATTGAATGAAAGGTTAAATAATTCAAAATGGTATTTCAATAAAAGCACAAAATATTTTGAGTAAGTCTTAGTGCAATAAAAAAAGGGGTATAATAGATTTAGAACTAACTGGAAGGAGGACTATAGGACTAAGGAAAAAAGAAATATTAGAGGGCCATGGAAAAAGGTATTTGGTATCACAAGAGCAATGGTTGGGAAGGTTAATGAATATTGAATTGTATGCTATTATATAAATTAATACAATTTATTTAATTTTGTCTTGACTTCAGCAATTGCAAGTTTAAAAATAAACTATCAAATTTTAAGGTCCCAAGTATTGTCTTATTCATTTAGGTTGGTTAGAGTTACCATTTCTATATTGTTAAATGTATAAGTATAATTTTTTATTAAAAAAAAAAGTAAGGAAAAATACTTTTTTTGGTCACTAAAATTATGTGTTTAGTTTTTATTTGGTCCCTATATTTCAATATGTTGCATATTTAGTATCTGGTTTGGTTTTAATTTGTCCATAAGTTTCAAAATATTACAATTTATTTGAGTTTTGTTTCAATTTGTTCTCTAGGGTTCAAGATTTTACAGTTTTAATCTCAAATTTTCATTAAATACTCGCCTTCATCATTGACATAAATGTCTATTAATTAATTTAAAATAAGTATGAAGTTAAATTTTAATAGTGATTAAAAGTAGTGAAACTTAATTAATTATATGATTCTTCTAATTATTTTAAATTAAACGACAGACGTTATACTAAAGACGAAAAAAATGAGTATTTAGTAAAAAATCGAGGTTAAAAATGTAAACTTGAAACTTAGAAACTAAATTGAAACAAAACTCTCATCTCAAAGGTAAAATGGTAACATTTTGAAATATAGGGACTAAATTGAAATCAAAATCAAAATTTAAAGAATTAAACGTGTAACATTTTTAAACCTATGAACCAAATAGAAACTAGACCCAAAGTCTATGGACTAAAATCAAAATTTAAAGAACTAAATGTATAACATTTTTAAATCTATAGATCAAATGGAAACTAGATTCAAAGTTGAGATAAAAATGTATTTTTCTAAAAAAAGAAAAAAAGAAAATAAAAGAAAGATATATTTTTATGAATAATAGGTACATCCATTAATTTCTAATATGTGAGAGGATGGATGTGGAGAAAGAAATTTATTACAAAAGTGTCAATTTGAAAAGTTGTTTGTGGAATCACAAATTTCTCAGAGACATAAATTTCCCACCAGACACGGATGCAAGCATTTATTCGTCCTCTCATTAAGGAAAATTTGTAGTATATGAGACTACTATACTCTTTTGTTCTTAATATAAATTTGTCTTCATAATATTATTTTTATTACGAGTGGACTTATACTATTTTTAAAAGTATGTTGATGTAGTAAACAATAAATATAGTTTAAAGACGTACGATTATGAGCAGGTGTAATTTCAAGTAAAAGGGTTGGAATGCAACCTTGCTTGAAGTTGAAGCGGTTGTGCAAGAACGAGCTCGCTTTAGTCCGTGCGCTTGAGGTTGAGTCGGACGTTTTAGAGATTTTCAAGCTTCTTAATAGGGAGGAGTGCTCTTTTATTGAAGTTGGGTTCCTTATTGGGTACATTCTTTTTAGAAAAAAAAAACATTGCTAATTCTAACACTTTTGTCATATTCTTTGGAAAAACAAAGTTGCCCATGCTAATGTGCTTTGACATCTTCTCAAGGTTCTTTTTTGATTTGAAAATATGTTTTTGAGATAGTAATCTCTCTCATCCTCGATGAGAAGGGGAGTAGTTAGTTGCTGGTTGTCAATTGGTTCTTGCCTTAAAAAAATGTAGTATTAGAAATTGGGGAATGATTAGGTGCACTTCCATACTCTTTTTTTTTACTTACAAAAAGATTTAAAAATTCTTTTTTCTTTTTTAAAATTGTGTCATGTGGCACAATTTCATTGAGTGCTAGTCAGGCTACACTTAATTTATTTTTCCTTAGAAATTTGCCATACTCTCCATAGTACTAGAAAAATTCTCTCTCCACATTAACTTCTTCCTCGTTCTATGCCACATTGTGTATGACTACTACATGCATCCATTTTTGTGAGTCCACCCAAATTTTCAACTATCATTTGTTACGTGAGGAACTTTTTTTTTTTAAATAAATAAATATTTATTTATTTATTATTATTGTTTTTTTTTGCTGTTGTTTAGTTGGGGCATGGTATGAGAATGCAAAAAAAAAAAAAAATTGTTAAATTATTAAAAAGGAAATGATTAGGCGAACCTATTTCCATACTAATTCTCAAAAAAATTAAAATAAAATTCATCTGCCGCATGACACAATTTCACTGAGTGCTTATCGGGTTACATAAGGGCTACACACAAATTTTTTCCTATAAAAAAATGCTATCAAATTTTGCTATTTGTTTAAAAAATACCTCTTATACTTTTAAAAGTTGCAATATTATATCTAAATTTCATAAATGTTTAAAAAATATTCTTAGAGTAGAAATTCTTTAGAATTTTAGACAAAATTTGTAATATGAATGGTGCGATAATAATTTAAAACGAAAATTTAAATTACTACATTATTTTAGGTCATCGTTGTAGAGTTCTACTATTTATGAAAGTTGAAGCGTGATATTACCATTTAAAAGTATAGAGAGATTTTTGAAATAAAGTATTTATTATAATTTAGCTAAAAAAATAATAGATGTTTTGACAAAAACAGCCGAACAAAATAATTTTCAAATTCGCTATCCTTCCGCTTCTCATAAATTCATAATTAATCCCCATTCCAAGTACAACGCCGTTCCGATATCCAAAGCCCAAGGCCCGCCGCCGCAAAGTTTCAGATTTCAGCAGCGCACTCCGGCGGGGCCACCGGGAACCTGGAGTCCTCAGAGCAGTTCTTGTTCTTGTTGCCCAAATCCCAATCATCAGTTTCCCAATTTGAACTGTAATTCTAATTGAATTAGTTGACTGAATGATGTTGTCAAGGTAAATGAGAGATTTGTCCTTTTCAAAATCATTAATAAACATACTTTTAATTATTAAAAATTAATTTTAATAAAATATAAATTATATTTAAAATATAAAATCAAATATTAAATTAATTTTAAGTAACTAAAATTATATTTCAAAATGATTTTGAACATAACAAAAGTTATTTTAACAATTTAAAAATTACTCACAAATATATCGTTAGTACATGTTTTGGAGTAATTCTAACTGAATTAAAATCGCTTAAAAAAATTCTTTTAATCACAAATTTTGATGACATAAAAATTACATTTAAAAATATAAAATTAAAAATGAGTTTACGATTTTAATAATTTAAAATTTACTTCTAAACATAAACCAATAAAAAATTTGATAAATTATTAGGTGGAAAGGGGGCCTTGCAATTAAGTGGAAGGATATGGAAGATATTGTGTTAAAGTATAGACGACAATACTATTGTCGGTTCCTTTTGCTTTAGACCCACCCTTTGTCGAAGTTCTACAAATTTCCAATATCCTCTGCTCCAACCATTTTTTTGCTTTTGGGTGTGTGGGAAATTTCCCCATTAAATAGACAAATTGAATTGAATGGTCGAGTACAATTAAACAAAGGAGTAATAATACCCTCTCTTTGTTAAGTCATATGTACAATAATTCCATTAATATAGGATTCATCAAATTCAATTTCTTATTCACTTGCATTCATTACAGGTAGAATTATTACTTCCTTAAGTTACCCTTAATTCAAGGTTGTATGATTGCAACCCCTATATTCAACACGAATAATATTTATTAAGGTGTAGTTGACATCCTATTCAATTGTAAAGGAAAATATATATATATATATATATTTAAACAAAATTGACGTGACAACTTGTGATTTGACACTTGGTGGGTTTTACCACGATGCACCCAAGTATTTTTCATTCAATACTATTAAAATTAAATATATTCAAATCTATTAATCTTAAAAAATTATTAAGATTTGGTAGATAGATATACCCAAGGCAAAATTTATAATGTGACATTTTGTTATCAATGCAACAAACCCTCAATTTTCTTATACTAAAATCTCATATACTCCATGGCATGAAATGATTCCAAGTGATGAACATGAGATTGGGCTGTTTAAAGTGGAGAAGCCCAAATAATATAATGTGTAAAGTAAACCAATGAAGACGATGCAATAATGATATTGTTGGAGGGTATGTCAGCAATTGACAAATGACAGGGCAATTCATGTTTGCCAAAATCTTGTAGTCACTCTCTTGCTTGGGAAGAAGAAAGGATATGGATATGGCGTGATTAGGTGGGAGTGTTCAGAAACAAAATCAGAAGGAAAACCCAAATTCCAAAAGTTGAATTTAAACAAACAAGTAAAAAAAGAAAGAAGAGAAAGGGAAAGGGAAACGAAAACGAAATCCCACTCTCACACAGCTGCCATTGCTCTGTTCTCACATCTGGTTAGCAGCATTTTGGAGCATTCGCAAAATTTGCTTCCTTCTTTCTCTAATCTCTTCTCTGTCCTCAATTATTTTTTATTGCAATTGCAAAATTTGCAACCCTCTTTTCCCAGGAATTTTATTTTCTGTTGGGTTATGGTTTTTGGGGGCTCTTCTTTCGAGTTCTGAGGAGTTACTGCACTTTTCGGTACTCTCTCTTCTTTCTTTCTTTTTCTTTTTCTTTGTCTTCCACGTTCCATCATCTCAAATATCTTTCCCAGACTAAGACAGATTCAGAGGAAATTATATTATATACATTTACACGTACGAGCAGCATATAGTGCAAATTCAGAACCTAATCTCACCGATTCTGATTTAACTCACACTTCCATTCCTTCAACCACTTTTTTCTTTCTATCTGATTAGCTTTTTCGCTTCGTTTTATTTTTAACCTCCCCTTCTTCAGGGAGAATTTCACTGTCTCTTTCACACCCTGCCCTCTCTCTCTCTCTGTGTGTGAGAAGAAAAGGAAAAATGGTGTGTGAGTGTAGTAGCAACAATGGCGTCATTGGCTCGCGCAGCAGAATCTTGTGTTCGACTGTTTCTCTTCTCTTTTTTCTGATTTTGGCATCGACCCAGATGAGATTTATGGCTGAAGGTAACTGGGTATCTTTTGAAATTTCAAAAGAGAGTTCAAAACTAGATTTTTATTCTTCAACTTCAATTTCAGTTAAACCGAAAATCGTTTTTCTTTGCAGGCAGATTGATTTCAGGGAGTGGCAAGGTCAGTCCAGAAACTAGCTCTTTCCTTCCTTTCTCAAATACTTCACATTTTCTATGAAAGCTTAATTAATTGAGAAGAATAATTTTGGTTTTTTTTTTTGGTTTTGGTGCATTGGGATAGACAGTGAATAATGAAGATAAAATGGTATTGAGAGGACAAATTGGGTCAAGACCTCCAAAATGTGAGAGAAGATGCAGCTGGTGTGGACATTGTGAGGCCATCCAAGTTCCAGCAAATCCACAAAAATCAGCAACTAAAAACTCTTCAACAATGAACAACATAGCTTATGCTAGAGATGAAGCCTCCAATTACAAACCCATGAGCTGGAAATGCAAATGTGGAAGCTTAATCTTCAATCCTTAACTATTTTATATAACCCCCCCTCTCTTAATCTCTTCCTCTGTAAATTAGTGATTATATATGATTGTTAATTTCTGTAATTTAACCACTCTGATTTCTCTATCTCTCCCTCTTTTCAATTTGTAGTGCAATTTGATAAGCAGGGCATTAGATAAAGAAGAGTAGTATTATGATTGAATTCAACAAATTCCTTCCATATTATTGTTGGTGTTAACTTAGTAAATTGAATCAGAGAGAGAAAGAAAAGGGAAGTGGGTGGTGATTGGAATGGTGCATTGCACTGTTTTTGGTGTCCCAAGAAAGAAGAAAAGAAAAGAAAGAGAAGATTATGGTTTAGGAACACTGTTGAGACTGAGACTCAGACTTCACCTATTTGCCTAATTAATCCTAATTCCTAATAGACTCTACACACTGCACATCTTTCCCAACCAACTTTCTCTCAAACACATTTTTCCTAGGTGGATTCTCTATGCCCCTTTCTACCTTTTTGTTCTTTCTTTTAACTTAATGTATAATTCTGTCTTTAATATGCTTCTTCCTTTTCAATTCCATGGTTTATATATATATCGTAATTCTGTTCATTTTTGTCTTTAATGTTATCGAACATTAAAGGAAAAAGAAAACAAAAAAAAGATAACTTATACAACTTAGACCTATCTCAACTAGTTAAGGTTCTTTCTGTAGGACTCCCTAGTCGTTTTTGACATATAGCTCTATACTAATATAAGCATTAGAATGCATTAACAATTTTTTTTTTCATGTGTAGATTTCTTTCATTGGAACACAACCTACAAAATGTATCAACATATGCCAATATCCAAAAGCCATCAATCTTTCTATTTTCTTTCTTTTTATGCAGACAAGACATGACAAGTAGAAGTACTGTCACATCTTTGTGAAAAGCCATATATTATATATATATATATATATATATATATATATATATTATGTTCTGAACCCAAAATCACTTAGCAATGGCAACAGATTGGACTTTCACATGAATGACAATACAACAACAAACCACAAAAACCAAAGTCTATGGTCATGTCTTCAAAATTAATACTAAGTTTTCCAACATCATTTTTGTGATTTATATATGTTATTCATTCCCACCAATACTCTTCAAGGTTTCATGAGAAAACCAAACAGATGTGAAATAAGATGCTTATAGGTAGAAATAATGAACATGCTTAGATGTTCCCCTTTTGTAAAAGCTTTGTCATGTGTTGTATAACCTTTCTTGATTCTAAAAATAGCAAATTTTATGTATATTTATAGCTGCATTAGATTGATTAGAGAACATATTAGTTTGGCCTTTCCATCTAAATATTCTCAAGATAATGAAGGAAGAAAAACAATTCATACCTGTTCATAGGACTATTCTTTCAAATTTAAAATTTGAAATGAAAGGAGTACTAGTCACCTCCTACAAGGGGGAAAAAAGGAACTTATTAAATTGCATTCTTACCCCCTCACTATAAAAAAAGTACAGGATAAACCTCTTTGTAGACTTGATTAGCCATAAGGAAGGCCATGCTACCCAACTTTATTTCATTTCTTTAGATGGAATCTATTTTTTTTCCCTTTTTCTAGACATATCTTTCGGCCTGTTGAAGACAATTTGATCGAATCATAATTTACTAAAATGTATAGTGTCTCAAGAAGTTAATTAAAGGGTATAAGATCAACTTTTGTCCTATGCTTTACAATAGGTAATCTCATGTTTGCTCATATATGAACTTTGAGAAATAATCGTTTAATCACAAGTCAAAGTGTCTTTCGAGAATTGGAAACCATACGTTTGTATGTGAATTTGATTGCTCGAACTTCCAAAAAATAATTATTTTGACTTCATTTTATTTTAAAAATAAATTACACATTTAGTCTTTCAAGATTTGAGTTAGTTTTCTATGGAGATTGAAATAATAGTTTTAAATAATATGTGAATGAAGTTAAATGACACGACCTAATTGAAATATGATTTTTTTTTTATTAATCTGGCACATACTATTAAATTTTATATTAATTTTAGTTTAGGTGACTTGTTTTTCTTTCTTTCTTGTTACCTCTTCCATCCCTTCTACTCACCTTTTTGTCTCCAAAAAGTCAAAGCGAATTAAAATAAAGAGAAGTAATATAACAAAGATGAAAATGATTCATAAGTTCCAAGGTTTAAACTTTTTCAAGAACTTGAATAAGGAGTAAAATATCTACTTCATTTATTTACCTAGAATTCTGTGCAAATTCTTCATCGTAAAGTTTAAAAGTCACTGGATGTATTTTGAATAAAACATATATGATTGACATGAATGCACTTCATTCTCTAATAAATTGAACACAAACTCATGCACTAATCTCTCTCATTCTCTCTCACACAAAAAAGAGAATGTCGGTTCTAAAATCGAGAAAGAAAAAAAAAATTGCAAAACTGAAAAGCTGAGAACCAGGCTCATCAACAGTGAAGGGGAAGAAAGGATTCTGATTCCCCATGGCTTCTTTCTCAAGCTTTTTTGTGCTTTTGCATCGGTACTAAAAGCGTTGAAAACAACCCAACCCCATTTTCGTACCCCACTTTCCCAGCTGGGCCATACTCATAATCCTTCTCCCCCACGGCCACAACTGATATTGCCATGATTCTCATCTCATAAATGAGAATCACTTTCCCAATCAGATACTGTATATTGCCATCTTCCTTGGCTTGGCTTCGTCCACATATTTTACAAAAAATTAAAAGCTTTCATTCAGATTCTCCAAAAACTTCCCCACTGTACTGCACTGCACATGGTTCTTCTTCTGCTCAACCCCCTTCCCTTCTCCTTTTGAGCAGTTGCTTTCTTCTCTGAATACAAAAGGACATTTAATGGATATTGCTACACAATACCTGCATGTTTTAAAATGAATGCAGCCTCAATTAAAAGCCCAGGGAGAGGGAAGTTATCATTCAACCAAACACACCTACCCACTGGTTTCTAACTTTCTATTGTGTATTGGTTCTGTCTGGTGCAAGAAGATTTTCACAGCTTGTTTCCAGGTCTCCAGGGTGGGCTCATGATTCTATCAAAGACTAGTATTCATATATAAATGAAAACTTGCATTTTTTTAAAAAAAGAAAATAAAGTTTAAGTCAGTGTAAATTTGATGCTGTACAGAGACTGCACCCTGCACTTCTTTTAAAACAGCAACAACCTCCAAATAATATCCGCCACATACCACCAACACAAAATTGGGAAAAAAAGAATCTATATAATTACCCACTTTAACTTCCCTCCCCCCTCTTTCTACGTCTCCTCCTTTTCCCCTAAAAGCAAATAAGTAAAAGATAATGAATGAGAGAAGATAATACAAGGTTAAATTATGCATTTCGTACTAGTCACTTTGAAGATTATATCACTATTAAATCACTAAATATTAAATAAAAAAACTCGAATACTATTTCTAAACTTCAAATTGTACATAACTCTGTTAACAGAATTCTAACTAATAAAGATAAATGATAATTTTCATTTTGGTTCTTCACACCAACTATACATTTTTGCCTTAATTATAATCTACTAGATCAACAGATGAATGAAAAAGGCATCGTTTTTAGAAAAGAAAAAGAAAAGAGGCTTTCAATGGCCAATCAGTTTGACAGGAAGATGTTAGTAGGGATGGCATTTCAATTCTTCCATTTCATTGACGGTAATAATTCATGCATTCCTAGATATAAAACGATAGTGGATGCTCATTCCCCATCTATTCTGATTACTAACAAACAGGAAGTATTTACAACATTCCTTCTGGCTTTACCCTCGAGCATCGGCCAAACTATGCCCATTACCTTTCATTAAACCAAAAATCAATCTTCCTACTCTGACAGTCTCCATGTGCAACCATAATCTACCACAAAGCTCTCTCCCAGCTCACCTCATCCAAAGTCCTCTTTTTGCTACAATCGATATGTACAAACTAGACAAGGACAAGTTTTCTTATTTTCCTGATATATTTCGGACTTAACATGTGAACTTCTTGATACTTGGTCTTCTGCAGAAAGTGGTAGCCCAAGATGGTCAAAGAATAAGTTGTACACTGCTATGAATAAAGAGATTTTGTTGACATCTTCACTTTTAAACATAAAAAGAACGCAGATACCAAGACAACT